>CM035839.1:362140373-363340373 GCA_020510985.1 Pholidichthys leucotaenia | reverse complement strand
GACTGCAAACCAAATCTACCTACGGGTACAAATAAGTAACAAAAAAAAAAAAAAAAAAAAAAAAAGTGCATCTCATTATGTTGGAGGAAAATAAAACCCTGCAACCTTCCAGCTCGTCACATCTCGCCTGATCTTTTACCTCCACAGTGTTCTCAATAAAGGGCAGTTGGATGTTCGGCAAGACAACTTGCATCTCCTTCATATTACAGACACAACTGTTATGTATGTAAATGATGAACCTGTGGGACACATATGTGGGTTTCATATGCACAAACGTATATCACCTTATGCTTCATATGTATATCACTGTATGCTTACTGTATGCTTCACATCTCAGATGAACAAAGGACTGAGCCTCCTCGGAGATAACAGGAGGATGTGAAATGTGGTCTTTGGCATGCAAAGAAATGGCCGTGGAGGATTTCCTGGCTGCCAGTGACTTTCGGGTGGGGGTGATAAGATCTGAAAGGGATGCATTGTTACTTGGGATTAAATGCATTGCGACTGGAGCTTTGAAGCTCCTGGGATATAAAAGGAGATGAATGTCTGGTTTCTTCCTCTTTTTCTGTATTGCTGATGATGGAGAATGTGAATAAACCTGACTCGTGAGATAAACTCTGTCTCGTCCTTTCACATTTCCACACTGGTGACCCTAAGACGATGAGTGAAAGAAATTCCCCCAAACCAGCCGGGTCAGGAGCTCCCAGCCAGGCGTATGCCGCTACCGTCCAGCTACCGGATTTTTGGCGAGACAACCCGTGCTCCTGGTTCCTCTTGGTCGAAGCACAGTTCGCCCCTCCGGGGGATAACGGTAGATGAGACGAAATTCTACCATGTAATCGCCAAGCTCGACAACCGCACGGCTCGGCATGTGCAGAGCCTTTTGGTGAAGCCACCAGCCGGCGACAAATACGGCACGTTGAAGGCTGCGCTCATCCAACGCTTTACTCTCTCAGTCCAGGAGACAGCGGAGAGACTCCTGGCCCTGAACGACTTGGGAGATAGCACGCCCGTTGACCTGATGGAGGACATGCTGAGGTTGAGGGGCTCAGACGGCGATGACTTCCTCTTCACCCACATTTTCCTGAGAACCCTACCGTTGGCCACGAGAGCGACCCTGGCCGGTTCGCCGTTGTTGGCCCAGCGGGACTTCCGCGCGCTGGCCCAGGAGGCGCACCGGATTCTCAACGCCAGCAAACAGCGCGCGGCCACCGCAGCAGCGACGGAGCGCGGCGCGACGGCCGGAGATGGCGAGGGGCCAGAGACGGCGGTAGCAGACCCACCGACGACGGCGGCGGCGGGGGCCAAGGATCGCGGCGGAGACACCCTCTGTTTCTACCATCGCCGCTTTGCAGAGAAGGCACGCAAATGTATACCACCGTGCCATTTCAAGCGCTCGGGAAACGCCAAGACCGGGGGTCGGTAGCAGCTGCGGCCCTCGGGGAGGAGAACAAGCTGCTCTACTTGAAGGATGCGCACTCGGGGAGGCATTTCCTCGTGGACACAGGCTCCCAGTTGAGTTTCATCACACCTTCCTCCGCTGACCGGCTGGCGCTTTCCAGTGGTCCCGGGGTGTCAGCAGCGAACAGCTCGGCGATTAAGACCTTTGGTGAGAGGACTCTGCTTCTGGCCCTACACGGCCGTACATTTGAGTGGACTTTTGTGATAGCTGCAGTGAATTTCAATATATTAGGGGCTGATTTTCTGTGCTCACATGGTTTGTCGGTTGATCTTGCTAACAGGCGCCTGGTTAATGCACTCTCTTTTTATTCTATTCCCTGTACAGCTCGAGTGGCCCCGCCAACAGCACAAGCCAACGTCACAGCTGCAGGTGGTAAGTTCCATACACTGCTCACTCAGTTCCCAGCACTCACGGTCCCAACATTTTCGGCGGCCGTGGCTAAACACGGGGTGGAACATTTTATTACTACCACCGGACCGCCCGTTTTTGCAAAAGCCCGGCGCTTGGATTCAGCTAAACTGACCATAGCGCGCGAGGAGTTCGCCAACCTGGAAAAGTTGGGCATCATCAGGCGTTCGAAAAGCCCATGGGCTTCACTGCTTCACATGGTCCTGAAAGCTAATGGCTCGTGGCGACCTTGCGGAGATTTCCGCAGGTTGAACAACGCTACAGCGCACGACCGCTACCCAATCAAGCATATCCAAGATTTTTCAGTTCATTTGGCGGGGGCGTGTGTTTTTTTCTAAGATAGACTTGGTCCGCGGTTACCACCAGGTCCCAGTACGCGCTGAGGACATACCCAAAACAGCGGTAATAACTCTGTTCGGTCTATTCGAGTTTTTGCGCATACCGTTTGGGCTTAAAGGCGCGGTGCAGACGTTCCAACGCATGATGGACGCCGGTGTTGCGCGATCTTCCCTTTGTGTTCGTCTACCTGGACGATATTTTGGTAGCCAGCGCGTCCGAAGACGAACACGAAAACGACCTCACGGCAGTTTTCCGGAGGTTGGGAGAGCATGGGTTAATAATCAACCCAGCGAAGTGTCAGTTCGGGGTGACGCAGATTGATTTTTTGGGGCATCGCGTCTCTCCAGAAGGAGCGGTTCCTCTGCCTGACAAAGTGCGCGCGGTAACAAATTTTCCCCAGCCACAAACGGTCAAAGCGTTACAGAAGTTTTTGGGAATGGTGAATTTTTATAACCGTTTCCTCCCCCGCGCAGCGCAGCTCATGCAACCATTATATGCCGCACTAAAAAAACAAAAACCCACAAATAAAATCGAATGGTCTCCGGAGCGAGAGCGAGCATTCTCAGAAGTCAAAACAGCCCTGGCAAACGCTGCGTTGCTAGCACATCCAGACCCAACGGCCCACATAGCGCTCACTACTGACGCGTCAGATGTGGCCATAGGGGCGGTCGTGGAGCAGCATGTAGCCGGGGCTTGGCAACCACTCGCCTTTTTCAGCAGGACCTTGCGCGATAGTGAACGAAAATACAGCGCATTCGACAGGAAGTTGTTAGCTCTCCACTTGGCCATCCGCCACTTCCAGTTCTGGCTGGAGGGACGCCGTTTCACCGTGTTCGTTGATCACAAGCCGCTGACTTTCGCGATGGCCAAGGTTTCAAAACCGTGGTCAGGCCGGCAGCAGAGACAGCTGGCCACGATCTCAGAATTTACTACCGATATCCAGCATGTGGCGGGTAAACTTAATGTAGTGGCAGACTGCCTCTCGCGCGCCGTGGCGGCTCCAGTCCGCGTGGGGGTAGATTATGCAGCCATGGCTGCGGCTCAGGTTAGCGACGCGGACGTGCGCGAGCTCCAGTCTGGACCAACAGGGTTAAGGCTGGAGAACAGGGTGCTGCAAGACGGTATGCCCCCCCTAATCTGCGACGTCTCCACTGGGCGACCGCCTCCAGTGGTACCTGCCGCGTGGCGCCGCCGCGTTTTTGACTCGATTCATTCTCTGGCGCACCCAGGAGTGCGCGCGTCGGTCAAAATGGTGGGAGAGAAATTTGTATGGCCGAGCCTGCGCAAACAAGTTAGGGAGTGGGCAGCAGCCTGCATGGCCTGTCAACGAGCCAAGGTACACAGACACACGAGAGCTCCCTTGGAGCCGTTTCACATCCCGGCTAAGAGGTTCGATCATGTTCACGTGGACCTCATAGGCCCCCTTCCGCCGTCACAGGGGTGCACACACCTTCTAACAATGGTGGACCGCACCACGCGCTGGCCGGAAGTGGTCCCACTGGCGTCAACCACAGCCGAGGGGGTGGCGCGCGCGTTTTTAACAGCATGGGTAGCGCGCTTTGGAGTCCCGTCGGACGTTACGTCTGACAGAGGCCCTCAATTTGTTTCCGAACTTTGGTCAGCAATGGCCCGCAGCCTGGGGGTAAGGATCCACCGCACAACCGCGTACAATCCGCAGGCTAACGGGTTATGCAAACGTTTTCACAGGTTATTGAAAGCGGCTCTCAGAGCGTCGCTTACGGATGCAAATTGGGTGGACAGGCTACCATGGGTTTTATTAGGGTTGCGTTCTGCACCTAAAGAGGATTTAGAAGCCTCCCCGGCTGAGCTAGTTTTTGTGCAACCACGTCGGCTGCCTGGGGAGTTCCTCCCAGATAACCCTGCGCCAGAATGTTCCCCGGCTCAGCGGTTGCAGCGTGGCACGGAATCGGGCGCGCTGCCTGGCCCCGTTCACCACAGTTTTCCGCGCGTTTTTGTACCTAAGGCTTTAAAAAACGCAGAGTTTGTTTTTGTCAGACACGATGCCCATCGCCCGCCGCTACGACCACCTTATGATGGACCATTTAGAGTGCTGGAAACAGGGGATAAGCATTTTTTGCTAGATTTGGGGGGCAGGAAGGAGAAGATTGGCATTAACAGGCTCAAACCCGCCTTTGTGGTGGCGGACGAGGATGTGCAGTTGGCCAGGGCTCCTCGGCGCGGCAGACCCCCTAGAGAACATTCCCCAGAACACCCACAGAGATTGACTAACAATTCTCACCCTCAGACAGCAGCCCCCCAGCAGGATGGCGCCACGGAAGTGTTGAAGCCGGCTTACAGCAGATACGGGAGGAGACTGAGGCCCAAACAGCACGTGGGCTGATGTGTAATGATTTTATCATGACAGGCTGACTGTTATTCCGTTGTTACATCTTAGATGTTTGGGGGGGGTCATGTGGGACACATATGTGGGTTTTATATGCACAAACGTATATCACCTTATGCTTCAAATGTATATCACTGTATGCTTACTGTATGCTTCACGTCTCAGATGAACAAAGGACTGAGCCTCCTCGGAGATAACAGGAGGATGTGAAATGTGGTCTTTGGTATGCAAAGAGATGGCCGTGGGGGATTTCCTGGCTGCCAGTGACTTTCGGGTGGGGGTGATAAGATCTGAAAGGGATGCATTGTTACTTGGGATTAAATGCATTGCGACTGGAGCTTTGAAGCTCCTGGGGTATAAAAGGAGATGAATGTCTGGTTTCTTCCTCTTCTTCTGTATTGCTGATGATAGAGAATGTGAATAAACCTGACTCGTGAGATAAACTCTGTCTCGTCCTTTCACATTTCCACAAACCAATGACGAGACCGAATGGTGAACTAGACAGGACTTTATTATAGACTCACAGTTTATACAGAGGTGCTTCTGCTAGGCTGAGAGGTGCTCAAAGAGACTGCCCCTCTTCCGCACAGCCCTCTTATACTCCGGGTGGTGGCAGAACCGGAAGGTGAAGCCACCACCCATGTCACACCATAATATGTCCTAATAACAACACTACAATAACATCTACCCGTATTCGGCTCAGGCTAAATCCGAGCTAAATGCTAGGAGCTAGCCAGTCAATGTTAGCAATATGATGTAAGAGGGAGGGTGGAGTTGAATCCAGTCTGAAGATTTAAAGATATACTGTGGGGGACCTAGACGTCACATTCTCCACTCACACTGAAGGGCACAGGAGGAGAGAAGCCGATGGGGGGTCGAGACGGGACAGCGGAGGTGGAGGCACTAAAGGACTGTATGTTAATGCGCCGACAGGCATTGTGATAATACGTATTGTGGTGTGAGCCCCCAGGTCGCTAGGCAAGGCATGCAACATATAAAAGAGAGATGCCCTGCGACCTGGGTTTATTCTTGTTGACTTGACGGTAGAGAGAAATAAAGTCCACGCTGATCCAACTCACTGCCTCGCCTGCTCATTTCTCTCTATACTGGTGACCTTTGACATAGAATGGAATTTGAGGCAAACATCCCGGAGACGGCCCGAACTGGAAGCGCCAGCACTGCATGCACCGTTTCAGACAAGCTCCCAGACGTTTGGCTGCACCACCCGATGGCTTGGTTCCTCCACACTGAGGCCCAGTTCGCGTTCTGTGGAGTGACGGAGGATGACACCAAGTACTACTACGTGGTTGCAGCGCTGGACGCACGCACAACACACAACACAGCAGGTGGTGAGCCTTCTCCAACGGCCCCCAGCCCACGGCAAATATGACGCTCTCAGGACAGCACTGACCCAGCGCTACATGCTCTCGGACTGTGAGAGAGCAGAAAGGCTCCTGACGCGCTCCGAGTTGGGAGACAGGTCGGCCGTCGAATTAATGGAGAAAATGTTGGCGTTGATGGGCACAGATGACGAGCCGTTCCTGTTTGCCCACCTTTTCCTCCGGAACCTCCCGACAGCAGCCAGAGCGGTCCTCGCCAATTCACCGCTGCTGGCCACGCAGAACTACCGGACACTGGCACAAGAGGCGGATCGGATTATCCTGGCGACCAGAACCTTCGCTGTGAATGCAGTGGCGCCAGAACCCAGTGAGATAGCCAGCGAGGGCGAGGAGCCATCAATGGTTGCTGCCGCGGAGGCCAAGAAGCACCGGAGGGGCACGCTCTGCTTCTACCACTGCCGCTTTGGAGAAGACGCACGGCGATGCTTGCCACCGTGCCAGTTCAAGCGCTTGGCAAATGCCAGGACCGGCAGTCAGTAGCAGCTGCGACCGCTAGTGACACAACCAAGCTACTCTATGTGACGGACTCACGCTCGGGTAGACGGTTCCTCGTGGACTCCGGCTCCCAAAAGACCCTCATCCTACCGTCCTACACAGACCGTCTGGCTGGAAGTAGCGGCCCTGAGCTCACAGCCACAAACAGCTCAGACATTAAGACTTTTGGTGAGAGGACACTGACCACATGTTTGCACGGCCGTAACTACCAATGGTCTTTCGTCATAGTGGCATGTAACTCCCCCATTTTGGGTGCAGATTTCCTGTGTGCACATTTGCTATTAGTTGATGTGGCTAACAGACGCCTGATTAATGCTATGTCTTTTTATTATCTGCCCTGTACAGCTCGAGGAGCTGGGTCCACAACACTGGCCAACGTCACAGCTCCAGGGGGTAAGATCCACACACTACTCACCCAGTTCCCAGCACTCACGGTTTCAGCATTTTCAGCGGCCGTCACTAAGCACGGGGTAGAACACTTCATCACCACCACGGGGCTGCCTGTTTTCGCACGACCTCAGCGCCTGGACGCAGCTAAACTAGCCAGTGCACGCAAGGAGTTTGCCAACTTGGAAAGGTTGGGCATCATTAGGCTCTCAAACAGCCCATGGGCTTCCCCGCTACACATGGTGCCTAAAGCTGAGGGATCATGACGACCATGCAGTTATTTCTGCAGATTTAACGACGCCACAGTGCACAATCGCAACCCAATCCCCAATATTCAGGATTTTTCCGTCCACCTCACCGGGGGACGCATTTTTTCCAAGGTGGACCTGGTCCACAGGTACCACTAGGTCCCGGTGCACGCAGAAGACATACCCAAAACAGTAGCAATAACCCCATTTGGTCTGTTTGAGTTCCTATGCATGCCTTTTGGGTTAAAAGATGCAATACAGACCTTCCAACACATGATGGACGCTGTGCTGCACGATCTGCCTTTTTGTGTTTGCCTACCTGGACGACATCCTGGTGGCCAGCGCGTCCGAGGACGAACATGTAGCCCACCTCAGGACGGTCATCGAGAGGTTGGAGGAGCACGGGTTAATCATCAACACGGCAAAGTGCCAGTTCGGGGTTACAGTAATCGACTTTTTGGGCCATCGCATCTCACCGGAGGACACGATGCCCTTACTGGACAAAATGGGTGCAGTGGCAGATTTTCCCCGGCCTCAGACGGTCAGGACGCTGCAGGAGTTTTTGGGGACGGCTAACTTTTACAAATGTTTCCTCCCCCGTGCAGCCCAGCTCATGCAGCTGTTGTACGCCGTGCTTAAGAAATGGAAACCGGCGGACAGCATCGATTGGATCCCCGAGTGGGATCAGGCATTTTCCGATGCCAAAACAGCCCTAGTGAACACCACACTTCTGGGGCACCCGGACCCAGCGGCTCAGATAGTGCTCACTACCAATGCATCGGACGTGGCCATAGGGGCCGTCGTGGAGCAGTGCGTCGCCGGTTCTTGGCAGTTGCTCACCTTTTTCAGCAGGTCTTTGTACGACAATGAGCGTAAATACAGCGTGTTCGACAGAGAGTTGCTGGCTCGCCACCTGGCCATACGCCACTTCCAGTTCTGGCTGGAAGGGCGCAGCTTCACTGCATCTGTTGACCACAAGCCGCTAACGTACACTATGGCCAAGGTTTCGGAACCATGGCTGGCCCGGCAGCAGAGACAGTTGGCCGGTATCTCGGAGTTTACGAGCGACATTCAGCATGTAGCTGGTAAACTCAACGTGGTGGCAGACTTCCTCTTGCACGCATTAGTGGCTACAGTCTTTGTAGGGATAGATTACACGGCCACGGCCGCAGAGCAAGTTGACGATGCCGACGTTTGCACGCTCCAGTCTGGACCAACAGAGTTAAGGCTGGAGAGCAGAGTACTGCAAGGCAGGGGGCCCCCCTACTCTGTGATGTCTCTACAGGCCGCCTGGGCCCGGTGGTTCTACACGCTTGGCGCCACCGCGTCTTCGACTCGGTTCACTCCCTGGCACACCCGGGAGTGCGCGTGTCAGTTAAAATGGTGGGAGCAAATTTCGTCTGTCCACGCCTGCGTAAACAGGTGAAAGAGTGGGTTGCAGCCTGCATAGAGTGCCAACGAGCCAAGGTGCACAGGCACACAAAGGCCCCCCTTGAGCCGTTCCATGTCCCAGCTAAGAGGTTCGACCACGTTCACGTGGACCTCGTGGGGCCCCTCCCGCCATCGCAGGGGTTTACGCACCTCCTGACAATGGTGGACCGCACCACGCACTGGCCTGAAGCGGTACCACTAGCTTCCACCACGTCTACAGAAGTCACATGCGCTTTTTTGGCGACATGGGTGGCACACTTCGGCACCCCTTCGGACATCACATCTGACAGGGGCCCGCAGTTCATTTCTGACCTCTGGTCCGCAATGGCCCGGAGCCTGGGCGTCACCATTCATCACACGACTGCGTACAACCCCCAGGCCAACGGGTTATGCGAGCGTTTCCATAGGTCACTTAAAGCAGCGCTCAGGGATTTGCTTATGGACGCAAATTGGGTGGACCTGTTGCTGTGGGTTCTGTTAGGGTTGCGTTATACACTGAAGGAGGATTTGGCTGCCTCCCCAGCAGAACTTGTTTTTTCCCAGCCGCTGTGGCTCCCTGGTGAATTTTTGCCTGACAACCCCGCGATGAACACCGTTCCATCCCCGCCTTCACTACATAGAGCAGAGGCAGGGACTGTACCGGGCCCGGCCCACAACTGTTTTCCCCGCGTTTTCGTCCCAAGGACTTTGAAGGATGTGTCGTTCGTGTTTGTCAGGCAGGATGCCCACTGGATCTCCGTTGTGCCCGCCCTACGATGGCCCATTCAGAGTGTTGGAACCTGGGGCTAAACATTTTGAGTTAGACTTGGGGGGACGCAGAGAAACAGTCTGCATAGACAGGCTTAAGCCAGCGTTCGTATTAGCAGATGAGCAGGTGGTGTTGGCCCGAGCTCCTCGGCGTGAACAACCCCTACTGAGATCTCCCCAGGTAAATGACTCGTCAGCTCAGGCACAACGGCATGATGAAGATGTGTCCCCCCCACCCCCCAATGTCTCCCCACAGACGGATGTGCCTCCAGGAGCACCCCACTGGCACAGCAGCGCCTTGGAGCCCGCAACCCCCCGTTACTGCCACTACGGACGTTGGCTGAAGCCCACAGGACATGAGGGTTAAGGCCCATTCTGAGTGTTCAGGTGGGGGTGGGGTGGTGTGGGGGACCTAGACATCACATTCTCCACTCACACTGAAGGGCACAGGAGGAGAGAAGCCAACGGGGGGTTGAGATGGGACAGCGGAGGTGGAGGTGCTAAAGGAGTGTATGTTAACGCGCCAACAGGCATAGTGATAATGTGTATTGTGGTGTGAGCCCCCAGGCCGCTAAGCAAGGCATGTAACATATAAAAGAGAGATGCCCCGCGACCTGGGTTTATTCATGTTGACTTGAGGGTAGAGAGAAATAAAGTCCACGCTGATCCAGCTCACTGCCTCGCCTGCTCATTTCTCTCTACAATTCACTCAAAACAGGTCATTTTCAGAAAGTCTGGAAAAATAAATACATATGTGGCAAAAATTAAATAAAGAAAATTTGAACAAAACTTGTCACAAACATTTCATTAAGACGTGTGAGCTGTTCATCCTTCTATTTATTCACGATTGGATGTGTACTTTGCTGTCTCACTACCTGCTGCTCCTTCATCCAGCTTGCATTTCTCTGCTCTTTGTTGTGCTTCATGTTCTACCTCCTAACAATTGAAGCAGCAGATTTTAGATACTGCAATCCTTGTATTGGTTTAACAAAAAAAAAAAAAAATCTTTATGATTTTCCAAAATTTTTGATTGTTATTTCACTGCCTACATTTTTTTTTCTTTTTACACCATTAGAACATCATGCTGCCCTTTTTCACTGCTTTCTTTTTCATTGTGTAGTAGCCAACCCACAAGTGTAATTCATAACATGGTGCTCAGGGACCTGGTACTGCTGACTCACTGTCATGACACACTGAGGCACTAAAATTAAACAGAGCTAATGTGATTAGGTACACCTGTGCTCGCTGTGACAAACCATAAAGTCTGTCGAGCAAAAAGATGCTTCATTAATAAATAAACAAAAGGTTGTGACTGCAGAAATGTGTTACAAGCTGAGCTACAATGGCCTTTTGGTTGAGAAGTATGGGAAAGAATAAAGGGAGAGGTCACACAGGGAACCCTCAGGGCAGCATGCATCACACACAATCCCTCTGTTTAACAGCTCACCACTAAAAGCCCTGGAGCTTTAGAAAACATATGTGTTGATTTTCACCAAAAGCAGTCGTGGAGCATGACTTGTTCTGTGTGTGTTAATGTGTGTGTACAAAGGCTTCTATTTTGGTTGATTCTCTCTGCACATCTGGCTAACAAAAGACCACATCTGCAAAGAGGGTGCTGTAACGGTCAGTGGAGTTATAGTTGTTATGAAGAGGAGGAGGAGGAGTGTAAACATTGGACCAACTGAACAATGTGAGTCGGCAGATGCACAAAACAGCCTTTGACTACACAATCAAGAATCCCATTTCGGCCAGCCTCTGCCCTTATCAAAGTGTCCTTGAGCAAAAAACCAAAACCTGCAGTACTGTTACCTGGATAGGGATAGGGAAAAGTAAAAGAAAGTGAATTCTGAAAAATAACCTGAAGCCTGTTTGACCATTCACCTCTATAGAGACATGCAACAGTTTCAAGAGACTGACAAACATTAAAAAAAAACAAAAAAAACAACTCTTTTTCAGTGTTGTTTTTCATGCGCTGCTGCCCTGTATGAGGAGGCGAGCTTTGGTTTGGTCTGGAAACTGTATGTGGGAAGGAAAACTGGGCATGTGCCACATGCCATGAAGCCTCTGGAGTTTATTTGCATAGGTTATGTGTGTGTGTTTGGTTTGTAGCTTGGCATCCAATGAAATCCTTGTGTGCATGCATCTGTTGTCAGTTTTTTTTGTATTTATACTTGCAAATCTCAGGGCTCATGCCTCTGTTTGAGTAAAAGGCTGTATACATAAGTGTGCATATGTGCATAAATATGTGTCTGTCCATGTAAGCGTGCCCCCCTCCCCTGTTTCTTGGGCAGGCTTCTTCTCCTGGTACATCTCCCTGCTTGGGCATCCCAGCTCGCGGTGTATTCAGCCCACCCTCCTGCCTGTTTCCTTCAGTCATCGACCTCATCTCCTTGTCTTTCAACTCTGCCAGTGGACAGTGCAGTTCTAAAATATGATAAAGTAATCTGGGACAAGGAAGGAGCAATGCACAACAGAAACACTTAACAAGTGAATAAATCTCTTTCTGGGCCTTATATATGCCATAAATCTTTTGCCTCAACAAAAGGGGTTCATGGAAAACTGTTGTTAAAATTGGGATTTGACCTGGTCTAAAGTAATAAAAGGTAGTCTTAATAAAAGGTAGTCTTATAACTATACCAGGGGTTGCAAGACTTGACTTGACTTGACTATATTGATCATTTTTTAGGTTAAAAAAGTTATGTGAAATTGAAAGACATATTTTAACCTTAAAGACCCACGCCGATGGCTCTAAAACCACCTCAAAAACCAATGTGTTTTGTCCAAAATAGTATATTGTGGCTGTTTATACACAAAAAAACTTTCATTGCCTTAGAATGGCTTGGAAAGACCTTTTATGTGTTTGACCTACTGAAGTATGTGTTGATCTATGAATATTCTAATTAGCTCCACCCATACACCCGCCCACCAGTAGCTGGAAGAAGAGGACATTGTACAAGGCTCCGAGAAGGCGATCTAACTTGAGGAAGTACCGTCGTAGGTGAACCCATGGAAGAGTTGCTGCCCTGCCCAGCATGGAGGTTGGAAGGCTTCCCGCTGCTCTCTGGTTACTTTGGGCTATGAATCTTTAGAAGTCACATGATTTGATTCCAATTTTTGGGGCCATGATTCAATTCAGAATCGATTTTCATTTCAAACTGATTTTTGATTCGCATTTGGCTCTCAGTTCAGTACTAAAACCCACTAATCTTAGAAAAAAAAAGTCCACTGCACTGTAAAAATTGCTGAGGTAAACTTGAAAGCAGATTACAGCGTGTTGATGTTTTGGGGGTTATATTTTTTTTTAAAAAATTACATCAACTAATTTGCAATAAAATACTGTTAAAGTCAGGTTAGTAACTGCTTTTTTATTTTTTGAAAACTTGTGAGTTTCAAAAATGAAACTACACAAGTGAAATAAATGTTTAAAAAATTCCTTTTCCTTTTACACAGTGTGTAGGTTTGGTCATCCTCCAGCATTCTAGAAATATAGGCTATTCATTAAAAATCAAAAGTAAATTCTGTCACAAATACTTTGAACATCCATTTAAATAGTAGTGCCACCTGACTGTATGGAGTCAATGTTGCAATGAACAAATTCAATAAGAACTTAATGCAATTGATGCATAAGATAAGAAACATTAATTTTAAATCTGCACAAATAGAAACTTGTATCTAAATTCTTCAGAGACTTACAAAACAAATTATAGTTATAAAACAAAATAAAGTGCTGTTACAAGATTTCATGATTTATTTATTTATTTATTTTTTGCCCGTTCAGAATTTCCTGGGAGTTTGTTAAAGTGGTGCAGTGTGCGTTGTTAAGCCGGAGGACTTACAACTTTTTCCACTTCTTTCAACTCTTGGTGACGGCGGTTAATTAGAGCCCCGGCGTTTGTGGTGTTATCAAAGTACTTGACTTTTGTTTTGCAAACTTTACATATTACATGTGTCATGTCTCATGCTTTCTTTTCTGGAATGCTGTAGAAACAAAAATGTGCCCACACCTTCATTGAAGATGGGACTGGCTGAATTTCTTGCTGATCCATTTTTTCCTTTATGCCGACTGTTTCATCTAGCTGCTAGCTAGTAAGCTACTCTGCATGGTTCTCCTGCGTTGGCAGCGTCAGTGTGTAACTGCGTATCCTGAAGCAGCAATATGTGTCATGTGACGGGACCCCAGCACCACCGCAAAAAAAAAAAAAAAATTTTTAAAATTTAAAAAATCGATTCTTAATTTTTGCGAATTGATTCCGGATCATGTAAAATGAGATTCCTATGTGAATTGATTTTTTCCAACACCCCTACTGGTTACCCACTCACCACGGTTCGCCTCGCTGGGGGCCGGTGAGCAATTTGCCTCGGTCCGGTGTGCCCACTAGCCGGCTCGCCTCCAAGGAGCTCCCTGGCCTCCTTCCTTCGGAGCTCACCTCACTTCGAGTTGCTCTGAGGCAAACTGCTCGCTGGCCCTCAGTGAGGTGATCCGCGGTGAATGGGTAACCGGAGACCACTCCTTTGGGGGAAGAGGGAGGAGCTGAGGAGCGCTCATTTCCTTCTGAGCGTTTTCTCTGGCTCGCTCCCTCTTTCCCCGAGAGAGTCAAGTAGTGGTCTCAGTGCTTATTGATTTCGCCAGTGTTATGTAGCGTCCGTAGAATTGACCAAGTGCATTCTGGGTAGGGTAGGAACCGTTAGTTCGCTGACATCACGTCAACGTAGGAGACATTGTCACAAAGCAGCTGTGTTTTAAATTGTAATAGTCGTTCTCACAACCGCCGTGGAAAAAAGGTAAACCACGGAATAGGCTTTTATCGTTTTCCAGCATGGAAGAAGAACAGCACAGCACACGTTTCGGATGTAACTAAGAGGCGACGCCTGGCCTGGATTGCAGCAGTCAGAAGACCCAACATAACTTTCAAACACACACCTGTATCGATGCTGGTGTGCTCAAAGCATTTTCGTAAAGGTATGTTATGATTTATTGTGTATGTCTGTTGTTAAAACTTGCTTGTGTTGTGGTTAAGACTTGCTTGGTCATAGCTTTTACCCAACGTCGGCAGTGCTAAGCTAAACAGAGCTAAGCTAAAGACTCCGATATCCAAGTAACTAGAGAAAGTTACCACTCACAAACCTGTGTGAGCGGGTTTAATTTGTTCTACACCAAAGTATTTTCTTACCGTTTCCTTTGCTTTAACAGGCAGACCAGCTTATGAAATGCTAGACTGTGATCCTGATTGGGCATCTTCTCTAAACCTTGGGCATGCAGAGCTTCCAGCTACCACTCCTGACAGGTTTAACCGCTTATGCAGACGGGCGAGATTATGGCAAAAAGAATCAGCAGGACATGCAAGTGAACCCCAACACAGACCCCCAACATCACTGGTCCCGTGACTGAGATGGATAATGTAGCTCCTTCAGGTAGTCTTTTTTTACCTATGTTTTTCTTTCTAAAATGTGTCTTGGGATTCCTTTTGATTACAAAATATATTAACTACAGTTGTTTATTGTCCTGATCACCAACAGATAACACCGCACCTCTGGCTGAGATGGAGGAGACGACATCTGATGAAGCAGCACTGATCTGTCAGGCTGATGATGCTCCAGTGGAAAATGTGCAAGAACTACAGAACTGCAGCATGTGTCACCTTAGGCTTAAAGAAATTTTACTCTTGCAAGAGGAGAACAGAAGGTTAAAGGGAGAGCTCTCCAGAAAGACCCTGGATGAGAATTTCCTCAAAGATAATGACTCAAAGGTGAAATACTACACTGGGCTTCCATCTTTCAGTTTAATGGCTCTGCTAATGCAATTTTTTCCCAGCCTACCAAAGACAGAAAAAATTCCCATTTTCAAATTCTCCTTTTAACTATGATGCGTTTGCGGCTTAATTTGCCTCTTGAACATATTGCACACCTTTTTGACATAAGCAGACAAACTGCATCCATCCTGTTCTGCGACACCATAAATGTGCTCCATGCACACCTCAGTCCTTTGGTGTACTGGCCAAAGAGACATAGTTTGCAGGCTAGCATGTCACATCAGTACGTTGAAATGTTTGGCAATAAGGTCACAATTATTATTGACTGCTTTGAACTTGTTAGTTTTAGAATGTAGGCCATGACATGTTTTTGGTGTGGTTTAGCCCTTTTGACATCATGTCTTTAACTGTGTCAATAATACTGAAGCAGTTAAAGCAGCACCTCTTCAATTTTTCTTATTGCTCAAACATTTTGCTTTCTTTCCTCTTTTTATATATGTAAATCACACTGAGTTGCCCTTGTGTATGAAATGTGCTGTATAAATACTCTTGCTTGCTTTGGAACGATTTTTGGAATAAAGTACACGATGGCTTACAAACTCCAGCTCTTTATTTCAAAGATGCAAAACTGTAACCATAACCATGACACAATACAAGAATATAAATTGACATGCATGATCGACATGTATCATTGTTCGCACAACGTTATAGCGCATAACTGTCTTGTGCTACAGCACTACTCTAATGTGCACGTCGCAAAACCACGGCTGCTGTGGGGTTGGTGCTTCAGAGTCCCACACATCCTAAATGGAACCACTTAATTTCACAGTTTTGGTTATCACAGGAAACCATGTCACCCAGCTCTTCTGGCTGCCTGCAAGTACACCACACTTCTGTTGTGTTATGCGCCTGTCTTTTGGGATTGTGTGTGGGACCTGGCTGTAATACAGTTAGACATTGTCTTTTGGGCTTCTGGGTGGGTTTATCAGTTGCAGCTTTCCTCTTGTGTTGTGGGGTCAGAGTCAGTAAAGTGACGGGCAACAAGCTCAGGTAGGAAAACTTTATAAAAAAAAGTTCTGGGCCACTGGTAAAATTGTTTGCTCCCACAGGTCAGAATCTGGTGTGACGCTTACAACAACACAACTTTTTGTGGTCCAGACAACAGAGTCACAGAAATGTGAGCTGGTCACAAAGATTTGCGTTTGTACCTGCTTGTAGTACTTGTGACTGTGCTTGAGGTCTAGTCTCCCATCAGAGAGTTTCAGGTAAAAATCCTTGTCTGCACAGGCCTGCAGGATGTTGTTGCGGTGCTTATATGGGGATTTTATTTCCACACAGCCTTTTTCACAACAGGTGCAGGACACAAGTGCATCAGGGGTTGCACCAACTTTAGGAAAGGAGGGGTTGATTATAAAATATTATAAGCACACTTTCACATGTATATTGGGTGCATAATTCAATTTATGGCATGCACTTATTTTATTTAGTAAATAAATATTTGTAATCAA
Source organism: Pholidichthys leucotaenia (assembly GCA_020510985.1). Taxonomy (NCBI): domain Eukaryota; kingdom Metazoa; phylum Chordata; class Actinopteri; order Cichliformes; family Pholidichthyidae; genus Pholidichthys; species Pholidichthys leucotaenia. The sequence continues at coordinate 363,323,833 of CM035839.1, read as the reverse complement.
GACAAGAAATTAAAAAAAAAAACACCTTTGTGAGCACAACTGTCTTCAAGTCTACCTTGTACATCTACAAGTCATGCACCCATCCGTCTGTGAACTGCACTTTCGCTTGCTTCAAAGACCTAAAGTTACTAAAAACTTCATGCGTGTATGGACTTATGCTTAAAGTCATATAATTATAAATGAAGGCATGGTCGAAGTTTGGCAGAATATTTACATCTGAACTCCATGTGATATGTTGGTAGAGATCTAGTCCATTAACCCCTTCAAGCTTCGCCAAATAGCGTGCCTTTGCAGTCCCATTCAATTTGGCCGAGTACGGTCCCTTTAAATTTTCCTTCACGGTCCATTTTGTGATTTTTTTTCCGTTCAGAATCAGAATCAGAATCAGAATGAGATTTATTGCCATTGCTCATGTTGTACACAAACTAGGAATTTGTCTCGGTGCAATGCTGCAACATTAAACATGAGTAGCACTAAAGATAAAAATAAAAAACTATGCATGTAATAAAATGTAGAATATGAATGAGTAATACTAATCTATGCAATTTTTAAATATATTAACAAGCAGCAGATATTGTGGAGTTCCACATAGTGCAGTCGGTAGTGCAAAAGAAAACAGTGATAATTATCATGAGTCCGGTTGAGCTGCTGTACGTAGTGCACGAGAGTCTAATAAGTCACTTAGTGTTCAGCAGTCTGATGGCAGAGGGGAAGAAGCTGTTCATGTAGCGGGAGGTTTTAGTCTGAATGGACCGAAGTCTTCTGCCTGAGGGGAGGGGGGCAAACAGAGCATGTCCAGGGTGTGAAGGGTCGGCTATGATCCGACCTGCACGCCTCCGGGTCCTGGAGATGTACAGGTCCTGGAGGGATGGGAGCTTGCAGCCGATCACCTTCTCAGCGGCGCGCACAACGCGCTGCAGTCTTAGTCTGTCCCTGGTGGTGGCTCCTGCGTACCACACGGTGATGGAGGTGGTGAGGATGGACTCGATGATGGCCGTGTAGAACTGCACCAACATCTTGGTGGGTAGCTTGAGCTTCCTCAGCTGCCTCAGGAAGAACATCCTCTGCTGGGCCTTTTTGATGAGGGAGCTGATGGTCGGTTCCCACTTGAGGTCCCGGGTGATGGTGGTGCCCAGGAAGCGGAAGGAATCCGCAGTGGTGATGGGAGAGTCTGTGAGGGTAAGGGGGGGCAGAGGGGCTGTGACTTTTCTGAAGTCCACGATTATCTCCACTGTCTTCAGAGTGTTCAGCTGCAGGTTGTTGTGGCTGCACCAGGACGCCAGCTGGGCCACCTCTCTCCTGTAGACGGACTCGTCACCGTTGGAGATGAGCCCGATGAGGGTGGTGTCGTCCGCAAACTTGATCAGCTTGACAGACTGGTGGCTAGAGGTGCAGGAGTTGGTGTACAGGGAGAAGAGCAGGGGGAAAGTACACAGCCCTGGGGTGATCCAGTGCTGATGCTAACAGAATCTGAGACAGTCTTTCCCAGCTGCACATGCTGCCTCCGGTCCGTCAGGAAGTCTGTGATCCACCTGCAGAGGGAGTCAGGCACGTTGAGCAGGGACAGCTTGTCCTGGAGCAGAGTGGGGCGGATGGTATTGAATGCAGAGCTGAAATCCACAAACAGGATCCTGGCGTAGGTTCCTGGGGAGTCCAGGTGCTGCAGGATGGAGTGGAGGGCCAGGTTGACTGCGTCGTCCACAGACCTGTTGGCTCTGTAGGCAAACTGCAGCGGGTCCAGGAGGGGAGTGGTGATGGTCTTGAGGTGGGGCAGGACCAGGCGCTCAAAGGACTTCATGACTACAGAGGTGAGCGCTACAGGTCTGTAGTCGTTAAGTCCAGTGATCCGTGGCTTCTTGGGGACAGGGACGATGGTAGAGGTTTTGAGGCAGGCCGGCACGTGGCATGACTTCAGGGAGGTGTTAAAAATGTCTGTGAAGACAGGAGTCAGCTCCTCCGCACAGTGTCTCAGGGTGGAGGGAGACACGCCGTCCGGACCGGGGACCTTGCGCAGGTTCAGTATGGAGAACTGTCTGTGCACGTCCTGCTCACTGATGGCAAGGGCGGGGGGGAGGAGGGGGGGCGCCTTTGATGAAGTGGGGACCATGGAGGCAGTGGCGCTGGGGGGAGGGGGGAGTTGGACACAGCTGACGAGGTGTCAAAACGGGCATAGTGTTGGGACAGTCTTTGACAAAGGGCTTTGTCATCCTGTCCCTTAGAAGCCTGAGGCCGATAGTTGGTGATTTGCCTCAGTCCTCTCCACACAGAAGCAGAGTCGTTAGCAGTGAACTGTTGCTGGAGTCTCTCAGAATACACAGATTTAGCTCTCCTCAGCTCTCTGCTAAACCGGTATTTGACCTCCCTGTAGCAGTCCCTGTCTCCACTTTTCAACGCTGCCTCCTTCTCCTTCCTCATCTGTCTGAGCTTAGCTGTGAACCAGGGCTTGTCATTGGAGTAACTCACCCTTGTGCGCGATGGAAGAATGCTCTCCTCACAAAAGTGGATATATGAGGTCACAGTGTCCGTGTACTCATCCAGATCATGCGTGGCTCCTTTAAACATGCCCCAGTCAGTTATTTCCAAGCACGTGCTCAGCTTCTCCCCAGCTTCACTGGTCCATTTCCTCGTAGTGCTCACAACAGGTTTTGTGAGCTTCAGTCTCTGTCTGTATGTGGGAATCAGGTGGACCACCACGTGATCAGATAGTCCGAGCACAGCGCGGGGAACAGCGCGATACGCATCCTTAACTGTAGTGTAACAGTGATTCAGCGTGTTCTCTCCTCTGGTGGGGCATTTAATAAAGTGTTTGTATCGGGGGAGATCGTGGCTCAGGTTGCTCTGGTTAAAGTCGCCAACCACAATAACCAGAGAGTCCAGAAAAGTCCGCTCCGCTTGTTGAATGTGATCCGCGAGTGCACGCTGAGCCTCGCGCACGTCCGCGTTGGGCGGGACGTAAACAGCGGCCAGGATGAATGAAGCAAACTCACGCGGGGAATAAAATGGCTTGCAGTTGATGAATAAATATTCCAGAGCGGGAGAACAGTGTTGGGAGATCACAGTTACATCGGAGCACCAGCTGCTGTTGATGTAGAAGCAGACTCCTCCGTCTGTGGTCTTGCCAGAGAGTCCCGTATCTCGGTCTGCATGAAACAGCTGAAATCCCTCGAGGAGGAGCGTGCTGTCCGGTATCTTTTCCTTGAGCAAGGTCTCAGTAAAGCAGAGGGCACACGAGGTGGAGAGGTCCTTAAATCGCATCAACAGTCTCAGTTCATCTACCTTGTTATAAAGAGAATTGACATTGGACAGAAATATCCCAGGCAAAGCCGTGCGCGTGCCTCTCCTGCGAAGCCGCACGAGGGCGTCCGCTCGTCTTCCTCTCTTTCGCCGTCTCACTTTTTGGGCTAAAAAGTGAACCAGATCGGCGGCAGGAGCCAAAAAAACTGGGAGTAGGTCCGTGGGAGTGAAAGTCCTGATATTTAGTAGCTCTTCACGGGTGTAAGAGCCATCCAAGATGGCACCCACATTCATTAACAAGAAATGCCGAGGCGCTGTGTGTTTGCAGTCTGTTTACAATCGCTGAACCTACCCCACCCAGAATGCATTGTGCGTTTGTCACGTGGGCTGGTGAGGTTAATTGGTTATAACATTAACCAATCAGGCTAAGCAGGAATACTGAGGCAGCTAGAAACATCTTGAGTAGGTACAATGGAAAACAAACATGAAGAAAACCCCACACAATCTGGTCACTTTGTTAGGGTCTGTCATTGTAAGTAATCAGTTTTGTTTTGGTTCTGGTTGTGAAGCGAGAACTGGAGCTCATTGGAATGACATCACCCTCCCAGCTTCATCTCCAGTGTCAGTTTCCCTGTAAGCATTGATGTCCATACACCAACAGTACTACTGTGGATTTAGGTGAATGACCCTGGATTTTATGCCTATTCTTTTATTCACCCCACTAGACATCCATGTTCCCAGCTGGTTCATTAATCCACAGTCGATTAAATAGGTTGCATCATCCTGGCTTATTTTGTAATGTTTTGGCAGCGGTACCTCAGTAGATCAAGCTGCTAGCATTGGCTTAGCTGGTTACTCATGGTCGGTGTTCATGGCAGTTTTGTACTCTAGGCCAGCACAGCCTGTTAGATCAGACCACTAGCATTAACTTAGCTAGATAATTGCATGATGATTTGCTATATAATCTATTCAAACTGGAAATCCGCGATCCCAGCCAGATCCTTTACCAAAACGTGACCATATATTTTATTCCTAGATGTTATTTTAGCTAATTTTACTATGGTTCTTGCCAGGGTGGCTCCTCAAAAAGTCCCAGCGGTCAATTGCTGTTAACATAGTTAACTATCCACTTGTTCTTTATCTTATTTTTTCTGGGATTATCATACCTCAGGTACTGATAATATCCTTTCCAGCAGTCACATCACAAACCTCTTATCCTCAATAATGCAGTGTTTGGGATTTACATTCTCACTTCCACGCAGTTTTACATTTGTTAACCTAGGCATTGTTCATCACCGAAGCAATTAACTAACCAGCTAATATTAGCATCAAACATAAATTTCAGATTGCAGATTTTTTCCTCCAGCACTCATGAGACAATGCAACACAAGTCATACTGGAAACAAGAAAATTAAATTTCATGACACAATGTCTCTAGTGTCCTGATAGAAACTGCTGTTGGTTTTTGGTGTAAAGGAAAAATCTTGCTATCCCAGTTTTTTTTTTTCTTTCTGAAAACAAGACCACTTCATAGAAAGTGTGTGACATTGTGCATACACTGACTTTATCATGAGTAACTAAGTGAGCTCACTGCGTGTTCTGAAACCTGCCTGCTTGGTGTTTTAGTGACTGTTCGGTTTTAGTCCCTGAAAATGAGGATTTGATCCTAGTTTCTTTGCCTGCATCTTTGCCTTACCCTGGCTTAGTCTGATGGAAAGTCTGAATGCTTCAGACTTCTTTAAACAAATAAATAACCCCAGAGGGAAAATATGAGGAATACAGACAAACCTCAGCACCTTGGCATGATTAACAGTCATCCATTTCTGCCTGTGAACATGTTTCCTTCATTTGCTGAGATGCTATCACCTAATGTAATATCTTTTGTGTGTGTGTTTATTTATTTAAAAGAAAAAAGGAATCTGGATTATTTAGTTATATATATACAGTATATATGTATATAACGAATCTGGAGGCTGGGGGCTTGGTAAAACACACGAGCTGCACCTCATTGGTTGCAGTGTTTCCCCTGGGGAGCAGCTTGAAGGTCGACAACAGCAAACTCTTAAAGGAATCATGGTGTTCTGGTGCAATATAGAAAAATAAATGTAGAAAAATTACAGAATACCTAATTATTAACCCCTTGCGCTCTGGTCAATTCCCTAAAAATGCCTAAAAATAACATACCCAAAGTAAATCAAAAGCTGTTCTTCAACCCTTTGCAGCATCTTCATGGGGTTGGTCTCATTTAAAAGAAAACACTTTGAATTTTTTGGCAAAACAGTCATAATCTCTCTAAGTGCTCCTACCACTGAGTAACAGTCATCTAAACATACTGAACTTGAAGAAAATAAATTTCACCTGGGTGTTTTTTTGGATACAAATGCTTGCAAATAACACACAGCTGTCAGATCCGGGCTGGAAAATGCAACAGAAATGTAGAACCAAGTGTTATCCAGCTGAGGTCAAAATTTTGTAACAATACCACAAAAAATGAATATATTACACAGCTTTGTTCTCAGGTTGTTCCCAGGCGTTTTTGAACTGTGCCAAATTGTGCCAAATGGCACAGTTTGGAAAAACGTCTGTAACTTTTGAATGATTCAACATAGAAGCTTCATCTTGGGCTCTAATGAAAGGTGAAGGGCTGTGTGTGTGTGTGTGTGGGGGGGGTTGTTTATTCATTCATGAATGAATGAATGAACAAACAAGCCCCCACACACAAAGAAGCATGCCACGTAAAAAATGTGTGGCTTTTTTTTTTTTTTACAAGAAAAAATAACCTACAGTGCACTAAAAATTATACTAAAATATCTGTAATGTAGAAGATAACAACTCCCCCCCCCCGCTACAGAGGATGGACATCGCCCATCGCTACATGACAGACCGCGGTGATGGTGCGCCGCGGTCTACTATGCACAGTTGTACTAAAATATCTGCAATAATATCTGCAATCCGCTACAGAAGAGTAGCGGGGGGGGGGGGTGTTCACGGTCCAGACGCGGCGCACGGGTCGCCGCGGTCCGTCGTGTTGCAATGACGCACAGTTGTAATTTACCGATCGGTCAAAAGTCATTTTGATTACAATTTTCAGGGATAAACAATAATTTAGCTTATAACACTTACCTGTCCACAACAGCAGTGTCGCTGGCAAACTTCTCTTCCTCATTGTTAGACGAACATGACGCTGGTCCACTTGTTACGGACTCGTGGTTCTGGTCACGCGACCCGGTCAAACCATAATTCCATTATTGCGGTTTTGCACTTCCATGATTGCGGTTTTGGCGAACGATTTTTCAAAACAAATAAGAACAGTAGTAAGAAAAAAAGACTGGCGAACATGTGTGTGTCACCCAGCGGCTTACACAAAACAGATTTTACGCACGGGACGTACGCTTTCAATCGTTGAAGTTCTCTGCTTCAATTGGCTCGCTGCATTCACAGCCGTTGGTAGGCGGGCCCTTCTTGCTAGGTTTTCAGTCATTGGTTCTTCAAGGTTTCAGAAACCCAATTCAAGGCTCTTATTAGTCGAATGAGAGGTCAATCAAATCTAAACCAATCAAAGCACTGCTTTGGCTTTCTGTTTGCGGCTGTGTCTGCAGCTTTTTTTTTTTTTGCGCCCTCGTGCGCCCTAGGACGCAGAGACGTGACCGCCCGCGGTATCCCGGAGTGCAAGAGGTTAAAAAAGAATGGAACATCTAATATTAGTGACTGTTTCGGAACCCTTGTTCATTTATTTGTTAGATCACTTATTTGTGTGATCTTATTACTTAGGTTCAGGTTCAGGTTACTTTATTTGTACCCGTAGGTAGATTTGTTTTGCAGTCTGGTGACATCCATATTTACAAGCCACTAATTACATTTAACATAGACACAAACACAGGCACACATCATACAAAATAAGTAAATATAAAATATGTACAATATATTTTTATAGCTTGTTCAACTCTTTGACAGCAGCAGGGACAAAGCTGTTTTTGTAGCGCTGGATTTTGCTTTTTGGGACAGCAAACCTCCGTCTTGAGGGAAGAAGCTGAAAGTTGCAGTGCAAAGGGTGGGAGTCATCATTTAAAATCGAGTCAGCCATCCTCTGTACTTGTCTGGTGTACAGGGATGTCAGGCTCAGCTGTGACTCACCAAGCAAACGACTGGACCATCTAACTACCTGATCCAAGGATTTCCTCTGTTTCAGTTTTATCTGACCAAACCATGACATTAAAGAAAAGGATAAAACAGATTCAATAAAAGCCCGATAAAACATAATCATTATGGTTCGGTCAATTTGGAAGCATGCCAGTTTCCTCAAACAATGCAAATGTTGCTGACCCTTTTTGCACACCCTTTCACAGTTCACTTCAAAGTTTAATTTACTATCAATAATCGTCCCAAGATATTTGTACGATTGTACACATTCGGTGGTCTGGCCTTTTAGTATGGTGACTTTGTGCCTGGGAGTTTTCCTCCTAAAGTCAGTAATCATATCTTTCGTTTTTGTTGTATTCAGCTGCAGGTAGGAATCCTCACACCAGTGAACAAAGTCATCAACTACTGGGCTGTGGCCACTCTCACCATCCTGGAGGAGACTGACAATGACTGAGTCATCAGCATACTTTATAATGTGTCTGTTGTCATGTCTGCTCCGACACATGTTTGTGTACAGGATGAAGAGTAGTGGTGACAACACACACAACCCTGAGGAGAGCCAGTAGAAGAGCACTTTAGGTCAGACAATGTGCCATTGACCCTTACTCTCTGCGTCCTGTTGGTTAAGAAATCCAGAATCCAACCCACCAGATTATTGCTCAAATCAAATTGTTGCAGGAGCCTTTCAACTAAAATATGAGGTTGGATTGTATTAAAGGCAGAAGAAAAGTCCACAAATAAAAGCCTGACATGTGTCCCATTAAAATCCAGATGTTTAAAAAACATGTTAAACAGAGTGACAGTGGCATCCTCCACTCCTCTGTGAGGCCTATAGGCAAACTGCAGGGGATCCAATGCATGTTCAGTCTGCCTTAGGACCTCACATCTGACCAGTTTTTCAAAAATTTTCATTAAAATTGAAGTCAAAGCAACTGGTCTAAAGTCATTTACCGTTTTAGGACAGCTGGATTTTGGAACGGGAACAACCACGGCATCTTTCCAGATCTTAGGCACATGTTGTGTCTGTAAGGACTTATTGAAAATGTAATGAAATATAGGACTCAGTTCATGTGCACAGGACTTTACAAGGCGCCCACATATATTATCAGGGCCCTGACTTTTGTTCACTTTTACAGCGCAGAACTCCCTTTTAACATCCTGCATCTCAATATTAAAGTGCTGATTGTCTTTGAGTTTCTGTTTCAAATCTTGGATTTCTGTGCTAAAATCAAAGGAGTCAAAACGACCATAAAAACAATTAAGAGCATTAGCCTGCTCTGTGTCTGAACTAAAACCATCTAAAAACACACGATTACTGCGCTCTGTGCTCTGAAGGCCTGCAATAGTTTTCATACTGGCCCAGGCCGAACCAAGTTTATTTGCTGCCATCTTGCTTTCCAACTCTGATTTATAATTCTGTTTTGCTCTTAAAATTTCGGCCTTCAGCTCCTTAGTGGCAACCTGTAGCTCAGAAACAGACCCCTGTTTAAAGGCAAGTGCTTTCCTCTGTAAGCAGGATTTAACTGATTTAGTAACCCATGGTTTGTTGTTGGGATATATTTTGACACGTTTACGTGGAACAATCTTATTTTGACAGTAAGCCATGTATGAGCATGTGAGCTCAGCCAGCGAGTCCAAATCATCCCCGCAGGCCATTATGAACATCTCCCAGTCTGTACAGTCAAAGCATTCCTGGAGGCTGTGCTCTGAATCTTCTGTCCACACATCAATGTCTCTCATCTCCACCTTGCCTCTTCTAAGAGCAGTTTTATATGTGGGCAGCAAATGTACACAGTTGTGATCTGAGGATCCTAAAGGAGGAAGGGGGAGTGATTTATAGGCCCTCTCTATGGATCCATAGCACAGGTCCAATGTCTTTTTTCGCCTGGTTGGGCAGGAGACATACTGATGAAAGTTTTTAAGTGTCTTCTTTAAAGAAACAGCTTTTTTTTATTATATTAAAAAAATATGAATATATACTTATATTCATAATAATGTATGTTGCACTTTGGGGAATGGATCAGAACATTTTTATCACCCTTTATTGTCATTCAACTGTACAACCAATCATGTACAGTAGAACGAGATTGTGTTTTACCTGTCTACTGTGTTAATCACACACACCCCAAATGTAGAATCAGAGGGCTGCTGCCATGCAAGGCGCCGCCACAAATTTCCCTCCTCCATTCCATTTTTGCTGAGCACCAAGCTGGACGGCAGGAAGTTCCACTTTTATATGGTATTCGGCATGACCCGGCCGGGATTTGAACCTCTGCCTCCCGGGTGTGAGGCGGATGCTCTACCAACTGAGCCACCACTCCGGTGGCTTTTTTTTTTAGCATTTTTCCTTATGAGGACCAGGCCAAATGTCCTCACAAAGAAAAATGTCCTCATAAAAAAGGTGGTTTGTTAAGAGGTGATCCACACAAGAATTGAAAGACAGGAGCACCCCCCCCCCCCCACACACACACCGGTTTTCATGTTTGATGGGGACCAGTTTAGTGATCATCAGCTGTGGGGACTATCCTTTCTACAGAGACTCCTTGCTTTTAGCTTTTAGATAGATAGAAGATTAACTTGACACTCCGGGGGGGGGGGTCCATTGGGGCGGCACCCTGCCCCCCCCATTATAATGGTAGGGGAAACACTGGGTTGACATTAAATCACGTCCTCTGGTGGGCGGTCTGTCAAATCTGTTTACCCTACATCCAAGATGGTGCTGGAATGGTAAACTTTTCCTTACATCTTCAAAAGTAAACAGTGAAACATGTTTCTGAAAACAATCGAGGTGAGAAATAAATGGTGAAGTTGATAAATATTTGTTTACTTTTTACTAACAGCCACTATTTTAAAAGTTCACCATGAGGAAGCGATTGCCTCCATGTGCCCACCTACTACAATGAATTGAAAGTGGAAGATGCACACCAAGGTGGACAGATACCGTCAATCCACTTGGAATGTGGTGCAGAACTTTTAAACCAGCAGTTGCTGATGTCAGATAACAACAGATTCATTAACTGAACCTACTACAGTGGTGTGAAAAAGTGTTTGTCTCCTTCCTGATTTCTCCTTTTTTTATGTTTGTCACACTTAAATGTTTCAGATCATCAAACAAATTTAAATATTAGACAAATGTAACACAAGTAAACACAAAATGCATTTTTTAAATGAAGGTGTTTATTATTAAGGTTAAAAAAAATCCAAACCTACATGGCCCTGTGTGAAAAAGTGATTGCCATCCCTGTTAAAACATAAATTAACTGTGGTTTATCACATCTTTGGAAAGCTGAGTTCAATTTCTCTAGCCACACCCAGGCCTGATTACTGTCACACCTGTTCTCAATCAAGAAATCACTTAAATAGGAGCGGCCTGACAAAGTGAAGTAGACCAAAAGATCCTCAAAAGCTAGTCATTATGGTGTGATCCAAAGAAATTCAGGAACAAATGAGAAACAAAGTAATTGAGATCTATCAGTCTGGAAAAGGTTATAAAGCCATTTCTAAAGCTTTGGAACTCCAGCGAACCACAGTGAACCACCCAGCGCTACAAAAACAGCTTTGTCCCTGCTGCTGTCAAAGAGTTGAACAAGCTGTAAAAATATATTGCACATAATTTAGGTACCTATTTATTAACTCCATTTTATATTTACTTATTTTTGTAGGATGTCACTTGGGTTCTAAATATTTTATTGGGTTTTAGACCTTTGAGTTTTTAACCTCTCTGACTAGTTTTTAACTTTTAATATGACCCTTCTCTCTTACCTCTGGTTTTTCTCCCATCTTTTTGTCTTTTTATACCCTGATTGATGGAGCCTTGTGTATTCTTATCATGTTTATAGTCAGCTTCATATGTGCCTGTGTTTGTGTATATGTTGAATGTAATTTGTGGCTTGTAAATATGGATGTCACCAGACTGCAAAACAAATCTACCTACGGGTACAAATAAAGTAACCTGAACCTGAACCTGAACCTCTCCTTCAGGATTTTTTGGTAGACAGCAGATTCATGGTTTCATTTACCACAGCAAGTCTTTCAGGTCCTGAAGCAGCAAAACAGACCCAGACCATCACGCTACTACCACCATATGTTACTGTTGGTATGATGTTCCTTTTCTGAAATGCTGTGTTACTTTTACGCCGGATGTAATGGGACACACACCTTCCAAAAAGTTCAACTTTTTTGTCTTCCTCCAGCAATCTTTCCCCAGGCTGACGTGGGGGCCACCTCCAGCAGGACCAAAGCCGTCGCGGAGGCACTCTCTGTGGCAGACATCCTTCTCCTCCCCCTGTCCGCCTGTTCCTGCTCCCACTCCATTGTCTCCAATATGCCGCCACTCAGCTCCGGACCGCTGGAGGAACACCCCCGCCTCTCAGGCAGCAGTTTCTCTTTTGCTGAGGTCGAAAACTCCCGCAGCAGTCCCTTTACCTAGTGTTTCTTCGCTGACTGTCCCATCAGCTTTCTCCTCTGCTGTTGCTGCTTCTCCCTCCTCCTTCTCGGTGATTCCTCCCGCTACTGAGGGTCTGGCTGTCTTCTCCTCAGCAACACCCATCGCTGTGGCAGCAGGGGCAGCTCCTCAAGGTTTCCCTGGGAGGCCCTCTTCTACCGAAGTCATGGAGAAGGTCGATCCAACACCTGCTGTAGCGGAGAACATCGTGTCCCGGGAACTCAGGCAAGTGTCTTTTCATTCACCAACATTTTATGATGATACGCCTTGCCTGATTCCTGGTAGTGAGGCTTCATTTTCACAGTCCCTTGTCTCCTCACAACCTGCTGCAGCTCACACCACCCTACCTGCTCTCTCTGTGTCTCCTCCTATTCTCCTTGAGTTTCTGCCAGCCGCAGGATTGAGCCGCCGGACGATGGAGGAGCCTGCGGCCCTGGAGGACCTGGTTTCAGCCCCACAGCCTTGGTCTGGATGGAGGGAGAGCGTTGCCTGTGATCCAGAGCCTGCACCGACAACTGAGCGTCCCCGGGCTTCAACTGTGCAGGAGTCAGTACCAGCAGAAAATCGACCTCCTGGATCCACGCCAGACGAGCCACCTACATGGGTCACTTTGCTGGGGGGTCCCGAGACTGCGTTGACCACCATGCCTGCTGCAGGGGCCGCCGCAGCAGAGCTGAAGCTGGACCTCCAGAGGGCCGGGCCTGAGACATCGCTGCATGGATCGACGGAGTCCTGGATGACGGTGGAGCTCAAGCTCAGGCAAGTGCTCTCCTTTGTTTTCATTGCTTCTATGTTGGAGTGATGTTGTCTGGCTTTTGGTGGGGAGAGCCAGGTGCAGTCGTCAGCTGCACCCGAGCTCACCTCACTGGGCTTCACTGCCGCCGGTGACCCTAACCCTGTTTCTCTGCCTCTCCTGTCTGAGCTTTCCCCCAGGGTCACCGAGGATCAACCAGCTTTACCAGAGGTTTCCATGGGTCCAGCCTCGCCGCCCGAGATCACCATGGGTCCAGCTCCTCCTGCCGAGGTCATCGAGGATGCTCCGTCCCAGCCCGGGATCTCCGTGGGTGCTGCTCCCCCTCCGGATGAGGTTGTCGTGGGTGCGCCATCCCAGCCTGGAACTTCCAAGGGTCCTGCTTCCCTGTCAGCTGAGGTTGTCGCGGGTGCTTTGTGGGTGCTGCTCCCTCTCCGGATGAGGTCTTCGCGGGTGCTCCATACCAGCCCAGGACCTCCGAGGGTGCTGCTCCCCTGTCAGCTAAGGTCGTCACGGGTGCTCCGTCCCAACACGGGACCTCTGTGGGTGCAGCTTCTCCTCAGTCTGGGTCTCCGGGGGTGCTATGTCCCAGTCGGGGACCATCGTGGGTGCTGTGCCCCAGCATGAATCCAACATGGGTGCTGCATTCCAGTGTGGACCCGCTGTGGGTGTTACGCTCCAGCTCAGGGGCTACCGTGGGTGCAGCTCTGGGCGAGTCCGGGCCCACTGAGGGTGCAGCTCTGGTCCAATCCGGGTCCACTGAGGGTGCAGCTCTGGCCCTGTCCGTGTCCACCAAGGGTGCAGCTCTAACCCAGTCCAGGTCCACTGCGGGTGCAACGTTGCTCCAGCTTGGAGCCACCATGGATGCTGCTTTGCTCCAGCCTGGAGCCACCGCAGGTGCTGCCTTGCTCCAGTCCAGATCCACCGCGGGTGCTGCCTTGCTCCAGCCCGGAGCCACCGCGGGTTCAGCTTTGCTCCAGGCTGGAGCCACTGCAGGAGCTGCGATGTCCCAGTCCAGGACCACTGAGGGTGCTACAGGCCAGTCTGAGGGTGTTGTGGTTCCCCCTCCTCTGCCTGACGCCATCATGGTCCCCTCTCCTCTGCCTGATGTCGTCATGGTCCCCTCTCCCCTGCCTGATGTCGTCGTGGTCCCCTCTCCACTGCCAGACGCCGTCATGGTCCCTTCTCTTCTGCCAGATGCCGTCATGTTTCCCTCTACTCCTCCCAAGGCCGTTGTGGTTCCCTCTCCTCCACCTGACATTGTCGTGGTTCCCCCAACTCCTCTGTCCCCTCCTTCATTGGGCTTCCCTGTGGGGCAGCTGCCTCCTGGGCCACCCTTTCTTTTTAGGTGGCTGAAGAACCCTGGCCGACCGCCTGACAAACTGCGACGTTGGGTTGGGTGGCTCATATTCTCCGACAGGCCACCCGACTCTTACCACCTCGGCATCTGCCAGGCATGGGACTTCGGCCGGCCACTTGAACTGTCTAGTTCTTTGGTCTAGGGGTCCTAGGTGCCTGGTTCTGCGTGGGTGTGGATCCTGAGTGGGGTCTCTGTTTTTTGATTCCTCTTAGTCTGGGTTTTTGCTGGGGTATGAGTTCTGAGAGTTTTTCTTATTTTCTCTGGTTTGTTCGATCTCTTCGTGCCTGAGTCCCCCTCCTCCCGCTTGGGGTGGGGCTGTTTTCTTGTTGTGGTGGATGTTTTTTTTTGTGTGTGGGGTCTTTTTCTTTTGATGTTCTTCTTTTTGATGTTGTCTGGTCTCCACCCCTTGAGGTGGAGAATATCCATATCCATGGATGGATGGATGGATATTGTAGTAGGTGGTGAAGACAATCCTAAGCGATTCAGTCACGCTTGCCTTTCCCTACATACAGTATGAAGCCTCACGGCACATGTTTGCTAAGTGTCTCTTCATTATTGCTCCCATTTCCAGCTGGTTAAAACCACCATAAATGCCTCCACTACTTACATATCTCTACTGCTTTTTTCTGCGTTTAAAGTACTTTAATAAGCTCATGTTTCTCTTGGACAGCAATGCTAGAAAACCACTCTGCTTGCTGACTGGAACGCTCACATGGGTGGGGTGCTTCTGAACTCCGCGTGGATGACGGTCACGTGCGTTGTTCGTGTGCACGTGTGTCCATCATTCTTTCATATTTTTTTCTTAAATTTATATTTCCTTGGCATGGCCTGGGCCACTCGGAGGTTGGTTCTGGGCCACATGTGGCCCGTGGGCCACTAATTGAATAGGCCTGGCCTATAGGGTCTTGGCCCTCCATGGCCCATGATTGGACACCCCTGCTGTACAGTGATTTAGCACCAAGTATAACAAGATTCATCACCTCAACACTGTACCTTGTATGATGGAGGATTAGATTCTTCTGAAGGCTTTCTTCAATCTCTTCCATGTGGTTTGCCTTTCCCTTTTCTTTTTTTAGGGTCTCCATCTCTTCTTGCACAGTCTGAAGCTGCTCCAGCAGATCTTTGTTCAATGTGTCCTTGTCTCCGAGGGCTGCCCGCAGGCTGGTGAGCTGATCCAGCAGACCCTCCTTCTCCTCCCTCAGCTTTTGTGTTTCGTCCTTTGATCTCATCTTGTCCCACTGCTGTTTGTAGGACTCCAGGGTTCTGTCTGTCTTCAGTACATGCTGACGGAGGCGCTGTTCCAGCTCTGACCAATCTTGTCTCTCCACCTGAAAACGTTCCTCAATGTCTGTCAGAACTGCTTCAATTTCCTTCTTTTCACTCTCCAGGCAGATCTTTGCCTCTGTTGTTCCTTTCAAAAGCTGTTTGGTGTTCTCTGGCGCCTCCTGCATGGCACTGATCTTTTCTAGGAGAACCGCCTTCTCTTGGTCCCACTGCTGCTTGTGGGACTCCAGGGTTCTGTCTGCCTTCAGTACCTGCTGACAGAGACGCTGTTCCCGCTCTGACCAGTCCTGTCTCTCCCCCTGAAAATGTTCCTGTTTCTATCAGAATGGCTTCAGTTTCCTTCTGTTGAATCTCCAGGAAGCTCTTTTCCTCTGTCATTTCTTTCAAAAGCTGTTTGGTGTTCTCTGACGCCTCCTGCATGGCACTGATCTTATCTTGGAGAACCGCCTTCTCCTGGTCTCCCAATGACCCTTGCTTGGTGTCTGTGTCCATTTTCAATTTTTTCCCTCTTGGTGGTAGAGCGGTGTAAAGTGTGAACCTAGATTGAATCTCTGCTGTGAAGATTGGATCCACACCTTGGGTGACGTCAGCCACCTTCTTCAACATCTCCGTCAAGTTCACTTTTTCTTTTGCATGCATCTCGCATGTCTCTATGCTAGCTGATAGCTTCTCTGTCATGTATTCAGTCTTAGATTTGTTTGTTTTGTTTAATTTTTGCAGGTCCTCAATCATTTTGTGTTTCATGTCAATTAAATTTATTATTGAGTATGGCATTACTTTTCGGTATCCGTCTAACTCCTTCTCTAGTTTAGATTTTTCTGTTTGTAAATTTAAAAGTTCTGACCCCTGTTTGTGGAAAGAGATTGCAAGGGTGTTTAATTCCTTTTTCACCTTTATTAGGTCTGAATCTATGTATTTTAGTTGCTTTGAGTATTTGTCCAGCTCTTGATGGTAGCATTCTGCTTCAGATTTTTCCCTCTGAATCTGGACTCGTAATTCTTTGATTTTTCCCAAATTCTCCAGATTATCTTTTTTTTTTCCACAATATCTTTATTGAACCTTTTTTTTTTTTTTTAACAAACATGATACAATCAAACACTAACGCTAAAGTACTACAAAAAAAAAAAAAAAATGCACTAAAAACACCAACAACCACCAACAAAATCAAGTCTTCAACAATGCTCCTCTGTTTAGTCTAGACAATCCAATACATAAGTATACATATTATGTTCACCAGTTTGGAATTTACAAGGTCCACACACATCATTCACCTTCTTCTTCAAGAGTTATGTTTAAATTTTTTACATAATCAATAAAAGGTCTCCATATATTCTCAAACACAATTTCCTTTGATTTCAGTATATATGTTATTCTTTCTAATGGAAGGTTTGTTAACATCTGTCTTAACCACTGAGTCACATCTGGTCTATGAGTCTTTTTCCATAATAGTGCAATACATTTTTTGGCATTAAGCAAACTGAGGTCTATGAATGTTCTTTCACTTTTATTAAAATTATGCTTTTCTGGGTACAGACCCAACAAAAACAGTTTAGGATTCAGTATGATTTGTTTTGAGATTATTTTTTCAATTGTTACCCTCACCTCTTCCCAAAACATTCTTATTAATCTACATTCCCATAAACAATGAAATAGGGTTCCTTTACTTTCCATGCATTTTGTGCATGTATCTGGTATATTTTTGTTATATCTATTTAACTCCTCCGGTGTAACATACATCCGCATTAACCATTTGAAATGTATCAATTTAAGGCGTGCATTTATTGATTTGGTTTGAGCTTCTGTACAAGCCAATTCCCATTGTTCCTCCGAAATTTCAATTTGCAGATCTTCTTTCCAGTAGTTTAATCTTTTCAGTGAATTTTCACTTGAAGATAGTGTCAATGAGTTATAAAACTCTGAAATAATACCCTTTCCTTTACTATCTTTCATCATCATTTTTTCCAAGGATGAATAAATAGGTCGAGTGAGAGCTTTATTTTGATTTGATCGAATAAAGTTTCTAAGTTGAAGATATTTAAAAAAATGTGTTCTATTGAGATTAAATTTGATCCTCAGCTCTTCAAAAGACATTATGTTGTCTGCACATGGCAAATATAAATCCTGAATCTTTTGTATCCCTTTTAAATTCCATACTTTAAATACAGCGTCCGCTCTCCCTGGTTTAAAATATTGATTACCCCATATTGGACTAAATTGTGACAATAACTGTGGTTCTTTTAAATAGTTTTTAGCTTCACACCATATTTTGATCATATGCTTTACAAATGGATTTTTAACTTGTTTTTGTAATTTTTTTGCCGAATCTGAGTATATGAATATGGGAAGAGGTAAAGGTAAATTGTATGATTCCATTTCAGTCCAGTGAGGGAGATCATTTGATGAAAAATAATATGTCATAGACCTCAGTTGTGCCGACCAATAATACAACATAAAATTTGGACATTTCAGACCTCCACGATCAAATGGTAAATATAATAAAGACAGACGTAATCTAGCCCTCCTGTTGTTCCATATAAATTCCACTAACTTTTTTTTTATTCTTGAGAATAGATCTAAAGGTGGTGATAAGGGAATGTATTGAAATAAATAAAGTATTTTAGGTAAAATATTACTTTTAAGTATATTGATTCTCCCGATCATCGACATTGGTAGTGACATCCATCTCTGAGTTAACTCATTGATATCTGACATTAAGGCTTCATAGTTGACACTGGCGACTGATTCTAGCTTAGGCATAATTTGGATTCCTAAATATTTAAACTGATTTACAACATTGAATTGATTTACCTCAGGGGCTGGGTAATTTCTCTGGGTCTCATTTAGCATTAATATTGAAGATTTAGTTTTATTTATTTTATATCCTGATATTTCCCCAAAATTCTTTATTAAATTCAACAAGGTTGGAATTGATTTTTTTAGATTCGACATAAACAAAATTATGTCATCGGCGTACAGGGAGATTTTATGTTCTGTTGGTCCAACTTTAATTCCATATATTTGTGAATGTAAACGTATCGCTATCGCTAAAGGTTCAATTGCCATAGTAAACAGTAAAGGTGAAAGTGGACAGCCTTGTCGACATCCTCTATTGATTTTTATTGGTTTTGAAATATTGTTATTTGTTAGGATTTCTGCTGTAGCATTATTGTATATTATTTGAACCCATTTTATGAAATTATTTCCAAGTCCAAACCTTTGTAGGACTTCAAAAAGAAAGGGCCATTCAACTCTATCAAAGGCCTTTTCGGCGTCCAGTGATAGGAGAGCTGTATCCGGTGCTTCTTTATTAAAATAAATAATATTAAATAGTCTTCTTACATTATGGAAGCCTTGTCTACCCTTTATAAAGCCATTCTGATCTCGATTAATAATATTTGGTAAAATTTCTTGTATTCGTCTTGCTAAAATTTTACAGATTATCTTAAGGTCGGCGTTTAATAGGCTTATTGGTCTCATATTTTCACATTTATTAGAGGGCTTACCTGGTTTTGGCAGCAGTATAATTAAGGCATTATTTATGTATGATGGTAAATTATTATTTTGAAATGCTTCTAAAACCATTTCCAAAAAAGGTTTTATTAATTTATTCTTAAATTTTTTATAAAGGTCAACTGGAAGACCATCTGGTCCTGCACTTTTTCCTGATTTCATATTATCAATGGCTAGCCCAACTTCTTCTTGACTAATTTTAGACTCCAATATCTCCCTGTTTTCATTTGGTATACACGGTATAGATAGTTCGTTCAAAAACCCATTTAGTTTTGTTAAATCAGGTTCATTTTTGGTATCATATAATTTTTCATAGTAATCTCTAAAGGCTCTATTAATTTCTAAAGGATCTATAACTACCTGTCCGTTACTTATAATACTGGTAATTGGTGTTTTAATTTCCAATTGTTTAATCTGCCATGCTAATAATTTTCCTGATTTTTCACCTTGTTCATAAAAAGATTGTTTCAATCTTAGAAGACTCGAGGCAGCTCTATTCGCTGATTTTTTGTCGTATTCAGCTCTCAAAATCAGTAATTCATTCTCCAACCTTGGGTCACTTCCTACATACACTTTTTCCTGAAGACTTTTTATTTTATGTTCCAATTTAGCTCTCTCCTCTCGAGTCTTCTTAGATTTTGATCCTGTATAACTAATAATATGTCCCCTAATAAAAGCTTTGAAAGCCTCCCACTTTACACATGCTGATGTTTGTGTAGTATTGATGTCAAAGAACTCGTCTATCTGTTTTTCTATATACTTGACAAATTCCTCATCCTGAAGCCATTTATGCTGAAATTGCCATCTGCCTGATTCCTTTGTCAATTTTTTATCTACATATATTAGACAACAGGGTGCATGATCAGAGATCACGATGTTATCATAAAAGCAGTTTTGAATCTTGGACCTTAATTCTGTGGAAATCAAAAAATAATCAATACGTGAGAATGTCTTGTAGGTACTGGAATAACAAGAATAGGCTTTAACTTGTGGTTTCATTTCTCTCCATATATCTAACAATCTCAATTCTTTCATAAAATAAATAAGTAAATGGTCCTCTCCGGCATACAACTAGGAACATACCGGTCACTATGGAGGGTGAGAATATGTATGGGCACATAATCATACCATGTAGGATAACTAAATAGACGGTTATGCTGTTTCATCCCACCTAGCAACAATGCTCTGCACTGTGTGTGTTTATATATTTACATATTTATTCCATCTAGCTACAATGCTCTGCACTGGGTGTGTTTATATTTATATATCTATATATTTATTCCATCTAGCTACAATGCTCCGCACTGTGTTTTTATATATCTACATATTATTCCATCTAGCTACATTGCTCCGCACTGTGTGTGTTTATATACTTGCATATTTATTCCACCTAGCTGCAATGCTCCATACTGTGGGTGTTTATATATTTACATATTTATTCCATCTAGCTACAATGCTCTGCACTGTGTGTTCATATATTCATATATTTATTCCATCCAGCTACAATGCTCTGCACTGTGTGTCTGTGTGTGTGTGTGTGTGTATATATATATTTTATAGTAATATGTACATATGTATATTAGCTGCTCTTGCTTGCTTGTTTTTTCTTGCCTTCTGATTGTTGCTCTGAGTGTTGCTATCCCTGTGCTGTTGCAATCCTGGAATTTCCCCGTTGTGGGACTAATAAAGGCTTATCTTATCTTATCTTATCTTAAAATGATTAATAGTCATCCTACATCCAATGTGCGTACAATCCAGTCCTGTTGATCTATCCACACCTGGATTCAATGTACAATTAAAATCCCCTGCTATTATATGTTGCCCTGTAAGTGATGATAAAATGAGAAATAAATTAGCAAAGAACTTCTGATCATCTATATTGGGACCATATAAGTTCACAAGATTTATATTTTCTAATAGCAAAGAACCTTGAATGATTACATATCTTCCAAATTTGTCTCCAATTACATTTTTCACTTGAAAAGGAACTGATTTATGTATGAGAGTCATAACTCCCCTGGCTCGGGATGAAAATGAAGAGGTGAATACACTTCCCTGCCATCTACTCCTAATTCTTTTAACATCCTCCTCTATCAGATGAGTTTCTTGTAAAAACACAATTCTTGAACCCATGTCCTTTATTTTATTCATAACTTGTTTAAGTTTTTTTAAATTTTGTAGACCTCTGCAATTCCATGAAGTTAAATTAAGATTAACACTTTGGTCCATGATCAATAGAGAGTTTGGGATTACCTTGCAGTGTAAACATGCTCATACAGAGAAGCAAAAACATGAGTGGTTGAACATTCATCCTACAAACTACACACAAACAAATTTCCCCTTCCCACACTTGTGGCAAACCCCCCAAAATCAAAAGAAAAATTCTGTCTCCCGATATAGCCATCGACCGTTCCACACCCACGGGGAACAGCCTAAGCCACTCCTTCTTCATCCTCCCAATCACCCTAACTCTACTGCTTTTAATGACGTAACATTAACTCTCCTCTGTAGTTTTCCAACTTAACTCCAAAATTTTTAACAACTTAGTACATCATAGTTGTTTTTTTTTTTTTTGTTTGTTTTGTTTTTGTTTTGTTTTTTAATATATAATACAATCTATATTTTGTAAACTTACTATTTACTTCAAGTCAGTCAGATGCCTGTGCAAATGCTTAATTATTCTACCTTATATTTTGTTCATGCTTAGCTTCCACCAGTCTCTTCTTCTTCTTTGATCTTCTTGATGAACTCCTGCGCCTCCTCTGGGGTCTTGAAGATGTGGGTTCTGCCCTCATACGTGGTCAGCAGTCTCGCAGGATAGATTACACCATGACGAATCCCAAGGTTGCGCAGCTCCTTACGTACGGGATCAAACTGCTTCCTCAATTGCTGGATTCCTGTGGCCAAATCTGGGTAGAACCGCACCTGCTGGTCCTGGTGTTTAATCTCTCCTTTTTTAGCTCGTGCAGCGTTGAAGATCTTCATCCTGTCTCTGTTGCTAAGAAACTTCATAATTAAGGTCCTCGGCGGTCCCTTATCTCTCCGTGGGCCAATACGATGTGCTTTTTCCAGAACCACTGCTGATTGCAACTCCTCGCTGCCCAGCACCTCCGGAATCCACTTTTCCAGAAAGGAACATACGTCCCGACCTTCTGATTCCTCTGGAAGACCCACCAGCCTCAAATTATTCTGTCTCGACCGAGATTCCAAATCCAAAATATTATCTTCCAGAGATTTATTTTTTTTTTCCAAAGTGCGCACCTTTAATTGAAGACGGGTGACGTCATCTTCAGCACTAGCGAGACGGAGCTCCATCTGCGCCGTTCGTTCTACACAGTCACCCAATTCCTTTCTTATTCCTTCCAACGCTGTCATAATCCCATCAAATCTAGAGGAAAAGTCCGCTCTCATTGAACTCATGGCAGCCATCAGCGCATCTGCGCCATTCCCCGCAGATATCGCAGCGTTGCCAGCCTCCTCCGCCATATATGGAGTTTTGTTTACTGCGTCACAGACCTGAAAGTCCGTTAATTTGGACTGTTTCGGCGGCTCGCTTTTTCCTTTTCCTGGTTTTCCAGCCTTAGGCTTCGCCGACATATCTTCGCCCAAATGCTGGGATACGTTCTGTCCCAAATGAGAGAGTTATTTGCCGATTTTTTTTTTTTCCAGGAGCAGAGCAGAGTGAGACACGTCCGTCCTACGTGGCAGCCATAACCGGAAGTCCTCCAGATTATCTTTAATTAAATTGTCCCACTGAAGATTCGTGTGAGTCCTTAACTGCTTTTACATCTTCTTAGAGAGCTGATCTAACTTCTGTCACAGGTGGTCATTTTCAGATTTTTTCTTCTCAAGTTTGATCTGTAATGTTTTGCCTTTTCTAGAAATCTCCAGATGATTTTTTTAAATTAAATTGTCCTTTTGTTGAAGACATTTTGTGGTGTTTTTGAGCTGTTTTGAGATTTTGTCCAGCTTTTATTGCAAGCGGTGTGTTTCAGATTTTTTCCTCTGAAGCTCAAGTTGTAATGCTTTGTTTTGTTCAGAAAGCTGCAGGCGATTTCTCAGTAAAGCATCCTTTTGTTCAATACATTTTGTGGCATTTTCCAGCTGCCTGGAGAGTTGGTCCAACTTTAGCTGCTGGTGGTCATTTTCAGATTTTTTCCGGTTAAGTGCCAGCTGTAACTTCTTGTTTTCTTCCAAAAGTTGACTTGATAATTGCGGATATTTCAGCTTTTCCGTCCGGAGTTCGAGTAATGGGGTGGTCATCTTGTGACTAGCCATGTCTGATTTTTTCTGAGGAGAAAATTGGCTTTAATGTAACCCGCAATCAACATAGAACAAATTCTTCTTCTTCTTCTTTTAGATTTAATTGGGGGTTGGCAATGCACTGGCTCTTCTTCTTCTTCTTTTAGATTTGATTGGTGGTTGGCAACCAGCTTACAGGTGCACTACCGCCACATACTTGCACTTTTTATCACTCTTCTTCTTCTCAGGTGCATTACCTCCTTCTTCTTCTTCTTTAAGATTTGATTAGCAGTTGGCAACCAGCTTACAGGTGCATTACCGCCACGTACTTCACTCTATATCATCAGTTTATTTGATCAGGAGCTGTAGTCCTTCTATCATCATTGCTGTGTCCAATCAAACCTCAACTCTATCTTCAGACATCACTCTTCTTGTCACAAACCCCCATGTGCCGTAACACGGCGCATGAGGGAGAGAATGAGAAACCCAATTGCAGGAGTACAGAGTGCCATGTTTATTAAAGGTCACAAAATAACAAGTCCTGTAATCACCAAGTTACAGTTCAGTTAGCCACACACAAATACTGAGAGGTGTAATGACGGGATAAGGCCACCAGACATACAGGGCTTACCGGATACTCTACAGCCCGGTCTAAATGGAGCCTAGTGCTGCAGGGCTGCGATTCACACAAAAACAGAAAGGCGATCAGCCTAGTGCTGCAGGGCTGCTTAGCACAAGAGAAAGGCGAAACAGACACTTACAGGACTGGAGCTAATCTGGGGCGAACCGTGCAGTCTGGAGGATGAGGATAGAGAAGCTGGCCAGCCGAAACACCAAGAGAAGGACCAGGCTTGAAGTGATGGGCTGGAGAACAATGCAGGGAATGAATCACAAACAGGGAGAACTGGTTGCCGCGTATGAAGGTGAAGGCCCCGACAATCTCTTTCCTCCGAAGCGCTGAACAAATACTCCTGAAGCTAACAAGGAAAGAGATTGCCGGTGCGGGAATGCATGGGCAGGACTGATTGGCAACAGGTGTGTGAGAGAGCATGCGAAGTGAGAGTGAATGGAGCGTGTGCATGTGTGTGTACATGTGGGTGTGTGTATGTGTGTGACCACCCGTGACAATGCAGCTGACGGCACTTGACAGGAGGAGGGGACATGCCAGAGCTGTCAGGAGGAAACTAGAGCAATGCATAACAATAAGTCAGAACTGGGTTTGGCTTCCAAACCCAGATTCATGACAGGGCCCCCCCATCTAGGGGTGGGTACCAGACACCCCGGTGCCACCAGCCAAAAAGAAAGGAACCAACACCCCTCAAAGGAACCCCTCCCCCACCGGCAACAAACACTAACCCAGGGTGGGAGGTGGGAGAAAACTGGTTAGGAGGGAAGCAACCAGTGAAAACACAATCAGTACAAAAACAGAAAAACAAGCTAACCCCTCCTAACGTCCCCCGACCTGGAACACAAACCCCCCTCCCCAGAAGTCCAAAGTTCAGGGGGTCGACCAGAGTCCCAGGCCCCCAGCATGGTGAGGAGTGGCAAATCTGCCCAAGTCCCAAGTCCAGTAGGTTGCCCGTGGGAAAGTATCCGGCGGCCTGCCCGGGCTGATGGACCACCTGACCCATAGGCCAGGCCCTTCGGGCAGCTGACTAACATGGTGGAGACACCAGGACCTGAGAGGAAGGCGGAGAGGCAGCCTCCATACTCGGGAACGTCGGCGGTCAAACCAAGGAACAGGGGCCCCCCTTCCGTTCGAGGCTTGGTGCAGGGGAACCGTAGCACCCGCGATGGTCCCGGTCTGGGACGTGGCTGCACCCGCGGTGGTCCCGGTCTGGGACGTGGCTGCACCCGTGAAGGTCCCAGTCTGGGACGTGGCTGCACCCGTGAAGGTCCCAGTCTGGGACGTGGCTGCACCGGCTGTGGACTCCAGCTGGGGCTCCGCTGCACCGGCGGTGGGATCTGGTTGGAGCACCGTTGTTCCTAACATGACCCCCATCGGGGGCCTCATTGCTTCCGCGGTGGCCTCCCCAGCGAGGGAGGTGATGCTCCTCACATCCTCAGGTGTTGAACCCCGATCCTTGGAAGGAGGATCCTCGGGAGGAGAGCAGCAGCTCTCCGGCGACCCCAGCTGGAGGCTCTGAGCCCAAAGGGAGAAAAAGGGAAACCGGGTCAGGGTCACCGGCAGTGGCAGAGCCTGGTGGGGCGGTCCCGAGGGCTACTTTGAGCTGCCCCGGGTCCATCTCACCATGAGTCGGGCAGTGTGACATTAATATTGAGATTCCTGACATAATGGAGCACACTTGCCTGAACCCGGGCTCTACCGCCGTCCAGGACTCCAGTGATTTAGGGTGCGCAGGTTCCTCCAGTCCGTTGGGTGCTTCATCCCCGTCGGCCTCCTCTGGGAAACTGGACCCGCCTTGTCGTCTGTGGGTGGTCCAGGTGGTGGCAGCTCCTCTCCAGCAACCCTAGGATGGAGTTCAAGGGGGATAGGAAAGGAAGAGCGGTTAGGGTTGCCAGCAGCGGCAGAGCCAGGCGAGGGGGTCCAGATGCGGCTGGGGGCAGCACCCGACTCCACTCCCCAAAAGCCAGGCAAGATCCCTCCACCATCAACAAATGAACTATAGGAGAGATTACTTGCCTGTGCTTAAGCTCTACCACCGTCCAGGACTCCGACGATGATGCCCCGTGGCCCATTGGCTGGAGGTCCGGTCCGGGGAATGACTCCACTGCGGTGGCCCCCACAGTGGGCGTGATGATGGTAACAGGAGTGGAACTCTTGTGCGCCGTCCTCCACACCTCCGATCCCTCAGGCGTGGCGGCCGTGGATGATTCCTCCGCTGGCCCGTGGGCTGGACCCTCCGGATTCTCCTCCCCCGAGCGACCTGGATCCGGGACGGATGGGCTCGTAGGGGCACACAGAAAGGAGTTGGTGAGACCAGGCACGAGAGTACTATATGCTGCTGGGGGGGAGCATTCAGGGGACTGAACACCCTGAGTCTCCTTGCCAGGAGGTAGGCAAAATTGATCATCGACCATGAAAATTGAATGAAAAGAGAGTTGCCTGTTCTCCTGGCACTGGAGGTCCCCAGCGGCCTCTGAGGCGTCCTCTCTACTCTCCTGGTGTTCCTCCTCGGGTTGAGGCTCCTCCTCCCTCGAGGAAAGCTCTTTAAGTCATCTCCGAGAGGAGCCATGGCTTCACCTCCAAGATGAGGTCCGTTTCAGCCAGCAGAGCCCACCTACATTCCTTCATCTCCTCCCGTGATGGGGCGGAGCATAGCTCAGAGCAGGAAGGCGAAGCTGCAGTATGCGGGACTGAACGCTTCTTGCTGCAGGGCTTCCTCCCTCTCCTCCTCTTGGGTGATGCAGGGATGAGGTAATCTGGGACGCGGAGCACCGTGCCGGGCAGCGGGTCACCCACGCAAAGAGACTCCATCTTCTCCGGGGAGGGAGGCGGAGTGGCTGCAGAGAGGTCGAGTGGTGGGGGACTCTCATCCAGCCCTTCCTCCATCCGACAGTCGAGCCGGGTCAGTTTCTGCTCCTCCTTCAGCCGGCATTCCTCCTTCACAAGGCGATCTAGCAGAGCGAACAGGGCCTGCCACTCCTCCTCAGTCGAATCTGTGGATTGGGTTTACACGGAGGCGGGAACGCTTTCTGCCGGAGAAGCGTGTCCTTGTGTCTCTCTCTCGCGGCGCTCCACCTCCGTCTTCTTGTCTGAAGATTGGGTGGGCGCTCACCCGGGAGATGAAAGGGATCCAGGGAAGGAGGAAGTCTTCCTCCGACGGGAGTGCTTCTTCTGGCGAGAGGCCGGCTCCGATCGCAGAGAGGCATCCTCCGGCTCTGTGTCCGGAATGGGAAGGATGGCGGAGAGGATGGCGTCCACCCTATGAATTATCTGGAGGTTAGGATGGCGCTGTTCGACGTCCTCCACGATGAATCGTGCCCATTCCCAGTCCTCGGTGAGCCACTGAAAGGTGAAGATTGCCTCCTTTAGCAATTCCTGAGCTTCCAGCTCCTTGTCCGTCCAGATCATAGTGCCAACGTACGAGGAGGAAAGGGAGAAGGGAAAAAAAACCCACAACTCTACTCCGCTGTTTTTTTTTCTTATGGTCAGGGCATTCTGCCACAAACCCCCATGCGCCATAACACAGTGCACGAGGGAGAGAATGAGAAACCCAATTGCAGGAGTACAGAGTGCCATGTTTATTAAAGGTCACAAAATAACAAGTCCTGTAATCACCAAGTTACAGTTCAGTTAGCCACACACAAATACTGAGATGTGTAATGACGGGATAAGGCCACCAGACATACAGGGCGCCTACCAGATGCTCTACAGCCCGGTCTAAATGGACCCTCGTACTGCAGGGCTGCGATTCGCACAAAAACAGAAAGGCGATCAGCCTAGTGCTGCAGGGCTGCTTAGCACAGGAGAAAGGCGAAACAGACACTTACAGGGCTGGCGCTAATCCGGGGCAAACCGTGCAGTCTGGAGGATGAGGATAGAGAAGCTGGCCAGCTGAAACACCAAGAGAAGGACCAGGCTTGATCAAATCCATTGTGGAAGCAGCAGGAAGCTTCCTAGATGTGAAAGATATCACAGCCAACCAGATTCATGCTTTATTGAAAGCTGAAACTTGGGGGAGACTGCACATGCTGAAACAAGACCTTAATTATGACACTACATATACTACAGTGGAATGCGAGGAGTCTTATAGCAATCAGACAAGAACTCAAGAAGTACCTTTACAAACTAGAAGTTGTTCCATAGGTAGTGTGTGTACAGGAGATATGGCTTCAACCTCACTTAGATTTTGTTATTCCAGGTTACAGTTCAATCAGACAGGGTAGAATTAACACTGTAAATGGAGGAGGATGTGCCACTTTCATTAAAGATGGCCTGACGTATAGGGCGATTCCCTCCCCTGAGGATAAAGAGTGTAATATCATTGAAATATATAGGCCAAATGAACAAGGGAATATTAAGCTGGTTTATTATTACAACCCATGTAGGAAGTTAACAGCAGATATTTTCAGTGTTATGGCAGGGGAAGGGCATATGAAAGAGGTATGGTGCGGAGACTTTAATGCCCATAATAGCTTGTGGGGAAGCACACATACAGATAACAATGGAAATGTTGTGGAAGAGATGTTAGATGAAGCATCGTTAATTTGTCTAAACAGTGGTGAAGGTATGGTAGGGTGGATGTGCATAGGGACACATTATCATGTATTGACCTGACTCTGGTATCTGATTCTTTAATGAACACCTGTGAACGGACGGTTGTGAACAGGACAACTATGGGAAGTGATCACTTCCCAATACTTACAGTCATTAAAACTGAAGTATGTATACAAGAGGGAAGATGTTTTACAAGATGGTGTTTTGACAAGGCAGACTGGGGAAAATTTAGGCAATACTGTGTTCAATCATGCCATTTGGTAACATTAGAGGGTTTCATAGAAGAGTGTTCAAGTCAGGTAACCAATCATATTCTGAATGCTGCACTAGCAAGTATACCTAAGAAAACAACACAGGGTAGGAAGAAGGTTGTACCCTGGTGGAATGACGAATGTAGTATTGCAGTAAAAGAGTGAAACAAGACTTTCTGAGAGCTGAGGAAGAATATGAATAGTGAAAACTTAATAGAGTACAAAAAGAAAAGGGCAGTAGCTCGAAGGATTATTAAAAACAGGAAAAGATCAACATGGACAGAATTTTGTTCCACCCATCCATCCATCCATCCATCCATCCATCCATCCATCCATCTTCTACCGCTTTTCCGGAGGTCCGGGTCGCGGAGGCAGCAGTTCAAGCAGAGAAGCCCAGACTTCCCTCTCCCCAGCCACCTGCTCCAGCTCTTCAGAGAGGATACCAAGGCGTTCCCAGACCAGCTGGGAGACCGTCTCTCCACCGAGTCCTGGGTCTGCCCCGGGGTCTCCTCCCAGTGGGACATGCCCGAAACACCTCAAGTGGGAGGTGTCCAGGAGGCATCCTAATCAGATGCCCATACCACCTCAACTGACTCCTTTCAATGCGGAGGAGCAGCGGTTCTACTCTGAGCCTCTCCCGGATGACTGAGCTCCTCACCCTATCTCTGAGGGTGAGTCCAGCAATCCTACGGAGAAAGCTCATTTCAGCTGCTTGTATCCGCAATCTCGTTCTTTCGGTCATTACCCAAAGCTCGTGACCATAGGTGAGAGTAGGAACGTAGATTGGTAAATCGACAGCTTTGCCTTAGAACTCAGCTCCCTCTTCACCACAACAGACTGGTACAACGTCCGCGTCACTGCAGATGCTGCTCCGATCCGTCTGTCAATCTCTTGCTCCATTCTCCCCTCGCTCGTGAATAAGACCCCAAGATACTTAAAATCCTCCACTTGGGGCAGTAGCCTGTCCCCAACCTTGAGAGGACAATCCACCTTTTTCCGGCTGAGGACCATGGACTCGAACTTGGAGGTGCTGATTCTCATCCCAACCGCTTCATATTCAGCGGCAAACCGTCCCAGCAAGAACTGTAGGTCATTGCTGGATGAAGCCAACAGGACAACATCATCTGCAAACAACAGAGATGAGATCCTGTCGTCACTAAGCATGACACCCTCCATTCCCTGGCTGTGCCTAGAAATCCTGTCCATAAAAATTATGAACAGGATCGGTGACAAAGGGCAGCCCTGGCGGAGTCCAACTCTCACTGGGAATGAGTCCGACCAAGTATTGGCAATATGAACCAAACTCTCACAACGGTCGTATAGAGACCAAATAGCTCGTAGCAACAAGCCTGATACCCCATACTCCCGAAGCACCCCCCACAAAAAACCACGAGGAACACAGTCGAATGCCTTCTCCAAGTCCACAAAACACATGTAAACTGGTTGGGCAAACTCCCACGAACCCTTGAGAATTCTCGAGAGGGTAAAGAGCTGGTCCGATGTGCCACGACCAGGATGAAAACCATATTGCTCCTCCTGAATCCGAGGTTTGACCAACGGCCGGACTCTCCTCTCCAGTACCTTGGCATAGACCTTCCCAGGGAGGCTGAGGAGTGTGATCCCTCTAAAGTTGGAGCACACCCTCCGGTCCCCTTTTTTGAAGAGAGGAACCACCACCCCGGTTTGCCATGCCAAAGGCACTGCCCCCAACCTCCACGCAATGTTGCAGAGGCGTGTCAACCATGACAGCCCTACAACATCCAGGGCCTTGAGGTACTCAGGGTGAATCTCGTCCACCCCCGGGGCCCGGCCACCAAGGAGATTTTTAACCACCTTGGCAACCTCAGCCCCTGTGATAGGCGAGTTATCCCCCTCATCCACAAGCCCTGCTTCTTCTTTGGAAGGCGTATCAGTGGGATTGAGGAGATCCTCAAAGTATTCCTTCCACCGCCTGACAATATCCCCAGTCGAAGTCAACAGCGCCCCATCCGCACCATACACAGTGTGGACAGGGAGCTGCTTCCCCCTCCTGAGCCGCCAGACAGTTTGCCAGAATCTCTTCGAGGCCGACCGAAAATCTTGTTCCTTGGCCTCATCGAACTCCTCCCATACCTGGGTTTTTGCTTCAGCAACCACCCGAGCTGCACTCTGCTTGGCCTGCCGATACACCTCAGCTGCTTCGGGAGTCCCACAAGCCAACCAAGCCTGATAGGACTCCTTCTTCAGCTTAATAGTCCCCTTCACCACTGGT
The DNA here is from genome assembly GCA_020510985.1 of Pholidichthys leucotaenia. Lineage (NCBI taxonomy): Eukaryota > Metazoa > Chordata > Actinopteri > Cichliformes > Pholidichthyidae > Pholidichthys > Pholidichthys leucotaenia. The sequence continues at coordinate 363,293,184 of CM035839.1, read as the reverse complement.
GTCCACTTGGTTTGGGGGTTGCCACCACGAGATGCACCGACCACTTTGCAGCCACAGCTCTGGGCTGCCGCTTCAACAATAGAGGTGGAGAACATGGCCCATTCAGACTCCATGTCTTCAGACTCCCTCGGAATGTGGTTGAAGTTCTTCCGGAGGTGGGAGTTGAAGACCTCCCAGACAGGGGCCTTAGCCAGATGTTGCCAGCACACCCTCACTACACGTTTGGGTCTACCAGGTCTGAATGGCATCCTCCCCTGCCATCGGATCCAACTCACCACCAGGTGGTGATCGGTTGACAGCTCTGCACCGCTCTTTACCCGAGTGTCCAAGACATACGGTCGCAGGTCTGATGACACAATAACAAAATCGATCACTGACCTGCGACCTAGGGTGTCCTGGTGCCAAGTGCACATATGGACACCCTTATGCTTGAACATGGTGTTTGTTATGGACAAACTGTGGTTAGCACAGAAGTCCAATAACTGAACACCACTCGGGTTCAGATGGGGATCAGATTGTTCCACCCTTGGTAGGAAAACAGAACGAGGTGATGCCTGGGGTATGTTTAAAAAAATGAGTGGGAAAAGGGTATCAGTTAACCTTTTCAGTGTGTCTGTCACCGAATTGCGACATAACCCCTAGTGGTCAAGAGTGGTAAATATTTTTTGTCAATAAAATAGTTCAGATTTCCAAGGCTATAACTTGAAAGTGGTAAGAGATAATGGCTTACTGTCAATTAGAAATATGTAAAATATGATCCAAAGTTTCAGATAGGAATAAATTTATGCATCTAATTTGCATAATGTCGCAGCACCACTTTAAATTCCATAACTCAGTCAAAACTGGACTTTGGATGTATTTAAACAAAGCATGGTTCAGTCTTTTTGACACTGTTGTTTGTACAGAGGTACCTCATCATCTTATCTTCAAAGTATATGAACAAGAAACCAATACAATATAAAAAAGCACAAAAAAACAGAAAATGCTCACTTACTTTTGACAAAGGGGGCTGGCTGGCTGGTGTGGTTGCTGCGTTTTCACCAATCATGGTCCATATTTTGCATTCTGTTGGTCATTTAAAGTCTGTACCACATCTACAAAGTCTTATGATTATTCCACGTAAATTTCGCTTGTATCCCGCGGCTATTTTCCGCATATGTACAAAGCCGAAAAAGTGACGTTGACCGATCGTGGCCATATTAGCTTTCTGGGCTAAATGCTACAAACAGGAAAAGGAAATGAGGAGTTCTTCTTCTTTGGTGTATTACGTGTCATCCACTGAGTCCTCCAGCGGATGTCTGCCACCTTTTGAAACTGGCAAATTAGTACAACTCAGTACAAACTCCAATGCAGGCCCCAATGCAGGCGATCATGTGAGAGTGACACGACAGGCACAGTGCCATGCTCTACCACTAGGGGCACGCAAAATACTCACACTAAAAGGGTTAAAACTCCAGCTCTAGTGGATGGGGACAAGATGGCTGTATCAGACAAATAAAATGCAGAAGTCCTAGGTAGAGCATTTGCAGTAGTGCATAGAGACCATCTTGGTGAGAGTCACAGACAGCAAAAGGAGCATAAACTCAGACAAAATGCAAACTTAAAAAATTAAGTGAAAGAAGACATGACTGCGTTAGACCTCGAGCTCACAATGTCAGAGCTTAAGAGAGCTTTGCAAGATAGTGGATACACAGCTCCAGGATATGATCAGTTAAGCTATGCTATGTTCCAGCAGTTGCCTATGCAATCAGTGCAACTGGTGCTGAAATTGTTTAACAGAATATGGAAAGAGGGGGTTATCCCAAGTGGGTGGAAAAAGGCTGTAATTTTACCATCTAATAAGCCAGGGAAAGATCCAGCTCATCCAGGCAACTACAGGCTAACAGCATTAACGTCACACTTAGGGAAATGGATGGAGAAGGTGTAAGAGCAAAAATGATTAATAAATGGCTATCAGAATGGTTTTAGAAGAGGAAGATCCACAGTAGATGCTCTAGTTAGGGTAAGTAATGATATTGAAAAGACTCAAAATGAAAGAAGTAATGGTTATAGTTTATCTGGATATTGAAAAGGCTGATGACTCACTGTGGGGGGATGGACTTCTTATCAAACTGAATAAAATGGGCATTGGTGGTAGGCTGTATAGTTGGATAATGGATTTTTTAACACACAGGACAATTAGGGTTAAAGTAAGATCAGAGGTTTCTAATGACTTTGAAATAGAAAATGGTGTTCCTCAGGAGAGTGTGATAATCCCTGTTTTATTCAACATAATGATTAATGACATGTTTGAGGATCAAGGGAATCCATCAAAGCAGCACTATAAGCAGATGACAGAGCCATATGGACGAGGGGAAGAAATGCGAAATTTGTATTCAAAAATATCAGGAAAGCAATGAAGAAAGTGAAAAAGTGGTCATATGAGTAGGGATTTAAATTTTCAAACAGTAAAACCTGCTATATGACTTTCACAAAAAACTCAGAATTGCGACAGAATCATTAACATTATATAATCAACCAATAGAGAAAGTCAGTGAGTTCAAATATCTAGGATTGTGGTTTGATAGTGCATACACATGGAGAGTTCATGTTGAAAATCTGGAGACAAAGTGCAAAAAAGTCATTAATCTCATAAAAGCTGTAGCTGGACATGAATGGGGTGCAGATAAACAGGCATTAATTGACATTTACAGAGCACTAATGCGATCGACAATAGACTATGGATGCATGATTTATGGAGCAGTGGCAAAGACGACTCTGGAAAAAACAGACAGAATGCAGCATAGAGTGCTTCACCTGTGCATTGGAGCCGTCAAAACAACACCAAACAATGCAGTTAATAGAAGCAGGAGAAATGCCAATGGATTTGAGAAGAGATCAACTCGCATTTTCATACTGGGTCAAACTGAAAGGAAGTGAGGAAGCGAATATTTCAAAAACAACACTACAAGACTGCTGGGAATATTCTAACTTCCAGGGACACGGGTTTGGGTGGACAACTGAAAGAAAAGCCAGAATGTATGGGCTACACTCTATTGATATAGCTAACTCCAGTCCAGTGAGTAATGTGCCCCTTTGGCTGTTTCCGGGAATAGAAGTAGATGCTGATCTGTTAATGAGGAAAAAGGATTGGCATATGAGTGAAGTTGGTGTTAAAACAAGCATTTACCTCAGGAACAATTACTATAACTTCTTAAAGCTCTATACTGACGGCTCAAAGAACAAAGATGGCTCTGCTGGAGTTGAAGTATACATTCCAGAGTTTAAAGTGACCATTGCAAAAAGTCTCTCCAACAATACATCCGTGTTTACAGCAGAGATGGAGGCAATAATTATTACTTTACAGTGGGTGGAGGAGGTCAGACCAGACCGGGTGGTGGTGTGCATGGACTCACTTGCAGCTTTAACCCTCTGAGTGTATATGTTGCTGAACTGTGACATAACCCCTAGTGGTCAAGAGTGGTAAATATTTTTTGTCAATAAAATAGTTCAGATTTCCAAGGCTATAACTTGAAAGTTGCAAGAGATAATGGCTTACTGTCAATTAGAAAAATGTAAAATTTGATCCAACTCGTACCACCTCGCCATCTGTCAGGCCTGGGACTTTGGTTGGCCACCTGACCTGTTTAGTTCTTTGGCCTAGGGGGCCTGGTTTTGCCTGGTGTGGGACCTGAGTGGGGTGGTTTTGTTTCCTCCTAGCCTGTTCCCCCCACCACCCACCCTGGGTGAGTTATTGTTGTGTTCCTGTTGGGGTGGGTTCTTTCTTTTTCTTTTGGTGTTACCCTGGGGTGTCTGGCAACCACCCCTTGAGAGAGGGGGCTCTGTCACGAGTTGAGCACTGGAGATTCCGCCAGGCTCAGTCTTGTGGCTCTTTCTCTGTATTTATATATTTGTTGTATTTTTGTGCCTTTTGGTTTTTGTTATCCCTGCATGTTTTTTATTTTCCTGTTTATGTCCTAGTTTTACTGTGTTCTGTTTATGCATCAATTGGTATCTATTTCTTAGTTTGTACTTGTTTATATTTTATTTTTCCATTCCTTATTATTGTGGTTGACAGCTGTCAGGGCTTTTCCTGGTTGGTGCTCCGTGTGGGTGTAGCTCTGTCAGCTGTCAGCCAGGTGCGCTCCTCTCATTACTTCGCAGCTGATCCCAATCATTAATCATTGTTACCTTTTTGCCCGCTCATGTGACCCCACAGCTGTCATCACTTGTTTTATTTGTGCTGACCCTATTTAAGGACTGCATTTTCATTTCATTCTTGCGGCACTCTTAACAATACTTTCTCCTCACCACCAGAACCCCATCCCCATTCTGGTGAGTCAATCTGCTATTTGATCTGTAAGTTTTCCTTGTTACCTGTTTGGAATTTTGTGTTCATGCTCTTTTGAACTTTATGTTTTGTTAATAAATGCCACATACTGCAGTCGGCACCTGGGTCTGTCTTTCTTTGCCCTGAGGGGCAAATCATGACAAATGCCACCCTTTATTCCATTTACATTAATAACATAGCAAACTCTGTAACAGAGTCATCCATCCATCTCTATGCTGATGACACAATTATCTATTCTGTTGGGCCCTCCCCAGATATAGTTTGTCAACGACTTCAACTTAGCTTTAGTAGACTCCAGCAGGCCCTCTCCAGATTGCATCTCCAGTTGAATACTTCCAAGACTAAAGTCATGTGGTTTAGCAAAAAGGGCTATGTCTCCTCAAATACCCCAAGCATTTCCACCATTGATGGGACACCTCTAGACCATACTGCAACGTATAAATACTTGGGAATCTAGCTAGATAACACTCTGTCCTTTTCAAACCACATTGACAAGCTACAGTCCAAGGTCAAATTGAAAACTGGCTCTCTCTATAGAATGTGTTCCTCTTTTACCTTTTCTGCCAGGCAGACACTGGTTCAAATGACCATCCTTCCCATGTTTGATTATGGTGACGTCATTTACAGAATAGCATGTAAGGGCTTGCTGCAAAAGCTTGATGTCCTTTACTACTCTGCCATCTGGTTTGTAACAAATGGTCTCTTAACTGGCCATCATTATATGTCTGCCACAAAATTCACTGATTTATGTTAATGTACAAAACTCTCCTTGGTCTGTCTCCCCTCTACTTGAATCAGCTGTTGCACACTTCATCCTCTGTATACAGCACCCTTTCTGCATATTTAATTTGGTTGACAGTCCCAAAAACATCATCAATAAGTTTGTCATCCTTTCAGTCTGTTGCAGTCAGAGATTGGAATGACCTACAAAAAACACTGAAGTTGGATGCTTTTTGCCATAAATGCCCAGGCAGGGGCGGAATGAAGACCCAAATGTGAGCTGTGAGCTTACTTTTTGAGTTTAATAAAACTCAAAAAGTAACAATGACAAAACTTACAGGCACAGGCAGGAATAATTCGAAGGGAAAGGCATGTGGAAACGTCGGCGCAGATGTGGGACACACGTCTGGAGAATAATGAGGAATGAAGCATGAAACACACACCAGGAAACAGTGAAGGACATCGCCCTGAACTGCGATGCAACATCCTTTAAAAAAGCAAGATGGCGCCCACTGAGGCAGATGTCTTTGCTAGTTCCGTTCTTGAATGCCGACTTTTTCTCCTTTTTTGCATGTTTGCTGCTCTTTCTTCAGTGCATAAAGGTCATACACTGCTAACATACGACCGACAGACACTACTGGACATCGCCAAGACAAGCAGTCATATGGAATTTACTGGCTTCATACCACACGATCTGCAATGCATTGTGCGACTATGCAGCGATTGGCATCACCCCCAGGAAGGCCCCAAAGCACCGAGCCCACATGAGCATGCTGACCCCAAAAATGTGCATCGGAGGCGGCGCCATAGGCGAGGTAAAAGGTGAGGGCTACATGCTAGGCTAAAAGCCCATGCTAGCCGTCCACTGCTCCCTAGCCTCCTGCTAGCTAATGTACAGTCTCTGGAAAACAAGCTAGACAAATTAAGAGTAAGGATTGAAGACCAACGGGAGATAAAAGAGTGCTGCACCCTAATTTTCTGTGAGACCTGGCTCTCAGACAGAGTCCCTGAGTGCGCCATTCAACTACGGACTCACTCAACACACTGGGCAGACCAAACTGAAGCCTTGGGTAACACGGTGTGTGTGTGTGTGTGTTTATAAACAACTCTTGGTGTGGAGATGTACAGACTGTTTACAAGCACTGTTCGCCTGATGTGGAGTTTTTACTGCTGAAATGCCGTCCCTGTTATCTACCGAGGGAATTCACTGCTGTGTTTTTGGCCACTGTTTAGATACGTCCGTGAAGCAACTACACAGCAGCGCTACACAAATTACATGATGTCATCAGCGCAGTAGAGATGACCCATCCCGATACTGTTTTTATTGTTTATTATTACTGGTGACTTTAACCAGTGCAATTTACGGACTGTACTTCCCAAATATTACCAGCATGTGGACATCCCCACCCGCAATAAGAACACACTGGATCGTGTTTACACCAACATACGCCATGCATAGAGAGCGGTACCCCGCCCCCACTTCGGACAGTCAGATCACATCTCCCTGTTTATGTACCCGGCCTAAAGACAAATGCTGAAACAAACAAAACCTGTCATTAAACAAATTAAACGCTGGACTCCAGAGGCTGAGAGCACCCTGCAAGACTGTTTTGCCTGTACAGGCTGGAATGTGTTTAAAGCTGCAGCCACCCGGGAGGACTCTTCTGTAAACATACAGGACTATGCTGAGTATGTGACTGGGTACATCAGCACGTGTGTTGACACCATTGTACCCACCATGCAAGTCAGGAAGTTTCCCAATCAGAAGCCCTGGATCAACAGTCAGGTATGTCAGATGCTGCATGTTCGCTCTTTTCCATTTAAATCCAGCAATGAGGTCAAGTACAAAGCTGCAAAGTATGGACTGAGTAATGCTATAATAACAGCCAAGAGGCAGTACAGAGTAAAGCTGGACAGCCTCTACTCCAGTCCTGGCCCAGGGTGCATGTGGCAAGGCCTGCAACACATCAAAGACTACAAGAGGACTAACGGCAACACCACCCCTCCACAGACAGCCTGCTGGATGACCTCAACATCTTTTACACCCACTTTGAGACCACCAGCTATAGTGCAGAGAGGAGACATGCGCACAGGCACTCTCCCCTTCCACTAAAAGTATCATCAGGCCAGGTAAACAAAGCGCTAAGGAATATCAACCCCCGCAAGACAGCAGGACCAGACAACATCCCTGGGCGGGCCCTCAGAGCATGTGCTGCCGAGCTGACTGACATTCTCACATCCATCTTCAATCTCTGCCTCAACCAGAACATAGTCCCCTCCTGCTTCAAAGCCACAACCATCGTCCCCCTCCCCAAAAAGAGCCCGCCAGCCTGTCTGAATGATCACAGACCGGTAGCACTCACTCCAATCATCATGAAGTGCTTCGACAGAATGGTGCTGCCCCTCATTCAGGACAGCATACCGGATACCCTGGACCCCCTGCAGTATGCCTACTGGCCCAACAGGTCCACCTCAAATGCCATTGCTGCAGCACTCCATTATTCTCTCTCCCACCTGGAAGATAAAGACTCCTACATTAGGATGCTCTTTGTCGATTACTCTTGAGTGATGATTTAGAGTGAAGTACGTGGCGGTAATGCACTTGTAAGCTGGTTGCCAACCGCCAATCAAATCTAAAAGAAGAGAAGAAGAAGCTCTGCCTTCAACACGGTCATCCCCACAAACTCACCGACAAATTGTCTTCACTTGGCCTGCACTCCATCCTCTGTGACTGACTACTGGACTTTCTGATTGGCAGGGCCCAGTATGTCAGGATTGGTAACAGGACCTCAGCCAGCACTGTCACGAACACAGGTGTCCCACAGGGTTGTGTTCTCAGCCCCATCCTTTACAGCCTCTTCACCCATGTCTGTGTTGCCTCCCACAAGGACAATGTCATCTTAAAGTTCGCGGATGACACAGCAGTGATAGGACGCATCACTGGTGGTGATGAAGTATCCTACAGGAGGGAGATGGCCAGCCTGCTGTCATGGTGTGAGGACAACAACCTCACCCTCAACAGGGACAAGATGAAGGAGATGATAGTGGACATGAGGAAGGGGAGGAGACCTCATCGGCCACTGTTCATCTGGGAGCTTGACTTGGAGAGGGTGAGCAGCTTTAAATACCTGGGCATCCACATCAGCGAGGACCTTACGTGGGCACTCAACACCACAGAGCTGGTTAAGAGAGCTCAGCAGCGGCTGTACTTTCTGAGGAGGCTGAGGAAGTTTGACATGTCCTTCAAGATCCTCAACAACTTCTACAGCTGCATCATTGAGAGCATCTTGACCTACTGCATCACTGCGTGGTACGGCAGCACTACTGCTTTGGACCGCAAACACCTGCAGAGAGTGGTGAAGACAGTGGAGAAGATCATCAGGACTCCACTCCCCTCTCTGCAAAGCATCTACCACCGCAGAGTCCAAAGGAGAGCTGCCGCCATCCTCCAGGACCCCACCCACCCCCAGCACAGAATGCTCACACTTCCACTCTCAGGCCGGAGGTACAGAAGTGTGAAATGCAGGTAAAATCAGACTAAAAAACTCCTTCTTTCCCACTGCCATCAGACTCCTGAACAAATAACAAACTCCCCAACACCCATTTGCAAACACAGCTTTGCAAATAGGAACTCACACACTGGTTGCTAAATTTGCACATTGCTCACTTGTACAGTGTACATAGTCTCACACCGTCTCATGTCCATATCATCTCTGCTGCTATATTATCATTGTACAGTTTACTGGGTATTATCATTACAGAGAAATTACAGAGAAATTCTCACACTGGGTGCTAATTTGTAATTTGTACATTGCTCATTTGCACATTGCTCATTTGCACACTGTACATAGGCTTATGCCATCTCAGGTTCATATCATTTCTGATATTAATATACCATTGTCCATTATAGTCATCCAGTGAATTTTCAATTTTCATTCTTGTTTCCTCTAGTTTAACTGCTTTAACTGTCCTAATTGCCTAATGTGTGTTATTAGTGTGCGTTATTAGTATTCATTAGTATTAGATGTGTTATTACCTTATTAGTATTGATGTGTATCTGCTACCTTGGCATTTGTTCGGAGAGCAGATTAAGAATTTCATTGCTCAGGAAATGTTGCATTTCTTAACTGTGCACATTGTTATGTCTGTAAATGGGCTGGTATTACCAAGATGGCAGCCGGGTTGGTTATGGGATAGACCAGGGTGGCTACTACCGGTTTCCGGTGGTGACGCCGTCCAGGGTATAAAAGAGTGAGCGGAAGAGGCTCTGCCTCTTTCGTCGTGAAGCCACCTGGCCAGCAGGAGAGTGCCGTAAGCCTCTGCACATAGTTGTGTGTTATCCTGAATAAACCCCTGTTAACCGAGGTGAGACTCTCTCGTCATTCCTGTATTATGGACACAACATACATGGAATAAAGCCTATGAATCTTCTTCTTCTTCTTCTTTTAGATTTGATTGGCGGTTGGCAACCAGCCTACAGGTGCATTACTGCCACTGACTTTATCATCACTCTATGTCTTTGTATAAGGAGTTCTTATAAGGAGTTCTGAACAACTCCTTATGTGTGAAAAAAATTATCCGTCCTTGGACTGTGTCCTTGGAGCAGCTTAAGAATCTTGAATCTTTAAAAAGAGCCAGGAGTCATTAACAAAATGATAATCAGGTGTAGAAAACCAGAGCGAGGATAATGAACTGAAATAATACAGCTCAGGCAAACCGCGAAGCTAGCTTAGAAGCAAACGGTAAACAAAGACCCTTGTCAAAATAAAAGCACAAGGGTAACTGACAATGACATAAGAAATGGAGAGTGACAAAAGTCAAGATGACTACATCATAGAGTGATGATATAGAGTGAAGTATGTGGCAGTAATGCACCTGTAAGCCGGTTGCCAACCACCAATCAAATCTAAAAGAAGAAGACGAAGACTTAAGAAATGATTACAAAACAAGAAACAGACCAGATAATCCAAAAAGGGGAAATTGACCCATCAAGGAGGGGACAAGAGGGAATCCAACCAAGAGTTGCAAACAATAGAATACTACCAACATTACACAAAGAGAGCTGAAGGCAAAGGTGAAGGTAAGCTCATGTCTAAAGCAGGCAGGTACCATTAATAAAACAAAATTGGATGGCCACAGGCGCATACTCTTAAAGAGCAAGCCTATAATGACAAAACTAAGAATACAGGATAACTCACAAACAAGCAGAGGCCGATGGCAAACTCAGAAAACATAATACAGACAAAACCAAAAACGAAATCAATAATAAAACTGAAGTGGGGAAATTACAGAAAATAATGAGAATAACAGAAGGCATGAGCACGGTTCCCCAACCATGCTCCGCATCATGACACTTTTATCTCTAAAGCAGCTTTTAAAATTATGATTGCAAATCATGTTAAGGAAGAATGCTGTTGTCACTCGAACTGCTAGACATAATATGATAAGGTTCATCAACCGGAGTGGTGGCTCAGTTGGTAGAGCATCCACCCCACACCTGGGAGGCTGGGGTTCAAATCCCAGCCAGGTCATGTCAAAGACCATATAAAAAAACTCAGAACTTCCTGCCATCCAGCTTGGTGCTCAGCAATAATGCAACAGAAGAAGGAAATTTATGGCAGCGACCCCTCTGATTCTGTATATATGTGTGTGATTAACATTGTAGACAAGAGAAACATAATTTCATTCTACTGTACATGATCGGCTGTAAGGATTGAATGACAATAAAGATGGCTTATCCAACCAACCTGTCCTCTTTGGCTGCCTTTATGTATATATTTTAGCTATGTCTATGTAATGTCTTGTGATAGTGTGTTTTGTTTTTGCTGTCATTATGACTGCATGTGTTTTAACTGTGTCTTCGTAAATGTTTTTTTTTTAATATATTTGTTTAGTGTTAGTTGGCCCCCTATCCCTTCCCCCAGGCCACAATTGTAAATAAGAATGTGTTCTTAATCTGTCTTGCCTGATTAAATAAAGGTTAAATAAAGAAATAAATAATGATATTTATAATGCCTCAAATGATTTTTGTCCTATAATGCTTGCAGATGACACTACTCTGGTTGTCTCCAAGTCAAATTTTAAGTCAAGTTAAATAAATTCTCACATTCATTCTTATTTAACTCATCAAGCTTTGCTGCTTCATCTTCCTAAATGCTTTACTGTCAGAGATCAATTTTAAATATAATTTAGGGATTCTAAATTGTGGAATATTTATTCCCATCTGCAGCACGGTGGTGCAGTGGTTAGCACAGTGGCAGCACAGCAAGAAGGTCATTGGATCGATTCCACCCTTGACCATCGTGGGTTCGATCCCACCCCCAGATCATCGGTGACCCTTCTGTGTGGAGTTTGCATGTTCTCCCCGTGTCTGCGTGGGTTTCCTCCGGTTTCCTCCCACAGGCCAAAGACATGCAGGTGAGGTTAATTGGCATCAATTGGGGATTCTAAATTGTCCTTAGGTGTGGATGTGAGAGTGAATGGTTGTCTGTCTCTTTGTGTTGGCCCTGTGATGGACTGGCAATCTGTCCAGGGTGTACCCTGCCTCTCGCCCAAAGATGCTGGGATAGGCTCCAGCCCCCCCGCGACCCGAAAAGGATTAAGCGGTAGAAGATGGATTTATTCCCATCTTGCAAAAAAACTGTTCATCCATTAAATGTTACAAAAAGTGCTTTAAAAATTTATCTGCTGTCTTGAGACTATATATTATTGTATTTATTTTAATGTTGTATGTTAAAAGCAGTGGTGGACCCTCATGGCCAGCAAAGCCTTCTCTGCTGGCCTAAACACTATCAGAATTACATTTAGAACCTACATTCTTATATTTGTTCCACGATGATGTATTAAATTATTCCCAATAGTCTATTCTCTTCATTTTGTAGCTTTTCTCTTGGTTGCAGTCCTTCCAGCAGTGTAATGCACGTTAGAGGTTTTTTTTTTTAATCCAATCATATTTCAGCTATCTGTGTTGCCAGGGTCAAGCAAATCTGCCTTGGGCCTTTAGGAATTAACAGTGTGCTCTGTTGGTTAAATTAACTGTTAAACTTACCCTGTTGCTTTAACTAATCAGATGTCTTCTGTATATCCAGGGGTACGCATAGAAGGCATTCGAGAATGTCAGCATTTTCACGTCTTTTGACTGGATGGTTAGACTCCTCCAACCACAATGTAGAGGATCCTATCAAGCAAAACGTCAGTGCGAGGACTTGCTTAAGCAGCTACTGTATCTGTTTAAATATCAGCTGTTTTTCCACCCACAATGGCTGACAGGGGAGAGGAAAATGATTTGGTTACTGATATTTAAAAAAAATCAATTTTCCAGACAGACTTTTCAAGAAAAGCTGGTCAGTGTGAAGAGAGGTCAGCCAACCCCGAAGCTAGCAGGCCCATTTCAGCCGGGGAAAGGATTTTTCCGTCACTTCCATATTAACAACGGGCGGTATCCTTGGATTACAAGCTCCGAAGAGTGCTGCAAATTATCTTGCTGGGAATGCCTGTTGTTTGCAACTGATTGAGTAGATACTTGGAGCCAGACACAGTTTGCAAACTTGAGCTGTCTATACTGTCACACCATGACAACTTAGGCAGTGTTTGCCAAACTTATAGAAATTGGTCTAAAACGCTGGGATACACTGAAATTTTCACTTTGGCCATATGCATTGTGTATCCATAATGACTTGGACATATACATAACATATTAGTAACTTATATCGAATATTTCCATAACTTATAAGTAACTTAAACCAACTAATGCTTAGCGTGTTGCCGACATTCACAACTTATGCGCAACAATAGTCTAACTTCTGCATAGCTTATCCTAACTTCTGCATAGCTCAGTCATGCCAAACCGCCGTTGCCTCCCAATCCATGAATCCTAGGTGTGCAAGAGATCATCTCTGTTCAACCGAGATGATTCTTCCCTCCAAAGACCATGGCCGGGGCCATCATCGACCTGGCAGAGTTGTCAAATCTGTCAGGTCAATCACGCCTAAAACAACTGATGTTACACATCAGGAACATCAGATGACAGTTGTCACAACCTGGCTTAAAGGCATGTGAACTGATGGTGATAAAAAAGTTTATTTTCAATAAAGTGAAAAAAAAAAGAAAGATAATGCATGGAGTGTGCTTTTGCTGGGAGGCGCAGCCAACAGCAAAGTGTGATTTATCATGGAAAACAGCTGTGCTCTGTGCTTCAGGCGATCAGCCGATTGGATCCACCTCCTCCGGTATTCTCACGTTTTGGCATATCTATCAGAACAACACTGGACAGCTGATGGTACACACTTCAGTTAAATGTAAAAAAAAACATGGGGGAGGGCTAAACAGTGATTTGGATCTTTATCCTGTAGCTTGAAAGTGCTCAGACACATCCCCGACAGGTCCCATTATACAAACAAGTACATGTGTTTAGCTCTGTGTGTGTGTGTGTATGCGCTGCAGGCACAGTTTTGTATGGGTTTTTCCTGTGAACCAATGCTGCAAATATGCCATTATAGATTCAAAAATTCAAAGATTTTATTTGTCAATACTACTATGCATACAAGACATAAAGGAGAATTGAAATGCCGTTTCTCTCTCTCTTCAGTGGTGTGCACAATATAAAAAGAAAAGGAATAAGGCTGGAAAAACAACAGCAGTCTATGTACAGTAATGCTACCCGTAGTGCAAATGGCAACAAAAGATGGACCCAGGCCTCCCATAGTGCAAATAAAGCTAAACAATAAACGATGAGACCCAGCAATCTTATATACAGAAAACTAGAGCAGTAATACTCATAGTACCAAGTTCAGTGCTGTAGTGTAGGTGCAGACAATTCAATTCAATTCAATTCATCCATCCATCCATCCATCTTCTACCGCTTTTCCGGAGGTCCGGGTCGCGGAGGCAGCAGTTCAAGCAGAGAAGCCCAGACTTCCCTCTCCCCAGCCACCTGCTCCAGCTCTTCAGAGGGGATACCAAGGCGTTCCCAGACTAGCTGGGAGACATAGTCTCTCCACCGAGTCCTGGGTCTGCCCCGGGGTCTCCTCCCAGTGGGACGTGCCTGAAACACCTCAAGTGGGAGGCGTCCAGGAGGCATCCTAATCAGATGCCCATACCACCTCAACTGACTCCTTTCAATGTGGAGGAGCAGCGGTTCTACTCTGAGCCTCTCCCGGATGACTGAGCTCCTCACCCTATCTCTGAGGGTGAGTCCAGCAATCCTATGGAGAAAGCTCATTTCAGCCGCTTGTATCCGCGATCTCGTTCTTTCGGTCATTACCCAAAGCTCGTGACCATAGGTGAGAGTAGGAACGTAGATTGACTGGTAAATCGACAGCTTTGCCTTAGAACTAAGCTCCCTCTTCACCACAACAGACCGGTACAACGTCCGCATCACTGCAGATGCTGCTCCAATCCGTCTGTCGATCTCTCGCTCCATTTTCCCCTCACTCGTGAACAAGACCCCAAGATACTTAAACTCCTCCACTTGGGGCAGGAGCCTGTCCCCAACCCGGAGAGGACAATCCACCTTTTTCCGGCTGAGGACCATGGACTCGGACTTGGAGGTGCTGATTCTCATCCCAGCCGCTTCACACTCAGCGGCAAACCGTCCCAGCAAGAGCTGTAGGTCATTGCTGGATGAAGCCAACAGGACAACATCATCTGCAAACAACAGAGATGAGATCCTGTGGTCACCAAGCATGACACCCTCCATTCCCTGGCTGCGCCTAGAAATCCTGTCCATAAAAATTATGAACAGGACCGGTGACAAAGGGCAGCCCTGGCGGAGTCCAACTCTCACTGGGAATGACTCCGACCGAGTGTTGGCAATGCGAACTAAACTCTCACAACGGTCGTACAGAGACCGAATAGCTCGTAACAACAAGCCCGATACCCCATACTCCCGAAGCACCCCCCACAAAAATCCACGAGGGACGCGGTCAAATGCCTTCTCCAAGTCCACAAAACACATGTAAACTGGTTGGGCAAACTCCCACGAACCCTCAAGAATTCTCGAGAGGGTAAAGAGCTGGTCCGATGTGCCACGGCCAGGACGAAAACCACATTGCTCCTCCTGAATCCGAGGTTCGACCAACGGCCGGACTCTCCTCTCCAGTACCTTGGCATAGACCTTCCCAGGGAGGCTGAGGAGTGTGATCCCTCTAAAGTTGGAGCACACCCTCCGGTCCCCTTTTTTGAAGAGAGGAACCACCACCCCGGTTTGCCATGCCAAAGGCACTGCCCCCGACCTCCACGCAATGTTGCAGAGGCGTGTCAACCATGACAACCCAACAACATCCAGGGCCTTGAGGTACTCGGGGCGAATCTCGTCCACCCCCGGGGCCCGGCCACCAAGGAGATTTTTAACCACCTTGGCGACCTCAGCCCCTGTGATAGGCGAGTCATCCCCCTCGTCCCCAAACCCTGCTTCCTCTGTGGAAGGCGTATCAGTGGGATTGAGGAGATCCTCGAAGTATTCCTTCCACCGCCCGACGATATCCCCAGTTGAAGTCAACAGTGTCCCATCCGCACCATACACAGTGTGGACGGGGAGCTGCTTTCCCCTCCTGAGCCGCCGAACAGTTTGCCAGAATCTCTTTGAAGCCGACCGAAAGTCTTGTTCCATGGCCTCACCGAACTCCTCCCATACCCGGGTTTTTGCTTCAGCAACCACCCGAGCTGCACTCCGCTTGGCCTGCCGGTACACCTCAGCTGCTTCGGGAGTCCCACAAGCCAACCAAGCTTGATAGGACTCCTTCTTCAGCTTAATGGCCCCCCTCACCACTGGTGTCCACCACTTGGTTCGGGGGTTGCCACCACGAGATGCACCGACCACCTTGCGGCCGCAGCTCTGGGCTGCCGCTTCAACAACAGAGGTGGAGAACATGGCCCATTCAGACTCCATGTCTCCAGACTCCCTCGGAATGTGGTTGAAGTTCTTCCGGAGGTGGGAGTTGAAGACCTCCCGGACAGGGGCCTCAGCCAGACGCTCCCAGCACACCCTCACTATACGTTTGGGTCTACCAGGTCTGAATGGCTTCCTCCCCTGCCATCGGATCCAACTCACCACCAGGTGGTGATCAGTTGACAGCTCTGCACCTCTCTTTACTCGGGTGTCCAAGACATACGGTCGCAGGTCTGATGATACGATAACAAAATCGATCATCGACCTGCGGCCTAGGGTGTCCTGGTGCCAGGTGCACATATGGACACCCTTATGCTTGAACATGGTGTTCGTTATAGACAGACTGTGGTTAGCACAGAAGTCCAATAACTGAACACCACTCGGGTTCAGATCGGGCAGGCCGTTCCTCCCAATCACCCCCCTCCAGGTTTCACTGTCGTTGCCCACGTGCGCATTGAAGTCCCCCAGTAGGACAATGGAGTCTCCAGGAGGAGCACCCTCCAGCACCCCAGTCACAGGCTCCAAAAAGGGTGGGTACTCTGAAACATCATTTGGTGCATAGGCACAAATGATGGTCAGGACCCGTTTCCCAACCCGAAGACGCAGGGAAGCAACCCTTTCGTCCACCGGGGAAAACTCCAATATAGAGGCAGCAAGGTGGGGCGATACAAGAATACCTACCCCTGCTCGTCGCCTCTCGCCCGGGGCAACTCCAGAAAAGGCCAAGCTCCAGCCCCTCTCCAGGAGACTGGTTCCGGAACCGGAGCTGTGTGTTGAGGTGAGGCCGACTATATCTAGCCGGTATCGCTCAATCTCGTACACCAGCTCAGGCTCCTTCCCCACCAGAGAGGTGACATTCCACGTACCAAAAGCCAGTTTAGAAAGCTTGGGATCAGTCCGCCAAGGTCTCCGCCTTTGACTGCCACCTAATCCACATAGCACCGGACTTCCATGATCCCTCCTGCAGGTGGTGAACCTACTGGAGGGCGGACCCTTCAATTCAATTCAATTCAATTCAACTTTATTTATATAGCGCCATTTCACAACAACAGTCATCTCATAGCACTATCAACTGTAGGGGGGAACCCCCACAGCTGCAGAAAGACCCCAGCAATCAGGTGATCCCCTGTGAGCAAGCACTTGGCGACGGTGGAGAGGAAAAACTCCCTTTTAACAGGAAGAAACCTCCAGCAGAACCAGGCTCAGGGAGGGGCAGTCATCTGCTGTGACTGGCTGGGGGGTGAGGGGACAGAGAAGATGAAAAGAACAGACATGTAGAGAGCAAACAGCACGATGGGGACTCAATCTATGGGAGAGAACAAACAAATGTTAATGACCAGCAAAAAAAAATATTTCATAGAGAGTGAGGAAAGGAGTGAGGCCCAGTGCATTACTGGAGGTCCCCCGGCTGACTAAACCTATTAGCAGCATAACTAAGGGAGGGTTCAGAAACACATGATCCCTCCCTAATTGTAGGCTATATCAAAAAGGTAGGTTTTAACCCTAATCTTAAAAACAGAGATCGAGTCTGACTCCCGAATCCAGATTGGCAGCTGATTCCACAGGAGAGGAGCTTGATAACTGAAGGCTCTGCCTCCCATTGTACTTTTGGAGATTCTAGGTATTACAAGTAGTCCTGCATTTTGGGAGCGTAGTGCTCTGTTAGGATAATACGGTAGTATCAGATCTTTTAAATAAAAAGGAGCCTGATTGTTTAGAGCTTTGTAAGTAAGAAGAAGGATTTTAAACTTAATTCTAAACTCTATGGGAAGCCAATGAAGGGAGGCCAGAACCGGAGAGATATGATCTCTCTTTGTAGTACCTGTTAAAACTCTTGCTGCAGCATTTTGGATCAGCTGAAGACTTTTTAAAGATGTTTTAGGACAACCTGATAATAAAGAATTACAATAATCTAATCTCGAGCTAACAAAAGCGTGGATCAGTTTCTCAGCATCACTCTGAGACAAGATGCTCCTAATCTTGGCAATATTACGCAAATGATAGAAGGCAGTCTTAGAAACAAATTTAATATGTGAATTGAAGGACAAATCCTGATCAAAAATAACTCCAAGGTTCCTCACAGAGCTATTAAGAGAAAGAGTAACTGCATCCAAACTGAAAGTTTGATTTGGAAAGGAATTTCTAAGGTTTTTTGGACCAACAAGAATGACTTCAGTCTTATCTGAATTTAATAGCAGGAAATTACAAGTCATCCAAGCTTTGATTTCCTTAAGACAGGCTTCTAACTTGGCTAATTGATTACTATCATCTGGCTTCATTGACAGGTATAATTGTGTGTCATCTGCATAACAATGAAAATGTATACAGTGCTTTCTAATAATGTTGCCTAACGGAAGCATATATAAACTAAAAAGAGTAGGGCCTAGCACAGATCCCTGTGGAACTCCATGACTAAGCTTTGAGTTGAAAGAAAACTCATTATTTACATGAACAAACTGGAACCTATCAGATAAATAAGATCTAAACCACTGCAACGAAGTTCCATTAAGTCCAACATAGTGTTCTAATCTATCAAGTAGAATATTATGATCGATAGTATCAAAAGCTGCACTAAGGTCTAAAAGGACAAGTACAGAAACTAGTCCATTATCAGATGCAATGAGGAGGTCGTTAGTGACCTTCGCTAAGGCTGTTTCAGTACTATGATGGATTCTAAACCCAGATTGAAACTCTTCAAGTAAACCATTTCCCTGCAGGTGGTCGAATAATTGCGTAGCAACAACTCTTTCTAAGATTTTTGAAATGAAAGGGAGATTAGAGATTGGTCTATAGTTAGCTAAAGCTCCTGGATCTAGCGTTGGCTTTTTGAGTAAGGGTTTAATTACAGCTGTTTTAAAAGCCTGCGGTACATGGCCTAAAGTTAATGAAGAATTGATTATATGAAGAATAAAGCTACCAATAAGTGGGAAGACTTCTTTAAATAACCTAGTAGGAATAGGGTCTAAAAGACAAGTTGAAGGTTTGGATGAGGAAACTATTTTGTCTAACTCACAAAGGTCGATTGGAGTAAACTCATCAAGACAGACATCAAAAGAAGGAGTTGTAGTAGTTACAGTATTTAAGTTAACTGTGGGAAGAATCTGATTGATTTTATCTCTGATGGATGAAATTTTATTATTGAAAAAGTTCATAAAGTCCTGACTAGTAAGCTCTAAGGGAATGCTAGGATTGACAGAGTCCTGACTCTTTGTCAACCTGGCTACAGTACTGAAAAGAAACCTGGGATTATTCTTGTTCTCTTCTATTAATGCAGAGTAATAACTTGTTCTAGCTTTTCTAAGAGATTTTTTATAAATTAAAAGATGATTTCTCGACTTCCGGTTATGGCTGCCACGTAGGACGGACGTGTCTCGCTCTGCTCTGCTCCTGGAAAAAAAAAAAAATCGGCAAATAACTCTCTCATTTGGGACAGAACGTATCCCAGCATTTGGGCGAAGATATGTCGGCGAAGCCTAAGGCTGGAAAACCAGGAAAAGGAAAAAGCGAGCCGCCGAAACAGTCCAAATTAACGGACTTTCAGGTCTGTGACGCAGTAAACAAAACTCCATATATGGCGGAGGAGGCTGGCAACGCTGCGATATCTGCGGGGAATGGCGCAGATGTGCTGATGGCTGCCATGAGTTCAATGAGAGCGGACTTTTCCTCTAGATTTGATGGGATTATGACAGCGTTGGAAGGAATAAGAAAGGAATTGGGTGACTGTGTAGAACGAACGGCGCAGATGGAGCTCCGTCTCGCTAGTGCTGAAGATGACGTCACCCGTCTTCAATTAAAGGTGCGCACTTTGGAAAAAAAAAATAAATCTCTGGAAGATAATATTTTGGATTTGGAATCTCGGTCGAGACAGAATAATTTGAGGCTGGTGGGTCTTCCAGAGGAATCAGAAGGTCGGGACGTATGTTCCTTTCTGGAAAAGTGGATTCCGGAGGTGCTGGGCAGCGAGGAGTTGCAATCAGCAGTGGTTCTGGAAAAAGCACATCGTATTGGCCCACGGAGAGATAAGGGACCGCCGAGGACCTTAATTATGAAGTTTCTTAGCAACAGAGACAGGATGAAGATCTTCAACGCTGCATGAGCTAAAAAAGGAGAGATTAAACACCAGGACCAGCAGGTGCGGTTCTACCCAGATTTGGCCACAGGAATCCAGCAATTGAGGAAGCAGTTTGATCCCGTACGTAAGGAGCTGCGCAACCTTGGGATTCGTCATGGTGTAATCTATCCTGCGAGACTGCTGACCACGTATGAGGGCAGAACCCACATCTTCAAGACCCCAGAGGAGGCGCAGGAGTTCATCAAGAAGATCAAAGAAGAAGAAGAGACTGGTGGGAGCTAAGCATGAACAAAATATAAGGTAGAATAATTAAGCATTTGCACAGGCATCTGACTGACTTGAAGTAAATAGTAAGTTTACAAAATATAGATTGTATTATATATTAAAAAAACAAAACAAAAACAAAACAAACAAACAAAAAAAAACTATGATGTACAAAGTTGTTAAAAATTTTGGAGTTAAGTTGGAAAACTACAGAGGAGAGTTAATGTTACGTCATTAAAAGCAGTAGAGTTAGGGTGATTGGGAGGATGAAGAAGGAGTGGCTTAGGCTGTTCCCCGTGGGTGTGGAACGGTCGATGGCTATATCGGGAGACAGAATTTTTCTTTTGATTTTGGGGGGTTTGCCACAAGTGTGGGAAGGGGAAATTTGTTCGTGTGTAGTTTGTAGGATGAATGTTCAACCACTCATGTTTTTGCTTCTCTGTATGAGCATGTTTACACTGCAAGGTAATCC
This sequence comes from Pholidichthys leucotaenia, assembly GCA_020510985.1. NCBI lineage: Eukaryota > Metazoa > Chordata > Actinopteri > Cichliformes > Pholidichthyidae > Pholidichthys > Pholidichthys leucotaenia. Next base: position 363,272,438 of record CM035839.1, on the reverse strand, counting down.
CAAACTCTCTATTGATCATGGACCAAAGTGTTAATCTTAATTTAACTTCATGGAATTGCAGAGGTCTACAAAATTTAAAAAAACTTAAACAAGTTATGAATAAAATAAAGGACATGGGTTCAAGAATTGTGTTTTTACAAGAAACTCATCTGATAGAGGAGGATGTTAAAAGAATTAGGAGTAGATGGCAGGGAAGTGTATTCACCTCTTCATTTTCATCCCGAGCCAGGGGAGTTATGACTCTCATACATAAATCAGTTCCTTTTCAAGTGAAAAATGTAATTGGAGACAAATTTGGAAGATATGTAATCATTCAAGGTTCTTTGCTATTAGAAAATATAAATCTTGTGAACTTATATGGTCCCAATATAGATGATCAGAAGTTCTTTGCTAATTTATTTCTCATCTTATCATCACTTACAGGGCAACATATAATAGCAGGGGATTTTAATTGTACATTGAATCCAGGTGTGGATAGATCAACAGGACTGGATTGTACGCACATTGGATGTAGGATGACTATTAATCATTTTATGAAAGAATTGAGATTGTTAGATATATGGAGAGAAATGAAACCACAAGTTAAAGCCTATTCTTGTTATTCCAGTACCTACAAGACATTCTCACGTATTGATTATTTTTTGATTTCCACAGAATTAAGGTCCAAGATTCAAAACTGCTTTTATGATAACATCGTGATCTCTGATCATGCACCCTGTTGTCTAATATATGTAGATAAAAAATTGACAAAGGAATCAGGTAGATGGCAATTTCAGCATAAATGGCTTCAGGATGAGGAATTTGTCAAGTATATAGAAAAACAGATAGACGAGTTCTTTGACATCAATACTACACAAACATCAGCATGTGTAAAGTGGGAGGCTTTCAAAGCTTTTATTAGGGGACATATTATTAGTTATACAGGATCAAAATCTAAGAAGACTCGAGAGGAGAGAGCTAAATTGGAACATAAAATAAAAAGTCTTCAGGAAAAAGTGTATGCAGGAAGTGACCCAAGGTTGGAGAATGAATTACTGATTTTGAGAGCTGAATACGACAAAAAATCAGCGAATAGAGCTGCCTCGAGTCTTCTAAGATTGAAACAATCTTTTTATGAACAAGGTGAAAAATCAGGAAAATTATTAGCATGGCAGATTAAACAATTGGAAATTAAAACACCAATTACCAGTATTATAAGTAAAGGACAGGTAGTTATAGATCCTTTAGAAATTAATAGAGCCTTTAGAGATTACTATGAAAAATTATATGATACCAAAAATGAACCTGATTTAACAAAACTAAATGGGTTTTTGAACGAACTATCTTTACCGTGTATACCAAATGAAAACAGGGAGATATTGGAGTCTAAAATTAGTCAAGAAGAAGTTGGGCTAGCCATTGATAATATGAAATCAGGAAAAAGTGCAGGACCAGATGGTCTTCCAGTTGACCTTTATAAAAAATTTAAGAATAAATTAATAAAACCTTTTTTGGAAATGGTTTTAGAAGCATTTCAAAATAATAATTTACCATCATACATAAATAATGCCTTAATTATACTGCTGCCAAAACCAGGTAAGCCCTCTAATAAATGTGAAAATATGAGACCAATAAGCCTATTAAACGCCGACCTTAAGATAATCTGTAAAATTTTAGCAAGACGAATACAAGAAATTTTACCAAATATTATTAATCGAGATCAGAATGGCTTTATAAAGGGTAGACAAGGCTTCCATAATGTAAGAAGACTATTTAATATTATTTATTTTAATAAAGAAGCACCGGATACAGCTCTCCTATCACTGGACGCCGAAAAGGCCTTTGATAGAGTTGAATGGCCCTTTCTTTTTGAAGTCCTACAAAGGTTTGGACTTGGAAATAATTTCATAAAATGGGTTCAAATAATATACAATAATGCTACAGCAGAAATCCTAACAAATAACAATATTTCAAAACCAATAAAAATCAATAGAGGATGTCGACAAGGCTGTCCACTTTCACCTTTACTGTTTACTATGGCAATTGAACCTTTAGCGATAGCGATACGTTTACATTCACAAATATATGGAATTAAAGTTGGACCAACAGAACATAAAATCTCCCTGTACGCCGATGATATAATTTTGTTTATGTCGAATCTAAAAAAATCAATTCCAACCTTGTTGAATTTAATAAAGAATTTTGGGGAAATATCAGGATATAAAATAAATAAAACTAAATCTTCAATATTAATGCTAAATGAGACCCAGAGAAATTACCCAGCCCCTGAGGCAAATCAATTCAATGTTGTAAATCAGTTTAAATATTTAGGAATCCAAATTATGCCTAAACTAGAATCAGTCGCCAGCGTCAACTATGAAGCCTTAATGTCAGATATCAATGAGTTAACTCAGAGATGGATGTCACTACCAATATCGATGATCGGGAGAATCAATATACTTAAAAGTAATATTTTACCTAAAATACTTTATTTATTTCAATACATTCCCTTATCACCACCTTTAGATCTATTCTCAAGAATAAAAAAAAAGTTAGTGGAATTTATATGGAACAACAGGAGGGCTAGATTACGTCTGTCTTTATTATATTTACCATTTGATCGTGGAGGTCTGAAATGTCCAAATTTTATGTTGTATTATTGGTCGGCACAACTGAGGTCTATGACATATTATTTTTCATCAAATGATCTCCCTCACTGGACTGAAATGGAATCATACAATTTACCTTTACCTCTTCCCATATTCATATACTCAGATTCGGCAAAAAAATTACAAAAACAAGTTAAAAATCCATTTGTAAAGCATATGATCAAAATATGGTGTGAAGCTAAAAACTATTTAAAAGAACCACAGTTATTGTCACAATTTAGTCCAATATGGGGTAATCAATATTTTAAACCAGGGAGAGCGGACGCTGTATTTAAAGTATGGAATTTAAAAGGGATACAAAAGATTCAGGATTTATATTTGCCATGTGCAGACAACATAATGTCTTTTGAAGAGCTGAGGATCAAATTTAATCTCAATAGAACACATTTTTTTAAATATCTTCAACTTAGAAACTTTATTCGATCAAATCAAAATAAAGCTCTCACTCGACCTATTTATTCATCCTTGGAAAAAATGATGATGAAAGATAGTAAAAGAAAGGGTATTATTTCAGAGTTTTATAACTCATTGACACTATCTTCAAGTGAAAATTCACTGAAAAGATTAAACTACTGGAAAGAAGATCTGCAAATTGAAATTTCGGAGGAACAATGGGAATTGGCTTGTACAGAAGCTCAAACCAAATCAATAAATGCACGCCTTAAATTGATACATTTCAAATGGTTAATGCGGATGTATGTTACACCGGAGGAGTTAAATAGATATAACAAAAATATACCAGATACATGCACAAAATGCATGGAAAGTAAAAGGAACCCTATTTCATTGTTTATGGGAATGTAGATTAATAAGAATGTTTTGGGAAGAGGTGAGGGTAACAATTGAAAAAATAATCTCAAAACAAATCATACTGAATCCTAAACTGTTTTTGTTGGGTCTGTACCCAGAAAAGCATAATTTTAATAAAAGTGAAAGAACATTCATAGACCTCAGTTTGCTTAATGCCAAAAAATGTATTGCACTATTATGGAAAAAGACTCATAGACCAGATGTGACTCAGTGGTTAAGACAGATGTTAACAAACCTTCCATTAGAAAGAATAACATATATACTGAAATCAAAGGAAATTGTGTTTGAGAATATATGGAGACCTTTTATTGATTATGTAAAAAATTTAAACATAACTCTTGAAGAAGAAGGTGAATGATGTGTGTGGACCTTGTAAATTCCAAACTGGTGAACATAATATGTATACTTATGTATTGGATTGTCTAGACTAAACAGAGGAGCATTGTTGAAGACTTGATTTTGTTGGTGGTTGTTGGTGTTTTTAGTGCATTTTTTTTTTTTTGTAGTACTTTAGCGTTAGTGTTTGATTGTTTGTATCATGTTTGTTAAAAAAAAAAAAAGGTTCAATAAAGATATTGTGGAAAAAAAAAAGATGATTTCTCCAAGCTAAATAGATTTCATCTAAATTAGTAGAGCGCCATTTTCTTTCTAATTGACGAGTCTTCTGTTTTAAGCTACGAGTTTCTGTGTTGAACCAAGGAGTTAGAAATCTCTGATTAGACTTTTTCTTTTTTAAGGGGGCCACCAAGTCTAGAGCCTGATGCAGAGAAGCTGAAACACTATCCACCATGTTATCAATTACAGAAGGAGCAAGCTGTCTATAGCTTATTTCCGTTGTGTTGACACATGGCATAGAGGAAACAATCTGCATAAATTTGGAAACAGCATCATCTGAGAGGCATCTACTGTAATAATATTTTTCTTTAGGAGCCAAATAGTCAGAAATAGTAGGGGAGAGGGAAGTCTGGGCTTCTCTGCTTGAACTGCTGCCTCCGCGACCCGGACCTCCGGAAAAGAGGTAGAAGATGGATGGATGGATGGATCATCTGAGCGGCATCTACTGCAGTAATATTTTTCTTTAGGAGCCAAATAGTCAGAAATAGTAAAATCAAAGTTTAAAAGACAATGGTCTGACAGTACATGGTTATGAGGAGACACTACCAGATTTTCTATTTCTATGCCATACGTCAGAACAAGGTCCAACGTATGGGTATTGGGTAACGTATGGATAATGGGTAGAATTTCCTACTTTCTGAGAAAACCCAATCGAGTCTAATATTGAATTAAATGCCACATTAAGGCAGTCACTATCTACATCCACATGTATATTAAAGTCCCCTACTATAATTATTCTATCAGATTTCAGCACTAAATCAGCTAAGAAATCTGCAAATTCGGATAAAAATTCTGAGTAGGTTGATGGGGGACGATAAACTATGGCAAATAAAATTGGGTTTAACCTAAAATTGCTAAAGTGCCCAATACTGAGGACCAGGCCCTCAAAGGAATTATAACATGTTTTTTGCTTTACATTAACTAGTAATTTGGAATGGTAAATTGTTGCTACTCCTCCTCCACGACCAGAACTTCTGGGATTTTGACAGTTTAAATAACCAGAGGGAGATGATTCATTTAAACCAACATAATCCTCTTGCCCTAACCAAGTCTCTGTAAGGGAAATTAAATCAATCTGATGATCAATTAACAGATCATGGACTAACAGAGACTTGGGAGTTAGAGACCTAATATTTAGTAAATCACATTGAATTTTTAAATTATGAGGAGGAACAGAGGCCAAATCATTCAATTTAGAGGCTTTATGTTTAATTTGAGTTTTACCAATATTTTGCTTTATCACTTTGGGATGCTTATGCATGATATTTTTATTCACTTTGGAGGGAGCAGACAACGATTCTCTGATGGGGAAGACAGGGGCTAAGCTGAGGGGTGGCGGATGAAGAGGAGCTGCAGAGAGGCGTGTAAGACTGCGACTCTGCTTCCTGGTCCCAACTCTGAGTAGTCATGGTTTTGGAAATTTGGATAACAAAGATGCCAGATTGTTAGATAAATGAGAAGCACCATCCAAAGTGGGATGAATGCTGTCTCGTCTCATAAGACCAGGTTTTCCCCAAAAAGAGCTCCAATTGTCAATGTAGCCCACGTCATTTTTAGGACACCACACAGACAGCCAGCGGTTCAAGGATGACGAGCGACTAAACATGTCATCACTGGTCAGATTGGGGAGGGGCCCAGAGAATACTACAGTGGCAGACATCGTTTTTGCAAAGTCACACACCGATTCTACATCAAGTTTGGTGACTTCCAACTGCCGGAGACGGAGTCGGAAGACAGTGACAGATAGGACTGCACATGATCAATATTGCAACAACAGCAGCAGATATGGCATTTGTGCAAATGGTTGCGGTAAAGTGCAGAGATATACAGCAGCAGATGTATTACTGTTGGTGTGCCAGTCTTTCATTGCCAACAGCTGAGGTAGTTATTGTGCGGGTGAGTGTGTTACGGTCCGGGGTGGGGGGTGGGGAGCAGAGTTCAGGATCCTGATGACCTGATGAACAAAGCTGTTTAGTAGACTTGTGGAGCGGGCCCGGAGGCTTCGGTACCTTTTCCCCGAGGTCAGGATGCTGAAGAGGGAGTGTGAGGGGTGGGAGGTGTCGCCTGCAATGTTGATGGCTCTGCGGGTGAGTTAGATGTCCGAGAGGGGGAGCAGAGGGGCACCGATGATCTTGCTGGCTGCTTTCAATGTGCGCTGTAGCGTCTTCTGGCAGGAGGCAGTGCAGCTTCCATACCGCACCATGATGCAGCTGGTGAGGATACTCTCAATAGTGTCCCAGTAGAATAAGCACATGATGGGGGGTGAGACTCATGCACTCCTCAGTTTGCGGAGGAAATGGAGGTGAGTTTGAGCCTTCTTGACCAGTGATGTGGTGTTGTTGGACCAGGTGAGGTCCTCAGAGACGTGTGCTCCCAGGAACTTGGTGCTGCTCACCCTCTCCACAGCTGCTCCATTGATGATCAGAGCGGGATGCTGTGTGTGTCCTCTCCTGAAGTCAACCACAATCTCCTTGGTTTTTCCCACGTTCAGGAAGAGGTTATTGTCTTTACACCACTGGACCAGCTGGTTCACCTCATTTCTGTAGTTGGCTTCCTTGTTGTTGGTGATGAGGCCTACCACCGTTGTGTCATCCACAAACCTGATGATGTGGTTGGTGTTGTAGGCTGGTACACAGTCATGGGGCAGCAGGGTGAAGAGCAGTGGGCTGAGCATGCACCCTTGTGGGGCCCCTGTGCTTAGTGTGATGGTCTTGGATGTGTTGCTGCCAACCCACACATTCTGTGGCCTTCCTGTGAGAAAGTCCAGCTAGGGTAGCTGTAAGTTAGAAACCCATTCAGTAAGTTACACATAGGTTCAAAGAGTATTACTCATATGTTAGAAATAATTTTTGGGTACGCTAGACATTAATCTTGATGTATTTCGACTTTTGAGTAACTATGAATTGCTGACAAGTAACGTGTGTAAACGAACGCATAAATTCCCTACAACCTTTGCTCCGCGAATGCGAGACATATCAACCAAATGCCGGATATGTCAGAAAATTTTCAGCATGCTGAACATTCATTTTCAGAGGAGCTTGGCGAACAACGGCGTATACTAGCATGCTTCAGCGTTCTTCAGCGTGCTCTTAACTTAGACAAAACTTAGCCATAGCTGATTTGACGTACGCCAGCATATTCTCCAAAATTTTCATACGTTTTGCAAACGCTGCCTAAATCGTCTAGGTGTGACAGGGCCTTAACCAAGGCAGCAGCAAGACACCAAAGCACAGCCGCCAGCCAGACACTTACAAGCAATAGTACTTTTAAACCTTTGGGGAAACAAGAGTGGATCTGCAGCTCAATGAACAAGTGTGCAGGGAAATGGAGCTCTACAATGAAAAGGTAAAGATTTTTAAAACTATAATTTTATAGTTAAAGTTATCTTTAACATGCTTTGTGTGGACGGCCCTATAAGCTATTTTTATGGTGCTTGGTATGAATGGCACTTAAATCGGGTAGATCACCACTGAAGGCCTAGTTGTAAAATACACGGTCCTCCACTGGTTACAAGTAAGTGTATTTACACACTTTACATATAGCCATGCATAAGCCTTGTAAATTCTAATTTTGTATTTATTTTGAGCATCTTGTTTATGCTCAGGATACACCTCCGACAAACAGGGAAAGAATGACTCTTTAAGGCAGGCAGGACTGAAGTGCAAGAGTATTTATTAGACAAGCCAACAAAGACAGCTTAGGGGCTGACAGCCGTATGGCAAACTAGATGGGAGTCGGAGGGAAAGTGCTGTGATGTTCCAACAACAGGCAACAGAAAGTGACAACTTAAATAGGGAGCAAATAATTAACATAAGACAGCTGGGACTAATTAAGGGCTAAATGATAATGTATGGAGAAGAAAATGGCCAGACAGGAAAAACAAAGAAACCTCTCAAAATAAAAGCCAAGCTAGAGCTAAGGAGAACAGGGAAACAAATGATAACTGAATGCAAACAGTGGCAAAACCAAACAAAAAAACCAACAGAAAGCGTGGACATGACACAGTTGGCTTTTTGCCGCTTCCTGCACTGTTCTATACTGTTTATGTCTTTATTTGTGTATATATCTTTTATCTGTGTGAAATAAACTATAATTAAACTAAACATAAAGTTGTTTCGTTTATTTGGATAAGAACCAGTGTGAAACCAAACCTAACAGGGCAAAATATAAACAATGTAACAAAAACTCTAATCTGGGTCCGGACCTTGGCACAGACTTTAAGGCATAAAACACCCTTAAGAGTGGTCCAGAGGATCCCCATGAAAAAATCACAACGGGGATCCACTGTACCCCGCCCGGTTGGCGTTACCAGGACCATGGCAGGACCCAGGTTTGGGGGAGGGCTTTGACTGGTTAAAGCTGAGTTTGAAAAGAGTGGCCAAGACCCCAGACTAGGGATGGGCAATATGGCCTAAAAATTATATCACAATGTTTCTGTGAATTTTCACAACAACAATATTTTTTTCACGATATTGCAGAATACAGGGGTTTTTTTTCCTTTTAAATTTATATGTTAAATTTATGCAGGCAGGGACACCCATCAGTGGTTTCATTTCTTGAGAAAAATATTACAAGAAATTTATAAGGCTGTTTTTCTTTGCTTTAGTTATGCAAAAATTGCCTTTTTATGTGTTTTAATATTGTTGACCCTAAGCATTAACATTTCTTAAGGAATTTCATTAATGAATATTAAGTACTGTGTCATTTATGCTTTTTCTTCACTCTGCACGACTTCCTGAGAAAATTGTGAATTTCTTCTTTAGCTGACAATTTTTTACTACTGTAGTAACTTGTTGCAAGCTATATCTGTTTGCCATTTGTCATTTTAAAAGGTGTTCAGTGTGTGTGTGTGTGTGTGGGGGGGGGGGGTCTAATGATCATTTCTTCCCTGGGCGGAAGCAGAAATCTCAAGGCAGATATCCTAAAAAAATAAAACTACACAGCTCATGCGGGTAATTTGTTCCTGAGAAACTTACTGCATCAGTAGCTTTCTTTGCTATTAGCTCTCAAACCTGGAAAGGACTCCAAAGTCTACTTTTCGTGCAGTAAAATGATAGATTGCACTGATAAGGCATCTAACTGGGAGTTACTGTATGAGACAAAGAACATTGCAGGGACTATTCTCTTCCTCCAAACTGCTGTTGTAAGATATTATCTAACTCCAAAGAGAACACAAGAGTTTAATTAATAAATGGTACATCTGGACACGTAATACCCTTTGAAATACTGTCTAATCTTTGCTACTGACCTCTAATTATTTTAGATTTACAGCAGAGAGCAGTTGGAACCACTGAGAGCAATGTTTAAAGCTTGGAGGGACATCATTAAAATGTGCCTGCTGCATTTCATTGTTTTTTATATTTTTGTTTTTTTACTTGTTCATATATTCTTTTGAAAAGAAATGGTTACTTTTTTCAGTAAAGTGATGTAATTGTATACTGACTTGGCTTTGTGGTACAGTGAGTTTAATTCTTTGTTTTTAAAGAGACTAGCAAATTTCATTCTACACACGCTGTTATGGGGATGTAAGTCGTGACTTCTTACTTATAAGAAGCCCTCCCTGCTGGGCCTCCTGTCACTCAGCAGCATCAAACTGAAAGGTCAAGTCTCAAACTGCTGCATCACTCCTGCCGATAAAACAGTGTCATCCTTCCACCAACTTTCTTCACTGAGTGATTTACTGGTGATAGAGGACAACTGCTGATGTAACCTCTTCTGGGTTTGTTGGTTTGAACAATACAATTTCACATCTTAATTGAAAATATTTTTTTATTTATTCTGTTTTTCCTATAAGGGAAAGTATTTGCAATTAGGTGAGGGTTTTTCTCTTTTTTTACTTTTTTAAAAGCAATTCAGAGATTTACAATAGAGATTTATGTCAGTTTCCAGTTTTGTGTACTGATGTTCTCACAAAGTGCTTAGGGGGACCAAAATTGATCAGCACAGTCTGGTGCATAATAATCATTAAGACGTATAGGCATAATTTATGGGGGATAGGGGGTTTACAACCCCCTCAACAATCAAATCCAGCCAATATACCCCCCCCCCCCATAATCATATAATGGTGATGAATAAAAAATATCTACAAGCTGATATGAAGAACTTATAATTTTTAACTTATTTAAAATGCAAACAAAGAAAAGAAACGTTTTTAATGCCCCCCCTCCCCCAGCTGCAGAAGACTCGGTTTTGCCCAACCTTTCTCTCCCTTGATTCAGAGCCATCCTCTCAGCAGTGTTGCCACATACAGTATATGGTAATTATCGTATTTATATGATAGTTTTAGGGCCTATACAATATACGATCAATACTTTTTAAAAAGGCCAAATATATGATAGTTTTGGCATTTCCATGCACCCTCCAAAAAATGACATTTTGATTTGCATGAACACCCACACATCACAAGAAGCTGATGCCTGCTCATATCTGATCAGCTCATCGGGGGCTGAAAAGTTCATAGTGGTCAAATTTGACCAAATGTGGTTTATTTTACAATAGTGTCCCCTTCGGTCCACACACTTCTTCCATCAGTGTTGCAGTGCTTGGAACTCTCAGTTGAAAAATAAACCTGGTTTGGTCAAATTTGACCACTACACTTTTCAGCCTATGAATTTTTTAGCCCCCCCTTGTACTTGGTTCGCTTATCCTCACTGCCAATCACATCAGCAGCTTTGCTCAGCTATACTGGCACTGCAACAAATGTAAAAAGTGAACACGAGTTTGGACTCCGAGGAAAAAAAAATACTAAAAGAAAAGAGTCCGTCAGCACAGACAAAGGTAAGAAAACAAAGCAACCCTGCTGGGCACAGCAGGTTTATTGCCCTGCCTTGGCGTTATACCGTACATTTAAAGATTCTCTCCGGCGGCTCTAAAACCACCTCAAAAACTAATGTGTATTGTCTATAGTGCCCAAAATAGTATATAGTGGCTTTTTTATATACATAACACTTTCATTGCCTTAGAACTGCTTGGAAAGCACTTTTAAATCTTGCACTTACTTAAGTATGCGCAGATCTGTGAATATTCTAATTAGCTCCACCCATACTCCCACCCACTAGTAGCTGATGCTGCAAAGCCAGCCTCTCAGAGGAGAGGGGAGGCATCTCCTCTGACCTGAAGACTGCTATACAAAACAGAAGCCTTCATACCCCTAAAACTATGTGTCCACCTAGGCACTTCCCAGCCGCCAGCTGCATGGAGAGTATCACTGTCTGGTCGGAGAACTTTGGCCGGTTTTCAAGCAGTATTTTCGGCTACAAAAGTGCAGTTTGATGAGCTTTTTCTGTCTACCCCAACCTGCTCTGGTCTTCCCGACCTCCAGGGCTTGCACGTGATTTGTCACCATGCTTCTTGACTTCCAGGGCTTGCACGTGATTGGTCTGGTGGGTGGGCTGCTAGTCTGTTCATGTAGTCCATGAGCAAGACCGAATATGACTGTCAAATTAGTGAACAGATCCAACCTTGATTTTTGTTTAGTATGATGCCTGAAGTATATGAAAACTGGCCTTGGACGTTTCAGCTCGGTAGCTTTGTGCCCCAACGGCAGCCATTTTGAAGAATGGCCAATGTTTTCGAGCTCACACGACATGTACTTGGAAATTTGCCCATACCTTCTAAACGGATCAACCAATCTTAATGGGATTGGTCTTATTTTACTCTGAATCAAATTCCACAGACATTCATGTATAATTGATACAATTGTTATGCTACACTACCTTTCAAAATTTAACGTTTTAGGTAAGAAAAATGCATTTTTAACACTATTTTTGATAGGAAGTTTGCTGTAAAACAGTAAATGGTCATCAAATGATTAATTTTGTTCATGAAATATCTAGAAGGATTCATTCAGCATCAATAAACAATTAGCAATGATGTTATTGCCACTAGTATGACTTAGGGAAACACAGAAGTCATTTAAGACCTAGAGCACTCATATCTGCTGTATCCTGAAATTGCATTCAGGCCTTACTCAACGTCATCATCGGCGTCACTTCCATCCTTGTCGGGAACTATTTCCATCTCATCCTCCTCTCTCATATTGTCACAGTCCTGCAATTTACAGGCTGGCGTGCAAGGTAACCCATTGCCAATACATGGACAACTGCCAACTTTGCACACTCTGACACATTTGCATGACATCAGTGAAAGTATTATGTCGGGTGCAGGTGCTCCTGTTATCCATTCAATGCCAATTTGCCCATCCCTTTCAACTTTCCATCCATGTCCATCTGCAGCTTCTGGAATCGTGGGCGAGTTTTCAAGGCATCGTCTCCAAATGGCCGCCTGGTAGTTTGCCCTTTTGGTGTGCTGATGGAGAGCATCCTTACAAGGAGGCAATTGTCCTTAAGACACATCACCATTTCTGGACCGGAATATTTCATATCTCAGGTCATTCACGGTTGTACTCTTTGCACTGCATGAATACATGCTGCAGGCAAATCTTTCCAGGGTTGAAAATAGCTCATCTGCAACATTCCACTCTTCCCCAAGACGAGAGAATGCTTCACGAAATGTGTTGTTTGAACGAATCAAGTTAACTGCCTTGATCTTTCCTTGGCCAGAGAAAGCGCTTACAGAATCACAGCCAGTCCAAGCATGAACACCCAACAAAGCAGTGCACGCATCCCTACCAATGATAGTTGCTGTCACGTCTCGCCGCTCATCAGCGGCACCAGCTGTGCGCACACCTGCGCCTCGTCAGCGGCGAGGGATTTAAGCCGCCTCGCCCTGGGCTTCGGCCTGAAGCCGTCTGTTCTCATCGGCATCTCTTGCTGCAAGGAATCCCCTTCACCGAGCAAGATACCAAGTAAGAATCTCTTACCTTCTCCTTCCAGTCTCCTCCCCTGTGCACAGGTGGATTTCCTGGCGGCGGACTACTTCCTCCAGCCACCGTCTCCTCGCTGCTGCATCAGGCGCTCCAGGTTGCTGTCTACCGGGCTACGCCCTTGCTACGCCAGCCACCTGCCCAAACCAAGTAAGCCAGTAGTCATTGTCATATCTCCTGTGTTGGTGTGGTGCCCGTTACCCTTCTCCCTCTGCTTCTCCCATAGGGTTGTCCGGCTGAACGGCTTCCTGCCCCTGTGCCTGACGCGGACGCCATCACCAACACATACACATCTCACATACACGCACTCATACACACTTGTTGTCAATAAAGCTATTAAATCTACCCTGAGCCTGCGTGTGTGTCTCCTGAGCCATGCATTATGTCAGTACGGCTTCAGCAGAGCGGCTCGGCAGACAGCGGGCTTGCATGCCGCCTTTCCACTCTTGAGGCTCGGGTGGATCTAATAGCCCACCAACAACAGGTGATTTTAAATCAATTAAGCACAATAACTAACCGATTGGACCGCTTGGACCCCCAACAGCCGTTCCCCCCGGCCCGTCTGGGTGGCGTGGCTCCTGCTGCTCCAGCGGCCGTCCAGCCTGCTCCGGCGGCACCGGCACGGCTCACACCTATTCCGACCTCCGCCCGCTTTAGCGGTAAGCTCGGTGGAGCGCGGGGGTTTATCATGCAGTGTGAGTCCGTGTTTCACCGCGTGCCCGGAGACTTTCCCTCAGACCATAGCCGGATTGGCTACATAGGGAACCTCTTAGAGGGGCGAGCGCTTACCTGGGCTTACGCCGTTATGGCGAAGCCCAGTTACGCCACCCTCACCTATGGCCAATTTGTGAGACTGTTTCTGGAAGTGTTCGATCACTCGCATACAGAGAGCGTTCAGGTCGATCGTCTTCTCAGCCTTCAGCAGGGAAGCCGGTCGGCAGCTGACTACGCGATCGACTTCCGGGTCGCTGCGGAGGAGGTTGGCTGGGGAGAACGTTCTCTCTGCGGCATCTTCCTTCGCAGTCTCAGCGCAGGTCTGAGGGATGAACTGGCTGGACGGGATATCCCGGAGACATTAGCGGAGCTAACTTCCCTTGCCATCAGCTTGGATAACAGGTTGCGCGAGCGTGCCTCGGAGCGGAAGTCTTCTTCTTCTCGCCCTCGAGGTGCCTCGTTTCGCCTGCCCCAAGCTCGCCCCCTGGCGTTGCCGTCACCGGGGTACTCCGAGGAGTCGGAGCCGATGGTGACAGGCTGGACAAAGCTCCCCCCAGCGGAGAAACAACGCCACCGTGAGTTGGGTCTCTGTATGTATTGCGGAGACAGCCAACACACGGTGGAGCTTTGTCCACAAAAGCCAAACGGGGAGGTCCGCGAGTCACTGTAGGGGGCCTTGCGGACGCTAATTGGTTAACTCCCCTCACTCAATTGATGCTGCCCATCCGATTCTGTCATAATCCCACAGGGCACCTCACTCATGCACTGGTGGACTCAGGCGCGGAGGGAAGCTTTATTTCACAGAGCCTGGCAACCCGATTGGGCATCCGTTGCCAAACCCTCAAGTCTCCTCTCGCCCTAGTCAATCTCTCCCATGTTTTCCTGGGAAAAGTAACACACCAGACCATCCCTGTCCCAGTAATTATCTCTGGAAACCATCGGGAGGAGATCTCCTTTTACGTCCTACCAAATTCAGTGTCACCCGTCATTCTTGGATACCCATGGCTCCGCCTCCACAATCCTGTCCTGGACTGGAAGTCCGCCAGAGTGTCCGCCTGGAGCTCCTTCTGTATGAGCACCTGCCTTCAATCCACTGCCTGCGCCCTGTCCTCTCCTCCTACTCCCAAGGACGCCGCGCCTCCGGATCTCACCCTGGTGCCCTCGGAGTTCCACGACCTGTATGGTTTTCAGCAAATCCAAGGCGATGTCTCTTCCTCCGCACCGTCCCTACGACTGCGCTATAAACATCCGCCAGGGGGCACCCTTACCCTCGGGACGTCTCTACAGCCTGTCTGCGCCGGAGAAGGAGGCCATGAATACTTATCTAAAGGAGTCGCTGAGTGCTGGAATTATCCGTCCCTCGTCATCACCATTAGGCGCTGGGTTTTTCTTCATGGGCAAGAAGGACGGCTCCCTTCGTCCCTGTATTGACTACCGTGCCCTAAATGACATCACGGAGAAGGACCACTACACCTTGCCCCTAATGGACACCGCCTTCCACTCCCTCCAGGGGGCGACTTGGTTCACTAAGCTGGATCTTTGCAGCGCATACCACCTCGTCTGGATCCGGGAGGGAGATGAGTGGAAGACAGCCTTCCGTACCCCGAACGGTCATTTCGAATACCTGGTTATGCCGTTCGGGTTGACCAACTCTCCAGCCGTCTTTCAGCGCCTTATTAATGACGTCCTCCGGGATTTCATCGGCCTGTTTGTGTTCGTCTATCTGGATGATATCCTCATCTTCTCCAGATCCAGGGACGAGCACCGGGTCCACGTGAGGCGGGTCCTTCAGAGGCTGCTGGTTATATGTCAAGGCAGAGAAATGTGAATTTTACGCCAAGACTACGTCCTTCCTCGGGTTCGTCATCTCTTATGACCAGGTGCTCCCGGACCCAGCGAAGGTTAAAGCGGTGGTAGAGTGGCCCACTCCTACATCAAGGAAGCAGGTACAACAGTTTATTGGGTTTGCCAATTTCTACCGCCGCTTTGTCCCGAACTTTGGAGCCATCGTCGGTCCTCTGACCCACCTCACCTCCCCTAAGACCCCGTTCCGGTGGACTGAAGAGGCCGCAGCTGCTTTCCAGGCGCTGAAGGCGGAGTTCTCCTCCTCCCGGGTCCTCAGCCAAGTCGACCCCGCGCTGCAGTGCATCGTTGAAGTGGACGCTTCAGACACGGGGGTGGGGGCGGTGTTGTCTCAGCGGTCACCTACCGACGGGATCAAACAGCCCTGCGCCTTCTTCTCTCGGCGCTTGTCCCCGGCGGAACGTAATTACGACGTGGGGGACAGAGAGCTCCTCGCCATCAAGCTCGCGCTTCAGGAGTGGTGCCACTGGCTAGAGGGGGCTGCCTTGCCGTTCGTGGTTCTCACCGACCACAAGAACTTGGAATATTTAAGATCTGCCTAACATCTGAACGCCCGCTAGGCGCGTTGGTCCTTGTTCTTCGCCAGGTTCCGCTTTAACATCACCTTTAGGCCTGGCTCCAAGAACGGCCTACCCGACGCCCTCTCTAGGCAATTTGCCCCTGAGGCATCAGAAGACGCAGTCCACACCATCTTGCCCAGGTCGTGCATCGTGGGGGCTGTCTCGTGGGACATCGAAAGCAAGATCCGGAAGGCGCAGGAATTGGAACCGGACCCTGGTGGCGGACCGGAGGGGAGGCTTTTTGTGCCGTCCACTGTCCGGGGGGAGGTCATCCACTGGCTTCACACATCTAAGCTCACCTACCATCCTGGGTCCTCCCGGATGATCGACCTACTCCAACGATCCTTTTGGTGGCCAGGTCTGCGGAGGGACGCTGCCCGCTACGCCCGGGCCTGCCCCGTCTGCGCCACCAGCAAATCAGGTAACGCTCCCCCCGCGGGCCTGCTCCAGCCCCTGCCCGTCCCTGGCAGGCCCTGGTCGCATATCGCCCTAGACTTCGTCACCGGTCTCCCTGTCTCCAACACCTTCGACACAGTCCTGACCATCGTAGATCATTTCTCCAAGGCCGCTCACTTCATCCCATTACGGGGGCTTTCATCTGCCTTGGAGACGGTGGACCTCCTCATCCAGCACGTGGTCAGGCTGCACGGGATTCCGATAGATGTGATCTCGGACCGGGGGCCCCAGTTTTCCTCGGAGGTTTGGAGGTCCTTCTGCAATGCCCTGAGAGCCAAGGTAAGCCTCTCCTCCGGCCATCACCCCCAATCCAATGGGCAATGTGAGCGGACCAATCAGGAGCTGGAGGCTGCGCTCCGCTGCATCACCGCATCCAAGCCTGCGTCCTGGAGCACACACCTCGCCTGGGTGGAGTACGCCCATAACACCGTCCGCTCTTCTGCTACCGGGATGTCTCCATTTAAGGCATCCCTAGGCTACGATCCCCCTCTGTTCCCTATGCAGGAGAGTGAGTTGACTGTCCCTTCAGTTCGGGCGCACCTCAGGCGGTGCCGTTCCATCTGGGCTTCGGCACGCAGCGCACTTTTACGCACGGCGGAGCGCAACAAGTCTACGGCGGACCGGTACAGGAGACCTGCCCCTGCCTATCAGGTAGGCCAACGTGTCTACGTGTCTACTCAGGAAGTCGTTTTAAAGGGTGAGAGGAGAAAGTTGGCACAGCGTTTTATGGGCCCATACCCCATCACCAGGATTATCAACCCGGTGGCTGTGCGTGTGGCTATTCCCCCCTCCCTCCGCATCCATCCCACCTTCCACATCTCCAAGGTGAAACTGGAAGTCTCCGACCCCCTTTGCCCTCCCCCTGCAGTGCAACCTGTGCCCCGGATGATTGATGGCCATCCGGCCTGGCCAGTCTCTTCCATCCTGGACTCTCGGCGCCGGGGTTGCGGGTTACAGTACCTAGTGGATTGGGAGGGCTACGGACCTGAACATAGGCAATGGGTGCCCTCTTCGTTTGTGTTGGATCCGTCCCTCATCGCTGAGTTCCACCGAACGCACCCGGAGAAACCATCGCCAGGAGGCGCTGCTAGAGGGGGGAGTACTGTCACGTCTCGCCGCTCATCAGCGGCGCCAGCTGTGCGCACACCTGCGCCTCGTCAGCGGCGAGGGATTTAAGCCGCCTCGCCCTGGGCTTCGGCCTGAAGCCGTCTGTTCTCATCGGCATGTCTTGCTGCAAGGAATCCCCTTCACCGAGCAAGATACCAAGTAAGAATCTCTTACCTTCTCCTTCCAGTCTCCTCCCCTGTGCACAGGTGGATTTCCCGGCGGCGGACTACTTCCTCCAGCCACCGTCTCCTCGCTGCTGCATCAGGCGCTCCAGGTTGCTGTCTACCGGGCTACGCCCTTGCTACGCCAGCCACCTGCCCAAACCAAGTAAGCCAGTAGTCATTGTCATATCTCCTGTGTTGGTGTGGTGCCCGTTACCCTTCTCCCTCTGCTTCTCCCATAGGGTTGTCCGACTGAACGGCTTCCTGCCCCCGTGCCTGACGCAGACGCCATCACTAACACATACACATCTCACATACACGCACTCATACACACTTGTTGTCAATAAAGCTATTAAATCTACCCTGAGCCTGCGTGTGTGTCTCCTGAGCCGTGCATTATGTCAGTTGCCAATCTGGAGATATCAGTGATTCTGATTTTGTTCTTCTTTCCTCGTCTCAAGAGTAAGTGTCCACCTATCTGAGTGCTGAAGGCTAGAAGCATCACAAACACGTCCGTATCTTCCGAAATAACTATCACATGTCTATGTGTGCCTGTTGCATGCCTTGCGTGGAGAGCCAGTCTTGTATCCGCTTCCTCGTGTGAGCATGTCAGCTCAGGAACCTCTCTGACAGCGTCCTTCGTAATTTCAAAGCACTTTTCTGCAACACTAATGATTAATGGCACTTCACCAAGGCTTTTTCTCACCTTCTCCTCCTTCCAGCTTTCCGCTAGAAACCTTGTCAACCTGTTCTTGCTCTCCGTGTTCCCAAGAAGGCGCTTCCAATTCTTGATCCGGTGTCCCGACTTCATATCGTGGAAGAGCAAGCTGTCTTTGGCCCCTTGGCTATCCCTTTCAGCGTTCTTTATTGATCGCTCAGTGTAAACATCGAATACTACGTCAACCCGTTGACTTTTGCAACTGTGGTTCCACTGTGTGTCCACTTCAAGATCTGTCCAGAAAGTTCCCCAAATGTACAATTTTCTCCATGAATTTTCTGGACTATTCCCATTGTGTCAATGATTGCTGCCCGTGGACCAGTTGGTAGGTCAACAAAAGCAGCCTGCTTTTCAATATGTGTGCTGAGGCTTGCCTTTGCGGTCTTCTTTAGAGTTCTGTTCACATTTTTCCCCGTAACACAGCTCTGCCAAGTCACTTTTAAGGTCTAGGTAATCACAGGCAAAATAAGATACAGGCAACCTGGACAAGAAATTGTAGAATTTGGATTAAACTAAATGGAACACCTGAGCAAGCAAGGAGTATAATGATCAGAGATGCTACTGACTTGAATAAATACAGATGAACACCGATTAAAAAAATTATGAGTCAATGATAATCCATATTCATACACACGATAAGAATAGTTCTTTTGATACACCATGCCAAAGTACTTTAAAAAAAATAAGCAAAATAAACAAAAACTTATGATCGACTCGAGTAGACATCAATTATCCCCAGCTGGAGTAAGTCATCTGACACAGAGTGAGGAAACTCAAACTCTGAAAAGATGCCACTATGCTGAACATAAACCACAAGAGATGGAGAATGATATTGATCCTGATAACCACTTTTTCAATAATATTCATAACCACTGTGAATATTACACTGAAAAGCAATTCAAAAGTCAAGTGCAACTAGATGGTAAACTGTCAATAATACACTTCAATAGCAGAAGTCTTAACAAAAACTTTCCACAGATTCAGGACTATTTAAAACGGCTAGACAGAAAATTTACAGCTATTGCAGTCTCTGAAACTTGGCTTAATGAAGAACAGGCTCCCCTGATGGCAATAGAGGGATATCAGATGTTTTATATTAACAGAACTCAAAAAAAGGGTGGTGGTGTTGCACTGTATATTGATGACCTGTATAGGTGTAAGCTTGTAAATGAAATGTCCTTTGCTCTACCAGGGATCTTGGAATGTGTTACTGTTGAGATTGACCAAGATAAAACAAAAAATCTAATCATAAGCTGCATATATAGAACACCGGGAACTTGCATTGAGACATTCAGAGATAAATTAGTCAAGCTGTACAATAATATTACTAGTAAGAAAATGGTAGCAATTTGTGGAGATTTCAATATTGATTTACTAAATCCACATCAACAAAATGTAGTTACAGAGTTCATGAACTCTATGTACAGCATGAGTCTATATCCCACAATAACACATCCCAGTAGAATCACAGTTCACACTGCTACACTTATTGACAACCTGTTTGTCAATGTTATCGATAAGAAAATAGAAAGTGGATTATTGATAAATGATATAAGTGACCACTTGCCAACCTTTGCACTTATCCATGGCCACACGGGGCCCAACGCAGAAAAAATTTCAAAATCGTTCAGATACAAATCACCAAATGGAATCAATTCTTTTAAAGAGGACTTGCTGAAGCAAGACTGGACAGAAGTCTATGTATCAGATGTAAATGAAGCCTATGACACATTTATAAACATGGTAACCACTCTTTATGAAAAAAACTACCCATTAGTAAAAAAAAAAAAGCTTAAACACAAATTTGCTGATAAGCCATGGTTAACCAAAGGACTACAAAAGGCGTGTAAAAAGAAAAATTTATTATATAAAGCTTTCCTAAAGAAAAGGACAAAAGAAGCAGAGCAGCGGTATAAAACATTCAAAAATAAGTTAACATATACAGTGTAATAAGATGTAGTAAAAGAGACTATTACAGTAAAGAACTTTGAGAAAAACAAAGACAATATTAAAAATACATGGACAATACTCAACAGTATTGACATAACGTTCGGCTCAGGAGACGCACACACACAGGCTCAAAGTAGTTCAAATAGTTTATTGGCAACAGGGGTGAATGGATGTGTGTCTGTGAAATGTTAATGTGTTGGTGGCGGCGTCTGCTTCAGGCACAGAGGCAGGAGA
Source organism: Pholidichthys leucotaenia (assembly GCA_020510985.1). Taxonomy (NCBI): domain Eukaryota; kingdom Metazoa; phylum Chordata; class Actinopteri; order Cichliformes; family Pholidichthyidae; genus Pholidichthys; species Pholidichthys leucotaenia. The sequence goes on along the minus strand of CM035839.1, from coordinate 363,251,778 downwards.
CCGTACAGCCGGCAACCCTATGGGAGAGAACACAGAGACACAGGGTGATGGGCACACACCAACACAGGAGGAGAATAGGCGAGGGAGAAGCTTACTTGCTAGGAACAGATGACTGGCACAACAAGGACGGAACCCGGGAGACAGCCACCTGCAGGGCTCGGTGCAGCAGCGAGGAACGACGAGGGAACGGGGTTGTCCGCCGCCGAGGAATCCACCTGTGCACAGGGGAGCAGACTGGAAAAGATGAGGTAAGGACTTCTTACCACACAGCGTTGTGCTGAAGAGTAGGTTGCTTCACGTTGAAGGGGAATGAAGTCTGACGGCTTCAGGCCAAAGTTCAGGGCGAGGCGGCTTATATCCCTCGCCGCTGATGAAGAACAGGTGTGTGAGCAGGTGGCGCCGCTGATGAGCGGCGCGGCATGACAGTACTCCCCCCTCTAGCAGCGCCTCCTGGCGATGGCTTCTCTGGGTGCGCTCGGTGGAAGTCCGCGATGAGTGATGGGTCCAACACGAACGACGAGGGTACCCACTGTCGATGCTCGGGCCCATAGCCCTCCCAGTCCACCAAGTACTGCAACCCACGACCCCGGCGCCGGGAGTCCAGGATGGAGGCGACGGACCAGGCCGGATGGCCACCAATCATCCGGGGCGCGGGTTGCGCAGCAGGAGGAGGGCAAAGGGGGTCGGTGACTGCCAGCTTCACCTTAGACACATGGAAGGTGGGATGGATGCGGAGGGAGGGGGGAATAGCCACACGCACAGCCACCGGGTTGATGATCAGGGTGATGGGGTAGGGACCCATGAATCGCTGTGCCAGCTTCCTCCTCTCGCCTTTTAAGGTTACGTCCTGGGTTGACATGTAGACACGTTGCCCAACTCTGTACGCCGGGGCAGGTCTTCTGTGCCGGTCCGCCACAGTTCTGTTGCGCTCCGCTGTGCGTAAAAGCGCATTGCGCGCGGCAGCCCAGATGGAGCGGAACTGCCTGAGATGCGCCCTAACCGAGGGGACAGTTACCTCACTCTCCTGCACCGGGAATAGCGGGGGGTCATAACCCAGGGACGCCTTGAAGGGGGATATCCCTGTAGCAGAAGAGCGAGCGGTGTTGTGGGCGTATTCAACCCAGGCAAGATGGTTACTCCAGGACATGGGTTTGGATGCTGTTACACAGTGGAGTGCAGCCTCCAGCTCCTGATTGGTCCGCTCACACTGCCCGTTGGATTGGGGGTGATGGCCGGAGGAGAGGCTCACCTTGGCTCCGATGGCGTTACAGAACGATCTCCAAACCTCAGAAGAAAATTGGGGCCCCCGGTCCGAGACCACGTCCACCGGAATCCCGTGCAGCCTGACCACATGTTGGACGAGGAGATCCGCCGTCTCCAGGGCAGTTGGAAGACCTCGCAGGGGGACGAAGTGCACAGCCTTGGAGAAGCGGTCCACGATGGTCAGGATGGTGTCATAGGAATTGGAGGCTGGGAGTCCGGTGACGAAATCCAAAGCGATGTGTGACCAGGGCCTGCCAGGGACGGGCAGGGGCTGGAGCAGACCCGCTGGGGGGGCGTTTCCCGACTTGTTGGTGGCACAAATTGGACAAGCCCAGGCGTAGCGGGCTGCGTCCCTCCGCAGGCCCGGCCACCAAAAGGACCACTGGAGGAGGTCTATCATCCGGGAGGAGCCAGGGTGACAGGTGAGCTTGGAGGTGTGCAGCCAGTGGATGACCTCTCCATGAACCGCGGATGGCACGAACAGCCTCCCCTCCGGTCCGCCGCCAGGGTCAGGTTCCACTTCCTGCGCCTTCCGGATCTTGCCCTCTATGTCCCAGGAGATGGCTCCCATGACGCACGACCTGGGCAGGATGGTGTGGAGCGTCTCCTCCGACTCCTCGGGGGTGAACTGCCTAGAGAGGGCGTCAGGCAGGCCGTTCTTGGAGCCAGGCCTGAAGGTGATGGAGAACTGGAACCTGGCGAAGAACAAGGACCAGCGCGCCTGGCGGGCGTTCAGACGCTTGGCAGATCGAAGATATTCCAAGTTCTTGTGGTCCGTAAGGACCACGAACGGCAGGTCCGCCCCCTCTAGCCAGTGGTGCCATTCTTGCAGCGCGAGCTTGATGGCCAGTAGCTCTCTGTCCCCCACATCGTAGTTCCTCTCCGCCGGGGACAAGTGCCGGGAGAAGAAGGCGCAGGGCCGTTTGGCGCCATCGTCAGGCGACCGCTGAGATAGCACCGCCCCCACTCCTGTGTCCAAGGCGTCCACCTCCACGATGCACTGCAGCGCGGGGTCGACCTGGCGAAGGACCCGGGAGGAGGAGAACTCCGCCTTCAGCCCCTGGAAGGCAGCAGCGGCCTCTTCGGTCCACCGGAATGGAACCTTAGGGGACGTGAGACGGGTCAGTGGTCCGACGATGGAGCTGAAATTGGGGACAAAGCGGCGGTAGAAATTTGCAAATCCAACGAACTGTTGCACCTGCTTCCGTGACGCAGGTGTAGGCCATTCTACCACCGCCTTTACCTTCTCTGGGTCTGGGAGCACCTGGTCCTGAGAGATGACGAAACCCAGGAAGGACGTCATTCTGGCGTAAAATTCACACTTTTCAGCCTTCACGTATAGCCGGTTCTCCAGCAGTCTTTGGAGGACCCGCCTCACATGGACCTGGTGCTCGTCCCTGGACTTGGAGAAGAAGAGAATATCGTCCAGGTAGACGAACACGAAGAGGCCGATGAAGTCCCGGAGGACGTCATTGATGAGGCGCTGAAAGACGGCAGGAGCGTTGGTCAACCCGAACGGCATTACCAGGTATTCAAAGTGGCCGTTCGGGGTACGGAAGGCTGTCTTCCACTCATCTCCCTCCCGGATCTGGACGAGGTGGTATGCTCTGCGTAGATCCAGCTTGGTGAACCAGGTCACCCCCTGGATGGAGTGGAAGGCGGTGTCCATGAGGGGCAGGGTGTAACGGTCCTTCTCAGTGATGTCGTTGAGAGCCCGGTAGTCTATGCAAGGGCGGAGGGATCCGTCCTTTTTCCCAACGAAGAAGAACCCTGCCCCCACGGGTGATGACGAGGGGCGAATTATCCCAGCGCTCAGTGATTCTTTCAGGTAGGCGTTCATCGTCTCCTTCTCCGGTGCTGACAGGCTGTAGAGCCGACCAGAAGGTAAGGGAGCCCCCTGGCGGAGGTTGATGGCGCAGTCATAGGGCCGATGAGGGGGGAGAGACGTAGCTTTAGTCTTGCTAAACACCATACCCAGGTCGTGAAATTCCGGAAGCACCAGAGACAGGTCCGGGGGTGCAGCGTCCGTAGCAGGGGGAGAAGCGGACGAAGAGCAGGCAGCGGACTGAAGGCAGGTGCCCACGCAGAACGTGCTCCATGCCGATACCCCAGCTGACTTCCAATCCAGGACCGGGTTGTGGAGGTGTAGCCAGGGATACCCCAGGATGACGGGCGACACAGAGTTGGGCAGGACGAGAAAGGTTATCTCCTCTCGGTGGTTTCCAGAGATGATCACCGGGACCGGGATGTTCTGGTAGGTGACTCTCCCAAGGGAAGCACGGGAGAGGTTGACCAGGGAGATGGGGTCCTTGAGCGCCTGGCAGCGGATGCCCAACCGGGTTGCCAGGCTTTGAGAAATGAAGCTGCCCTCTGCGCCCGAATCCACCAGTGCGTGGGTGAGGTGCCCAGTGGGGTTGTGGCAGAAACGGATGGGCAGCTTTAATTGAGTGAGGGGACTTAACCGATTGACGTCCGCGAGGCCCCCTACAGTGACTCGCGGACCCCCCCGTTTGGCTTCTGTGGGCAAAGCTCTACTGTGTGTTGGTCATCTCCGCAATACATGCAGAGATTCAACGCACGGCGGCGTTGTCTCTCCGCCGGGGAGAGCTTTGTCCAGCCCGTCACCATCGGCTCCGACTCCTCGGGGTGCGATGGTGGCGGCGTCACCAGGGGGCGAGCTTGGGGCAGGCGCGACGAGACTCCGCGAGGGCGAGAAGATGACGACTTCCGCCCCGAGGAGCGCTCGCGCAGCCTGTTATCCAAGCTGATGGCAAGGGAAGACAGCTCTGCTAGCATCTCAGGGAGGTCCCGCCCAGCCAGTTCATCCCTCAGATCATCATTGAGGCTGCGGAGGAAAAGACCACAGAGGGAGCGTTCCTCCCAGCCTACTTCCTCCGCTGCTACCCGGAAGTCGACCGCGTAGTCCGCGGCCAACCGGCTTCCCTGCTGGAGAGCGAGAAGCCGGTCGACCTGGACCGTCTCGGTTCGGGAGTGGTCAAAGACCTCCAGGAAGCGCCTCACGAACTGGTCATAAGTGAGGGTGGCGTAACTGGGCCTCGCCATAACGGCGTAGGTCCAAGTCAACGCGCGCCCCTCCAGGAGATTCCCGATATAACCAATCCGGCTGTGATCCGAGGGAAAGTCTCCGGGCACGCGGTGGAATACGGACTCACACTGCATGATGAACCCCCGCACTCCGCCGAGCTTTCCGCTAAAGCGGGCGGGGGTCGGAATAGGTGTGAGCCGCGCCGGTGCTACCAGAACCTGCTGGACGGCCACTGGAGCAGCAGGAGCCGCGCCACCCTGATGAGCCGGGGGGAACGGCTGCTGGGGGTCCAGGCGGTCCAATCGGTTATTAACGAGGATCAATTGATTTAGGATCACCTGTTGCTGATAAGCTATTTGATCCATCCGAGCCTCGAGGTTGGTAAGCCGGTGCGCGAGCCCGCCATCTGCCAAGCCGCTCTGCTGAAGCCGTACTGACATAATGTTCGGCTCAGGAGACGCACACACACAGACTCAAAGTAGTTCAAATAGTTTATTGGCAACAGGGGTGAATGGATGTGTGTCTGCGAAATGTTAATGTGTTGGTGGCGGCGTCTGCTTCAGGCACAGAGGCAGGAGACCGTACAGCTGGCAACCCTATGGGAGAGAACACAGAGACACAGGGTGATGGGCACACACCAACACAGGAGGAGAATAGGCGAGGGAGAAGCTTACTTGCTAGGAACAGATGACTGGCACAACAAGGACAGAACCCGGGAGACAGCCACCTGCAGGGCTCGGTGCAGCAGCGAGGAACGACGAGGGAACGGGGTTGTCCGCCGCTGAGGAATCCACCTGTGCACAGGGGAGCAGACTGGAAAAGATGAGGTAAGGACTTCTTACCACACAGCGTCGTGCTGAAGAGTAGGTTGCTTCACGTTGAAGGGGAATGAAGTCTGACGGCTTCAGGCCGAAGCTCAGGGCGAGGCGGCTTATATCCCTCGCCGCTGATGAAGAACAGGTGTGCGAGCAGGTGGCGCCGCTGATGAGCGGCGCGGCGTGACAAGTATCCTCGGAAATAAAAGCAGAAATACAAGCAACCCAACTAATATTCCAAAAAATAATAAAACGACTCAGAGTGTGAATATAGCTTCACCTGCAGATGAATTTAATAATTTTTTTGTTAACATTGGACCTAATCTGGCCCGAGAAATACCCACTATGGTGCCTACAGGTGATACAATATGCAATAACACTGCTGTAAAAGACTCCATCTTCATAAAGAACACAGACGAAAGAGAGGTCATTGAAATTGTTAAATCGTTCAAAAGTAAAACATCTACGGACTGTGATGGTATTGACATGCTATTAGTCAAAACTGTTATCGAATGCATAGTAAAACCACTGACGTATATCTGTAACCTGTCTCTCCAATCAGGTATATTTCCCAATGCAATGAAAATAGCTAAAGTAATTCCGATATACAAGACGGGCGACAGAGGGGAACTCTCAAACTATAGACCAATTTCACTATTACCGCAATTTTCCAAGATACTTGAAAAAATATTCTATGAGAGAACTGACAACTTCATACTGAAGAATGATTTATTGTGTGAGCAGCAATATGGGTTCAGACACAAGAGGACAACTGCATATGCCCTAATGGAATTTACAGAAAAAATATCAACAGCCATTGAAAATAAAGAGTATTCAGTTGGAGTATTCCTAGATCTTAAAAAAGCATTTGATACAGTAGATCACAATTTATTATTAAAGAAACTACAAAATTGTGGTATTAGAGGGGTAGCACTGTCCTGGTTAAGTAGTTACTAAAAGAATAGATATCAGTATGTATGTGTTAGCAACAAAAACTCAAGAGAGTTACTGAAGGTCACCTGTGGAGTCCCACAGGGTTCAGTTTTGGGACCATTATTATTCAATATGTATATAAACGATATATGTAAAGTTTCAGAAAAAATGGACTTAATACTGTTTGCCGATGACACTAATCTGCTATGCAGTGGAAACAATTTGGAACAACTTCTGGATACACTCGGAAAGGAATTAGGAAAGCTTAAACTGTGGTTTGATTCAAACAAATTAACGCTCAATTTAAGTAAGACAGAATTTATAGTCTTTAACAACCACCACAACAACCCAGTACCCAAACTCAGTGTAAATGGTGTAGAGATTGAAAGGGTATCTGAAACTAAATTTCTTGGAGTAATAATTGATAACAAACTGTGTTGGAAGTCACATATTAATTATATTAAAGGTAAAGTATCCAAATCAATTGCAATATTACACAGAGTGAAATATTTGCTGAATCAACCCACACTATACACCTTGTATCATTCATTAATACTCCCATACATGACATATTGTAATGAAGTATGGGGAAATACATATAAAACAAACATATATCCACTCTTTATGCTTCAAAAGAGAGCTATTAGAATAATAAACAAAGCAGCTTACAGGGAACCAACAAACCCACTTTTTCTTAAACAAAAAACTCTCAAGTTGAAAGATCTGGTTGACTTTAAAACCGCAATAATAATGTTCAAAGTGAAGAATTTATCACTGCCCGCAAATATCCAAAAGTTGTTCCAAACAAGGGAGAAACGATATCACTTCAGAGGAACATGTATATTTCAAAAGCCTACAGTGAGAACAACCACCAAGCAACACTGTATTTCAGTGCAAGGAGTCAGATTATGGAACGATTTTGGACCTGAATTAAAATCATGTACAACGCCACTAAAGGAAGAAATACTCCAAACATATTTACAAGACGACATGTAAACTCACATAAGGATTGACATATCCAGCCTGTGTTGTGTTGTAGCTTAGTTTTTTTTTCTTTTTTTTCTTTTTTCTTTTTTTTTTCTCTGTGACATTTTGTCTTAGATTTGTTTTTGAATAGTAACCGCTTAACTTTGCCTAGCTTAGTTTTCTTTTTTCTCTCAGTCACATTTTGTCTTAGCTTTGTTTTAAATTGTAATCGCTCTTGTCTTGTTTTTCTCTTTTTTCTCTTTTGAATTCTTGGATGGAATATGGGTGGGCAATATAAGCTGCGGCTTCAGCCATCACCCATTTCGGATAACTTACGTGGAATTGTATAGTAGGAGGAGTCTTTGTCTAATTTGACCTTGTTGTTATATTATACAGTTTCTTTTAACCTGTACTGTATTATCCGAAATAAATTCATTCAAATAACAAAAATAACAGGCAATCGCGTCTGTAGTTAGTGTGTTAGGACGAATGCAAACCCTGCACTTATGCGTAAAAAAGCGCAAGGTCTCGCCGAATTCTGATTTGAGATTTCGGCTGAGGTTGTTCTTTGTGGATTCACTAATTTCGACACCCTTTTCACTTAAGAGAGACTCCAGTTTTGAAATTAGGTCTGAAAGCGGAATGATGCGTGGTTTCGAAAACAGATCACTACAGATGTATCTGTACAAGTCAACCCTCGCTGCGTCAACTTCAGTTTGTTCATTGATTTTGTCCACAACTGGCTGTTCCTTCACGTATACTTTGTAGCAAGAGGCATGGTAATGGGCCTCAGCCGCCACGATATCTCTTGAGGTAACTGACAAAATCCTTACATCTGATTTTTTAGTTGCAGCATCTCGTATTTGTGTATCAGCGCGCAAATCCAGTGCTTGAATCAGTCTTTCACGTGCTTTCGAACCCTTTGTGTATTTTGACTGTTTTTCACAGAATATACAATTCTTGTCATATACACGTGATGATGTATCGGATGTCCTCTGGTGTTTCGATTGCCTTGGTTGTTCATCCTTCTGCTCATCTGTGGCAGGATTAGGATCAATCAGTTTCGCAAGAGTTTTCTTATGCGTGAAGTCTGATCTGCAACTACTATGGTAGAGAATGTCAGGAACTTTATTCATATCATCACTGGCAAGCTTCATGATTAGTTCAAAGTGTCAAACTTTTGCTGCCTCATAGAGTGTTTTCCAAGCAGAAGCAACCGTCAACCGAACAAGCTCATCAGGCAAAGCCAGCTTTCCACACAGAATGCACGGAACTTTCTCTGCTGCTCGTCTTTTCTTCTTAGGTTCAGAGATGGTGATGCCGTCTCATTGACTGTACTGAAGATGGTTACACCTGTAATATAAAATGATTTGATTAGTATAACTGGAGAGAAGGACAAGTGTTTGGGTGATATGCAAGTGTTTGGGAAAAATCCTCCACGTTTGAATATGATAAATGGTTAAAACACTGTTTTGAGCATTAAAATGTAATTTTATTACAGCAATAAGTTACATAATTATATAATGAGCATCTGCAGTAAGTAATTCTGAACAAAATAAGACTGATTCCATGAAGATCGGTTTACCTATGAGAAAGTTATGACCAAACATCTGACCAGATGTCATAGAGCTAAAAATATAGACTGAAGAGGATGATAAAATAAAGGCAGCGTTGGATTTTTAAATAGCTTTATTATCACCCGCCTTCATCAGAACTTGGCTGCAGCCCATGGCTTGAGCAGGCTACAGCTTCATTCCTCAAGCTCTCAAAGAGGGGACACGTGTGTGTGTCTACCAGTTGCAGGATCAGAATGAGAGGCAGATTTACAGCACAGTGCAGCATATATACTCAACTCAGACAATACATCAAAGACATTCACAGCAGTCAGTCTGGGCATTTGCATATCAGAGGTACAGACAGGATGCATGAACACAATGCATGGATGACAGTTTAACCTCACAGCTGTAAACGCAGCATGCAGCGGAAAAAACCCAGGAGTGCGAGCTGACTGTCTCTGTGTTCTGTCTCTGTGTTGTGGGGGTTGAATCAAACCGCTACACTGCTCCCCCCCAGAGGGCACGGTAGGGGACCTTGACCTCGATGTTGCAGTTTGGGCAGCGAGCAGGGAAAAGCTCTGTGCAGGAGGAGGGGGAGGGGGGTAGTCGAGGGGGGTAGTCGGGGGAAAATCGTTCGAGTCGCGCCAAAAGTGTTTGCTGCTCCGCGATGTCCCGTCTGAACATGCGGAGATCAGAAGAAGAAAAAAAATTAGTCTCTGACTCCTCTCATGGCCATGAAGAAAAGCAGGAGCGGCGGCAAGAAAAAAATAAAAGCAGAGAGACTGGCGTGTTGACTTTAGGGCAGACGTAACCCTACAGCCTCGGGAACCGCAGACAGCTGAATTCCCCTTGTGTGCCGTGGCTAAGACCATAAAATCCCGTGAGCAAGCTGCGGGCCTCAGGTGTACAAGCAAACCTGAAGGGCCAGTGTGCAGCAGAAGGAAGGCGGTCGGAAAAGCCGTATTTGTCCAGTGCGTGGTCACTCCCGGTGCGCGTGCCGGGGCTCCGTGCGTGGGTGGGCCCGCTGGAGAGGAAATCAGGGTCGGAAACTTGGTGGAGATCGGCGCAGTCTGCGCCGAAAAACATCTCTGACGAGCCGTGGCTGCAGATTAGTCATGGTGCGTTCAGGTCCACTTGTGCTCCGTCGGCCATGGGAGTCGCCCCCATGTGCTCTGATGTGGAGGAGCTGCGCGGCCGGTCCCGCATGGATGTGCCGATCTCGGCGAGGGCGCGCCATGACGTTCTCTGCCGCTTACCCAGTCTTGGTTGATGTCCTGAGAGCAGCTCGCCCGCCGTGGGCTCTGCGTCGAGGTCTCCCTGAGGCAGCAGGGAGGGCAGACCAGTCAGGCCGCTGCGACGGAGCATTCATGCCCGGGTGCTGCGTTCACTGGCCGCTCGTTTTCTTCAGTCTCGGGTCGCCAGCGTGGCTGTTCAGATCAGAAGGTTGCGTTTGCACAAAACGTGTGCATTCCGGGGTCACCAGTGAAGAGGATCATAAAATAAAGGCAGCGTTGGATTTTTAAATAGCTTTATTATCACCCGCCTTCATCAGAACTCGGCTGCAGCCCATGGCTTGAGCAGGCTACAGCTTCATTCCTCCAGCTCTCAAAGAGGAGACACGTGTGTGTGTCTACCAGTTGCAGGATCAGAATGAGAGGCAGATTTACAGCACAGTGCAGCATATATACTCAACTCAGACAATACATCAAAGACATTCACAGCAGTCAATCTGGGCATTTGCATATCAGAGGTACAGACAGGATGCATGAACACAATGCATGGATGACACTTTAACCTCACAGCTGTAAACGCAGCATGCAATGGAAAAAACCCAGGAGTGCGAGCTGACTGTCTCTGTGTTCTGTCTCTGTGTTGTGGGGGTTGAATCAAACCGCTACAAGACGACCTTTAAATATGGCTGCCGTTGGGGCACTAAGCTACCGAACCAAAACGTCCAAGCCCTGTTTTTGGACACTTTAGAAACCAGGCTAACCAAAAATCATGATTGGGTCTGTTCACTAATTTGATTGTCAAACGTCAAAATATTGGGGCTGGCTCATGGACTAATGACACTTTCGGACATTAAAGTTTTGCCTATATCTTCAAAAGTACAAAGCAAAAGGACACAATTTTTCATACAAAGACTGCATTTGAAGACGTTTGAACATAGTAATAAATCAGGGAGATACCTTTCTAACCAGCTGAAATGAAGTAAAGAAAAAACAACTATCCATTCTATTAAGGATACGACTAGAAATATCACCCACGACCCTGAAGAAATAAATAACTCCTTCAGAAAGTTTTATGAAAAACTCTACTCATTTCAGATTACTCTGTCTGACTCGGAGATAAATGAATTTCTGAACAATATTAATTTCCCACGATTAAATAAACAGATTGCAGCTCTGGACTCACCCCTTTTAATGTCCTGACATAAGTCGGGACCCAGGGAACATGCACACAGGCTCGAGTGTGATTCAATGATTTTATTAAACAATAATTGGTGTCTGAGTGAGTGAGAGCAGGGTGTAATGTGATGCTGGAGGACGGGATGCGTCGAGGGCGGAACGAGGCGCCGTACAGCCAAGCAACCTTGCAGGTGGTAAGGTGGCTGGTGTTGGCTAAAGCCGCAGGTCTCCTGCCAGGGAGACAGCGTCCCGATGCACGCTCAGTGCGGAGAGGGGAGTGATGGCGAGAACGTGGGAGGAAAGTCCGCCACCAGAGGATCCACCTGTGCACAGGGGAGAAACTGGAGAGCAGGTAAGTGGAGAATAGCTTACGTGTAGGAAGAAGGATAATCCCAGGAGCGCAGGCCGTAAGGGAGCAGGCGCGCGCTGGAGTGAAGAGCGTTAATGAGCAGACGGCTCCAGACCGAGGCTCCAGGCGGAGCGGGCTATATAGCCCGAGATTGATGAGGCGCAGGTGTGCACGCAGCTGAAGCGGGAGACAGGCGAGAGCAAGTTGTGACAGTACCCACCCCGAGCAGCACCTCCTGGCGCTGGCTTACCTGGGTGCACCTGGTGGAACGCCGTGATGAGGCGTTTGTCCAGCACAAAAGACGGGTGCACCCAGGACCTCCACCCATGGCCATACCCCTCCCAGTCCACCAGATATTGCAGCTCGCGACCCTGGCGGCGGGAGTCCAGGATGGAAGTGACCCTCCATGCTGGGTCGCCGTCGATCATCACGGGAGGGGGTGGAGCCCTAGGAGGAGGACAGAGTGGATTAGTCGGCTTAATCTGGGAGACGTGGAATGTTGGACAGACACGGAGGGAGGGGGGGGGAGCCAAACGCACAGCCACCGGATTTATTACCTTGACCACGGGGAACGGTCCAATGAAGTGCTGGGCCAGCTTCTTCTTCTCGGCCTTCAGGTTGATGTCCCGAGTGGATAGCCATACCTGCTGGCCCACTTGGTAATGAGGAGCGGCTCTCCTGTGGCGATTCGCTGTACTGGAGTTGCGCGCCACCGTGCGTAAAAGCGCTTGGCGCGTCATGGTCCAAAGGCGCTAGCAGCACCTGAGATGAGCCTGGATGGAAGGAACTGCCACCTCTCCCTCCTCTTCGGGGAAGAGGAGGGAGAGGTGGAGACATCCCAATAGCCGACGATAAGGTGGAATTATGGGCATACTCTATCCAGGGCAGATGGGCGCTCCAGGAGGAGGGGCTGGAGGCAGTGACGCAGCGCAGTGCAGCTTCCAGCTCCTGATTAGTGCGCTCGCACTGCCCATTGGACTGGGGGTGGTGACCGGATGATAAGCTCAACGTAGCCCCCAAGGCGTTGCAAAAGCACCTCCAGACCCTAGACACGAACTGGGGTCTCCGGTCAGAAACGACGTCCACCGGGATCTCATGTAACCTGACGACTTGCTGGACCAACAAATCTGCAGTCTCCCGCGCCGTAGGAAGGCTGCGGAGTGGCACGAAGTGGGCTGCCTTCGAGAACCAGTTCACAATGGTCAGGATGGTGTTAAAAGAGTTGGACGTCGGGAGACCGGTGACGAAATCCAAGGCTACATGAGACCAGGGCCTTCCGGGGACCGGCAGGGGATGGAGGAGCCCCGCTGGAGGAGAGGTCGAGGTCTTACCCATAGCGCACTGGGGGCAGGCCCGGACGTAATTGGCGATGTCGTCCCGTAGGCCCGGCCACCAAAAGGACCTTTGGAGGAGCTCCACAAGCCGGGAGATCCCCAGGTGACAGGAGAGCTTAGAGGTGTGTGCCTAGTGGATGACGTCACCCTGGACAGATGATGGCATGAACATCCTCCCAGCTGGACCGCCGCCAGGATCAGGTTCAGCCTCCTGCACCCTCTGGACCTTGTCCCTGATGGACCATGAGACGGCGCCCACGACACATGAGGCCGGCAGGATGGTATGTTCCTGTTCTTCAGAGGCCTCCGGGGCGAACTGCTGGGACAGCGCGTCCGGCTTGGCATTCTTGGAGCCGGGGCTGTGGGTGTTGGAAAACCTGAAGCGGCCAAAGAACAGGGACCAACGCGCCTGGCGGGTATTCAGGCGCTTGGCCGTCCTCAGGTACTCCAGGTTTTTATGATCTGTCCAGACCACGAATGGTTGTGCTGCCCCTTCCAGCCAGTGGCGCCACTCCTGCAGCGCAAGCTTCACCACCAGGAGTTCTCTGTTGCTGACGTCATAGTTCCTCTCCGCTACAGATAGGCGCCGGGAGAAGAAGGCGCAGGGGTGCACCACCCCATCCACTGGAGGGCGCTGAGACAACACTGCCCCCACCCCCGTGTCGGAGATGTCCACCTCGACGAGGCATTGTAGCGTGGGGTCCACCTGAGTCAGGACCCGGGAGGAGGAGAACTCCATCTTCAGTGTCGCGAAGGCCAACGCAGCCTCCTCAGTCCACCGGAACGGCACCTTGGGGGAGGTGAGGCGGGTCAGGGGAGAAGCGATGGAGCTGAAGGTCGGGACGAAACGGCGGTAGAAGTTGGCGAACCCCAAGAATTGCTGGACCTGCTTCTTGGACGGGGGGGGGCACACTCGACTACCGCCTTGATCTTGGCCGGGTCAGGGATGATTTGATTGTGTGACACAATGAAGCCCAAGAAGGAGGTCTTGTCGGTATAAAACTCACACTTCTCCGCCTTCACATAGAGCCTGTTTTCGAGGAGACGCTGGAGGACCCACCTCACATGAACCTGATGCTCCTCCTGAGACCGGGAGAAGATCAGGGTGTCGTCCAGGTAGACGAAGACGAATTCCCCCTAGGAAGTCTCGTAGGACGTCGTTTATGAGCTGCTGGAACACAGCCGGAGCGTTGGTGAGCCCAAACGGCATGACCAGATATTCAAAATGGCCGCTGAGCGTCCGGAACTCCGTCTTCCACTCGTCGCCCTCCTGGATCCGAATAAGGTGGTATGCGCTGCGGAGGTCCAGCTTTATAAACCAGGTGGCCCCCTGGAGAGAGTCGAATGCGGAGTCCATCAAAGGCAGCGTGTACTTGTCCTTAATCGTGATGTCGTTTAAGGCCCGGAAGTCGATGCACGGCCGAAGGGACCCATCCTTCTTAGCAACGAAGAAGAAGCCAGCTCCGATGGGGGACGAGGAAGGGCGGATGATGCCCGCGCTGAGCGATTCCTTTATATAGGTGTCCATGGCCTCCCGCTCTGGAGCCGACAGGCTGTATAAGCGACCTGATGGTAAGAGCGCCCCCGGGCGGAGATTTATGGTGCAGTCATACGGGCGGTGGGGGGAAAGAGACAGCGCCTTGGACTTGCTAAAGGCAGTCCCAAGATCATGGAACTCCGAAGGCACCTTGGAGAGGTCCGGATGGGGTGAGTCGGAGGAGGAGAGAGGCAGTGAGGGGGCGCAGGCAGCTGACTGGAGGCAGGCGCCCATACAGAAGGTGCTCCAGGAGAGGACGCTTCTGGACAGTCAATCAAAGGCCGGACTGTGGAGACGCAGCCAGGGGTAGCCCAGAATGACGGGCGCAACTGAGGTGGGCAGTATGTACAGGCTCAGTTCTTCCCTGTGATTCCCGGAGATGATGACTGAGACGGGCACAGTCCGGTGCGTGACCTTCTCCAGGGGGGTCCGTGAGAGTGTGACGAGATTGAGAGGGGCTGGCAGAGCTTGGCAGGGGATGCCCAGGCGGGTTGCCAGGCTTTTGGAAATGAAACTTTGCTCCACCCCCGAGTCCACCAGTATGTGAGTGAGATGCTCAGTGTGATCGTGACAGAATCTAATAGGGAGGAGGCACTTTGATAGGGGATTAGATTGAGTTGAGTCCGCAAGACCCCTACAGCGACTCGCGGACTCCCCCTTTTGGCTTGACCAGGCAGGTTTCCACGGGGTGCTGGTTGTCTCCGCAGTACATGCAGAGACCCAGCTCCCTGCGGTGCTGTTTCTCCGCCAGCGGAAGCTTGGTCCACCCAATCAGCATTGCCTCCGGATCGTCGGCGGACTCTGGCATGGGCAACGCCAGGGGGCGAGGTTGAGAGACGCGGGAGGAAGCTCCGCTCAAGCGGCTGAATGTCTTCCACTCGGCGGCCCGTTCTCTCAACCTGTTATCAAGACTGATGACAAGGGAGATTAACTTGGAGAGTTGTTCTGGCAAGTCCCGGCTGGCCAGTTCATCCCGAAGGCTAGGGCTCAGGCTACGGGCGAAAATGCTGCAGAGGGCAGCATCTCCCCACCCAACTTCCACCGCCACCACCCGGAAGTCGACAGCGTAGTTGGCAGCTGACCGGCTACCCTGGCGAAGCTTTAGCAACCGGGTGGTTAGCACACTGTCATGGTCCGAATGATCAAAGACATCATTGAAATCATGGATGAATTGGGCATAGGTCAGGTTCATGTAGCGGGGCCTCGCCATTACAGCGTAGGCCCAAGCTAGCGCTCGCCCTTCCAAAAAGTTAGTGATATACCCGATTCGGCTGTGATCAGTTGGGAAGTCCCCGGGGACGTGCTGAAACACCGACTCACATTGGAGGAGGAACCCCCGAGCTTCACCGAGTTTTCCGCTGAAGCGCGTGGGTGTTGGAATAGGAGTGAGCTGGGTGGGCAGCCCCAGGTTAGCCTGGCTAGCTGGGGGACCAACGGGAGCCTGGACACTACGCTGAGCAGGAGGGAATGCCTGCGGGGGATCCAGATGGTCCAACCGGTGGTTAATTTGGGTCAATTGATTTAAAATTACCTGCTGCTGGTGAGTAATCTGGTCCACTCGAGCCTCGAGAATGTTAAAACGGTGTGCGAGCCCGCTGTCCGCTGGGCCGCTTTGCTGGAGCCGTACTGACATAAGTCCGGACCCAGGGAACACGCACACAGGCTCGAGTGTGATTCAATGATTTTATTAAACAATAATTGGTATCTGAGTGAGTGAGAGCAGGGTGTAATGTGATGCTGGAGGACGGGATGCGTCGAGGGTGGAACGAGGCGCCGTACAGCCAAGCAACCTTGCAGGTGGTAAGGTGGCTGGCGTTGGCTAAAGCCGCAGGTCTCCTGCCTGGAAAACAGCGTCCCGATGCACGCTCGACGCGGAGAGGGGAGTGATGGCGAGGATGTGGGAGGAAAGTCCACCGCCAGAGGATCCACCTGTGCACAGTAGAGAAACTGGAGAGCAGGTAAGTGGAGAATAGCTTACGTGTAGGAAGAAAGATAATCCGAGGAACGCAGGCCATAAGGGAACAGGCGTGCGGTGGAGTGAAGAGTGTTTACACTACCGTTCAAAAGTTTGGGGTCACCCAGACAATTATTTTGTGTTTTCCATGAGAAGTCACACTTATTTACCACCATGAGTTGTAAAATGAATAGAAAATGTAGTCAAGACATTGACAAGGTTAGAAATAATGATTTGTATTTGAAATAATAATTTTTTCCAGATACTCAACCTGCTCAAAGGAAGGTCAGTTTTATAGCTTCTCTAACAAGCTAAACTGTTTTCAGCTGTGCTAACATGATTGCACAAGGGTTTTCTAATCATCCATTAGCCTTCTGACGCAATGAGCAAACACGTTGTACCATTAGAACACTGGAGTGATAGTTGCTGGAAATGGGCCTCTATAAACCTATGTAGATATTGCACCAAAAACCAGACATTTGCAGCTAGAATAGTCATTTACCACATTACCAACCGAAGGTTCAGAGTCCACCTCAGTCAGAAGACAAGTGCATGGAGAATGCAGAAAAACGGACTCCCACAAGGCTCAGTTCTAGCTCCAACTCTGTTCAACCTCTACATAAACGACCTGCCTACTACAAAATCCCGCAAATTCACCTATGCAGACGACATCTGTTTGGCATTCCAAGCACCAGACTTTGAACCACTGGAACGGGTGCTCACGGAAGATCTTGCCAAACTGGACCAGTTCTGCAAAATCTGGCGCCTAAAACCAAGCCCAGCAAAAACCGTCTCCAGTGTATTCCATCTCCACAATGCAAAAGCTGCCAGAGAACTAAACATCCACCTGAGCGGACTCAAGCTTAAGCATGCCCCAAATCCAACTTATCTTGGAGTGACCCTTGATAGGACCTTATCCTTCAAGGAACATCTAAAGGGGACGGCTGCTAAGGTGAAGGTACGAAACAACCTGCTCTGCAAGCTCGCTGGTGCAAAATGGGGGGCGGCAGTCTCCACCCTGCGCACCTCAGCACTGGCCCTTTCATACTCTGTAGCAGAATATTGTGCCCCTGTCTGGTCCAGGTCATCTTACACACACCATGTAGACACCCAGCTCAACACAACCATGAGAACTATAACTGGAACAATCCGCTCAACACCACTCCCCTGGCTCTCTGTACTGTCAAACATAGCCCCTCCACACATCCGGCGAGCAGCATTAACTCAAAGGATGCTCCAAAAAGTTAAAGATTCTCCTCACTTACCAATCCATGCAGATATCTACACTCCACCCACTGCCCGACTTTCATCCAGACGGCCGATTTGGAAAAACCCTCCCCCAGCTGACTTTACCATCCAGACAGCTTGGCAAGAGGAATGGGAGACCAAGGAGGTCCCAAACAAACAGCTGGTGATAAACCCCAACCAACAGGTCCCGGGCACCAACCTCCCAAGGAGACAGTGGTCTACACTCAATCGCTTCAGGACTGGACATGGCCCCTGCTTGGCCAGCCTTTACAGATGGGGCAGTAGCCCTAGCCCACTGTGCGCATGTGGAGAGGAGCAAACAATGGAACACATCATAGAGGCTTGCCCGCTCCAAAGACTGGAAGGAGGATTACACACCCTCCATACAGCAAACCAGGAGGCAACTGCTTGGCTTAAGGACTTTGCATTCGCTAAATAAATAAATAACCACATTAGCAATGTATATTAGATATTAGAGTGTATTTCTGATTAGTTTAAAGTTATCTTCATTGAAAAAAACCAGTGCTTTTCTTTCAAAAATAAGGAAATTTCTAAGTGACCCCAAACTTTTGAACGGTAGTGTATGTGCAGACGGCTCCAGGCTGAGGCTCCAGGCCAAGGCTCCAGGCAGAGCGGGCTATATAGCCCGAGATTGATGAGGCGCAGGTGTGTGCGCAGCTGAAGCGGGAGACAGGCGAGAGCGAGTTGTGACATGTCCGAACTCCAGGAGGTACTTAAGCACATCCCAAACAACAAAGCTCCGGGTCCAGATGGTTTTCCAGTATAATTCTATAAAGAATTCTGGCCTGTGCTGGCACCTACCTGTTTTGTATGAATATGGAGCCAAGGACAAGGCCAGGTGTCGAACTGAACACAGGTTTATTAAAGAGGCACTCTACAGCATAGTACAGTTGTCAGGCAGAAGAAGTGGCCAAGAGACCGCCCCTCCTGCCCACTGCCCCCTTATAGCCCCGGGTGGTGGCGGAACCGGAAGATGGAGCCACCACCTACACCACACAAATAAGAGTCCAAACTATACACAACATTCTCCCCTCTTCACAAAAGTCCAAAACACACACAATTGAGACCTTCCCCAGTTTAGAAACCGAATCACGCACTAAGAAAACTAAGCTGAAGTTCCTGGCGCAGTGGTTAGCACTGTGGCAGCACAGCTTACCCTTGGCCGGGGGATCGTGGGATCGTGGGTTCGATCCCAGCCCCCGACCAACAGTGATCAGTGTGGAGTTTGCATGTTCTCCCCATGTTGCGTGGGTTTACTCCGGGATTTCTCCGGTTTCCTCCCACATGCCAAAAACATGCAGGTTAGGTTAATTGGAGACACTAAAGTGGCCCTAGGTGTGAATGTGTGTGTGAATGGTTAATGGATAGCGCCGTATCGTGGCTGCTGCATCCATCCAGGTGGTGGATGACCCTCAATTTCCCCTCTGGGGATCAATAAAGTATACTAAATCTAAAATCTAAATCTAAAAGGGCCTATCACAGTCATACAAAACAACTAAAAACTAGGGGAGGACAGGTGGACTGCCGTCCCATCCCCACACGGCAAGACGGATTATTCTGCCATCTGTACTAAAGAAAACAGTTTAATTAAAAGAAAATAACTGCCGTATTCCTAAACTAAAAGAAAATACACAAAATAATCCCCAGAAATATATACAACAAACAATAAAACAATTAAACTATATACACACAGCACGAGAAGATGACCTCATGGGCCCCCTGGACCGTCCTGTCGTTAGCCCGCCCTTGGAAGCAGACCGCCTCCTGGGCCGCAGCAGGTCGCCTTGGCACTGGTGCGCCTCCCCTTCTTCACCCTCAGATGTCTCACTCGTCCAGGCCCACCACTCACAGTCTCCTCCACCTGCTGTGGTTTCACCACCTACCGACCCCGAATCCAATCCGCGGCTCCCAGAGGGGTTTTGTTCAGCTTGCAGTATCTCTGCTTGGCACTCGCTCCCTCAGTGCCAATCGGTCCTGCCCCGACCTCTTTTAACTTCGCTGTCGCCATCACTGTTGTGACCCTCTGTTCACCGGTACCTTCCAGCCGAAATCCTTGAACAGATGGAGCCAGCCACTCTGTGCCACCCGCCGTCACAGGCCTCCCACCGTGCTGCCCAGTTCCCTCATTTAGGGCTGCTTGGGCTCTGGCACAGGAACTCTCCTGTGATGGCCCTGGATGGTATTGGTCTTGCTCAGTCTCCAGGGTGCCAGTCAGTTCCTCATCCCACACTGCGCCATCTGCCACGCTCAGGATCGCACAGTTCAATGTCTTGGCCGATTTGCGCAGAGCCGTCAGTTCCAACGTTTCCACCATGGCCAGCCGTCCTCCTCCACAACCACAAAGCGGAGCCGGGTTCTTCTCAATTCTGATGTGCATGGAAAAACATCTCATGGTCGTCCAATCTGGCACGGAGCCCACCACTCCCACGTCAATCCACAACACTTCCATCCCATCCAACTCCATCATACAGTCTGCATGACCGTTGGTGCTCGGAGACACAGCACGAACAACAGTGAGGGCGCGAGAGTCCACTTTGTGCCACGGACCTCTTTGCTTGGCTCTGTGGCATGCCCTGGTGACATGAAACAAGTAGCCACACGTGCCGCAGTGCTCTGCTCTTGCCGAACAACTCTTAACCTTGAAATGGTGCTTTGTGGACCCACAGCCCTCACCTTTGGGCTTTCCCAGGGCGGACCTCACATTCACAGCGCTGGCGTCGTCCTCCACGCTTCCCACGCTGACCGGGTCCACTACATATGGGATCGACGGTGATCCCAGATGTTGGTGTGACAAGCTCTCACTCAGCTCCCGTGACAGTTCGTCAGCAGCTTCCAGCTGTTGAGCTAACTCGATGGTAATGGGCAGCGCCAATTCACCTGAAAACGTAAGCAGCTTTGACCCGATCGTAGCACCATTGTTATAATCTGCCAGCTGGGCGCGAATCATCCCTTTCTCCAATAGTTCAAGCTGTCACCCACTGACCAACAGCTCCAACCCGCCTACCCATTGGCGGTGCTGTCGAAACCGAATCGTGCCAACTATGACATTTTCCAGGGCGTGAAAATAGTGCACCATTAGCTCAATCCCTTCATCAAAACTATCACAGTCACCCAGTGTGCTTAGAATACACTGTTCCTTCACTGCAAAATTGCACAATAATGACTTAGATGCCTTCCACTTTCCCAGCTTCCAAAGGTCCAGCGGCATCCTGCACGTCCAGAAAACGGCGCACCACCCCAGCCATAGGACCGGTGGCGCACTAGGGAACTCCAAAACTGGCTGAATTTC
This sequence comes from Pholidichthys leucotaenia, assembly GCA_020510985.1. NCBI lineage: Eukaryota > Metazoa > Chordata > Actinopteri > Cichliformes > Pholidichthyidae > Pholidichthys > Pholidichthys leucotaenia. The sequence continues at coordinate 363,231,059 of CM035839.1, read as the reverse complement.
AAACCCGCATGCTTCTATATCTTGTTGTAATCCACTTTTATCCTTGTTGCCAAATGTTGTGTATGAATACGGAGCCAAGGATGAGGCCAGGTGTTGAACTGAACAGAGGTTTATTAAAGAGGCACTCTACAGCATAGTACAGCCGTCAGGCCAAGAGACCGCCCCTCCTGCCCACTGCCCTCTTATAGCCCTGGGTGGTGGCGGAACTGAAAGATGGAGTCACCACCCATACCACACAAATAAGAGTCCAAACTATACACAACACTACCTTCTTTAAAATGGTGAACCAAATTAGACCCGAAAAGGATTAAGCGGAAGAAGATGGATGGATGGATGGATGTAATCTCTCCATACATGATCTTAGCTAGCTTGATCCTGCTCCTTAAACCCAAAAAAGAACCTACGCTTCCATCCAGCTATCGTCCCATCTCACCTACGAATGTTGATCTTAAAATAATTTGCAAAGCTCTTGCCAGAAGACTGGAAAGGATAACTTCCGGATCAAACAGGTTTCATCAAGGGCAGGCACTCGGCTAATAATACACACAAGCTATTTAATTTAATAGACTATTGTAAGATTAATAACTTAGAAACTACAATTTTATCTCTGGATACAGAGAAAGCCTTTGACCATGTTAAATGGAAATTCCCTTTATGATATTAAACAAGTTTTGGTTTGGTTCATCTTTTATAAACTGGATTAAAACACAATATAGCTGTCCAACTGCATCTGTCAGAACAAATGATCAAACTTTTCGAAGGTTTAATTTTCAGAGAGGCACCAGGCAAGGCTGTCCACTCTCTCCCTCACTTTTTGCCATCTTTATTTCATCGCTATCAGACTCCTCTATTAACTGGGGTAAATCAACAGTCTTACCTATAAATTGTAATTTTTTAAAATATATCCACTATTCCATTACAATCAGGTAATATTAAATATTTAGGAATATTTCCCCCAGGCTCTCAGAGTTACTGAACTAAATTACATTCCCCTTCTAAAAACAATACAAGACTTGCGCGTTGGAGGACATTACCTATACAGACATGGACAAAATTGTTGCTACCCCTCTGTTAATGAAAGAAAAACCCACAATAGTCACAGAAATAACTTGAATCTGACAAAAGTGGTAATAAATAAAAATTCTATGAAAATTAACCACTGAAAATCAGACAATGTTTTTGAATTGTGGTTCAATTGCAGTTGAATTGTGGTTCAACAGAATGATTTTAAAAAACAAACTCATGAAACAGGCCTGGACAAAAATGATGGTACTCTTCTCAGATATGGCTTTTTCTTTGCCACTCTGCCCTGAAGGCCAGCATCCCGGAGTCGCCTCTTCACTGTAGATGTTGACGCTGGCGTTTTGCGGGTACTATTTAATGAAGCTGCCAGATGAGGACCTGTGAGGCGTCTATTTCTCAAACTAGAGACTCTAATGTACTTATCTTCTTGCTCAGTTGTGCAGCGGGGCCTCCCACTTCTCTTTCTACTCTGGTTAGAGACTGTTTGTGCTATTCTCTGAAGGGAGTAGTACACACTGTTGTAGGAAATCTTCAGTTTCTTGGCAGTTTCTCGCATGGAATAGCCTTCATTTCTAAGAACAAGAATAGACTGTCGAGTTTCACATGAAAGTGCTCTTTTTCTGGCCATTTTGAGCGTTTAATCGACCCCACAAATGTGATGCTCCAGATACTCAACCTGCTCAAAGGAAGGTCAGTTTTATAGCTTCTCTAACCAGCTAAACTGTTTTCAGCTGTGCTAACATGATTGCACAAGGATTTTCTAATCATCCATTAGCCTTCTGACGCAATGAGCAAACACATTGTGCCATTAGAACACTGGAGTGATAGTTGCTGGAAATGGGCCTCTATACACCTATGTAGATATTGCACCAAAGACCAGACATTTGCAGCTAGAATAGTCATTTACCACATTAGCAATGTATAGAGTGTATTTCTGACTAGTTTAAAGTTATCTTCATTGAAAAAAACAGTGTTTTTCTTTCAAAATTAAGGAAATTTCTAAGTGACCCCAAACTTTTGAACGGTAGTGTACCTTGACCTTGGAATTCACCATGAATGTGTTTAGAGGTTGTTCAGGGCTCTTTTGTTACCATTCGTATTATCCGTCTCCTCCTGCAGCCACGTCCAGGGAGGTTGGCTACAGTCCCGTGGATCTTAAATTTCTGAATAATATGTGCAACTGTAGTCAAAGGAAGGGGTACCATCATTTTTGTCCAGGCCTGTTTCATGAGTTTGTTTTTTAAAATAATTTTGTTGAACCACAATTCAAAAGCATTGTCTGATTTTCACTGGTTAATTTTCATAGAATTTTTATTTATTACCACTTTTGTCGGTAATAAACTTGGGTTACACTTGGGTTTTGGGGTGGGGGTGTGCCGTACTGTGTCGGTGAAGAGGATACCTCTGTCTACTGTGCAGTGGGGCCACCTTCACCTCAATTTTAATTGCACTGTAGACACTGAGGGCGTGGGGGGATGGGAACCCCACTGCCCATAGCAGTCGCTAGCGGTGCTCCAACACACCATCCCCCCAATTTTAACTGCACATTTGTAGTTCACACACCTGCACACAATCACACCACACAACTAACACACACCAATCGTGATTCGTGCATGGGGGATGTGGGAACCCCATCCCTGCTGCCCACCTTCTTCCGGGGGCCTGGGGGCCTGGCTGGAGGCCTGGAGCCCGTCATATTGTCAAAATCCCTGGGCACTGCCGAGTGAATAGGTGCGAGCAAGGGAATGAGAGAGTGAGGGAGTGATAAGTTGTGATGGTGATGGTGGGTCAGATTTCTGTGGTGCTTTGTGTGTCAGGTGGCATCTCAGAGTGCTTGCGATGGTCCTTTGATCAGTTGCTCCAGGTGGATGTTGGTGGTGGTGGTCTGCTTCTGTGGCCGCGGACACCCTGGGGTGGGTTGGCGTGGGTGTGACTGCTGGTCTGCGCCGGTGGTCTCCCCGGGTGCTGGTGTGCGTTCATGCCCACTGCATCTGCGCCGTGGCCGCCCCAAGTAATAAGGGTGAATGTGTGGGTGAGTGTGTGGGGGAGAGCACGAGTGGATGTGAGTGAGTCAGAGTGCGAGTGAGAGTGTGTGTATGGGTGAGCGTGAGTGGGTGCGGGCAACTCTGAGGGTGAGTGGGAGCAAGATTGAGGGGGTATGGGAGTGGGTGAGAGTGGGTGTGTCTGGGAGTGTGAAGTGTGGGATTGCGTGGAGGAGAGGGCAAGTGAGAGTGAGTGAGTGAGTGTATGAATGTGAGTGGATGTGAGTAGGTGCGTATGAGAGCATAAGGGTGTGAATGCGTGGGAATGGGTGTATGTGCTGGTTGGGGGGTGTTGGATTGAGGGAGTGGCACCTCCTGGTACCTCCTGGCTGCGTGGGCTCCCATGGACGGGCGGGCTGGCCCCCTGTGGGGCTCCTGTGCCTTGTTGCCACCTTCCTTGGGTGTGGGGCATGGGGGTTCCCAGGGTGTGAGTCGGTGGTGCTAGGGTGGAGGCGGGCCCACTGTGGGGGTGTCTGGGGGGGCTCACGCTAGGGGTGTGGGCCAGCCTCCAGCCCGGGGGGTGGGGGCGCTGGCCTTCTGCCACCTGGGGTCCAGGTGCTGGCGTTGGCCCCACTGGGGGATGGGTATCTCCCTCAAATGCTGCTTGTAACTTCCTGTCAATGTCCAGCTTGACTTCATCACTGTCCCGGCTGGGTGTGTTTGTTCCATTAATGTGGAGGACTGAGGCGTTGAGTGCAGACGCGCAGGAGGAGGCCAGACCCTGAGCCAGGCAGTGCAGTGTTGCCTCAGCGCTGCGGCCAGCAGTCAGGATCAGAATCACTGGCTCGGAGGGATGAACTGATCTCAGGTGGTTCTCGAGGTGGATTTTGCTCCTTTTCCACAAATCGGGCCGCTGATTTGGGAACCGAGTCTCAGGAGCCGACAAGTAATCTCAAAACTTTTCTAGCTTCACTAGAGGATGAGGATGAATGCCCTTCCCCACCTGTTGCCCTTTGGAGTAAAGTGACAAACTTGTCCTGGGATGTCAGAAAGGTGACAGAGCTGAGCAGCACAAGGAGAATTAAGCCCCAACAACACCAACCGAATCCTAAAACAACACAATGCCAGATTTAAATAACAAAGAACAAGTATTGCTTTGTGTAAATATCATGTAATTAAAATGATAACGCACCTCTAGAAGGGTTTCCAAAGCTTTTCTTAGGAACAGTAGTTTTCATTAATCCATCTATTCAAAAATATATATTACTCCCATGTCACAAATGTAACAGATGTCATAAAGGACAGCAGTAATCAATTAAAGAAAATGTACCAGTTTTTTTGGGCTTGGCAACATCTTCTTGTGTTGTTTATGGGTTGTTGTATAATAAACGGCTTCTCTGAGATCGGATGTCCTCTGTTGACAAGGTGGTTTCCTTTGGCTATATCTAAAGTCGAGATTAAATTTATTAGTATAAAAGGATTTTCATATTTCATAGACCAGACCATTGATGAAGGAGTAGCTCATTCCAGCCTGATGAAATTACCCAGGGGTGCTCAGACCACTGACCTTGAGCACAGCCTGGATAAAGACACATCTAGAATGTGCATAAAGTCAAGGTGAACGGCTGAGGAGTAGTAACGTTTTTGAGAATTTAGGTAATTGCCTAGGAGGAGGAATGATTTTTGATTTGATCTCCTGACATTTGACCTCGATGACAACATACGGTGGTGTGAAAAAGTGTTTGCCCCCTTCCTGATTTCTCATTTTTTTGTATGTTTGTCACACGTAAATGTTTCAGATCATCAAACAAATTTAATTATTAGACAAAGATAACACAAGTAAACACAACATGCAGTTTTTAAATGAAATGTTTATTTATTAAGGGAAAAAAAAATCCAAACCTACATGGCCCTGTGTGATGAAGTGATTGCCCTCCCTGTTAAAACATAAATTAACTGTGGTTTATCACATCTTTGGAAAGCTGAGTTCAATTTCTCTAGCCACACCAAGGTCTGATTACTGCCACACCTTTTCTCAATCAAGAAATCACTTAAACAGGACCTACCTGACAAAGTGAAGCAGACTGGTGTAAAAGTAACACAGCATTTCAAAAAAGGAACATCATACCAACAGTAAACTGGTGGTGGTAGTGTGATGGTCTGGGGCTGTTTTGCTGCTTCAGAACATGGAAGACTTGCTGTGGTAAATGAAACCATGAATTCTGCCGTCTACCAAAAAATCCTCAAGGAGAATGTTCATCCATCTGTTTGTGACCTCAAGCTGAAGCGCACTTGGGTTCTGCAGCAGGACAATGATCCAAAACACACCAGCAAGTCCAGCTCTGAATGGCTTAAGAAAATCAAAATGAAGACCTAGTCAAAGTCCTGACCTGAACCTAATTGAGATGCTGTGGCATGACCTTAAAAAGGTGGTTCATGTTCAAAAACCCTCCAATGTGGCTTAATTACAGCAATTCTGCAAAGATGAGTGGGCCAAAATTCCTCCACAGCGCTGCAAAAGACTCATTGCCAGTTATCACAAACGCTTGATTGCAGTTGTTGCTGCTATGGGTGGCCCAACCAGTTATTAGGTTTAGGGGTATTCACCTTTTCCACACAGGGCCATGTAGGTTTGGATCTTTTCCCCCTTAATAATAAACACCTTCATTTAAAAACTGCATTTTATGTTCACTTGTGTTATCTTTGTCTAATATTTAAACACTTTTTCACACCACTGTAGATGCCGACCCTCTTGAGGATCCTTGTGAGTCAGTTTGGTCACCACTGGAGCAATTACCTAGGAGGAGTAGTGATATAGTGCCCAGATCTCATTACTTTTTGCCTTGACCTTGAGCACAACATGGATGCAGACCCACCTGGGGATCATTGGGAGTGAGTCTGGAGAATATCGAGGCAATTTCCTAGGAGTCGTCATCATCATCATCAACCCGTGGTCGGAACGACCGTAGAGGTACCAGGCTGGAAGCTGCAAATAGCTCTCCACTTGGTTTGATTGTGGGCTGTTTCTAGTAGGGTGGGGATATCCATTGCAATATACTCCAGGAGGAGCAGTGATTCCTGTGAAATGTGGATGGATGGATGCCATGCCATCACATTAGCTCCTTTTGGCTTTGCAGGAATGAGCTAATAAACTCATAAATATTTGTACATAAATAGTAAATACCAATATCCTTGGCTTTAATCTTCATCATTTTCCAGGAGTCGGCCATGTTGGACACCTTGGAATTCGGGACACCTTGTCTGCTTGTTGGTGACCTGATTTGCATGCCAGACTTGGTGGGCAAAGCTGTTGATTTTGCTGCTGATATTTCTGAACGCAAACAAAGATGTATGAGGTCATTCAAATTATCTCTCTTAATATGGCATTCTCCTTTCAGAATAAAGGCATGACATTTTCCTACCGCACTTGAGTTGATTCCCTTCTGATTCTTCAGTTACACCACGACTGATTTGGCAGCGTTTCCCAAGCACTACGCGAGGGGAAAAATTCACATCTCCCTGAGCACCTGTGCCAGATAGAAGCAAAAAAAAGCATTTCAATAAAAGTGGACTGATATATTAGTTAAAAAAAACATCAAAGTAAATTGTCCAAAGCACACGTGCAAATAAGATTCCACCATTGTTATTTGACAGAAGACTAAAGCATTAGCATTACTCTATATATATAATTCAAGAACGAGAGGCTTTAACTTTGAACCGGAGCGGCACAGCTGGGTGTCAATGGACAGGAGATGTCAGAACAGGCAGTGGAGGGTGATAAAACAGGGAGTGAACTGGGAGGAATGGAGGTAGGAATGTGAAAGAGGAAGTTTCGAGTTCGGTGGAGTCTAAAAGAAGCAAACGTAAACGTAAAGGAAATGAATCAAGAGCGTGGCATCATTTCGTGAGTGGAACCCAATTAAGCTCACAAATGCAATTAATAAGTTACTTGGAGAAGTTTTAAATGCAAGACTTCTTCGTCGTGGTCCGTTATTTGTTCCATGTAAAGCTAGTGTTCAACGAGTAAAAGAAATCAGAGTCAATAAGATGGAGGGGAAAATGTGCAGTGTTCAGTTTTGGAAGGAAATAAGGCAATGAGAGGAGTAATATCGGGCATTTCAATGGCTGTCTCAACTGATGAAATAATGAAAAACGTAACTGGAGCAAAAGTGACAGAGGTACAAAGATTGAAAACTAATAGAAATGGTGAAGAATGTGATTGTCTGTCGGTAATGTTAAAATTTGATGAAACAAGACTGCCAAGTATGGTGTATATTGGCAACTTGAGCTATGAAGTCAGACTTTACATTCCTCCTCCACTCAAGACCAAACTCAAAGTCTGGTCATGTTGCAGCGATTTGCAAAGGTAGACAACAATGGTCCAGATGCTCCAGTGAACATGAATATGGAAAGTGTGAAAGAGGAGCCAAATTAAAGTGCTGTAACTGCATTGGTGAACATAGCTCTGCATATCAAGGTTGTGAAGCTAGCAAAACAGCAGCAGAAATTCAGCAGGTAAAAGTCTTCCATATATGCAGAAGCTGCGAAAAAGGTGCCAACAAAAAAAGTGGGAGTGGACTCTAACAGGGGAAGTGTGCAGGCTTGCAGTGCATGCTGCAGAATCAAGGAAGATACTCTGGTTTTGAAGGAATTTTTTTTTTTTTTGTGGTAGATGTGGTAAACTGCACTGCACAGAGTGTGTCTGTGTGTGTCATGGTCAAAGATCATAGGTCCGCCTATGATGTTCCTATGATGTCTGCATGATGTCCTATGATATTCCTATGTATAGCGACTCCTTATGTGTGAAAAAATTATCTGTCCTTGGACTGCAAAGATCAAAGGCAGGCACCACTCACACTCACTCACGATCATAGGACATCAACGATCAAAGGCAGGCCTCACTCACCATCATAGGATTCGCTATGACATCAGCAAAGATCATAGGACTCACTAGGACATCATCAAAGATCAAATGCAGGCATCATAGGAGTCGCTATGACATCATCAAAGATCATAGGACTCGCTATGACATCATCAAAGATCAAAGGCAGTCATCACTCACGATCATAGGACTCGCTATGACATCATCAAAGATCATAGGACTCGCTATGACACAATCAAAGATCAAAGACAGGCATCAGTGAACGAGTGCTGATGTGCTTGCTTACACCCTTGCTTACACCTGCTTTCTACGGGCATGCACAGGTAGGCACTAGTCTATCTATAAATGCAAGAAATCTGTCTGTCTGTGTCTGTGTTCCGTGCGTATCTCCTGAACCGTTTGATGGACTGGGCTCAGATTTTATACATGCTGTGCTGAGGTTACGAGGGTGTGCATCCCCAAATTTCAACCTCCCAGGATATGCGGAAGTTTAAGAGGGGAAATCTTTAATGAACGTCCATCCCCTATGGACGTTCATAGCTATGACTTCGTCTTCTTCTTTTTTTAGATTTTATTGGTGGTTGGCAACCTGTTTACAGGTGCACCACCACCACCAACTGGGTTGGAGTGTGGACAAGAGAATGGCAGGGAAAATAAAAACTAAATTCTTTTAATCCAGTTGCACTTATATATCTAAATAGACCTACATATACTTCTTTGAAGTTCCTAACATGTTTTCCAAAACTAAACTTAAATTAGCCCTTTCCATGACTGCAATCAGATGTTTCCTTTGTTCCTGGTATCCCTGACATTCCAACAAAATGTGCTGAACTGTTTCCGGAGAACCACAATGTGCACAGCTGCCAGTTGGGCATTTACCTATTCTATGTAGCGTCTGGTTCAAAGTAGTATGTCCTATTCTTTATCGGGTGATGAGTATCTCCCCTTTCCTGTTTCTGCCAACTCCCATTCCAGAGTCCACCCGCTTTTGAATGTCATAAAGATGTCTTCCTGTTTCTATTGAGTCCCAATGTTCTTGCCACTTTTCCACTATATAATTTTTAATTATTGATTTGCCTTCTACCTTACTGAGGGAGATTTCCAGATTTATTGTTTCAAATTTTAATGACTGTTTTGCTAATAAATCCACATCCTCATTACACTCTATCCCAAAATGGGCTGGAACTCAAAGAAAGTTTGACTGACCTTTACTGTAGAGGTTGTAAATTAAGGAGTGGATTTCGACAATTAGGTCCTGCCTACACGACTGCAGTGACTGGACACTCTTGAGAGCTGCCCAATTCTCAGAAGCAATGACTGCATTATTCCTATCATTTATCTCCAACCACTGTAAAGCTAATATGATGGCAACTAGCTCAACTGTGTATACTGATAAGTGATTACTGGTTCTTTTATTGATAGATACTAGTGCCTACCTGTGCATGCCCGTAGAAAGCAGGTGTAAGCAAGGGTGTAAGCAAGCACATCAGCACTCATTCACTGATGCCTGCCTTTGATCTTTGATTGTGTCATAGCAAGTCCTATGATCTTTGATGATGTCATAGCGAGTCCTACGATCATGAGTGATGACTGCCTTTGATCTCTGATGATGTCATAGTGAGTTCTATGATCTTTGATGATGTCATAGCGAGTCCTATGGTCGTGAGTGATGCCTGCGTTTGATCTTTGATGATATCATAGCAAGTCCTATGATCGTGATTGACGCCTGCCTTTGAGCTTTGATGTCCTATGATGGTGAGTGAGCGTGAGTGATGCCTGCCTTTGGTCTTTGATGATGTCATAGCGAGTCCTATGATCGTAATGCAGTCCAAGGATGGATAGTTTTTTCCACACATGAGTCGTTATACATAGGAACATCATAGGACATCATGCAGACTTCATAGGAACATCATAGGAGGTCCTATGATCTTTGGCCGTGACAGACACAGTTTTCTTGAATTTATAGAGTGATGACTAGTGTCTACCTGTGCATGCCTGTAGAAAGCAGGTGTAAGCAAGGGTGTACGCTAGTACGTCAGCACTCATTCAGTGACGCCTGCCTTTGATCTTTGATGGTGTCATAGCGAGTCCTATGAACTTTGATGATGTCATAGCGAGTCCTATGATCATGAGTGATGCCTGCCTTTGATCTTTGATGTCCTATGATTGTGAGTGAGTGTGAGTGATGCCTGCCTTTGATCTTTTGATGATGTCATAGCGAGTCCTATGATCGTGAGTGATGCAGTCCAAGGATGGATAATTTTTTTTCACACATAATAAGGACTCGTTATACATAGGAACATCATAGGACATTTCACACATAAGGAGTCATTCTTCTTCTTCTTTTAGATTTGATTGGCGGTTGGCAACCAGCCCACAGGTGCATTACCGCCACTGACTTGATTATATACATAGGAACATCATAGGACATCATGCAGACATCATTGGAACATTATAGGCGGTCCTACGGTCTTTGGCCGTGACACACACACACAGCCACACACACTGACTGACAGACACAGCGATTTCTTGAATTTATAGAGTGATTTTATACTGAGGAATGTATACCGCAGCTCCACTACGGCCAGTGGTAGGATCCTTGGAACCATCGGTAAATGCTATCAGCCTGTTTCTGAAGTTCTGTTCAATATATTTATGCACTATATAATCTGTTGCTGATTGCTTATCTTCCTCAGTTGTTGTACTTCAGTGGCGTCTTAAACAGCCATGGAGGAATAACAGTCCACAGGACCATTGGGCTAAAATCTTTGTATTTTAATCCTGCCTGCTCAGCAATGGCATCATTTATCCATCTAAAGTTACCAATGTTGGACTCATTGTGTTCCCAGCAGTCATTAGGAATAGCTTTTACAGGATATGACCTCTTATGCGCCTTCAAGTTGATCCAGTATGCCAGCATTAATTTGGGTCTTCTTAAGCTTAAGGGCATTTCACCCATCTCTACTTTGATCGCTGATACTGGAGAAGTTTTAAATGCACCACGACATATCCTAAGAGCCTTTGTCTGTTCTATGTCCAGTTGGTTCAGGTGACAATCAGCAGCCAACATGAACGTAACACTTCCATAGTCTAGTGTAGCTCTCATTTGTCCTCGATACACCCTCAACAGAGAGGCCCTAGAGGCCCCCTAGTCCGGTTCTGCCAGACATCTCAAAATATTATTTATTTTGTTACATTTTCCTTTAGTTTTTTCAATATGCTGCTTCCAAGTTAGCTTTTCATCAAATAACACAACTAAATACAGAACTACCTTTACTTGCTCTAACTTTTGACCATAAAGATTTAAAGAAATTTCTTTGTGACTTTTAGAGAAGCAAATTTTTTGTGTCTTTGAGACCGATAATTTAAAAGCCCACTGATTTGCCCATTGTTCAACCTGATCTATTGCTGCCTGCATTTTCCTCTGAATATACACAAGATTACGTCCCCTTATCCATAAGGCCCCATCATCTGCATACAAGGCCTTCCCTATTCCACTGTCGATTCCTTCATAAATATCATTAATCATAATATTAAACAAAACAGGGCTACACATGCTGCCTTGGGGGGTACCATTTTCAACTTGATATATTTTGGAGTACTCTGTACCAACTCTTACCTCAGTTGTTCTATCATACAGGAAATCTAATCCCAACTGTATAAATTACCTTCAATACCAAATTGATTTAATTTAATCAGCAATCCTTCCTTCCACAGCATGTCATACGCTTTTTCTACATCAAAGAAGATGGCTATCACATTTTCCCTATTTGCATGGGCTTTCCTAATTTCAGATTCTAGGAGCAAAATGGAATCCATAGTATTTCTCTGTTTTCGGAACCCACTTTTAAAAGGAGAAAGACATTCCCTCCCTTCCAAAATGTAATTCAGCCTTTCAGTCACCATTTGTTCCATTGCTTTCCCTAACTGTGAGGTAAGAGCTATAGGCCTATAATTATTGGGATCTGATCAATCTTTCCCTGTCTTTAAGACTGGTACTATAACTGATTGTTTCCATGCCCTTGGAATCTTCCCAGTTTCCCAAACTTTATTAATAGCTTTAATATTGTTTGAAGTGCACTCTCCTCCATGTGCGACAACATCCTATAACATACGCCATCCTTCCCTGGTGAAGACTGATTCAATTTCAGAAGAGCCCTTTTCAATTCCGACAGAGTGAATGGCAAATCTATCGTGTCCCTTGAAGTATTCTTCCTTATATTTACATTTGGGTGAAGGATAAAGTGCTTTCCCTGCTTAGTCTAATTGGGTTTGGTAGATTTTCTGAACTATGAATCTTCACTAAAGTTTGTGCCAAAAGTTCTGCTTTGTCTATATTAGTAATAGCTATTTCCCCATTACTGTCAATAATACTGGTATTTTGTACTCTCTTCTAATACCACCCATTTTCTTAATCATTCCCCAACTATCTGATAGCTGTGTTTCTCTTCTTATAGTATTACAATACTGTCTCCAAAATAAAAGCTTAGCTGTTTTAATTGTTTTCCTGACGATCGCCTAACATGTTTGTACTCAATCGCTCCTTCCAAAGTATGACGCTTTTTCACTTGTCTGAATGCCCTATTTCTGTTTTTAATAGCTTTATTGCAATTATCATCCCACCAAGGAAGATTCTTTCGTTGTCTGTAACCTGTACTTTTTGGTATTGTTTGGTTTGCAGACTCTATTATAATCGCACTGACACTTTTACTAAATTTCTCCCCATCAATAATGTCCTCACTGTTTAGCTGCTCACATCTATTCTTACACAGATATTTAAATTTATCCCAATCTGCCTTATCCAATTTCCATCTTGTGCCAGACTGCATCCCTTCGTCTCCCACGTCTAGACCATTTTTAACTTATTGGGTAATGATCACTCCCATTAGCTTACTGACTTAACCTTTTAACTGTGTTTGTCACCAAACTGCGACATAACCCCTAGTGGTCAACAGTGGTAAAGATTTTTTTCAAGAAAATATTCAGATCAGATGTCAGAACTTTCCAAGGCTATAACGTGAAAGTGGTAAGAGATAATGGCTTACTGTCAAATAGAAAGACTAGTACATACCTGTGCATACCCGTGCATACCTGTGCATGTCCATAGAAAGCAAGTGTAAGCAAACATTTCTGCATGTCCATAGAAAGTTCCTGTTACCATGGCAACAGGAACCATGGTGAAACCTGCCTTGGATCTTTGACGTCACCACTCGTTCGTTGATGCCTGCCTTTGATCTGTGATGCCTACCTTTGATCTTTGATAATATCATAGCAAGTGCTATGATCGTGAGTGCAGCCCGCCTTTGATCTCATAGCAAGTCCTATGATCTTTTTGCGAGTCCTATGATCTCGACATCATGACAGACAGAGATTTCTTGAATTATATAATGATATAGTGATATTCCTTGTCTCCAGGGCATGGGTCCAAGCCCACATCCTCGCTTTAAGTTGGGATTTTCTGTAATTCACCTTATTATTATCCTGGGTTGCTATTATTGTTATTATTATTATTCTGTCTTGCATATTTATTCCTTCATTGGTCTTCCTCTTTGTTTATCAGCATTATTATTATTATCGTCATTATCACTATCATTTTTGCCTCGGTCTTGTCTCCCCTATAGAGTGATATTCCATGTCTCCAGGGCATGGGTCCCAGCCCACATCCTCGCTTTAAGTTGGGATTTTCTGTATTTCACCTTATTATTATCCTGGGTTGCTATTATTGTTATTACTCTTATTCTGTCTTGCATATTTATGTATTCATTGGTCTTCCTCTTAGTTTAAATTTATCAGCATTATTATTATTATTATTATTATTATTATTATTATTATTATTATTATCATCATTATCATTATTGCCTTGGTCTTGTCTCCCCTCTGGTCCCCTGTGTGTGATTATCTGTGCAGCCCCGCCCATCCCGTTTTCTGTAACCATGCCCTGCTGTCTCTGTTTGCCCCCCGCTTGTTACTTCTTCTCCTGCTTGTTACTGTTCTGTGTTATGTTCTTTTTCTTCTCTTGGTTACTGGCGGATAGCAAACAACTGAAAGGTGCGTACCGCCACTTATTGTACAAGAGAGTGTAACATTATGTCATCTGAGCCCCGACCCCTAAAGTCTATGACTTAATCCTGTGTTATTTAAAAAAGAGAAAAGAGCCCTTCTCGTGATTCTTAGTGCCTCTCCATCTCCATCTGTTCCCACACTCTATCTGGTCCCACTCTATATTCTTCAGGTCATCACTCTAGCTGTCCCTCGGTCACCGGTCACCCCTGTTCTTCTTCTTCTTTAGATTTGATTGGCGGTTGGCAACCAGCTTACAGGTGCATTATCATGACTAACTTGATTATTATCACTCTATATCTTTGTATAAGGAGTTCTGAACAACTCCTTATGTGTGAAAAAAATTATCCGTCCTTGGACTGTGTCCGAGGTGTGGCCGTCCGGTGATTACCAGATTGGTCACCCCTGTTGATTACCTGTGTCTATAATTATGTCTTTTAGCGAGTCCTGCGGTCTGTATGATGTCATATAGACATTCTTCAGAGATCACAGGAACATCAGCCTTACGGTTTATCTGACATTATATAGACTACGGTTTATCCGACGTCATATAGACATCATGTAGAATGGTCCTATGATCGCCGACATCATAGGAACATCATAGGACATCATGCAGACATCATAGGAACATCATCGGCGGTCCTATGATCGTGACCATGACAGACAGACAGACACACACACACACTAACAGAGATTTCTTGAATTTATAGCGTGATGTAGAATATGAGCCAAAGTTTCAGATAGGAGTAAATCTACACATCTAATTTGCATGAAATTCATCACTTACTGCTGGTGAAGGTGGCTCGCTCACTTGGCCTTTTTGCGGCATCCTGGTCATTATTTTGTCCTCTCCCGGTCATTTTAGCTTTCTCTCCTACATCCAGAAACTGTTACTGATTATTCCACCTTGATTTTGCTTTTATTCCACGGTAATTTATCTTGAATGATGACATGCAACCAGCGATTGTTCTCCAATCACGGCGATTGGGGCGCAGGCAGGTAAAATCAACGAGCTTTGCGCTCCCTCTGTTATAAGAAAATGTAAACATTTACCTTCATAAGCTGAATAAGCTCTTTTTAGAATCATAGTTGGCAAATTCGGGACCAAATGCTCCCGAATTTGCTCCTCCGTCTGCGTCCACAATGATGGGTAGCGTCCATTTTGTTTTCTAATCTCAAAGAAGAAGAAGAAGAAGAAGAAGGATTTCTTCCTCTTTGGTGTATTACGTGTCATCGATGAGTCCTCCAACGCGTCTGCCACCTTGTGAACTGGCATGATCAGTACAAATCCTCAGTCCAGCTAGGGATCTTGGCCGTGGCAACTGATGTATAGAGTGATGATACAGAGTGAAGTGATGATCTTGAGTAAAGTACGAGGAGACAAAGAAGAGTGATGTCTGAAGATAGAGCTGAGGTTCTAATGGACACAGCAATGATGATAAAAGGACTATAGCTCCTGACCAGATGGAATGATGATGTAGATTGAAGTACATGGTGGTAATGCACCTGTAAGCTGGTTGCCAACTGCCAGTCAAATTTAAGAGAACAAGAAGACATGGAAATCTTACTGTTTGAAGAAGAAGAAGAAGAAGAAGAAGAAGAAGAAGAAGAAGAAGAAGAAGAAGAAGAAGAAGAAGAAGAGGAAGATTGTTCAGAACTCCTTATACGAACTCTGTCATGAATGGGGTTGATGTTTCAACCCCGTTCCATGACTTGTGGCTGTAGTTGCCTGTTGTTGTTAATTATTTCCAGCTGGCAGGTTATTGGAGCCTCTGAGCCTGGGCTCCCTGCTAGTCTACAGCCACGCCTCCTCCTCTCCTTGCCAGGCATTCACCAGCTGTTGCGATCACCCTTTGTGTTTCACACATACACATACATGCAAACACACATATATTCATTCTCACTTACATATGCACACACATATATGCACTCACATGCATCTTTCTGCGCGCGCGCGCGCGCGCACACACACACACACACACACACACACACACACACACACACACACACACAGAGGCATGCCACTACACATACACTCACACCCACGCACTTTCATTAGTCCCACCGGTTGCCGTTGCACACCTGCTTCCACTTGTCACTCAGTAGTCTATGGGGTATTTATGCGTGGCAGTGGGAGCACTCGGTGTGACGGCGTTAGTCTAATCAATAGTCTACATTTGATGTCCAGACTCACTCCCAGTTGGTTCTTTCTCTTTTGTAAGTCTTCCTCCTCTTAATTATCTGCCCTTCCCCTCCGCTGCCCAGTTCTGCCTGGGAGCGCGTGGGGCTCATCTCTTCACTGCCAACGGCATTTGTAGCTGGCCATCTTACCATTACTCATTTTGAACTGTTTTCATGAACACGTTGGATGTTTTTTCCTTTGTTAATAAACACACTCACTTCACCTACATATTGGGCTTGTAGCAATTCATTTGTTTGATGCGCAAAAGCCCAGCTGGACATGACAGTACGCCGTCACCAACATATGGAACAGCATGTTAGTTTTTTTCACCCTTTTTCTGTGTGTTTCCACCCACCTGTTCTGGAGCACGATGTCCTTGGCACGGCGTGATGAAGCCTATGGCCCCAGAGAAAAGTGGAACTGCCTGAACGGGGCTTTGGGAAATCTGGAGGCTCACCCTGGCCTCTGGAATTTCCCTCAATATGCTAAACTGTTGTCCTCGGTCTGCGCGCTCCAGCAGGCTTTTACTGACCTGAGGAGAAGGGCATTCCTCACTAAGCCCAGACGGAGACGCTCTTCTCAGCTGGCGGCCATTCCTCCCTCCGCTTTGTCTCCAGCTCCAGCATGGCCGTTGTGTAGGTCAGCAGCGGAGACGTCGTCGTCCTGTTTCAGATCCCCAGAGGATTAATCCAGTCCTGTTGGCAGCTGTTTTCCCTGCACTGAGCCCGGCTATTCCCACAGCAGATAATCAATCCTGTTTTTCTTCGCCAGCAGTTCCATCTGCTTCGCGTCCCTCTACTACTTGTGAGGCCAACTCCTCCAGTGCTTCCTCCTGCTGCCAAGGGGCGCTTAATTTCTTCACCGGTTACTCCCATTCCCGTGGCCAGAGGGGCGGCTCCTCCACGATCCTCAGGGGGGCCCAAAATCATCCTCACCACAGAAAAGGACAATGTACCCACCCCAGCAGCAGGAAACATCCAAGTCCGGGTGAACAGGCAAGTTTATTTTCATTCTTCTCCTATTAATAATGAAATGTCTTTCCTGATTCCTGGTAGGGAGACTCAGGGAGAGCAGTCCCCTGAGTTCTCCCCACCTGCTGCTGCCATGAATGGCTCACCAGCCCTCTCTCTGCTCTTTCCTGCTTCCTCCAAGTGTGCTCCGGAGCTGAACTGTCAGGACCAGGAGGAGCCAGAGGTCCGGGAGGATTCTTCCCCCGCAGCAATGGTGAGCCAGACCCCAGCTGCCACGCCAGAGGAGCGTGGGTCACAACAGCTGGGGCTACTAAGACTGCACAGACCATCATGCCTGATGCGGAGGCCGCCGCAGCAGAGTCAGCACCAGAGCTGGACCTCCTAGAGGCCGGGCCTGGGACATCCTCATCAAGTTCGTTGGAGTCCTTGACAGCAGTGGAGCTTGAGCTCAGGAAAGTGCTCTATGTTGTCTTTCTCTTCTCTGTATTAGAGCAATCTTGCCTGACTCTTGGTGAGGAGAGCAAGGTGCAGCCACCCGCTGCATCTAAGCTTGCCCCGCTGGGCTCCACCGCTGTCGGTGACCCTGATCCATCTTCTCTCTCTATTTTAGAGCTCAATTTCAGGGTCACCAGAGAGGTTCCAGATGTGCCAGAGGTCTCAATGAGTTCGAGCTCCCCACCTACGGCAGCCGAGGGTCCAGCCTTCGTGGAGAAAATTGTGGGTGCCACTCGCCTCATGCCTGAGGCCACCATCTGGGTTCCTCCTCAGCCTGAGCCTCCATGGGTGCTGTGTCCCGGCTGGGGACCATCGTGGATGTTGCATTCCAGTGTTAGTCCCATGTGGGTGCTACGATCCAGCCTTGGTCCACCATGGGCATCGTGCCTCAGCCCAAGGCCCACTGAGGGCGCTGCACTGGCCCAGCCGGGGCCCACTGAGGGTGCAGCAGTGATCTAGCCGGGTCCCACCGCGGGTGCAGCAGGGGTTCAGCTGGGTTCCATCGTGGGTGCAACCATGGCCAGTTGGGGTCCACCGAGGGTGCAACACAGGCCCAGCCAGGGCTCACTGCAGGAGCAATGAGGTCCCAGGCCGGGACCACCACTGGTGCAACTCTGTCCCAGGCCGGGATCACAGTGGGTGCAGCCATGGCCCAACCTGTGTTCACCGTGGGTGCGACCGAGCTCCAGTCCCAAGCTGGGACCACCGAGGGTGCTGCCAGCCAGTCTGAGGATACTGGAGTCTCTTCTCCCTGTCCTGAAGCCCTCGGGATGTCCCTTTCTCCTCCACCTGGCACCGCCGTGGTCCACCTGTCCCTGCCACCAGAAGCCACTGGGGTCCTTCTTCCCTGGTTTGGCCACCCACCTCTTAGCCTTCCGGTGGGTAGGCTGCCGCCTCATCTACCCCTCCTGTACTGGTGGCTCAACTGTGAGGGCTGACTGCCCGAAGGACTGGGTTTCCTATCTGGGTGGCCCCTTTGCCCTGGCAGGCCACCTGACATTGTTCTGTGGGCTGGCTGCTGGGCCTTGGACTTTGGTCAGCCCCCTGAACTTTGGGACTCTTGGGTCTTGGGGGGGCTTAGTCTTTGTTTGGGGTTGGGAGTTTTTGTTTTCCGGTGTTGTATTATTTCTTGTTGGTTAATTCCCTCTTGACCTGTTTCCCCCCACCTCCCGCCCTGGTTTGTGTGATTGTTCTCTGGGTTGAGGGGGGCAGGTTTTCTTTTGTGTTTGATGGTACGGTAGGTGTCTGGATCCACCCGTTGTGGGGGGGGGGGCTCTGTCTTGAATGGGGTTGATGTTTCAACCCTGTTCCATGACTTGTTGCTGTAGTTGCCTGTTGTTAATTATTTCCAGCTGGCAGGTTATTGGAGCCTCTGAGTCCAGTAGGTGGTGGTATGCACCTTTCAGTTGTTTGATATCCACCAGTAACCGAGAGAAGAAGAAGAAGAAGAAGAAGAAGAAGAAGAAGAAGAAGAAGAAGAAGAAGAAGAAGAAGAAGAAGAAAGATATAGAGTGAAGAAGACGAAGAAGAGGTTGCCAGCCGCGAAGAATTCTACTGAAGAAGCTCCTGACGAGAAAGAGTGATGATATAGAGGGAAGTACGTGGCGGTAATGCACCTGTAGGCTGGTTGCCAACCGCCAATCAAATCTAAAAGAAGAAGAAGGCGTTTCAACGAGAGCGATATAAGATGGTGACGAGAGGCAGGGACTTTGAACTGGAGTGGCACAGCCGGTTTGTGAATAGACAGGAGATGGCAGAGCAGGTAGCAGAAGGTGATAAAGCAGGCAGTGATCTAGGATGAATGGAGGTAGGAAGCGGGAAAGAGGAAGTTTTGAATTCGGTGGAGTCTAAAAGTAGCAAGCGTAAACGGAAGGAAATTCAATCAAGAGCGGTATCAAGTGCTGATGAATCAAAATATGATCAATCCTGGAATAAACAGAAGGAGTGTAAAGTAATCATTAAACTTACTCAGGAAGGGGCATCATTTCGTGACCTACCACAAATAAGACAAAATTGTTTTCCTTCATAACCACACTATCGTCCTTAATTCTACTGCATGTACTGCAAGCCTGCACACTTTCCCTGTTAGAGTCCACTCCCACTTTTTTAGCTTGATCTTTATCGCAGCTTCTGCATATATTAATCCCTGGAAGACTTTTACCTGCTGAATTTCTGCTGCTCTTTTGCTGGCTTCACAACCTCGATATGCAGAGCTATGTTCACCACCGCAGTTACAACACTTTAATTTGGCTCCTCTTTCACACTTTCCATACTCATGTTCACTGGAGCATCTGGCACACCATTGTCTACCTTTGCATATCGCCGCTACATGACCAAACGTTTGATATTTGAAACATTTGAGTGGAGGAGGAACGTAAAGTCTGACTTCATAGCTCAAGTAGCCAATATACACCTTTCTTGGCAGTCTTGTTTCATCAAATTTTAGCATTAACGGCAGACTATCACATTTTTCACCAATTCTATTAGTTTTCAATCTTTGTACCGCTGTCACTCTTGCTCCAGTTAAGTTTTCCATTATTTCATCAGTTGAGACAGCCGTTGAAATGCCCGATATTACTCCTCTCATTGCCTTATTTCCTTCCAAAACTGAACACTGCACATTTTTCCCCTCCATCTTATTGACTCTGATTGCTTTTCCTTGTTGAACACTAGCTTTACATGGAACAAATAACGGACCACAACAAAGAATTCTTGCATTTAAAACTTCTCCAAGTAAATTAATTGCATTTGTGAACTTAATTGGGTTCCACTCACGAAATGATGCCCCTTCCTGAGTAAGTTTAATGATTATTTTACACTCCTGTTTATTTCGGAATTGTTCATCTTCTGATTCATCAGCACTTGATAACGGTCTTGATTGATTTTTTTTTACGCTTACATTTGCTTCTTTTGGACTCCACCGAACTCGAAACTTCCTCTTTCCCATTCCTACCTCCATTCCTCCCAGTTCACTCCCTGTTTTATCACCCTCCACTGCCTGCTCTGCCATCTTCTGTCCATTGACAACCCAGTTGTGCCACTCCGGTTCAAAGTTAAAGCTTCTCGTTCTTGAATTATATATAGAGTAATGCTAATGCTTTAGTCTTCTGTCAAATAACAATGGTGGAATCTTATTTGCACATGTGCGTTGGACAATTTACTTTGACTTTCTTTTTTAACTAATATATCAGTCCACTTTTATTGAAACGCTTTTTTTGCTACTATCTGGCACAGGTGCTCAGGGAGATGTGAATTTTTCCCCTCGAGTAGTGCTTGGGAAACGCTGCCAAATCAGTCGTGGTGTAACTGAAGAATCAGAAGGGAATCAACCCAAGAGCGGTAGGAAAATGTCATGCCTTTATTTTGAAAGGAGAATGCCATATTAAGCGAGATAATTTGAATGACCTCACACATCTTTGTTTGTGTTCAGAAATATCAGCAGCAAAATCAATAGCTTCGCCCACCAAGTCTGGCAGGCAAATCAGGTCACCAACAAGCAGACAAGGTGTCCCGAATTCCAAGGTGTCCAGCATGGCCGACTCCTGGAAAATGATGAAGATTAAAGCCAAGGATATTGGTATTTACTATTTATGTACAAATATTTATGAGTTTATTAGCTCATTCCTGCAAAGCCAAAAGGAGCTAATGTGATGGCATGGCATCCATCCATCCACATTTCATGGGAATCACTGCTCCTCCTGGAGTATATTGCAATGGATATCCCCACCCTACTAGAAACCAAGTGGAGAGCTATTTGCAGCTTCCAGCCTGGTACCTCTACGGTCATTCCGACCACAGGTTGATGATGATGATGACGACTACTAGGAAATTGCCTCGATATCCTCCAAACTCACTCCCAGTGATCCCCAGGTGGGTCTGCATCCATGTTGTGCTCAAGGTCAAAGCAAAAGGTAATGAGATCTGGGCACTATATCACTACTCCTCCTAGGTAATTGCTCCAGTGGTGACCAAACTGACTCACAAGGATCCTCAAGAGGGTCGGCATCTACAGTGGTGTGAAAAAGTGTTTAAATATTAGACAAAGATAACACAAGTGAACACAAAATGCAGTTTTTAAATGAAAGTGTTTATTATTAAGGGGGAAAAGATCCAAACCTACATGGCCCTATGTGGAAAAAGTGATTCCCCTAAACCTAATAACTGGTTGGGCCACCCATAGCAGCAACAACTGCAATCAAGCGTTTGCGGTAACTGGCAATGAGTCTTTTGCAGCGCTGTGGAGGAATTTTGGCCCACTCATCTTTGCAGATTTGTTGTAATTAAGCCACATTGGAGGGTTTTTGAGCATGAACCACCTTTTTAAGGTCATACCACAGCATCTCAATTAGGTTCAGGTCAGGACTTTGACTAGGTCTTCATCTTGTTTTTCTTAAGCCATTCAGAGCTGGACTTGCTGGTGTGTTTTGGATCATTGTCCTGCTGCAGAACCCAAGTGCGCTTCAGCTTGAGGTCACGAACAGATGGATATACATTCTCCTTGAAGATTTTTTGGTAGACGGCAGAATTCATTGTTCCATTTACCCCAGAAAGTCTTCCATGTTCTGAAGCAGCAAAACAGCCCCAGACCATCACACTACCACCACCATAGTTTACTGTTGGTATGATGTTCCTTTTTTGAAATGCTGTGTTACTTTTATACCAGTCTGCTTCACTTTGTCAGGCAGGTCCTGTTTAAGTGATTTCTTGATTGAGAACAGGTGTGGCAGTAATCAGGCCTTGGTGTGGCTAGAGAAATTGAACTCAGCTTTCCAAAGATGTGATAAACCACAGTTAAATTATGTTTTAAAAGGGAGGGCAATCACTTTATCACACAGGGCCATGTAGGTTTGGATTTTTTTCCCTTAATAAATAAACACCTTCATTTAAAAACTGCATTTTGTGTTTACTTGTATTATCTTTGTCTAATAATTAAATTTGTTTGATGATCTGAAACATTTACAAATGACAAGCATACAAAAAAATGAGAAATCAGGAAGGGGGCAAGCATTTTTTCACACCACTGTATGTTGTCAAGGTCAAAGGTCAGGAGATCAAATCAAAAATCACTTCTCCTAGGCAATTACCTAAACTCTCATAAAACTCACTCACAGTGACCCTCAGGTAGGCCTGCATCCAGGTTGTGTTCAAAATCAAAGGTCAGAAAATGTGGGCATTTATGATTTCCCGAAAAACGTTACTACTCCTCGGGCATTGACCTTGACTTTATGCACATTCTAGATGTGCCTTTATCCAGGCTGTGCATAAGGTCAGTGGTCACGAGATCTGAGCACCCCTGGGTAATTTCATCAGGCTGGAATGAGCTACTCCTTCATTGATGGTCTGGTCTATGAAATATGAAAATCTTTTTATACTAATAAATTTAATCTCGACTTTAGATATACCCAAAGGAAACCACCTTGTCAACAGAGGACATTCAGTCTCAGAGAAGCCGTTTATTATACAACAACCCATAAACAAGATTCCAACACAAGAAGATATTGCCAAGCCCAAAAAAACTGGTACATTTTCTTTAATTGATTATTGCTGTCCTTTGTGACAGCTGTTATATTTGTGATGTGGAAGTAATATATATTTTTGAATAGATGGATTAATGAAAACTGCTGTTCCTAAGAAAAGCTCTGGAAACCCTTCTAGAGGTGCTTTATCATTTTAATTACATGATATTTACACAAAGCAATACTTGTTCTCTGTTATTTAAATCTGGCATTGTGTTGTTTTAGGATTCGGTTGGTGTTGTTGGGCCCTAATTCTACTGGTGCTGCTCAGCTCTGTCACCTTTCTGACATCCCAGGACAAGCTCGTCGCTTTACTCCAAAGAGCAATAGGTGGAGAAGGGCATTCATCCTTAACTGTGAAGCTAGAAAAGTTTCGAGATTACTTGTCGGCTCTTGAGACTCGGTTCCCAAATCAGCGGCCCGATTTGTGGAAAAGGAGCAAAATCCACCTCGAGAACCACCTGCGATCAGTTCATCCCTCCGAGCCAGTGAGTCTGATCCTGACTGCTGGCCGCAGCGCTGAGGCAACACTGCACTGCCTGGCTCAGGGTCTGGCCTCCTCCTACGCGTCTGCACTCAACGCCTCAGTCCTCCACATTAATGGAACAAACACACGCAGCCGGGACAGTGACGAGGTGAAGCTGGACATCGACAGGAAGTTACAAACAGCATTTGAGGGAGATAAATCCGCGGCTGTCATTCATCACTTCGAAGAGCTGCCTCCGGGCTCCTGTTTGATTTTTTGCCGCTACTGCAACCACAAGAAGGCGGCATTCAAGCGGGTGTTCTTGTTGTTTACTGTGCTGTTGCCCCAGGATAAAGTCAGGGGTGATCAGAGTTTGATGGAGGTGGAGGAGATGGTGTATTACTATGTGAAGGGAAGGCTGGTGAGCTCAACTGGCCAAGCTGACTTCAATAACATGGATAACGCCAAGTTTGGAGGACTGTGGAGTCGCATAGCCCATTTAATCCTGCCGGTGGTGTCTGAGGTAGAAGCGGAGCAGAAAGGATGCTGATGAAATAATTTCTGGAAAGAAGTCGGTGTACCTCTTTGAACCTGATTCTTTTGTGGCAACTGAGTGAGCAGCTATGAAATTGAAGTAACATTTAAGTATCATGTGCGTGTGTGTGTGTGGGGGGGGCATGTGTGCATGTGCTGTAATGTCTCATACATAGACCTGTTTTAAAGCATTTAAGTGTGCATTGTTTTTGTCAAATGATGAACATTTACTCAAGCTGCATTGTACTGCAGTTTTTACCACAACTTTCTTGTACAGGCTTTGCATTAAGATGTTACACTGTTGCATCAGCATTCACTGAAACATTTTTTTCTTGTTGAATTTTAGGATTTACAGTATAGATTTAGTTTTCTTCTTGTTTTTCAAAAGCACTATGTTTACTTACAAGAATTTGTTATACTAGTGCATACCTGTGCATGCCCACAGAAACCCATGCATGCCCGTAGAGGGGATGCATTGGAACATAATTCTTGCCAGTTACAAGACAGTTGGTATAGCAACACAGCACTAAGTGGCCATCACATGTGATGGCTTTTGTATGCAGCCAAATATAAAAATCACACAAAATATGCCCTGCCATCTGGGGATGTTTGCCCCCTGCTTGTTACTTCTTCCCCTGCCTGTCACTGTTCTGTTTTATGTTGCTTACCTGTGTCTATATATACAGTATATGTCTTGTAGGGAGTCATGTGCTCTGTCTATATGCCGTCATATAGACCTCATCTGGTGGGTCTTCTTCTTCATTCAGACCACTGAAGGGTCTCCTCCTGTCTCAGATGGCTGTGTTGTTCACAGTCATGCCTGCGGCATACTGGTGGAACCTGAGGTGTTTCATGTCCGTGGCATCCTTTCTGATGTGCAGCAGTTCTCCTCATTCTATTGCTTTCCATCTGGTGGGTCCTCTTCTTCTTCGTTCAGACCACTGGTTGAGGGATAAGTGCGTCATAATTCCAGTTCATGGGTACAATCCTGAAAAGGCAGCTTTTGACCCTGTTCAGGAAGGCCTGTGCATGCCCGTAGAAACCAAGAAACCGGAGCACCTGGAGAAAATCAGCACTTTGCTTGGCATTTTACACATTTGTAGTGTAGACTGGCATTCGTCAAGGTTACACATTTGCCGTCATGTAGGCATGGTGAGTCGTCCTATGATGCCTGAGTTCATAGGACGCGCTATGATGATGAGGCAGAGATCAGTGGCCGTCCTATGATGTCCTAGAAACGGGCTTTAAAGTCTGTCGTACCCTATGCTGGTGAAGGGTGTCCTCCTGTCTCAGACGGGTGTGATGTACTGCTGGAACCTCAGGAGTTTCATCTTCATGGCAGCTTTTCTGACGTGCAGCAGTTGTCATCATTCTATTGCTCTCCATCTGGTGGGTCTTCTTCTTCTTCACTGAGACCACTGGTGGAGGGATAGGTGTGTCGTAATTCCAGTTCATGGACAGGATCATGAAAATAGATCTGAGCTAAAAGAGGCTTTCCGGCATGGACTCACTGTATATGACATCATAAAGACATGCTGCCTGATGTCTGTCACTGTATATGACATCATAAAGACACGAAGGCAGGCTTGATGTATATGACATCATAAAGACACATTTGTCTATGTGTCCTATGATGCCTCAAAGACACATGGTCTATATGACATCATAAAGACACATTTGTCTATGTGTCCTATGATGCATGAGTTCATAGAACATCCTATGATGTTCAGGCAGAGCTCATCGGCCGTCCTATGATGTCCTATGAACGTGACAGAAACACAGAGATTTCTTGCATTTATAGAGTGATATGTTGGACCTAAATGAAACAGTCATTGTCACCTGCGACAGACTGCTATGATGATGATGATGATGATGTTGGACATAATCAAATTTACCTTAGAGCAGACGTACGCCACAACACCGTGCTTGGATGTCATCTGTCACCGTGTGGTGAGAAGCCTCCATTTATCCAGTTGATGGCACAACCACGAACACCAGCAAGTACCAGAACTATGCCAAAACATTCAAAAAATACAAAAACTAGAAGAGCTGAAATTAGCTGCCACTTGAGTGCAAAACACGTATGTGGACTATACATTAAAAAGAATTTGAAAAACTTTTAAAAACGCTATTTTAAATGCCCCTGCTACTCCACGCTTACTGACTGATTTAACACTACGTCAGCCAAAACCGGAAGCTCCACCCATAATCGTTCCTACAGCAGCAACCCCAGGAATAAGGTGGATAATTTAAAAAAAAAAAACAATAATCCCAAGAAAAAAATAGGTCATTTATGAGAACTCTCCAAATTCACGCCTAGTTTCTCCACACAGGAGGTGTCTGGAAGCTGTTATTACCAACAACGGCTTTTCTATTAAATGAATTTCATCAACCATACTCAATACTTATTCCCTGTGTCATTCCACTTTGTAAATGGTATTCACTTATATTGCACTTTTTCCTCATCTCTAGATGACCAAAGGGCTTTACAGATCCTGCTATCCACCCATTCACACACTGATGGCAGAGAAACCACTATACACAGGAGCAGGCCTAACCCACCAGGAACAACTGGGGGTTCAATGTCTTGCTCAAGGACATTTTGACATGCAGACTGCAGAGAGAGCGGGAATCAATCCCCTGACCCTCAGTAGTCGGCCACATTACACCTGCGCCACAGACGGTGTAGTGTTAACCTTTATTAAATATAACTTGTTTTGTGAACACAGTTGCCCTGATTTCTTTGTATGTATGGATTACTTGGGTTGTTACTGATATCTGGTGAAAATCTCCGGTCAATGGCTCCATCAGAAATATGTTTAATGAGAAAAAATGTTGACATGTTCAGTATTTATTTTTCATACTCTATCTATCTATCTAAATATCTATCTATGATATCTATGATATGCTGCTGGGACTGAGGAAACAGCCACCACAGCTGCTGTCCCTCCAGTAAACACACCAAAAAAAGAGCTGTTGCAGGCAACATGGGAACACTCAGGCTATGGTAGAAGTGAAATTCACTCAGTCAAATGCAGTGTACCATTAAAATAATTTTGCAAACATTGTTTTGAGATGAAAATCTTCCATAGCATTTTAAAATGGACAGGAGAAGCATGCTGTACTTCAGAAGAATAAGACTTTCCCCTCTTAAGATTTAAACCTGGAACTTCCTGCATACCAGGCATTCACCTAAACCCAACTCCACACAACTGCTTTAGTTTACATTCTAACTTGCTCAAATAATAAATGTTTGACTGAAAAAATTCCCAGCAGCAGTAGTATAACAAAAAACACTTAAAGTGCACTACACATTGTTTCAAATGCACAGAAGAGGTATGTTGCACTTCCAAAGAATGATATGTTACCAAGAGGACTTGAACCCAGATCCCCTGCATGGTAGACAAGCATCTTAATTCCTCCACCACATAACTGCTTTGGTTTAAACGATTACTTTCTCACACACAAACAACATGTTCAGTTGACAAGACACAAAGCCTGATAAACATTTCATAAACATGATTTTTGGAACACTGTGAAGGACTGGCGAGTTGTCCAGGGTGTATCCCGCCTCTCGCCCAAAGATGTTGGGTTAGGCTCCAGCCCCCCCCCAAACTGAAACCGTCCAGATCCACTATGTACCACTTGAATGGCCAGTCGCTGGTGCCCAGTGGACGGGCGAGTCAGTGAGTCTGTGGGAGTCGAGCGGCATATTCTTGAGAGATGGTTGAGCTTACAGCAGCGGGAGCATTTCTATCCTGTCGCTGGGCAAGCCTGTGCACGTGCATAGTATGAGGAGGAGCCTCAGTTACCACAGGATCGGCGTTTTGTGGTGCTTCGCTGTCCCGTGACGTTTACCTTGAGGTCGTCGTGAGGAGACGCAGGGTGGGCGGCTGAGCGGCTGGGGTGACAACTTGTGTCTGCAAGGCTGAATGTAGAGAGTATGGGTTGGGGGCTCCTAGCTGTGATGCTAACTTGGCAGCTGTGTCTAGTTGGGACGCCATTTCCACAGTCCTGGCTAACAGCAGGTCATCTGGCGCCGTCAGTAGCTTCTTCTGCAGCTCCGGCTTCATGGTATGCACCACTATCTGGTCTCGTATGATCTCCTCCTCCAAGTATCCAAATTTACATGTGCTGGCCAAACAGTGGAGGTCGGTGACGTATTGTTGTACTGATTCGCCCATACACTGTTGGTGCTGGCGAAACATAGTTCTTTGGACTATTACGCTTTGTGAAGCAGCAAAATGTCTGGCTAGCAAAGCTACACAGTCGTATGTGTCAGCGGGTCCAAGGGCTCAAAAAATACACTGTCCCTCACTGTGCCAAGGCTATGAACTAGCCTGCTCTTTTGCCTAGCCTCATTAGCTTCAGCTAGGTTAGTGGTAGGGATAAGCCGATCCGATCTGCTGTATCAATATTGGGTTTGATCCAGGCAAAATGGCTGGATTGGTATTGGTAAGGAATAAAAGTAATTTACCAATCTGATACATTAACAATAGGCGCAATCGTGTTCTCAGCAGCGCTGCACATGGCTTCTGTAAACAGAGGCAATGAGTGTCAAATCACTGGAGTGATTAAGCCACTGGAGCCTAGCGGAGGTGCCACCCAGGCAGACGGTGGCGGGCGGCGGTGATCGGCGGCTGTGATCGGTGGAGTTCGGCTGCGCCGGTGGTGTGCGGCATAACCGGCCAGGCAGACGGCGGCAGGCGGCGGCGATCAACGGCGGTGATCTGCGGAGCTGTGCAGCATTACTTGGCGGAGGAGCTGTGCAGGAGCTCGGTTGTGGCGGGTCCAGCAGCGGCCGGGCTAGTTGAGGCCTAGCCGGATTCTCTGTTTATTTCTATCCACAGGTCAGTAAAATGCCACCAAAAAAAGAGGAAATGGAAGAAATTAAAAAATCTCTGAACTTTATGTCAGAAGAATTGGCCAAATTGACTAGCCAGCAGGCCAAAATAATAGGCCTAATAGAAGAGGTACAAGCCCTACATTTAATAATTCAAGAAAAAGACAAAAAAATTATGGACCTGGAGCAACACGGGCGTCTTTTGGAGCAACGCGTCGAGGATCTTGAACAAGGTTCTCGTATTGATGACCTAGTTATAAGTGGACTAGACATCAGATATCAGTCATATGCCCATGCTGCAACAGGACTGAGTGGTGAAGATGCTCCCATGAGTGAATCGGTGTCCTTAGAAAATCAAGTGCTTCAGTTCCTTAATAATAGAGACATTAAGGTAGAAGCCAATGCAATTTCAGCCTGTTATGCTCTACCGAAGAAAGATAACAAAACAAAGAAATCAATTGTGATGCGCTTTGTGAACAGAAGGGTAAAGAATGACATACTGAGGCAGGCCAAAAAGCTAAAGGAAACTCAAGTTTACCTAAATGAACACCTGACAAAAAAAAAAAAACGCTGAATTAGCACGGCAGGCACGGATGCTGAAAAAACAAAATAAGATACAGGCAACCTGGACAAGAAATTGTAGAATTTGGATTAAACTAAATGGAACACCTGAGCAAGCAAGGAGTATAATGATCAGAGATGCTACTGACTTAAATAAATACAGATGAACACCGATTAAAAAATTATGAGTCAATGATAATCCATATTCATACACACGATAAGAATAGTTCTTTTGATACACCATGCCAAAGTACTTTAAAAAAAATAAGCAAAATAAACAAAAACTTATGATCGACTCGAGTAGACATCAATTATCCCCAGCTGGAAGAAGTCATCTGACACAGAGTGAGGAAACTCAAACTCTGAAAATATGCCACTATGCTGAACATAAACCACAAGAGATGGAGAATGATATTGATCCTGATAACCACTTTTTCAATAATATTCATAACCACTGTGAATATTACACTGAAAAGCAATTCAAAAGTCAAGTGCAATTAGATGGTAAACTGTCAATAATACACTTCAATAGCAGAAGTCTTAACAAAAACTTTCCACAGATTCAGGACTATTTAAAACAGCTAGACAGAAAATTCACAGCTATTGCAGTCTCTGAAACCTGGCTTAATGAAGAACAGGCTCCCCTGATGGCAATAGAGGGATATCAGATGTTTTATATTAACAGAACTCAAAAAAAAGGGTGGTGGTGTTGCACTGTATATTGATGACCTATATAGATGTAAGCTTGTAAATGAAATGTCCTCTGCACTACCAGGGATTTTGGAATGTGTTACTATTGAGATTGACCTAGACAAAACAAAAAATCTAATCATAAGCTGCATATATAGAACGCCGGGAACTTGCATTGAGACATTCAGAGATAAATTAGTCGAGCTGTACAATAATATTACTAGTAAGAAAATGGTAGCAATTTGTGGAGATTTCAATATTGATTTACTGAATCCACATCAACAAAATGTAGTTACAGAGTTCAAGAACTCTATGTACAGCATGAGTCTATATCCCACAATAACACATCCCAGTAGAATCACAGTTCACTCTGCTACACTTATTGACAACCTGTTTGTCAATGTTATCGATAAGAAAATAGAAAGTGGATTATTGATAAATAAGTGACCACTTGCCAACCTTTGCACTTATCCATGGCCACACGGGGCCCAACGCAGAAAAAATTTCAAAATCGTTCAGACACAAATCACCAAATGCAATCAATTCTCTTAAAGAGGACTTGCTGAAGCAAGACTGGACAGAAGTCTATGTATCAGATGTAAATGAAGCCTATGACACATTTATAAACATTGTAACCACTCTTTATGAAAAAAACTGCCCATTAGTAAAAAAAAAAGCTTAAACACAAATTTGCTGATAAGCCATGGTTAACCAAAGGACTACAAAAGGCGTGTAAAAAGAAAAATTTATTATATAAAGCTTTCCTAAAGAAAAGGACAAAAGAAGCAGAGCAGCGGTATAAAACATACAAAAATAAGTTAACATACAGTATATAATAAGATGTAGTAAAAGAGACTGTTACAGTAAAGAACTGGAGAAAAACAAAGACAATATTAAAAATACATGGACAATACTCAACAGTAGTAGACGGTTATGCTGTTTCATCCCATCTAGCAACAATGCTCTGCACTGTGTGTGTTTATATATTTACATATTTATTCCATCTAGCTACAATGCTCCGCACTGTGTTTTTATATATCTACATATTATTCCATCTAGCTACATTGCTCCGCACTGTGTGTGTTTATATACTTGCATATTTATTCCACCTAGCTGCAATGCTCCGTACTGTGGGTGTTTATATATTTACATATTTATTCCATCTAGCTACAATGCTCTGCACTGTGTGTTCATATACTCATATATTTATTCCATCCAGCTACAATGCTCTGCACTGTGTGTCTGTGTGTGTGTGTGTATATATTTATTTTATAGTAATATGTACATATGTATATTAGCCGCTCTTGCTTGCTTGTTTTTTTCTTGCCTTCTGATTGTTGCTCTGAGTGTTGCTATCCCTGTGCTGTTGCAATCCTGGAATTTCCCCGTTGTGGGACTAATAAAGGCTTATCTTATCTTATCTTATCTTAGTATCCTTGGAAATAAAAGCAGAAATACAAGCTACCCAACTAATATTCCAAAAAATAATAAAACGACTCAGAGTGTGAATATAGCTTCACCTGCAGATGAATTTAATAATTTTTTTGTTAACATTGGACCTAAACTGGCCCGAGAAATACCCACTACGGTGCCTACAGGTGATACAATATGCAATAACACTGCTGTAAAAGACTCCATCTTCATAAAGAACACAGACGAAAGAGAGGTCATTGAAATTGTTAAATCGTTCAAAAGTAAAACATCTACGGACTGTGATGGTATTGACATGCTACTAGTCAAAACTGTTATCGAATGCATAGTAAAACCACTGACGTATATCTGTAACCTGTTTCTCCAATCAGGTATATTTCCCAATGCAATGAAAATAGCTAAAGTAATTCCGATATACAAGACGGGCGACAGAGGGGAACTCTCAAACTATAGACCAATTTCACTATTACCGCAATTTTCCAAGATACTTGAAAAAATATTCTATGAGAGAATTGACAACTTCATACTAAAGAATGATTTATTGTGTGAGCAGCAATTCACACAATAACACGTTCAGACACAAGAGGACAACTGCATATGCCCTAATGGAATTTACAGAAAAAATATCAACAGCCATTGAAAATAAAGAGTATTCAGTTGGAGTATTTCTAGATCTTAAAAAAGCATTTGATACAGTAGATCACAATTTATTATTAAAGAAACTACAAAATTGTGGTATTAGAGGGGTAGCACTGTCCTGGTTAAGTAGTTACTTAAAGAATAGATATCAGTATGTATGTGTTAGCAACAAAAACTCAAGAGAGTTACTGAAGGTCACCTGTGGAGTCCCACAGGGTTCAGTTTTGGGACCATTATTATTCAATATGTATATAAACGATATATGTAAAGTTTCAGAAAAAATGGACTTAATATTGTTTGCCGATGACACTAATCTGCTATGCAGTGGAAACAATTTGGAACAACTTCTGGATACACTCGGAAAGGAATTAGGAAAGCTTAAACTGTGGTTTGATTCAAACAAATTAACGCTCAATTTAAGTAAGACAAAATTTATAGTCTTTAACAACCATCACAACAACCCAGTACCCAAACTCAGTGTAAATGGTGTAGAGATTGAAAGGGTATCTGAAACTAAATTCCGTGGAGTAATAATTGATAACAAACTGTGTTGGAAGTCACATATTAATTATATTAAAGGTAAAGTATCCAAATCAATTGCAATATTACACAGAGTGAAATATTTGCTGAATCAACCCACACTATACACCTTGTATCATTCATTAATACTCCCATACATGACATATTGTAATGAAGTATGGGGAAATACATATAAAACAAACATATATCCACTCTTTATGCTTCAAAAGAGAGCTATTAGAATAATAAACAAAGCAGCTTACAGGGAACCAACAAACCCACTTTTTCTTAAACAAAAAACTCTCAAGTTGAAAGATCTGGTTGACTTTAAAACCGCAATAATAATGTTCAAAGTGAAGAATTTATCAATGCCCGCAAATATCCAAAAGTTGTTCCAAACAAGGGAGAAACGATATCACTTCAGAGGAACATGTATATTTCAAAAGCCTACAGTGAGAACAGCCACCAAGCAACACTGTATTTCAGTGCAAGGAGTCAGATTATGGAACGATTTTGGACCTGAATTAAAATCATGTACAACGCTTGGACAATTTAAACAAAAACTAAAGGAAGAAATACTCCAAACATATTTACAAGACGACATGTAAACTCACATAAGGATTGACATATCCAGCCTGTGTTGTGTTGTAGCTTAGTTTTTTTTTCTTTTTTTTTTTTCTTTTTTTTTTTTTCTCTGTGACATTTTGCCTTAGATTTGTTTTTGAATAGTAACCGCTTAACTTAGCCTAGCTTAGTTTTCTTTTTTCTCTCAGTCACATTTTGTCTTAGCTTTGTTTTAAATTGTAATCGCTCTTGTCTTGTTTTCTCTTTTTTCTCTTTTGAATTCTTGGATGGAATATGGGTGGGCAATATAAGCTGCGGCTTCAGCCATCACCCATTTCGGATAACTCACGTGGAATTGTATAGTAGGAGGAGTCTTTGTCTAATTTGACCTTGTTGTTATATTATACAGTTGCTTTTAACCTGTACTGTACTATCCGAAATAAATTCATTCATTCATTCATTCATTCACTGGAGCCTGTCTGTGGGACTCGCCTCAGTATGTTGCTATGTGGTACCAGCATTTACAATTTTACACCACCAACTTGATAAAACACTTGCAAAAGTATCACAGCAAAGGAGTATGCTGAATTATGTCAAGAACCGAGCAGAAGTACGGGTGTTGCGCAGCAGCAGCTACTGCCAGTGCTGCTTTTCAGCTTGGGAGGCTGGATGCTAAAAGTGAAACCTAAAAAGAATGAAACTGAAAGGAAAAACCAGACTGGAGCGTACCTTTTGGGGGAGAGCCTTACAGTTGATAAGAGGTAGGTGACAGAATCATAAATAACAATTTTTTTTGTATTTTTTTTGTATTTTGTATGCTTTATTAATCCCAGAGGGTGAAAGGCTACATGAACATGAAATGGAACAGGAATGACTTCAAAATAAGAGCAAACCTAAAAACTACGAATGGACAGAGAATAATATCATAAACACTACTAAATAAACTGAGGACCAGGAGAATACTTATGATAATAATAATAGATGACAAAAATACAACTTAAAGGGTTAGTTCCTTTATTTTCAGATCTACAGCATTTTTTACTTCATGCATAGTGCAAGTGGCACTTTGAATTTCATCTGAATGTTTACTTAAATACTCAGCTTCAAAGTTTTGTATAAACTTGCACTTAAAACTTCAGAATGCATGTTTACATAGTGCTAGTAGTAGTAAAATGCTGCCAGTGTTGCAAAGTTTAAAATAAAAAAAGCAATTTAAAAAAGTTGCTGAACTGAGTCAGATTTGTATTCTTTGACTTTTAGATTTCTGTTTTATATGTGTACAAAATAAAGGTAGTCATTAACAAAGTATTTCTGTACTTTTGTTGTTTAAAATAAGAGAGATGGTATTGGGTTTGGATTGGTATTGGCCGATACTCAAAGTCACAGTACCGGTATAGGTCTTGAAAAAGTGGTATCGGCTCATCCCTAGTTAGCAGCGGCCATAAAAGTCTCAAAAGATTCATACCAGTGAGGCCATGGAATCGGTGGCTCCCCAGGCAGAGCGAGGAACGGTGGTGGAATTTCCATTATCCTCATTGCCAGTGTTATGTCTGAAAAACTGGTGGACAACAACCATGTACTGAACTTAGCTTTATTCAGCTTGAACACCAGAATAGAACTAACTTGTGGCGCTACACAGGCACCACCAACAACACAACGTGCTGACGTCACTTGCGTGAGCGTGCACGCATCCAGGGAAACAGTTACAGTATTACCAGATACTACAGATTTATTTTATTTTTTATTTCATGAATTAAAAACCTGACAAATTAATGCATACACAATTATGGCATTGGAAAAAATCTGGCGCCCGAGATACTAAATAAATGAAATATTCCATTTTTAAAAAATCACTCCAATATGCTCTGGGCTTATTCAAAAGTGTTGCCACTCATTGAAAAATAGCATATTTTGGTTGTTTAATTGGAGTGTGTCATTAGTTATGGATGTGGGGTGCCTGGACCTTTGCACTTTCACAGTTGTGTATTTATTTATGTAATTAATTTTAATTATGATCATTTTTTTCTAAATAAATAGAGAATATATACCTTCATGTCTTACAGAAAATGTGTAAAAAAAAATTCAACTTCAGAACATGCACTGTCCAGATTTTTGCGAAGAACTATCTCGGGCTGGCCATTTTTTTAAACTCATGTAATTATTTTATAAACCTTTTCAAACTGTGATCTGAAACCTCTTTATACAGTACTTACCTGAGCATAATCGACATCCTAAATTGTATCCTATTTCTCTAGGTCCTGCAACATCAAAATTATGAGCTCCCTTAAATTATGAATCATGATTCATAATTTAATTCAAATAACTAATTTATTATCAAAGTGTAAAGCTAAGAAGGCTTGAAATAACTTGATGGTGAATATCAAAAATATAAAATTAACTCAGTTTAAAAATTTATGTTCCATAATATAACTTGAGATACATGAATATTCTAAGAAAAATAAGAGAAGACATGTTATACATGTCTTTTATATAACACATACTGTAGTGTTGGTGGCAGTGCGGTGGCGGAGTGGTTAGCACTGTGGCAGCACAGCAACTCACCCTTGGCCGGGGGATCCTGGGTTCGATCCCAGCCCCCGACCAACAGTGATCTGTGTGGAGTTTGCATGTTCTCCACATGTCTACGTGGGTTTACTCCGGGATTTCTCCGGTTTCCTCCCACATGCCAAAAACATGCAAGTTAGGTAAATTGGCATCAAAACTGGGGATTCTAAATTGTCCTTAGGTATGACTGTGAGAGTGAATGGTTGTCTGTCTCTCTGTGTTGGCCCTGCGATGGACTGGCGATCTGTCCAGGGTGTACCCTGCCTCTCGCCCAAAGATGCTGGGATAGGCTCCAGCCCCCCCGCGACCCGAAAAGGATTAAGCGGAAGAAGATGGATGGATGAATGGATGGATGTAGTGTTGGTGTTTGACACCTTATTGTGAAGTGCGGTGTAGTGGCGGGCACTTCCTGTTCCACCACTGCTCCGCCCTATAAATAGCAATGGGCATCCATGATGTGGCCTCTTCGACCAGTGCCCTCTGCCTGGTGTCTACCATGTGTCTGCTGTTATTACCAGTGTTCAATAAAGCTGTGTTCGTCCAGCCATCTGGCCTCATCCTTTATAGAGGTATTTTACCATGCATAACATTTGGTGATCGAGGATTAACTAATGGAGGTGTGTATTACACCACTTCGCCCCTTCCTCAAGTTCCCGGGCGAGCCGCCCGTGCCATGGCCAAGATGGTTTGAAGCTTTCCAGACTTACATCACTGCGCTTGACCTGGGTAAGCTCGACAGGTCAAGAGCATGTGCACTACTTGTTCACAACCTCGGGATTAAGGGCCAACATGTCCTGTGTACACTCGGAGCTTTGGACTCTTTTGAAGACGTCGTCGAGCTGCTAGCAAGCCACTTTTATACCCCGAATAGTGTGACTGTCCAGAGGATTTGCTTTCGGCAGCAACATCAATGTGTGGGTGAGCCTATACATCGGTTTGTCGCCAACTTGAGGCAGTTAGCTAGTGAGTGTCATTATGGGCCGCTGGAGGATGAATTGGTGTGTGACCAGCTTGAGGAGCACATGAGTAGCGCCGCTATACGGGCTAGGTTGCTCACGGCGCTGAGTGACCTAACACTAGCCAGGGCTGTTGAGCTAGCTCTCCCTTTGGAGGCCGCAAACAAGCTAGCTTCGGAGCTAAACTGGCGCCAGTCACAATGGCCATCAGAGCCTCCCGCCACAGTAAATGCAGCCGACTCTGATAGCAAGAATAGCTTGGACGACGGCACTACGGAAGCCAATACTGCCAGCCGAAGGTCTGCCCCAGGAAAACACTTTTACAAGAGTTGTGGGTCCGTGACACACCGAAATAAGGCTAAGGACTACTCAGCTAGAGGGAAGCGTTGTAGCAGATGTGGATGCTTGAACTGTTATTCTAGGGTGTGCCATGTATCTGAGTTGGAGAGCCCACAGAAGAAATCACTCCACCTGCCCCCAACAACTATCCATACGGTGTCTCCCAGTACTAACGGGCACACTTTCTGTGCAGTGGAACTGGACGGTGTGGAGGTACCGCTGCTGCTTGACACAGGGGCGGAGGGGTCGTTGCTGAATTGGGCCATAGTGAGGAAGTTTTTCCCCCACTACAGGTTAAAAGGTAGCCCAGCGCCACTTTATGGTTATGGAGGTGGCAGCCTGTGCACAGTTGGGACATTGGCGTCACTGGTTCGGTGTAAGTCTGCGACGATGGTTGACTTCACGTTCCACGTGACGGCCCGAGGCAACAACATCATGGGCTGTGACTAATGGACTGGGTTTCGCCATTAAAGACAATGCTGGGGAAGAATGGTCGGATTGTGGCCAGTGGAACCCTCCAGTTCTGGTGGTCAATGATGACGTTATGTGGGACAAAGAACTAACGGACACCATGGCAGTCAAGCAGGACCAGGCTCACTTAGGTTCGGTGCAGGAGGGTCTCAGTGCTGCCACTTGGGAAACAGTAGAGGCGGGTACCGAGTGTGGCAGTGAGGTGCCTGCGCTGGCGAGTGACGCCGATGTGCTAGTCCCAGATTCCTCCAGAGCTTGGCCGCAGAGGGATAGAGGATCTACAGCTACGATGGCGACCGCTACGATGGCTTCAGAAGAGGATGGGGCCAGACCGACGAGCACGGAAAAACCGCATGCTGAGCAGCACCATGTCAGGCCGAGCCGAGCCCCTCTTAGGATTATGGACTTGGTTTGGGTTCAAGGAGAGGAACGGCCATGGCGTAGATGGGCCAGATGACAACCAGTGAAACATCAGGAGTGTCTGCGCATAGTGGCTAAACTGGGCGCAGCATACTTCCAGCTGTCTGATGACTCAGCAAGGCACGCCAGTCAGCTTCGGCGTGTCCGGGAAGAGACTTCTGGTGACGGGGCTGGACGAGAGTGGGAGTCAGTGGTGATGAGGAGAGACGCTTTTGTCTGTGAAATCAGCCATTGTCCTGGGGGCCTGCTGCTTCCAGGGGCGTGCTTGCTAAGGGGCTGCCCTGGGCCCCACATGATGGTTCTGCTCCTCCTGCCCAAGGAACGGTGCTGTAAATTTTGTGTTAATAGTTCTGATGTTCTAATGTTTATGTATGTTGTAAAATGAGATTATTTTGTGTGTTTTTATTAGTTTAGGAACACAGCAATGATTTTAGTTTATTAATGGACTTTTCCTTTAGCT
The DNA here is from genome assembly GCA_020510985.1 of Pholidichthys leucotaenia. Taxonomy (NCBI): domain Eukaryota; kingdom Metazoa; phylum Chordata; class Actinopteri; order Cichliformes; family Pholidichthyidae; genus Pholidichthys; species Pholidichthys leucotaenia. The sequence continues at coordinate 363,192,490 of CM035839.1, read as the reverse complement.
TATCAGGTGGCAGAATAATCCACCGCGCCATGTGGGCAGGACGATAGTCCACCCGTCCGCCCTATTTTAAGTTTTGTTGTGTGAATGTGTTAGGCCATTTAGATACATCAGTTTTCGTTTTGCTAGTGTGTGATTCGGGTCCCAAATTTGGGGGGGGAGTAATTGAGTGAGTGGTTTTGGACTTTTCTAAGTGGGGGAGGAAAAGTGGTGTTGGTGTTTGACACTTTATTGTGAAGTATGGTGTAGTGGCGGGCACTTTCTCTTCCGCCACTGCACCACCCTATAAATAGCAGAGGGCATCCATGATGCAGCCTCTTCGACCGGTGCCCTCTGCCTGGTGTCTACCGTGTGTCTGCTGTTTTTTCCAACGTTCAATAAAGCTGTGTTTGTCCAGCCATCTGACCTCGTCCTTTATAGAGGTATTTTACTATACACAAAACATACATGTTATACAAAAATTTATTTAACATATCTTGCTATCTCATTTAGGCAAAAGGAACAATAATGACATAAAGCCCACATAAAGCCCACACTGTCCTTTATATCAAATAAGCTGGAGAGACCACATCTCCCAGCTGGTCTGGGAACACCTTGGTATCCTCTCTAAAGAACTGGTGTGGTCGGGGAGAGGGAAGTCTGGGCTTTTCTGCTTGAGCCGCTGTCTCTGCAACTTGGACCTCCAGAAAAGCGGTAGAAGATAGGTGGATGGATGGATGGATAGACACATCTAGGGTTGCCACCCATCCTGTAAAATACAGTGTTGTCCTGTTTTTTACACTAACATAATGCGTCCTGTATTGAATCAATACAGGAAGCGGGTTGTCCTGTATTTACTAGGTGCCTTTAACGCAACATCATCTTATCTGCATTCTGTATGTTGCCCTCCTACTCAGTAGCTTTTGGTTGATTTGTTTACGTTTATACACCGTATGTGAAGTCATTGCTCGACAATGACTTCACATACAGTGTATGTGAAGTCATTCAGCCTGGTTCAGCCTGGTCCCATGAACCAGCCTGGTTCTGCTGGAGGTTTCTTCCTGTTAAAAGGGAGTTTTTCCTCTCCACCGTCGCCAAGTGCCTGCTCACAGGGGATCGCCTGATTGCTGGGGTCTTTCTGCAACTGTGGGGGTTCCCCCTACAGTTGATAGTGCTATGAGATGACTGTTGTTGTGAAATGGCGCTATATAAATAAAGTTGAATTGAATTGAATTGAGAGATAGCCGGGTGGGCTCAGCAGCAGCCACAGCGCCTTACCAGTCTTCTCCAGATCAATAGTCTGCCCCGTGCATCAGTCAAACGTAAACGTTTGCAGAAGTGCCAACAGGAGTGGGAAGAACTCAATGATTGGCTTGACAGCGTAAAATACAATGGGTACAAGGCAAACTGCAAAGTATGCCAACGGGTGTTTTCCATATGGTGGTTTAGGAGATGTGTGGCAGCATGCTGAAGGAGAACAGCATTCTCATAATACCAGGAGCAGAAAACCCCATATTGCAGTCTCTCAATTCTTCATTCCCCAAGAATCTCCTGAGGCTGATGTGGTTACAGCAGCTGAGTTAACCCAGGTATACAGTAGTCTGCACACCTGATGATGATGATGATGATGATGATGATGATGATGATAAGAAGGGCAGTATTTCAATCAAATGTATTTGAAGTAATATCAGTTGGTCTACAGTCAGGGTTGGTACACATTTTACAAGGTCAAATTCAAGCACTTTTTAAGGGCCATTTTCAATTACTTTCAGCACCTTAAAGCTGTGGTAAATTGCATATTTACAGGAATACATACACTATTCAGTCTATTCAGTCATAACTGATTCCAATTTTGTGAAAGAAAGATTTATATAATTTCAAGCACTTCCAAGCATTTAAATGCCAATGTAAACTTGATTTATATAGCACATTTAAAAATAACAACAAGGTTGGACAAAATGCTTCACATGTGGGAATGTGAAAAGGATGAGACTGATTTCTCTCAAAGCAGCTTTATTCACATTCACCATCATCTCAACGAAGAAAGAAAGTATCACAGGAAACTCTCGTCCCTTAAATACCCGGGACTCTCACAGCTCACAAGTCACTTTGCATCACAAGTCACATTGCATTATAATCACCCGTAATGATGCATCTCCTCTATAATCCCTTAATATCACCCCCACAGTCTCAGGCCCTGCATACCAAAGCTAACACCTTCCAGATTCCTGTTATCTCCAAGGAAATTCTGTCTTTGTTCTTATCTCAAATGTGAGGCCTTAAATAAGTCACAAAGTAGGTCACATGTGTGGCCACCCCCCCCAAACATTTAGATCGAACAACCGAATAACAGTTTGCATGCTGTGATAACATCATTGTACATCAATCCACATGCTGCTTGGGCCTCAGTCTTCTCCTGTATCTGCTGTAACCAGGTTTCACCACCTCCACGGCGCCGTCATGCTGGGGAGCTGCTGTCTGAGGGTGCAAACTTTCTGTCAGTCTCTGCGGGTGATCTGGGGAAATATTACTCTGGGAAACACCCCGTGGTGGCCTGCCGCGTCGAGGGGCCCTTGCCAACAGCATTTGCTCGTCCGCCACTACAAAAGCGGGTTTGAGTCTGTTTATGCCAACCTTTTCCCTCCTACCCCCCAAATCTAGCAAAAAATGCTCGTCCCCTGTTTCCAGCACTCTGAACGGCCCATCATAAGGTGGTCGCAGTGGTGTGCGATGCGCGTCTTGTCTGATAAAAACAAACTCCGCGTTTTTCAAAGCTTTAGGCACAAAAACGCGCGGAAAACTGTGGTGCACGGGGCCGGGCAGCGCGCTTGATTCTATGTTACTCCGCAACAGCTGAGACGGGGAAGTGTCTGGAGCCGGGTTATCTGGGAGAAACTCCCCAGGCAGCCGAAGAGGTTGCGCAAACACGAGCTCCGATGGGGAGGCTTCTAAGTCCTCTTTAAGCGCAGAACACAACCCCAATAAAATCCACGGTAACTTGTCTACCCAATTTGCATCCGTCAGTGACGCTCTGAGAGCCGCTTTCAATGACCTATGAAAACGTTCGCATAACCCGTTAGCCTGCGGATTGTACGCGGTTGTGCGGTGAATTGTGACACCCAGGTTGCGGGCCATTGTCGACCAAAGTTCGGACACAAATTGAGGGCCTCTGTCGGACGTAATGTCCGACGGAACGCTGAAGCGCGCCACCCAAGCTGTTAAAAACGCGTGCGCCACCTCCTCGGCCGTGGTTGATGCCAGCGGGACCACTTCAGGCCAGCGCGTGGTGCGGTCCACCATTGTCAGAAGGTGTGTGCACCCTTGTGATGGCGGGAGGGGGCCCACGAGGTCCACATGAACGTGATCGAACCTCTTGGCCAGAATGTGAAACGGCTCCAAAGGAGCCCTCGTGTGCCTGTGTACTTTGGTTCGTTGACACGCCGTGCAGGCTGCTGCCCACTCTTTAACTTGTTTGCGAAGACTCGGCCACACAAATTTCTCTCCTACCATTTTGACCGACGCGTGCACTCCCGGGTGTGCCAAAGAATGAATCGAGTCAAAAACGCGGCGGCGCCACGCGGCTGGTACTACTGGACGCGGCCGTCCAGTGGAGAAATCGCAGATTAGAGGGGGCATACCGTCTTGCAGCACCCTGTTCTCCAGCCTTAACCCTGTTGGTCCAGACTGGAGCGCGCGCACATCCGCGTCACTAACCTGCTCCGCGGCCATGGCTGCGTAATCTATCCCTACGCTGACTGGAGCCGCCACGGCGCGCGAGAGGCAATCTGCCACTACATTCAGTTTGCCCGCCACATGCTGAATATCAGTGGTAAACTCTGAAATCGCGGCCAGCTGTCTCTGTTGCCGGCCTGACCATGGTTCGGAAACCTTGGCCATCGCGAATGTTAGCGGCTTGTGGTCAACAAATGCGGTGAAACAGCGTCCTTCCAGCCAGAACTGAAAGTGGCGGATGGCCAAATGGAGAGCCAGCAGCTCCCTGTCAAACGCGCTGTATTTACGTTCACTATCGCGGAAAGGTCCTGCTGAAAAAGGCGAGGGGCTGCCAAACCCCGGCTACGTGCTGCTCCACGACCGCCCCTATGGCCACATCAGACGCGTCAGTAGTGAGCGCTATGCGGGCCGTTGGGTCTGGGTGTGCCAACAATGCAGCCTTTGCCAAGGCTGCTTTAACCTCCGAGAACGCTTGCTCCCGCTCCAGGGACCACTCGACCTTATTCGCGGGTTTCTGTTTTTTGAGCGCGGCATACAGCGGTTGCATGAGTTGCGCCGCGAAGGGGAGAAAATGGTTATAAAAATTCACCATTCCCAAAAACTCCTGTAACGCCCTGACCGTCTGCGGCGGGGGAAAATCTGCTACCGCGCGCACTTTGTCAGGAAGCAGAACTGCTCCTTCAGGGGAGACGCGGTGTCCTAAAAAATCAATCTGCGCCACCCCGAACTGACACTTCGCTGGGTTGATTATTAACCCGTGATCTCCCAACCTCCAGAAAACTGTGGCTAGGTGGTTTTCGTGTTCGTCTTCGGACGCGCTGGCTACCAAAATATCGTCTAAGTAGACGAACACGAAAGGGAGACCGCGTAGCACCACGTCCATCATGCGTTGGAACGTCTGTGCAGCCCCTTTAAGCCCGAATGGCATACGTAAAAACTCGAATAGGCCAAATGGAGTTATTACTGATTTGGGTATGTCCTCAGCGCGCACTGGGACTTGGTGGTAACCGCGGACCAAATCGATCTTAGAAAAAACACGAGCCCCTGCCAAATGAACAGAAAAATCTTGGATATGCGGGATTGGGTAGCGGTTGTGCGCTGTAGCGTTGTTTAACCTGCGGAAATCCCCACAAGGTCGCCATGATCCGTCAGCCTTCGGGACCATGTGTAGCGGGGAAGCCCACGGACTTTTTGAACGCCTGATAATGCCCAACCTCTCCAGGTTGGCGAACTCCTCGCGCGCTATGGCCAGTTTAGCTGCGTCCAAGCGCCGAGCTTTCGCAAAAACGGGCAGTCCGATAGTGGTAATAAAATGCTCCACCCCGTGTTTAGCGACTGTTGCTGAAAATGTGGGGACCGTGAGTGCTGGGAACTGAGTGAGCAGTGTGTGGAACTTACCGCTTGCAGCTGTGACGTTGGCTTGTGCTGTTGGCGGGGCCACTCACGCTGTACAGGGAATAGAATCAAAAGAAAATGCATTAACCAGGCGCCTGTTAGCGAGAGCAAGCAATAAACCATGTGAGCACAAAAAATCAGCCCCCAACATATTGAAATTCACTGCTGCTATAACAAAAGTCCACTCAAATGTACGGCCGTGTAGAGACAGAAGCAGAGTCTTCTCACCAAAGGTCTTAATCTCCGAGCCGTTCGCTGCTGTCACCCTGGGACCTCTGGAACCTGCAAGCCTGTCCGCGTAGGAAGGTGTGATGAAACTCAACTGGGAGCCTGTGTCCACGAGGAATTGCCTCCCCGAGCGTGCGTCCAACAAGTAGAGCAGCTTGTTCTCTTCCCCGAGGGCCGCGGCTGCTACCGAACCCCGGTCTTGGCGTTTCCCGAACGCTGAAACTGGCACGGTGGTACACACTTGCGTGCCCTCTCTGCAAAACGGCGATGGTAGAAACAAAGGGCGTCTCCTCTGCGTTCCCTGGCTCTCGCCGTTGCCGTCGTCAGTGGGTCTGCTACTGCTGCCCCTGGCCCCCTGCCATCTGCGGTCGTCGCGCCGAGTTCCACTGCTGCGGCCCAGGCCGCACGCTGTCTGCTGGAGTTGACGATTCGCTGCGCCTCCCGGGCCAGCGCGCGGTAGTCCCGCTGGGCCAACAATGGCGAACTGGTCAGGGTTGCTTTCGTCACTGACGGTAGGGTCCTGAGGAAGAGGTGGGTGAAGATGAAGTGGTCGTCATCTGAGCCTTTCAACCTCAACATCTTCTCCATCAGATTAACAGGCGTGTCATCTCCCAACTCAGTCAGCGCCAGGAGTCTCTCTGCTCACTCCTCGACGGAGGGGGTGAAGTGCTGGATGAGTGCAGCCTTCAACGCGCCGTATTTGTCGCTGTCTGGCGGCTGCTTGATAAGGCTCTCCACGTGCTGAGCCGTGTGGTTGTCCAGTCTTGCGACCACATGGTAGAATTTTGTGTCATCTACCAATATTCCCTGGAGGTTGAATTGTGCCTCAACCGCATGGAACCAGGAGCGCGGATTGTTCTGCCAAAAGTCCGGTAGCTGGACTGTAGTGGCATTCGCTTGGCTGGGGGCTCCTGACGAGGCTGGCCCCGGGGAGCTCTCCTATTGTTGCATGCTACGTCTTGGGTCACCAGTGTGGGAATGTGAAAAGGATGAGACTGATTTCTCTCAAAGCAGCTTTATTCACATTCACCATCATCTCAACAAAGAAAGAGAGTATCACAGGAAACTCTCGTCCCTTAAATACCCGGGACTCTCACAGCTCACAAGTCACTTTGCATCACAAGTCACATAAGATAAGATAAGATAAGATAAGCCTTTATTAGTCCCACAACGGGGAAATTCCAGGATTGCAACAGCACAGGGATAGCAACACTCAGAGCAACAATCAGAAGGCAAGAAAAAAAAAGCAAGCAAGCAAGAGCAGCTAATATACATATGTACATATTACTATAAATATATATATATATATATATATATACACACAGACACACAGTGCAGAGCATTGTAGCTGGATGGGATAAATATATGAGTATATAAACACACAGTGCGGAGCATTGTAGCTAGATGGAATAAATATGTAGATATATAAACACCCACAGTATGGAGCATTGCAGCTAGGTGGAATAAATATGTAAATACATAAACACACACAGTGCGGAGCAATGTAGCTAGATGGAATAATATGTAGATATATAAACACACAGTGCGGAGCATTGTAGCTAGATGGAATGAATATATAGATATATAAATATAAACATAAACACACCCAGTGCGGATCATTGTAGCTAGATGGAATAAATATGTAAATATATAAACACACACAGTGCAGAGCATTGTTGCTAGATGGGATGAAACAGCACAACCGTCTACTTAGTTATCCTACATGGTATGATTATGTGCCCATACATATTCTCACCCTCCATAGCAACCGGTATTTTCCTAGTTGTATGCCGGAGGGGACCATTGTGTAAGTCTATTGCATCTTTTGCATTCAAAAAACCATTAGGTTGTTACGTCTTTTTGCTATCTCTGCGAGCAGCCCTGCTTAGATTGTACAGTCTGACAGCTGTTGGTAGGAAGGACCTGCGAAACCTCTTGGTTGTGCACCTGGGATGATGTAGTCTACTGCTAAATGAGCTCCTCAGTGCATTCAGTATGTCCTGCATAGGGTGGAACTCGGACTCCAGCAGAGATGACAGTTTAGCCACCGTCCTTCTCTCTCCTATCTCCTCCACCGGATCAAGGCGCTGCCCCAGGACGGAGCTAGCTTTCTTGATCTGTTTGTTCAGTCTCTTCCTATTGGCTGCAGTAATGCCACTGCCCCAGCAGACCACTCCAAAAGTGATGGCTGATGCCACCACCGTGTCATAGAATGTCTTCAGCAGCGCCCCTTGTACACCAAAAGACCTGAGTCTCCTCAGTAGGAACAGCCTGCACTGTCCCTTCTTGTAGAGTGCGTCAGTATTGTGTGACCAGTCTAGTTTATTGTTCAGATGAACACCCAGGTACTTGTAGGATGTCACCATCTCAATGTCTGTTCCCTGTATATTTACTGGTGCTGTGAGGGGTTGTCCTTGCCTGCGGCAATCCACCACCAGCTCCTTAGTTTTCCTCGCGTTGATCTGGAGGCAGTTCCGATGGCACCAGTCCACGAAGTCCTGGATAAGCCCTCTGTACTCAGCTTCATCTCCATTGGAGATGAGGCCAACGATCGCAGAGTCATCAGAGAACTTCTGTAGATGGCAGTGTGTTGTGTTGTGTGAGAAGTCCGCAGTATAAAGAGTGAACAGGAAGGGAGCCAACACCGTTCCCTGGGGGGCCCCAGTGCTACCGATGATCGTGTCGGACACACAGTCCCGGGTTCTCACAAACTGAGGCCAATTCGTGAGGTAGTCCAGGATCCATGATGACAGGTGCTGGTCCACCCCTGCGCGCAGCAGCTTGTCCTTCAGGATCATCGGTTGGATGGTGTTGAAAGCACTGGAGAAGTCAAAGAACATGATCCTCACCACATTCCCGGGCTTCTCCAGGTGGGACAGAGAACGGTGAAGGAGGAAGATCATCGCATCCTCCACCCCAATGCCATGCTGGTAGGCGAACTGGAGTGGATCCATCGCTGGTTCCACCAGGGGGCGGAGGTGAGCAAGGAGCAGTCTCTCCAGGGTCTTCATCAAGTGGGACGTCAAGGCGACCGGTCTGTAGCTGTTCAGGTCTTTGGGGTGGGAAGTTTTTGGTACAGGTACCACACAAGATGTTTTCCATAGCTGTGGTACCCTCCCCAGCTTCAGGCTCAGGTTGAAGATGTACGTCACAATCCCACACAGCTGGTCTGCACAGGACTTGAGGAGCTTTGCGCTGATGCCGTCAGGTCCCGACGCCTTCCTCGCCTTGATCTTCCTCAGCTCCGTCCTCACCTGGGTCCTGGTCAGGGTCAGGATGGGGGGCTGTGTGTTGGGAGTGGGGGGGTGTTGGTGGAGTGGGGAGTGGGCAGCAGGACTTGATGTCTTTAGAGGCAGCAGTGGTTGTTGTGCAGTCAGGGGGGAGGGCAGTTGGTCAAACCTATTGAAAAACAGATTCAGATTGTTCGCCCACTCCCTGCCCCCCGTGGCCTGGGGGGAGGTATTCTGGAGCCCAGAGATGGTTTTGAGGTTTCTCCAGACCCCGCTGATGTCGCTCTGTTGCAGGTTGTCCTCCATCTTCCTCCTGAAGCTGTCCTTGCCTTCTCTGATCTTTCTCCTCAGCTCCCTCTGTACGGACTTCAGCATCTCCCTGTTCCCCTCCCTGTTGCCCGACCTGAAGATCCTCTTCTTCTCTCTCAGAAGTGCATAATGCATTATTGCATTATAATCACCCGTAACGATGCATCTCCTCTATAATCCCTTTATATCACCCCCACAGTCTCAGGCCCTGCATACCAAAGCTAACACCTTCCAGCTTCCTGTTATCTCCAAGGAAATTCTGTCTTTGTTCTTATCTCAAATGTGAGGCCTTAAATAAGTCACAAAGCAGGTCACATGTGTGGCCACACACACATGATAAAATAATAAAACATATGATAAAATACACATGTAACAAAATAAAATAAAATAAAATTAAGACAAGCTAAAAAAAACCCCACAGGGACCATTACATAACATGACCTGTATGACTCAAACGGAACTTGAATTAAAAGCCAGATTAAAAAGATGGGTTTCAAGTTGTGATTTAAAAGACCATAAGGATTCTGTGGTGCATACAGTATATGGAGTGGCAGGTTGTTCCATAATCTAAGAGCTGCCACTGCAAAGGCCCTATCCCCTTTCTGTTTTAATTTACTTTTAGGCTGCACTAAAAGCAGCTGGTCGGATGACCTTGATGCTCAAGGAGGAGAATAAAAGTCCAGAAGCTTGGTTAGATAAAAAAGTGCCAAGCCATTCAAAACCTTAAAAGTAAATAATGGAGCGGCCTGATCCAACCCCCACAACACAGAGACAGAACATAGAGACAGTCAGCTCGCACTCCTGGGTTTTTTCCGCTGCATGCTGCGTTTACAGCTGTGAGGTTAAAGTGTCATCCATGCATTGTGTTCATGCATCCTGTCTGTACCTCTGATATGCAAATGCCCAGATTGACCGCTGTGAATGCCTTTGATGTATTGTCTGAGTTGAGTATATATGCTGCACTGTGCTGTAAATCTGCCGCTCATTCTCTCACTCTTCAACTGCCGCTGGACACACGCACTGTGTGTCTGCTCTTCTCTGAGAGCCTGAGAACACCTCGGGCTGAGGTGATGTCCTCAGCCCAGTGCAGCATATATACTCAACTCAGACAATACATCAAAGGCATTCACAGCGGTCAATCTGGGCATTTGCATATCAGAGGTACAGACAGGATGCATGAACACAATGCATGGATGACACTTTAACCTCACAGCTGTAAACGCAGCATGCAGCGGAAAAAACCCAGGAGTGCGAGCTGACTGTCTCTGTGTTCTGTCTCTGTGTTGTGGGGGTTGGATCAGGCCGCTACAATAAGACAGTTTTAACATCAATGCAAAAATGGACTGGAAACCAGTGAAAACCTGCCAGAACTGGAGTGATGTGATCATACTTTCTAGTGCCTGTTAAAAAACGTGTTGCGGCATTCTGGACTAACTGCAAATGGTGGATAGTGGATTTTCCCAAACCAAAATAAAGTGAGTTGCAGTAGTCTAGTGGTGATAAAAGCATGATTAAGTTTTTCCATGTCTTTGTGGAGTAAATAAGATTTGGCCTTGGCAATCTGATGTAACTGATAAAAGCTTGACTGAATAACTGTGTTCACTTGCTTTTCAAGTTTAAAGAATTATCTAAAAACACAACAAGGTTTTTGACACTCGAACAACAATGGGAGGCAAGATAATCAGGCATAACAGTAATGTCACTCAGAGAGGTATATTTTCCAAATAAAATTATTTTTGTTTTGTTTTTGTTTAAATGAAGAAAATTTTGTGTCAGCCATTCTCTGACCTCATGTAAGCAGTCCAGTAATGGCTGCAGTGGGTTGGGAGTATTAAACTGAATGGGAATATAAATTTGAATATCATCAGCATAACAGTGAAATGGAATGTTGTGTTTTCTGAAGATATTACCCAAAAGCAGCTTGTATAAAGAGAACAACGTGGGACTCAAAACGGACCCTTGAGGCACACCACAAGAAATGGGGGCTGAGCAAGAGGAGAAATCACCAATAACAACAGAAAATAACCTTTCAGATAAATAAAACTCAAACCATGATAAAACCGTACCAGTGGACCAACATATTTAAGTCTTGACAGCAAAATAGAATGGTCAACTGTATCAAAAGCAGCTGTTAAATCTAAAAGAACTAAATCAGCAGAGCTCCCAGAATCAACAATTAAAAGATCATTAAAAACTCTTAAAAGGGCAATCTCAGTGCTGTGGCAAGATTTAAAACCGGACTGAAGCACTTCAGTAACATTTAACATGACTGTTAAAGAATGTCTGAAGTTGATTAAAAACAACTTTTTCCAAGATTTTAGACAGAAAAGGCAGTTTTGATATTGGCCTATAGTTACAAAGGACATTTAGGTCAAAATTTCTCTTTTTAAGAATAGGCTGCACAACCGTGTGTTTGAGAGCAGCAGGTACACAGCCTGTATTTAACAGCATGAGAATACAAGGCCCAATAACATGAAGAGTTTCTTTAAAAATTGGAAAGGGGAAAATATCAAAAGGGGAGTTTGAAGGACACAGATGAGAGACAACCTCCTTTAAAACAGAAAAAGTTACTGGCTCAGACTGCTGAAAGACAGTTGGGCACTCAAGGGGTGGAAGTGGAACAGCTAAGGTGTGTGGAGACCTCAGCGCAAAGATTTTATCAATAAAAAACCATAAAGAGCTTTCACACAGCACAGTAGATGTCATATTGATAGAAAGATCAGCTCACATACAGGGTGCCACACCAGAGGAAACACTCACAACACAGAGAAGCTACGTTTAAACAGTTTAGTAATCCCCAAAATAAGAAACACAGTTACAGAAAGACATCACTTGCCAGAGGAAGACTCAGCCTGTGAGGAGAGACGAGAGCTGATTAGTGGGAGGAAAGAGGTCGGGAAGTGGTGAAGACAAATATGCCACTTATGTGTGCTGAGCAGAGAAGCCAACAGAGAAACCCAGCAGGGATAGACGAACCAGCAGGATCAGGCTGGCAGGGAGCAGGGAAGGAGAGGAGCTGGATGGTGTCTGACCGGGTGGAAACAGGCAGCTGAGGTGGAGATGAGGATGATGGAGCAGGTGAGTGCACAACGATCCCCAGAGACACACAGATGGCAGCAACCTGGGAAGAGGAGAAAAAAGAGGAATTAGATAATTAATCCTCACGGTAGAAATATAACTCGCTTGCTTGTTTAACCCTCTGAGTGTGTATGTTGCCAAATTAGAACATAACCCCTAGTGGTCAAGAGTGGTAAATATTTTTTGTCAATAAAATAGTTCAGATTTCCAAGGCTATAACTTGAAAGTTGCAAGAGATAATGGCTTACTGTTAATTAGAAAGATGTAAAATATGATCCAAAGTTTCAGATAGGAATAAATTTACACATCTAATTTGCATAATGTCATGGCACCTCTTTAAATCCCATAACTCAGTCTAAACTGGACTTTGGACGTATTTACACAAAGAATGGTTCAGTCTTTTGACACTCTTTTTTTTTTTTTTTTACAGAGGTACCTCATCATCTTATCTTCATAGTATATGAACAAGAAATCAATACATTTAAAAAAATGAAATAAGTCACTTACTGTTGACAAAGGGGGGCTGGCTGGCTGGGTGAATGGCTGGCTGGCGTGGTCGCTGCGTTTTCACACATCATGGTCCATATTTTGTGTTCTGTCGGTAATTTAAAATCTGTACCACAGCTACAAAGTCTTTTGATTATCCCACATAAATTTCACTTGTATCCCATGGCTATTTTCAGCGTACAAAGCCGGAAAAGTGACGGTGATGATCGCGGACATATTAGCTTTCTGGGCTAAATGCTAAAACAGGAAAGGAAATGAGGACTTCTTCTTTGGTGTATTACGTGTCATCCACTGAGTCCTCCAACAGATGCCTGCCACCTTTTGAAACTGGCAAATCAGTACAATCAGTACAAATCCCCAAGGGAGGCGATCATGTCAGAGTGAGAAGACAGGCACAGTGCCACGCTCTGCCACTAGGGGCACGAAAATTCTCACACTCAAAGAGTTAACAGGCAGTACACCCAACGAGCCAGCACTGAAGCTTTCACAGGTGGATCCGTATAATCGCTGGCTAGGTGGAGATGGCAGGTGCGTCCACTCACGCTGTAGTGATTATCTGCGGAGTTGGGGAAACTTTCACAGGAAGGGAGGAGAGTACGCGCTCACCTGATCATGACAGTGCCCCCCCCTCTAGGAGCGCCTCCTGGCGGGGTCCACCGGGCTTGTTAGGAGGGGTTCTGTGGAAGGCCCGGACCATCCCTTTGTCAAGGAAGAAGGATCCGGGGATCCAAGACCTTTCTTCGGAGTCGTAGCCACTCCAGTGGACAAGGTATTGCAGGCCTCAGCCCCGATGGCGAACATCCAGAATTCTCTGGACAGTGTAGGTAGGCTGGCTGTTGAGGATCCGGGGAGGAGGAGGTGGATTTGGGGGGGGGGGGGGGAGTACAGAGAGGACTGGTGGAGAGGGGTTTGATTTTGGAGACATGGAATGTCGGATGGATACGAAGTGTCCGTGGAAGCTCTAGGTGGACCGTTACGTCATTGATTATCTGGGAGATGGTGAACAGGCCCAAAAAGTGAGGTGATAGTTTCTTCGATTCCATCTTCAAGGGCATTTGGTCCGCCGATAGCCACACGCACTACCCAACTGTATATTTAGGTGCTGGGACCCGCTTGCGGTCCTTGTACTGGCAGTTCCGTTCCATAGAGCGTAGGAAGGCGGCTCGAGTGGCTTTCCAGAGTCGATGGCAGTGGCAGGCATGGGCCCCCATGGATGGCACAGCAACCTCCCTCTCCGCCATGGACAATAAGGGAGGGGTATGCCTCATGGATGCTTCAAAGGGCAAGAGTCCAGTGGCTGAAGAAACTGCTGAATTGTGGCCGCATTCCACCCAGGTCAGGTGGGTGCTCCATGTAGTGGGGTTGCAGGAAGCTACGCATCTGAGGGCGGACTCCAGGGACTGGTTGGTGCGCTCAGCCTGCCCATTGCTTTGTGGATGGTATCCTGAGATGAGGCTGACTGTGGCGCCCAATGAGCGACAGAAGGATCTCCAGATATGGGAAGTGAACTGTGGGCCCCGGTCAGACACAATGTCCATGGGGATTCCGTGAAGACGGATGATGTGATTGGTCAGTAATTCTTTATTACGGGCGTACACCTGGCAGGCTTTCACATAGTCCCGGATGTCCGTCCACAGAGTGGACCACCAGAACACTTGCTGGATTAGATCTATCATCCGGGAGACCCCAGGATGGCAGGCAAAGTGACTGGAATGACCCCACCGGATCACGTCACTGTGGAGGTCGGCTGGGTCAAACAGGTGATCGTTAGGTCCTCCATCCAGTCTGGGTTCTGTGGACTGGGCCTGTCGGACCCTCTGCTCAATCTCCCAGGTAAGGGCTCCAAGGATGCATGAAAGCGACACAATAGACTGGGAGAGGGATGGGGGTCCTGGATGGTCAACGCTGAATTGTTGGGAGAGAGTGCCCGGTTTGATGTTTCGTGAGCCAGGTCTGTATGTTATGGTAAAATTGAATCTAAGCAAGAATAATGCCCAGCAGGCCTGCCTGGCATTGAGTTGGCGGGCTGACCGGAGGTACTCTAAATTTTTGGGGTCAGTCCACACGACGATAGGATGGACTGCTCCCTTCAACCAGTGCCTCCACTCCTCCAGAGCCAACTTAATGGATAGGAGCTCTCGATCTCCTACGTCGTAGTTCCTCTCAGCTGGGATGAGCCGAAGACAGAAATATGCGCATGGGTGGAGCTTCTGGTCGGAGCTTCTGGTTGGAGCTTCAGGTCGGAGCTTCTGGTCGGAAGTTGAGCGCTGCAAGAGGACAGTGCCCACCCCTGAGTCAGAAATGTCCGCCTCCAGGGTGAACTGGAGCTGAGGATCGACCTGAGCCAGAATGGGGGGTATTAGAGAACAGGCTCTTTAATTTGGAAAAAGCCTGTTTGGCTGCCTCAGACCAGAGAAATGGCACCTTTACAGAGGTCAGTTCAATTCAATTCAATTCAATTCAATTCAATTCAACTTTATTTATATAGCGCTATTTCACAACAACAGTCATCTCATAGCACAATCAACTGTAGGGGGGGAACCCCCACAGTTGCAGAAAGACCCCAGCAATCAGGCGATCCCCTGTGAGCAAGCACTTGGCGACGGTGGAGAGGAAAAACTCCCTTTTAACAGGAAGAAACCTCCAGCAGAACCAGGCTCAGGGAGGGGCAGTCATCTGCTGCGACTGGCTGGGGGGTGAGGGGATAGAGAAGAAGAAAAGAACAGACATGTAGAGAGCAAACAGCACGATGGGGACTCAATCTATAGGAGAGAACAAACAGATGTTAATGACCAGCAAAAAAAATATATTTCATAGAGAGTGAGGAAAGGAGTGAGGCCCAGTGCATTACTGGAGGTCCCCCGGCTGACTAAACCTATTAGCAGCATAACTAAGGGAGGGTTCAGAAACACATGATCCCTCCCTAATTGTAGGCTATATCAAAAAGGTAGGTTTTAGCCCTATTCTTAAAAACAGAGATCGAGTCTGACTCCCGAATCCAGATTGGCAGCTGATTCCACAGGAGAGGAGCTTGATAACTGAAGGCTCTGCCTCCCATTGTACTTTTGGAGATTCTAGGTATTACAAGTAATCCTGCATTTTGGGAGCGTAGTGCTCTGTTAGGATAATACGGTAGTATCAGATCTTTTAAATAAAAAGGAGCCTGATTGTTTAGAGCTTTGTAAGTAAGAAGAAGGATTTTAAACTTAATTCTAAACTCTATGGGAAGCCAATGAAGGGAGGCCAGAACCGGAGAGATATGATCTCTCTTTGTAGTACCTGTTAAAACTCTTGCTGCAGCATTTTGGATCAGCTGAAGACTTTTTAAAGATGTTTTAGGACAGCCTGATAATAAAGAATTACAATAATCTAATCTCGAGCTAACAAAAGCGTGGATCAGCTTCTCAGCATCACTCTGAGACAAGATGCTCCTAATCTTGGCAATATTACGCAAATGATAGAAGGCAGTCTTAGAAACAAATTTAATATGTGAATTGAAGGACAAATCCTGATCAAAAATAACTCCAAGGTTCCTCACAGAGCTATTAAGAGAAAGAGTAACCGCATCCAAACTGAAAGTTTGATTTGGAAAGGAATTTCTAAGGTTTTTTGGACCAACAAGAATGACTTCAGTCTTATCTGAATTTAATAGCAGGAAATTACAAGTCATCCAAGCTTTGATTTCCTTAAGACAGGCTTCTAACTTGGCTAATTGATTACTATCATCTGGCTTCATTGACAGGTATAATTGTGTGTCATCTGCATAACAATGAAAATGTATACAGTGCTTTCTAATAATGTTGCCTAACGGAAGCATATATAAACTAAAAAGAGTAGGGCCTAGCACAGATCCCTGTGGAACTCCATGACTAAGCTTCGAGTTGAAAGAAAACTCATTATTTACATGAACAAACTGGAACCTATCAGATAAATAAGATCTAAACCATTGCAACGAAGTTCCATTAAGTCCAACATAGTGTTCTAATCTATCAAGTAGAATATTATGATCGATAGTATCAAAAGCTGCACTAAGGTCTAAAAGGACAAGTACAGAAACTAGTCCATTATCAGATGCAATGAGGAGGTCGTTAGTGACCTTCGCTAAGGCTGTTTCAGTACTATGATGGATTCTAAACCCAGATTGAAACTCCCTGCAGGTGGTCAAATAATTGCGTAGCAACAACTCTTTCTAAGATTTTTGAAATGAAAGGGAGATTAGAGATTGGTCTATAGTTAGCTAAAGCTCCTGGATCTAGCGTTGGCTTTTTGAGTAAGGGTTTAATTACAGCCGTTTTAAAAGCCTGCGGTACATGGCCTAAAGTTAATGAAGAATTGATTATATGAAGAATAAAGCTACCAATAAGTGGGAAGACTTCTTTAAATAACCTGGTAGGAATAGGGTCTAAAAGACAAGTTGAAGGTTTGGATGAGGAAACTATTTTGTCTAACTCACAAAGGTCGACTGGAGTAAACTCATCAAGACAGAGATCAATAGAAGGAGTTGTAGTAGTTACAGTATTTAAGTTAACTGTGGGAAGAATCTGTTTGATTTTATCTCTGATGGATGAAATTTTATTATTGAAAAAGTTCATAAAGTCCTGACTAGTAAGCTCTAAGGGAATGCTAGGATTGACAGAGTCCTGACTCTTTGTCAACCTGGCTACAGTACTGAAAAGAAACCTGGGATTATTCTTGTTCTCTTCTATTAATGCAGAGTAATAACTCGTTCTAGCTTTTCTAAGAGATTTTTTATAAATTAAAAGATGATTTCTCCAAGCTAAATAGATTTCATCTAAATTAGTAGAGCGCCATTTTCTTTCTAATTGACGAGTCTTCTGTTTTAAGGTACGAGTTTCTGTGTTGAACCAAGGAGTTAGAAATCTCTGATTAGACTTTTTCTTTTTTAAGGGGGCCACCAAGTCTAGAGTCTGATGCAGAGAAGCTGAAACACTATCCACCGTGTTATCAATTACAGAAGGAGCAAGCTGTCTATAGCTTATTTCTGTTGTGTTGACACATGGCATAGAGGAAACAATCTGCATAAATTTGGAAACAGCATCATCTGAGAGGCATCTACTGTAATAATATTTTTCTTTAGGAGCCAAATAGTCAGAAATAGTAAAATCAAAGGTTAACAGACAATGGTCTGACAGTACAGGGTAATGAGGAGACACTACAAGATTTTCTATTTCTATGCCATATGTCAAAACAAGGTCCAATGTATGGTGGAGGTAATGAGTAGAATTTCCTACTTTCTGAGAAAACCCATTCGAGTCTAATATTGAATTGAATGCCACATTAAGGCAGTCACTATCTACATCCACATGTATATTAAAGTCCCCTACTATAATTATTCTATCAGATTTCAGCACTAAATCAGCTAAGAAATCAGCAAATTCGGATAAAAATTCTGAGTAGGTTGATGGGGGACGATAAACTATGGCAAATAAAATTGGGTTTAACCTAAAATTGCTAAAGTGCCCAATACTGAGGACCAGGCCCTCAAAGGAATTATAACATGTTTTTTGCTTTACATTAACTAGTAATTTGGAATGGTAAATTGTTGCTACTCCTCCTCCACGACCAGAACTTCTGGGATTTTGACAGTTTAAATAACCAGAGGGAGTTGATTCATTTAAACCAACATAATCCTCTTGTCCTAACCAAGTCTCTGTAAGGGAAATTAAATCAATCTGATGATCAATTAACAAATCATGGACTAACAGAGACTTGGGAGTTAGAGACCTAATATTTAATAAACCACATTTAATTTTTAAATTATGAGGAGGAACAGAGGCCAAATCATTCAATTTAGAGGCTTTATGTTTAATTTGAGTTTTACCAATATTTTGCTTTATCACTTTGGGATGCTTATACATTATATTTTTATTCACTTTGGAGGGAGCAGACAACGATTCTCTGATGGGGAAGACAGGGGCTAAGCTGAGGGGTGGCAGATGAAGAGGAGCTGCAAAGAGGCGTGTAAGACTGCGACTCTGCTTCCTGGTCCCAACTCTGAGTAGTCATGGTTTTGGAAATTTGGATAAAAAAGATGCCAGATTGTTAGATAAATGAGAAGCACCATCCAAAGTGGGATGAATGCTGTCTCGTCTCATAAGACCAGGTTTTCCCCAAAAAGAGCTCCAATTGTCAATGTAGCCCACGTCATTTGCAGGACACCACACAGACAGCCAGCGGTTCAAGGATGACGAGCGGCTAAACATGTCATCACTGGTCAGATTGGGGAGGGGCCCAGAGAATACTACAGTGGCAGACATCGTTTTTGCAAAGTCACACACCGATTCTATATTAAGTTTCGTGACTTCCGACTGTCGGAGATGGATGTCATTAATGCCGGCGTGAATAACAATTGTGGAATATTTACAGTTACTTTTAGTCAGCATTTTCAAATTTGACTCGATGTCGCCTGCTCTGGCCCCAGGAATGCATTTGACTATGGCCGCTGGAGTCTCTAGGTTCACGTTTCTGACTACAAAGTCGCCAATGATCAGAGTTTTTTCCTCAGCGGGTGTGTCGCTGAGCGGGGAAAAACGATTAGAAACGTGAACAGGTTGGTGGTGTACCGGGGCTTTGCGACTAGGCTTCCTTCTCACCGTCACCCACCCAGTCTCCTCGCTGCTGAGGAGAGCCGAGGGACCGCTGACAGTGGGACCTAAGCTAGCTAGCTCCGCTGCAGCTAATGGGCGTCCGTCAAGATTAACTGGCGCAGACGGTGTTTCAATGCAGCGGAGCCGGGATTCCAAATCAGACAACCTCGCCTCGAGCGCCTCAAAAAGACGCTTGCAGTTGCGTAAGAGGCTGTGCTACCCCACTGTAGTTCCTGATGAACCTGTGATAAAAATATGCAAACCCCAAGAAGCATTGAAGTGCCTTGCGGGAGTGGGGTGTAGGCCAATCCAGCACAGCCTTCACCTTGGCCGGGTCGGCTCTCAGTTCCCCCTTCACCACAATAAATCCCAGGGAGTAAGTGGAGCAGGAGAAAAACTCCCACTTTTCGGCCTTCACAAAAAGTTGATTCTCCAGGAGCCGTTATAACACAGCCCTGACATGGACTATGTGTTCCTCTGGCGTGCAGGAAAAAATTAGGACATCGTCCAAGTAAACAAAAACAAATTGATTCACCGTATTGCAGAGGACGTCATTAGTGAGGCATTGGAAGACGCCGGGGGCATGAGTCCAACAGGCATTACTAGGTACTCAAATTGAAAAATTAAAAGCCGTCTTCCGTTCGTCCCTCTCGCGAATACTGACTAAGTGATACGCATTGCGTAAATCCAGTTTGGAGAACACCCACCCGTGCTGAAGGAGCTTGACCATGGAGTTGATCAGGGGCACAGGATTTTTTGTCTTTGACAGTAATTGCATTTAATTCCTGATAATCAATACACAGGCACAGAGATCCATCCTTCTTTCCGACAAACAAGAATCCTGCCCCAAGAGGAGCCGAGGAAGGCCGAATGAGGCCGGTGTTCAGCGAGTCCTTAATATACAGTATCTCTCCATCGCCTCCCTCTCCGGCCCAGAGATGCTATAGAGTTGACAGGACGGCAGCCACGCACCCTGAAGAAGATCTATAGCACAGTCTTACGAGCGGTGAGGTGGTAAAGAGAGCGCTCTTGACTTGCTAAAGACCTCCCAAGGTCACGATAGACCTCAGGTACGAGGCTGAGGTCCAGTGGCTCCACTGGAGGGGAGGAGATGAGAGGAAATGGGTAAGGACGGTGAACACTCGACTGAACTGAGACATGATGCCAAACAGAAAGGACTCCAGGAGGAAACTGTGTCCAAATAATAATGGGGTTGTGCCTCTGGAGCCAAGGGTACCCTAGGACCACCAGGGAGGATCAATTTGGGACAATTAATAAAGAACGATAACTCCAGGTGGCTCCCAGAAAGAAGAACGGAGATCAGCGTCATGCATTCAGAGATTGAAGCCACGTTATCGCCTGATAAGGTCGTGACATTAAGTGGAATAGACAATTTAGTGACCGGAATACCCATCTCCCGCACAAGCTGGGAAGAAACAAAATTCTGTTCCGCCCCTTAATCAATCAAAGCCATAACCCTCCTCTTGACCCTCGGCAACTGGATAAGGGCCAAAATGGAGAAGTTACCGGGGGAATGAATAAGATTCCCGCCGGTCAGACCCCCCACGGCTACTTACGGGCCGCGTCTTTTGGACTTCAGGTGGCAGTCGTTCAATTTATGCTCTAAGGAGCCACAGTACATACATGCACTGGCTCTCCTTCGCCACTGGTGCTCCTCCAGAGCCAGACGGGCCAGGACGAGCACCACTGGATCAGAGGAGGAGTCAGCTCCACCTGTATCAGTAGCCTGGACAGGCACACGTGCGACGGGCGGGTGAGAGGAGGATTTGCGCTCCTTCGTGTGCTCGCGGTACCAGTTGTCCAAATTGACAGCCTGATCAATTAGACGGTCTAGAAAGGAGGGAACAGCATGAACCGCCAGGTCATCACAGAGGCTGGCATTTAAACTCTGGAGGAAGACGCTGCGCAATCAACATCATTCCATCCAGTGTCCCGAACGACCCGAAACTCCACAGAGTAGTCGGTGGCATACCGGTTTCCCTGACGGAGTGACATGAGGCGACTCATTATATTGCCCTCACTCTCTATTCGGTCAAAGGTACAGGAGAATTAACTAACAAATCTATCAAATGTGTAGCTGGGACCCTCCAGTCTGTTGAGGATAGACTGGGCCCAACTAAGGGCTTGGTCTCACAGCAGGAGGGTCATGAAATGAATTTTAGAGGTTCCGTCCGGGTACTCCCCTCTCACCTGGCCCAGATAAAGCCCAACATGGCAAAGAAAGCCCTTACATTTCCCCACCTCTCCCACGTACAGAGCAGGTGAGGGAATGGAAGTTGTTCAGCGAACGGTGGAAGAAACAGGGGCAACAGGTGGAGAGGAAGGGCCCAAATGAGACATAGGAGTCAAAAGCTCATTCTGTCATATTGATAGAAAGATCAGCTCACGTGCAGGGTGCCACACCAAAGAAAACACGCACGACACAGAGAAGCTATGTTTAAACAGTTTAGTAATCCCAAAAATAAGGAGCACAGTTATAGAAAGACATCACTCGCCTTAGGAAGACTCAGCCTGTGGGGAGAAACAACAGCTGATTAGTGGGAGGAAGGAAGTCAGGAAGTGGTGAAGACAAATATGCCACTTACTTGTGCTGAGCAGAGAATCCGACAGAGAAACCCAGCAGGGATAGACGAACCAGCAGGATCAGGCTGTCAGGGAGTAGGGAAGGAGAGGAGCTGGGTGGTGTCTGACCGGGTGGAAATAGGCAGCTGAGGCGGAGATGAGGATGATGGAGGAGGTGAGTGCACAACGATCCCCGGAGATGCACAGATGGCAGCAACCTGGGAAGAGGAGAAAAAAGAGGAATTAGACAATTAATCCTCACGGTAGAATATAACTCGCTTGCTTGTTTAACAGGCAGTATACCAGACGAGCCAGCGCTGAAGCCTTCACAGGTGGATCCTTAGAAGCGCTGGCTAGGTGGAGACGGCAGGTGCGTCCACTCATGCAGGTGTAGTGATTACCTGCAGAGCCGGGGAAACTTTCACAGGATGGGAGGAGGACGCGCACGAGCACCTGATCATGACAGTAGAAGCCTCTATAGGAACAATGTCACTGGGATTTACAACAGAATTAAAAATGTTGAAAAGAACTAGAGGCTTGTGACTATTTCTCGAGATCATATTAGAAAGAAAAATAGATTTTAAGCAAAAAAATTCAGATGTAGTTAATATGTATACAGTATGCATGTAATAATATGTATTGATATTTTCAAATTACAAATTACTGCTCTTAATTACTGTAGGCTAATTAAATTACATACATTTTTTTTCAGGAAGGCTATTTGTGCCCATTTCTGCAGGTATACCACATCGTCAAACACAACCTCAGCTATAACAGCACTGACTGTGGACACAAACTCAATCAAAAGATTTTGCATGATTCCAAAATATGAAACTAGAAAAGCACTCGGAGAGCGCAGACCTCCGCCAAGCGCCACAGTTCCCCCCTGTACAGTGTTTGTGTGTACGTTTTCAGATTCCTTGACCATAAAAACATATGTCTAGCAATTGGATTCACAATGATAGGATTAGTGGTTCAGTAGTCAAAGCATTACCTCCTTGGCGGAGGTAATAAACTGAAGTGTTGGTGTTGTGTCCTTCTCCTTCATGTGCAAAGTCCCAGGCTGCGAGCATTTTCATAGATCACTGAAAGCAGCACTCAGGGCTTCAGTGACGGATGCAAATTGTGTAGACAGGTCGCCGTGGGCTTTACTGGGTTTGCGCTCCGCGGAAAAAAAGAGGTTTTTGAATCTTCCACGACAGACAGCTGGTTTTTGTGCAGCCCCTATGGCTGGCCGGGGAATTTCTGCCAAATAATCCGGTGGCGGACAGCTGCCCGTCTCAGTTTTTGCAGCGTAGCGCAAACACAGGCACGCTGGTGGGCCCGGGCCACCACTGTTTTGACGGATGCAAATTGAGTAGACAAGTTGGTGTGGGTTTTATTGGGTTTGCGCTCCGTGGAAAAAAAGTGGATTTGAAGCTTCCCCGGCAGAGAGCTGGTTTTTGCGCAGCCCCTATGGCTGGCCGGGGAATTTGTGCCAAATAATCCGGCGGCGGACAGCTGCCCGTGTCAGCTTTTGCAGCGTGGCGCAAACACAGGCACGCTGGCGGGCCCTGCCCACCACAGTTTTCCGCGTGCTTTTGTGCCTAAAACTCTGAAGAAGGCGGAGTTTGTGTTCGTCAGACACGACGACCAGCGCCCTCTATTGCCCCTGCACACATGTTGAAAATGGCTGTATCTGACAATGTTAAAGAATCTTTTTAAAAATTCCTGTATCAAGACGGTGATCCGTATCATCCCCAAAATTTAATCAGTTCTTCCTTGTACCATTTCCAACAATGCCTGAAAGTTTCATCAAAATCCGTCCAAAACTTTTTGAGTTATCTTGCTAACCAACAGACAGACAAACAAACAGACAGACAGACAAACAGACAGACAGACAGACAGACAGACAAACCCCGGCAAAAACATAACCTCCTCCTGGCCTTCGGCCTGGCGGAGGTAATGATAAAACTAACGAACAATACGATCATTTAGTGCTAGCAGCATTTTGAACACAACTTACCCCCAGCAAAGCAATGCGATACTGTGGGGAAAAACTGAACTACCGGAGCCTCGGAGGTACAGGAAGAGTGGATGTGAGAAGTGTACCACCAAAATAAAACACTCAAGTAAAATAAAATTCACAACAATATGAAGAAAAACGTAACTAAGAAAAAGAAATGCTTAAGGTACATTTTCGACTCCGTTACACATGGAACAAGATTTTCGGTCGGCCTCGAAGAGATTCCGGCAAACTGTCCAGCGGCTCAGGAGGGGGAGGCAGCTCCCTGTCCACACTGTGTATGGTGTGGATGGGGTGCTGCTGACTTCGACTGGGAATATCATTGGGTGGTGGAAGGAATACTTTGAGGATCTCCTCAATCCCACTGACGCCTTTCACAGAGGAAGCAGGGCTTGTGGACTAGGGGGACAACTCGTCCGTTACAGGGCTGAGGTTGCCAGAGTGGTTAAAAAACTCCTTGGTGGCCCGGCCCCCGGGGTGGACGAGATTGACCCTGATTACCTTAAGGCCCTGGATGTTGTAGGGCTGTCATGGCTCACACATCTCTGCAACATTGTGTGGAGGTCGGAGACAGTGCATTTGGCATTGCAAACTAAAGTGGTGGTTCCTCTCTTCAAGACAGAGGACCAGAGGGTGTGCTCCAACTTTAGAGGGATGACACTCCTCAGCCTCCCTAGTAAGGTCTATGCCAGGGCTATTCTATTACAAAATCAGTTGGGCCACATCTGAAAATCAAGACATGTAACTGGGCCGCACATGTTTAGTGACCTGTTGAATATGAATATTTTCAAAACAACTGACATGGTTTCTGACCCAAAAAGCAGATACAACTCAGGAGTAACACAATTAACCTGTTATTGATAATAGTGTGGGTGTGTGTATGTGTGTATGTATGTCTGTAATTGTGTGTAGTGCGATGATGAGTCAGCTGGGGCAGCAGAGCACCGTGCAACCTGGAAACCCTGTTGACAAACAGAGGGAGAATTAGAGACAATCCAGGCAGGGAGAGCACCAGAAAGTTCAGCCCTACTGTTAGCGGTGTAGGAGAGAAGCTCAGGTTAGCTCAGTGGCCACGGCCAGGAGGACAGTGTCAGCAGCCCCGTAGACGATGATGAGAGCAGGTGAACAGAGTAGGAGGAGTCCGCCGCCAGTGGAGAGGAATCCGCCGCCAAGGATCTCTGCCTGTGCACAAGGGGATGAGAAGGGTGAAAGGAATGGATGGTGGCTTACTTGACTGCTGGGTGAAGAGGAGTCCAGCAACGAGGAGCGATACAGGAGAGAAGATGAGGCTTGGTGACATAACGCACGGCTCAGGAGACACACACGCAGGCTCAGAGTGAATTCAATAGCTTTATTCAACAACAAGGATGAATGGATGCGTGTCTGTGGAATGTGGATGTACTGGTGGTGGACGTCAGCGTCAGGCACGGAGGCAGGAAACCGTACAGCCAGACAACCCTGGGAAGAGAACACAGGGAGAAGGTGACAGGCATCAAACCAGTACAACAGGAGATGAAAGGTTAGTTGGCTTACTTGGCAGGGCAGGTGGCAGGCACGCACAAGGGAGAGTCGGGAAGACAGAGACCTGACGATGCACCTGACAGCAGCCGCGAGGTGGTGATGCGGGGGCGGGGTCCGCCGCCGGGAAAGGTCCACCTGTGCACAGGGGAAAGACTGGAACACAAGTAGAGAGTTGCTTACGTGAGAGATCTTGCTGTTTGGCGAGGGGGTTCCTCTGAAGCAAGTAGCCGAAGGGAACAGACGGCTTCAGGCCGAAGCCCAGGGCAGAGCGGCTTATATGCTCCGCCGCTGACGAGGTGCAGGTGTGCGCTCAGCTGGCGCCGCTAATGAGCGGCGAGTTGTAACAGTACTCCCCCCTCTAGCAGCGCCTCCTGGCGATGGTTTATTGGGATACTTCCGGTGAAACTCGGTGATGAGAGAGGGATCCAACACGAACGAGGAACGGACCCATTGCCTCCATTCTGGACCATAGCCCTCCCAGTCCACCAAATACTGTAGCCTGCGACCCCGGCGTCGGGAGTCCAAGATGGTCGAGACAGTCCAAGCCGGATGGCCATCAATCATCCGAGGCGCGGGCAGCGCAGCAGGAGGAGGGCAGATGGGATCAGACACCACTGGTTTCACCTTAGAGACGTGGAAGGTGGGATGGATGCGGAGGGAGGGGGGAGTAGCAATGCGCACTGCCACCGGGTTGATTATCTTGGTGACGGGGAATGGGCCCATGAAGCGTTTAGCCAACTTCCTCCTCTCACCCTTCAGGTTCACAGCCTGCGTGGATATCCAGACTGGTTGGCCCACCTGGTAGGCAGGAGCAGGTCTTCTTCGCCGATCCGCCGTGGCCTTATTGCGCTCCGCCATGCGTAAAAGCGCATTGCGCACGGCTGTCCAGATTGAGCGACACCGCCTGAGGTGAGCCCGGACCGTGGGGACTGCCGACTCGTCCTCCAGCGAGGGGAAAAAAGGGGGGTCGTAACCCAGGGACACCTTGAAAGGGGACATCCCTGTGGCTGAAGAGCGAGCGGTGTTGTGAGCATATTCTACCCAGGCGAGGTGTTTGCTCCATGATGCAGGCTTCGAGGCAGTGACGCAGTGGAGAGCAGCCTCTAGCTCCTGGTTGGTCCGTTCACACTGCCCGTTTGATTGGGGGTGAAGGCCGGAGGAGAGGCTTACCTGGGCTCCTAGTGTCCTGCAGAAACTCCGCCAGACGTCAGAGGCGAACTGGGGACCCCGGTCGGAGACCCTGTTAGCTGGTATCCCATGCAGCCTGACCACGTGTTGGACGAGAAGGTCTGCCGTCTCCAAGGCAGAGGGTAGCCCCTGTAATGGCACGAAATGGGCAGCCTTGGAGAACCGGTCGATGATGGTCAGGACAGTGTGGAAGTTGTTAGAGACGGGGAGACCAGTGACGAAGTCTAATGCGATGTGCGACCAGGGCCTACCAGGGACGGGCAGGGGCTGGAGCAAACCCGCAGGAGGAGAGTTGCCAGACTTACTGGTGGCACAGACGGGGCAGGCCCGGGCATAGCGGGCAGTGTCCTTGCGCAACCCCGGCCACCAAAAGGAGCGTTGGAGCAGGTCAATCATTCGGGAGGTCCCAGGATGGCAGGAAAGCTTGGACGTGTGGAGCCAATGGATGACCTCCCCCCGAACGGAGGACGGAATGTAGAGCCCCCCCTCCAGGCCGCCACCCGGATCCGGTTCTGATTCCTGCGCCTTCCGGACCTTATCCTCGATCTCCCAAGTAACGGCTCCCACGATGCATGACCTGGGCAGGATGGTATGAACAGCGTCCCCCGAATCTTCAGGGGCGAATTGCCTGGAGAGGGCGTCAGGGAGTCCGTTTTTGGAGCCCGGTCTGAAAGTGATGGTGAAACGGAAGCTAGCAAAAAAACAGGGACCAACGGGCCTGGCGGGCGTTCAGGCGTTTGGCAGTTCTTAAATACTCCAGATTTTTGTGGTCCGTTAACACCACGAAGGGCAGGGTGGCCCCCTCCAGCCAGTGACGCCACTCTTGGAGCGCGAACTTGATGGCAAGAAGCTCCCTGTCCCCCACGTCGTAGTTGCGCTCCGCCGGGGACAAGCGTCGGGAGAAGAAGGCACAAGGCCGTTTGACCCCATCAGCTGGTGACCGCTGAGACAGCACCGCCCCCACCCCCGTATCCGAGGCGTCGACCTCCACGATGCACTGCAAAGAGGGATCGACCTGGCTGAGGACCCGGGAGGATGAAAATTCCACCTTCAGCGCCTGGAAGGCTGCCGCGGCCTCTTCAGTCCACTGGAACTGGGTCTTAGGGGAGGTGAGATGGGTCAGAGGGCCGACGATGGCTCCAAAGTTGGGCACAAAGTGGCGGTAGAAGTTGGCAAAGCCGACAAAATGTTGCACCTGCTTTCTAGATGTGGGAGTCGGCCAATCTACCACCGCTTTAATCTTGGCTGGGTCTGGAAGCACCTGGTCATGGGAGATGACAAACCCGAGAAATGACGTCTTCTTGGCATAGAATTCGCGCTTCTCCGCCTTCACGTATAATCGATTTTCCAGTAACCTCTGCAGGACCCGTCTCACATGCACCTGGTGCTCGTCCCTGGACTTGGAGAAGATGAGAATGTCATCCAGGCAGACAAACACAAACAGGCCAATGAAATCCCGGAGAACGTCATTTATCAGGCGCTGAAAGACGGCTGGAGCGTTGGTTAACCCGAACGGCATGACCAGGTATTCAAAGTGGCCGTTCGGGGTACGGAAGGCTGTTTTCCATTCGTCTCCCTCCCGGATCCGGACGAGGTGGTACGCGCTGCGGAGATCCAGCTTGGTAAACCAGGTCGCCCCCTGGAGGGAGTGGAAGGCAGTGTCCATCAGGGGCAGGGTGTAACGGTCCTTCTCCGTGATGTTGTTTAGGGCTCGGAAGTCGATGCACGGACGAAGTGAGCCATCCTTCTTGCCCACGAAGAAGAACCCTGCACCTAATGGCGATGATGATGGGTGAATAATTCCCGCGCTGAGAGATTCCTTGAGGTATGAGTTCATGGCCTCCTTCTCCGGCGCTGACAGGCTGTAGAGGCGTCCCGAAGGGAGCGGCGCCCCCTGGCGGAGGTTTATGGCGCAGTCATAAGGCCTGTGTGGAGGAAGGGACATTGCCTTTGACTTACTGAAGACTGCGCCCAGGTCGTGAAACTCCACGGGCACCAAGGAGAGGTCCGGAGGCGCGGCATCCTTGACCACGGGAGGAGAGGATGGCGAGCAGGCAGCGGATTGGAGGCAGGTGCTCATACAGAAGGTGCTCCAGGCTGTTACCTTCCCGGTCTTCCAATCCAGGACGGGGTTATGGAGACGGAGCCACGGATAACCCAGGATCACTGGAGACACAGCGGAGGGCAAGATGTAGAAGGAGATCTCCTCCCGGTGATTCCCTGAGACGATGACAGAGACGGGGTTTGTCTGGTGGGTCACTTTCCCCAGAGATGCACGGGAGAGATTAATGAGGGTGAGAGGAGTTTTAAGGGGCTGGCAACGGATGCCCAATCGGGTTGCCAGGCTCTGTGAAATAAAGCTGCCTTCCGCGCCTGAGTCCACCAGTGCGTGAGTGAGATGCCCTGTGGTGTTGTGGCAAAAACGGATGGGCAGCGACAAATGAGTGAGGGGAGTTGTCCGGTTAGCGTCCGCAAGGCCCCCTACAGTGACTCGCGGACCTCCCCGTTTGGCTTCTCCGGGCATTGCTCCACCGTGTGCTGGTCGTCCCCGCAATACATGCAGAGACCCAGCGCACGTCGGCATTGTCTCTCTGCTAGAGGGAGCTTTGCCCGGCCCGTCACCATTGGCTCCGACTCCTCGGGAACCTCCGGTGGTGGTAACGCCAGGGGGCGAGCTTGAAGCCGGCGTGACGAGGCCCCTCGAGAGTGAGAAGGCTGCTTCCGCTCCGAGGCGCGCTCGCGCAACCAGTTGTCCAAGCTAATTGTTAGCAAGATTAGCTCTGCCAGTGTTTCAGGGATATCCCGTCCAGCCAATTCATCCCTCAGACCAGAGTTTAAACTGCGGAGGAAGATGCCGCAGAGGGCACGCTCCCCCCAGCCAACCTCCTCCGCTGTAACCCGGAAGTCTATGGCGTAGTCCGCGGCCGATCGGCTCCCCTGCTGAAGGCTGAGGAGACGATTGGTCAGGACACTCTCCACACGGGAGTGATCAAAGACTTCCAGAAAATTCTTGACGAACTGGCCATAGGTGAGGGAGGCATAACCGGGCCTCGCCATTACGGCATAAGCCCAGGTGAGTGCCCGACCCTCCAGAAGATTTCCTATATAGCCAATTCGGCTATGGTCTGAGGGAAAGTCCCCGGGAACGCGCAAAAACACCGACTCACACTGCATGATGAATCCCCGCTCTCCACCGAGCTTACCGCTAAAGCGGGCGGGGGTAGGAATGGGTGTGAGTCGGGCTGGGGTTCCCGGGGCTGACTGGACAGCCGCTGAAGCAGCAGGAGCTGCACCTCCCTGACGAGCTGAGGGGAACGGCTGTGGGGGGTCCAGACGGTCTAACCGGGCAGTTATCGAGGTCAATTGGTTTAGTATCACTTGCTGCTGATGAGCTATTAAATCCACCCGAGCCTCGAGGATGGAAAATCGGCGTGCGAGCCCGCTGTCCGCCGAGCCGCTCTGCTGAAGCCGTACTGACATAACGCATGGCTCAGGAGACACACACGCAGGCTCAGAGTGAATTCAATAGCTTTATTCAACAACAAGGATGAATGGATGCGTGTCTGTGGAATGTGGATGTACTAGTGGTGGACGTCAGCGTCAGGCACGGAGGCAGGAAACCGTACAGCCAGACAACCCTGGGAAGAGAACACAGGGAGAAGGTGACGGGCATCAAACCAGTACAACAGGAGATGAAAGGTTAGTTGGCTTACTTGGCAGGGCAGGTGGCAGGCACGCACAAGGGAGAGTCGGGAAGACAGAGACCTGACGATGCACCTGACAGCAGCCGCGAGGTGGTGATGCGGGGGCGGGGTCCGCCGCCGGGAAAGGTCCACCTGTGCACAGGGGAAAGACTGGAACACAAGTAGAGAGTTGCTTACGTGAGAGATCTTGCTGTTTGGCGAGGGGGTTCCTCTGAAGCAAGTAGCCGAAGGGAACAGACGGCTTCAGGCCGAAGCCCAGGGCAGAGCGGCTTATATGCTCCGCCGCTGACGAGGTGCAGGTGTGCGCTCAGCTGGCGCCGCTAATGAGCGGCGAGTTGTAACACTTGGAAGCTCAGTGTTGAGTTGGCGAGATCAGATCTCATGGAAGGAGAAAGACGACTCCACGCTGATCTCAGGGCCTTGTGGAATAAATAGCCAGACTAGGATGGGAGACAGGTGTGTGTGCAGGCGCAGCTGATTGGCAGCCATGACACCAACAAAGATCAATACTAGAAAAGCACTCGGAGAGCGCAGACCTCCGCCAAGCGCCGCAGTTCCCCCCATACAGTCTTCAGATTCCTTGATCATGAAAACATATGACAAGCAGTGGTTCAGTAGTTATTCACGAAAATGGCATTTTCCATAATGGCGGCCACAGTTCCTCCCATAGAGTGTTTGTGTGTACGTTTTCAGATTGCTTGACCATGAAAACATATGACTAGCAATTGGACTGACAATGATAGGATTAGTGGTTCAGTAGTTATTCAGGTAAATGGCATTTTCCGTAATGGCGGCCACAGTTCCTCCCATACAGTGTTTGTGTGTACATTTTGAGATTCCTTGACCATGAAAACATATGACTAGCAATTGGATTGACAATGATAGGATTAGTGGTTCAGTAGTTATTCACGAGAATGGCATTTTCCATAATGGCAGCCACAGTTCCTCCCATACAGTGTTTGTGTGTACGTTTTCAGATTCCTTGACCATGAAAACATATGACTAGGAATTGGATTGACAATGATAGGATTAGTGGTTCAGTAGTTATTCTTGAAAATGGCATTTTCCGTAATGGCGGCCACAGTTCCCCCCATAGAGTGTTTGTGTGTACGTTTTCAGATTCCTTGACCATGAAAACATATGACAAGCAATTGGATTGACAATGATAGGAGTAGTGGTTCAGTAGTTATTGACGAAAATGGCATTTTCCGTAATGGCGGTTTAGCGCCACAGTTCGCCCCATACAGTGTTTGTGTGTACGTTTTCAGATTCCTTGACCATGAAAACATATGACAAGCAATTGGATTCACAATGATAGGATGAGTGGTTCAGTAGTTATTCTTGAAAATGGGCTTTTCCATAATGGCGGCCACAGTTCCCCCCATAGAGTGTTTGTGTGTACGTTTTCAGATTCCTTGACCATGAAAACATATGACAAGCAATTGGATTGACAATGATAGGAGTAGTGGTTCAGTAGTTATTGACGAAAATGGCATTTTCCGTAATGGCGGTTTAGCGCCACAGTTCGCCCCATACAGTGTTTGTGTGTACGTTTTCAGATTCCTTGACCATGAAAACATATGACAAGCAATTGGATTCACAATGATAGGATGAGTGGTTCAGTAGTTATTGACGAAAATGGGCTTTTCCATAATGGCGGCCACAGTTCCCCCCATACAGTGTTTGTGTGTACGTTTTCAGATTCCTTGACCATGAAAATATATGACTAGCAATTGGATTGACAATGATAGGATTAGTGGTTCAGTAGTTATTGAGGAAAATGGCATTTTTCGTAATGGCGGTTTAGCGCCACAGTTCGCCCCATACAGTGTTTGTGTGTACGCTTTCAGATTCCTTGACCGTGAAAACATGACTAGCAATTGGATTCACAACAATTGGATTGACAATGATAGGATTAGTGGTTTAGTAGTTATTCAGGAAAATGGCATTTTGCGTAATGGCGGTTTTCTTGTGGACGGTGATCCGGATCACCACCACAATGTAATCATCTGTAGGATACCCCATTTCTGACAATCTGTGAAAATTTCACGAAAATCCGTCCATAACTTTTTGAGTTATCTTGCTAACAGACAAACAAACAGACAAACAAACAAACAGACAAATAAACAAACAAACAGACAAACCAACGCCGATGATCACATAACCTCCGATGATCACATAACCTCCCCCTTTGGCGGAGGTAATAAGATGTCTCTAGGGAGGACAAAGGCAGAAGCATTGGTAAAGCTGTCATGATGCTGAGCATGGGGAGGGGGCACCGTGCTCATGCTCATGCATCTTGCCTTATTCCCAGTGGTGGTGGTGGTGGTGGGGCTCAACAGCAGTCACCCATTTTGGCTGAGATCTCACCACCTGCAGCTGCAGTCATATCTTTATTCTCACATGCTTCTCCCATGTCCCTCGCCATTTCTCCTGAGTGTCCACCAGTCCTGGGAGGGAGCCACCAGATGACGGAGGGGTCTGTGAGTCCAGAGGGTCCTGATCCAGCCCCGCAGCCACATTCTGCATGGGAGAAGAGCGCCCCCTGCGTCCCAAAGCTGCACTGACAAAGGAGTGTCCCCTGATTTCGGCATCACGGGACCCGGTGCCATCGGTGAGGCGTTCCCTGGCTCCATTACTCGGGGCTGGGGTTCCATCTGATTCAGCCACCAAATCTGGAGCCCCACCAATGTCAGTCGTCATGCATGGGGGTCTGCCAGCTTCATCTGCTATCATGCCTGCTGCGTGGGCTGCAGCAGAGTCGCCAGGGTCCTGGACGGCGGTGGAGCCCAAGTTAAGGCAAGTACTCTGTTCTGTTTCTACACTATCAGTTCTGGAGAAATCTTGTCTTACTCATGGTGGGGAGAAGCAGTTGCAGGTGCCCTCTGCTCCTGAGTTCTCCTCGCTGGGCTTCACTGCTGCTGGTGATATTTGTTTCTTCTTCCCTGTCTGAGTCCCCACCTGGTTCCACCGATGGTCATCAGTCCACTGTATCTGGTTCCGCTGATGGTCATCAACCTTCGCCTGAGGTCATTGAGGGTCCCCTGCATTCACCTGAGGTCACCGAGGTTCCTCCGCCTGACATCATTGAGGGTCCACCGCCTTTGCCCGAGGTCGCCAAGGGTCCACTGCCTTCACTCGAGGTTGCTGAGGGTCCTTCACCTGAGGTCGGGGGGCTCTGTCATGATGCTTCCAGTTGGTTTAGATTATTTTTTTGTACTTTTCTCATCTTTATTTTATTAGTCATTTTGTCTTGGTGTGTGTAGGTTATTCATAATTCCGGAAAGTGCTTTTATTTTGGCGGTGTGACTTGTTTATTTCCGCTTGAGCTCAAGTTTGCGGGCTGTCAGTTGTCACTGATCATCTGATTACATTCGCTCACATTACCCACACCTGTAATCACCCACACCTGCTTTGTATTATGTTGATTCTCCTTTTCCTACTTAAGGACAGCTGCAACGCTAACTCATTGCAGCATCCTACTATGTGTTTAGGCGGGTGTGCTCCCTCTTAGCCGAAGCGTCTTTATTTCCCAGCGTTTCCGTACGCCCCAGCCTGGTTCCATCCAGGCTTCTCTCCTGTTTTTTTTGCTAGACGGGAGCCCTGTCTTCCTGTGGGTCATGAGCACGTTTTTTTTGTTTCGGTCCCTCCTAACCTGGGTTCCCCCACCACCCTCCTGGGGTGGTTAATTTTTTCTATTTCTGTTGGGGTGGGTTATTTTTCGATTCCTGTTGGGGTTTTTTCTTTTGTTTCTTTTTTGTTTTTTCTGTTTCTTTTTGATGCTACGTTGGGGTGTTTGGTATCCACTCCTTAGCGGGGGGGGGGGGGGGGGGGCTCTGTCATGATGCTGAGCATGGGGGGAGCACCGTGCTCATGCTTCCAGTTGGTTTAGATTATTTTTTGTACTTTTCTCATCTCATCTTAATTTTATGTGTGAGTATTGTTTTTGTCTGTATGTTATTTGAGCTGTTTGGGTGTGGTGTCCTGTTTACTATTATGTATGTTTTGATTGGGCAGCACGGTGGCGGAGTGGTTAGCACTGCGGCAGCACAGCAACTCACCCTTGGCCGGGGGATACTGGGTTTGATCCCAGCCCCCGACCAACAATGATCTGTGTGGAGTTTACATGTTCTCCCCGTGTCTGCGTGGGTTTACTCTGTGATTTCTCTTGTTTCCTCCCACATGCCAAAAACATGCAGGATCAAAGTGGGGATTCTAAATTGTCCTTAGGTATGACTGTGAGAATGAATGGTTGTCTGTCTCTCTGTGTTGGCCCTGCGATGGACTGGCGATCTGTCCAGGGTGTACCCTGCCTCTCGCCCAAAGATGCTGGGATAGGCTCTAGCCCCCCTGCGACCCAAAAAGGATTAAACAGAAGAAGTAGAAGAATGGATGGATTGATTGTCTAGCATTATAAATCATTTCTGTCTGTGTTGTTTCGGCGCCTCCTTTGCCTTCACCTTAGCTTCCTTTTGTAGTTTATTTAGTAGTAGTGTCATTTCCTGTAATCTGGTCCTTGTCTTTGTTTTATAAATTATTATTAGTCATTTTGTGTATTTTCTGTGTATGGGTTATTCGTTATTCCGGTATGTGCTTTTATTTTGATGGCCTGACTTGTTTACTTCCGCTTGAGCTCAAGTTCGTCAGCTGTCACTGATCATCTGATTACGTTTGCTCATGTTACCCACACCTGCAATCACCCACACCTATTCTGTTTTATGTTGATTCTCATTTGCCTACTTAAGGACGGCTGCAATGCTAACTCGTTGCAGCATCCTACTGTGTGTTTAGATGGGTGTGCTCTGTCTTAGCCGAAGCTTCTTTATTTCCCAGTGTTTCCATATGCCCCAGCCTGGTTCCATCCAGATTTCCCTCTTGTTTTTTCGCTAGACGTGAGACCCGTCTTCCTGGTGTTCCCACATGGTTACCTAAACCTACCTCTGTTTATGTGTTGTGTAAGATTTTGTATATTTTTGTCTTTGTGTTATTAAATGTTAGCAACTCACAGTCCGGCGTTTGGGTCTTTTCCTTGCCCTGAAGGGTGACTCATGACAAAAGTCCCTGTCACACCTTGACAATTTAGGCAGCATAGGCTGACATATCAAAATTTCTCTAAAATGCTGGAATAAAGCCAAAATTTTCAATTTTGGGCGTATGTATCGCATATCCATAATGAGTTGGATGTATACGTACAGTGGGGCAAAAAAGTATTTAGTCAGCCACCAATTGTGCAAGTTCTCCCACTTAAAAGATGAGAGAGGTCTCCAATTTTCATCATAGGTATACCTCAACTATGAGAGACAAAATGAAGGAAAAAAAATCCAGAAAATCACATTGAAGGATTTTTAATGAATTAATTGGTAAATTCCTCTGTAAAATAAGTATTGGGATTGGACACACCTGTTGCCTTTTCCCTGCCAGCGCTTTAAATAGACCATCTCTTCAACGCCTCGGTGCTGGCTCATTGGGTAAACTGCCTGTGCAACGAGTAAATGTTTGGTTTTATTTAGAGTGAGTTATTTCTCACGTTTCCTCTCCTCTTCTCCTCTGTAAGGTTGCTGCCATATGTGTGGTGTGCTTCTGGGGATTGTTGTGTGCTCACCTGCTCCATCATCCTCATCCCGTCTCAGCTTCCTCGCTCCACGCGGTCAGACCACTTTCAATCAACCCTCGACCAGCTTCATCCTGCTGGTTCGTCTAATCCTGTTGGCACTCTGTTGGGTTCTTTGCTCGGTTCATGTAGGTTGCCTATTTGGTTTTCCACATCATCTGATCCCAGCTCTCATTAACCTCTCCTGTCCTCCCCACAGCCCCCGTTTTCCTCTGGCAAGTGACGTTTTTTCTACAAGAGCTCCTCTTTTGAAATTTATCAATAAACCATTTAAACTTGTTTCTCTGTGTGTTGACTGTTTTCTCTGGTGTTGCTCTCTGCACGTGAGCTGTTCCTTCTATCAATATGACAGTTTCAATAACTTAAAAATA
Organism: Pholidichthys leucotaenia; assembly: GCA_020510985.1. Classification (NCBI taxonomy): domain Eukaryota; kingdom Metazoa; phylum Chordata; class Actinopteri; order Cichliformes; family Pholidichthyidae; genus Pholidichthys; species Pholidichthys leucotaenia. Next base: position 363,156,444 of record CM035839.1, on the reverse strand, counting down.
ACATAGTCCAACGAATGCTTAGTGTGTTGCCGGCATTCACAATTTATGGCCAACGATCGTTTTATGCATAACTTATACATAGCTTATCCTACCTTATGCATACTGCAATCATGCCAAACTGCTGTCGCCTCCCGATCCATGAATCCTAGGTGTGCGAGAGCATGAAGGCTCCACCGAGATGATTTTCTCCTCCAAAGAGCATCGCACATGAGGCGTGACTGACCTGACAAATCTGTCAAATCTGTCAGGTCAGTCATGCCTACGGAAAGGATAAAACAGCTGATGTGACATGGTACGAACGTAAGATGACAATCGAAACATGTCAAGGTGTGAAACATCTCTTTGTCTGAATAGAAGAACAAGACCAGCTTGACATGGACATCTGCTCACCATGGAGTCTTAATGTTTTCCTCCTATGAACCAACGCTGCCAGTACCCCATTATACGGTAGCTGTAAGTTAGAAACCCGATCAGTAAGTTACACATAGGTTCAAAGCACATTACTCATAGGTTAGAAATGAGTTTTGGGTATGCTCGACATTGTCTCAACGTATTTCGACTTATGAGTAACTTATAAGTAACATGTGTCAACAATCGCATAACTTACCTACAGCTTATGGCCCATATATGTGGGACGTATGAGCCATATGCTGGATACATGCACAAAATTTTGTGCACAAATAAAATTTTTAGATGACCTCGCCATACTACAATGTATACCAGCGTGCTTCAGTGTGCTCTTAACTTGTACAAAACTTACCCTTAAACTTATTTGACATACGGCAGCGTATTTGCCAAATTTTTTAAACATCGGCATATGCTGCCTAAATCGTCAAGGTGTGACAGGGGCTTAAAGGGGGGGAACTGTTATGATCTGGGCTTTGGCCTTCTGTCCTTTCCCACGCTTTATGTTCATTTGTGTCTTCTCTGTGCTCCCCTGATTTGGTTTTGTAATTATTTATGATTTATCATTTGCATTTATTGCCCTCTGTGTTCCCCTGAGTCCCTTGTCGTGGTCTTCTGTGTCATCCCTTGTTTGGTCCTGGGTCTGTGTGTATTTTCTGTTTACCTATTGTTCCAGCTCCTCTTGTTTCTGTACCCATAGCCACTGTTCCTCATGTGTATTACCGTTCAGCCCCTGATTGTGATCCCAGCTGTCCTGTGTTTCCCCTTATTATCAGTTACCCTATTTATGTCAGTTTGTACCTGTGCTCTTACTGGTGTCATAGTTATTTGTTTCTGTGGTTTCCTCGTGCTCAGTCCAGTTCCTTGTAAGTTTATTTGTCAAATTATGTTTTCTGTTCAGCCCCCATGCTGTTGTTATTTTGTTCCCTAGTTCTGAGTTTGTTTAATAAATTATCATTTCGTGTCATACCATGCCTGTGCCCATGAGTCCTCCCTTTACACCCTCATCTGCCCAGAAGGCAGAATATGACAGTGTTTTGGGGCATGTCATCATAATAATAGTCCTAATGATAGTTCTATCTAGCTATAAATTCAGCAAATAAAGATAATTTAGGTAATAACAATTTTTGCTTCTAAAAATGTACAATGGGTGCTTCTAAAAATGCACAAATGGTTACAATCCGGCTGTAGTGTTATATTTTATAGTTTTGGCGGATGAGATGCAATTCTCGGCAAGCGAGCAATTCTCGGCATAACACCTGTTATGGAATGACTCAACGACCAAACGCAGGACACAAAAAACACCCAAATAATGAAATAAATCATTTTTAATTAAATATTTACTGACAAATGGGCAACACTGATGCAACGGTTGCAGTCAAGTGGGTCCTTCTGCTGTGAATAATAATAGATAGATGTACTTTATTGATATTGGGTGTTTTTTAGTTAATTTGGTTAACTAAAACTTTTTTTTTTTTTTTTTTTAGTTAATTTGGTTGATTGCCCTCCTCATGGATCGTCACCTTATCGTGGTGGGGGGGTTTGCGTGCCCCAGTGATCCCAGGAGCTTTGTTGTCTGGGGGCAATTTGCCTCTGATAGGGTCTCCCAAGACAAACTGGTCCTGGGTGAAGGGCCAGACTAAGAACGATCCAACAGACTCTCATGATAAATTGTATATCAAGGATTCAGTGTACCCCGCCCGGTATGGGGTTACCGGGGCCCCACCCTGGAGCCAGGCCTGGGGGAGGGGCTCGAAGGCTAGCGTCTGGTGGCCGGGTTTCCACCCATGGGACCCGACCGGGCTCAGCCCGAAGGAGTTACATGGGTCCGCCCTCCAGTGGGTTCACCACCTGCAGGAGGGATCATGGGGGTCCGGTGCTATGTGGATTAGGTGGCAGTCAAAGGCGGAGACCTTGGCGGACTGATCCCAAGCTTTCTAAACTGGCTTTTGGTACGTGGAATGTCACCTCTCTGGTGGGGAAGGAGCCTGAGCTGGTGTACGAGGTTGAGCGATACCGGCTAGATATAGTCGGCCTCACCTCAACACACAGCTCCGGTTCCGGAACCAGTCTCTTGGAGAGGGGCTGGAGCTTGGCCTTTTCTGGAGTTGCCCCGGGCGAGAGGCAACGAGCAGGGGTGGGTATTCTTGTATCGCCCCACCTTGCTGCCTCTATATTGGAATTTTCCCCGGTGGACGAAAGGGTTGCTTCCCTACGCCTTCGGGTTGGGAAACGGGTCCTGACCATCATTTGTGCCTATGCACCAAATGATGTTTCAGAGTACCCACCCTTTTTGGAGTCTGTGACTGGGGTGCTGGAGGGTACTCCTCCTGGAGACTCCATTGTCCTACTGGGGGACTTCAATGCGCATGTGGGCAACGACAGTGAAACCTGGAGAGGGGTGATTGGGAGGAACGGCCTGCCCGATCTGAACCCGAGGGGTGTTCAGTTATTGGACTTCTGTGCTAACCACAGTCTGTCCATAACGAACACCATGTTCAAGCATAAGGGTGTCCATATGTGCACCTGGCACCAGAACACCCTAGGTCGCAGGTCGATGATCGATTTTGTTATCGTATCATCAGACCTGCGACCGTATGTCTTGGACACCCGAGTAAAGAGAGGTGCAGAGCTGTCATCTGATCACCACCTGGTGGTGAGCTGGATCCGATGGCAGGAGAGGAAGCCATTCAGACCTGGTAGACCCAAACGTATAGTGAGGGTGTGCTGGGAGCGTCTGGCTGAGGCCCCTGTCCGGGAGGTCTTCAACTCCCACCTCCGGAAGAACTTCAACCACATTCCGAGGGAGTCTGGAGACATGGAGTCTGAATGGGCCATGTTCTCCACCTCTGTTGTTGAAGCGGCGGCCCAAAGCTGCGGCCGCAAGGTGGTCGGTGCATCTCGTGGTGGCAACCCCCGAACCAAGTGGTGGACACCAGTGGTGAGGGGGGCCATTAAGCTGAAGAAGGAGTCCTAACAAGCTTGGTTGGCTTGTGGGACTCCCGAAGCAGCTGAGGTGTACCGGCAGGCCAAGCGGAGTGCAGCTCGGGTGGTTGCTGAAGCAAAAACGCGGGTATGGGAGGAGTTCGGTGAGGCCATGGAACAAGACTTTCGGTCGGCTTCAAAGAGATTCTGGCAAACTGTTCGGCGGCTCAGGAGGGGAAAGCAGCTCCCCGTCCACACTGTGTATGGTGCGGATGGGACACTGTTGACTTCAACTGGGGATATCGTCGGGCGGTGGAAGGAATACTTTGAGGATCTCCTCAATCCCACTGATACGCCTTCCACAGAGGAAGCAGGGTTTGGGGACGAGGGGGATGACTCGCCTATCACAGGGGCTGAGGTCGCCAAGGTGGTTAAAAATCTCCTTGGTGGCCGGGCCCCAGGGGTGGACGAGATTCGCCCTGAGTACCTCAAGGCCCTGGATGTTGTTGGGTTGTCATGGTTGACACGCCTCTGCAACATTGCGTGGAGGTCGGGGGCAGTGCCTTTGGCATGGCAAACCGGGGTGGTGGTTCCTCTCTTCAAAAAAGGGGACCGGAGGGTGTGCTCCAACTTTAGAGGGATCACACTCCTCAGCCTCCCTGGGAAGGTCTATGCCAAGGTACTGGAGAGGAGAGTCCGGCCGTTGGTCGAACCTCGGATTCAGGAGGAGCAATGTGGTTTTCGTCCTGGCCGTGGGACATCGGACCAGCTCTTTACCCTCTCGAGAATTCTTGAGGGTTCGTGGGAGTTTGCCCAACCAGTTTACATGTGTTTTGTGGACTTGGAGAAGGCATTTGACCGCGTCCCTCGTGGATTTTTGTGGGGGGTGCTTCAGGAGTATGGGGTATCGGGCTTGTTGTTACGAGCTATTCGGTCTCTGTACGACCGTTGTGAGAGTTTAGTTCGTATTGCCAACACTCGGTCGGAGTCATTCCCAGTGAGAGTTGGACTCCGCCAGGGCTGCCCTTTGTCACCGATCCTGTTCATAATTTTTATGGACAGGATTTCTAGGCGCAGCCAGGGAATGGAGGGTGTCATGCTTGGTGACCACAGGATCTCATCTCTGTTGTTTGCAGATGATGTTGTCCTGTTGGCTTCATCCAGCAATGACCTACAGCTCTTGCTGGGACGGTTTGCCGCTGAGTGTGAAGCGGCTGGGATGAGAATCAGCACCTCCAAGTCCGAGTCCATGGTCCTCAGCCGGAAAAAGGTGGATTGTCCTCTCCGGGTTGGGGACAGGCTCCTGCCCCAATTGGAGGAGTTTAAGTATCTTGGGGTCTTGTTCACGAGTGAGGGGAAAATGGAGCGAGAGATCGACAGACGGATTGGAGCAGCATCTGCAGTGATGCGGACGTTGTACTGGTCTGTTGTGGTGAAGAGGGAGAGTTCTAAGGCAAAGCTGTCGATTTACCAGTCAATCTACGTTCCTACTCTCACCTATGGTCACGAGCTTTGGGTAATGACTGAAAGAACGAGATCGCGGATACAAGCGGCTGAAATGAGCTTTCTCTGTAGGATTGCTGGACTCACCCTCAGAGATAGGGTGAGGAGCTCAGTCATCCGGGAGAGGCTCAGAGTAGAACCGCTGCTCCTCCACATTGAAAGGAGTCAGTTGAGGTGGTATGGGCATCTGATTAGGATGCCTCCTGGACGCCTCCCACTTGAGGTGTTTCAGGTACGTCCCACTGGGAGGAGACCCCGGGGCAGACCCAGGACTCGGTGGAGAGACTATGTCTCCCAGCTGGTCTGGGAACGCCTTGGTATCCCCTCTGAAGAGCTGGAGCAGGTGGCTGGAGAGAGGGAAGTCTGGGCTTCTCTGCTTGAACTGCTGCCTCCGCGACCGGGACCTCCGGAAAAGCGGTAGAAGATGGATGGATGGATGGATGGTTGATTGCAGTTTTAAAAAAAATAAAAAACTTTTCAAAACAAAATATTGCTAAAATATAAAATGATGCACTACAATGGGTCTCAAATATTTGTAAACGTCCTGTTATAGTACTGCATGGTTTATTGATGATACACAGAAGAAATTCAGTAATACACTGAACTCCATCACTGAACAGTGATATAAACTAAAATAATTATAACAGTGACTGAACAACTCCCGTTGCCCAAAGTGCAAGATACACTATTATGAATATAAGTGATAAAGGATCAGACAAATATGTGATCTGACAAACAAATAAACAAAGGATCTGAAACAGTCGCTAATATTGGATGTCCCATTCATTTTCAATAATTAGGTATTCTGTAATTAATATTCACGCAGTCAAATAAATCTTTGTGCCATTTAGTCCCTTTTAAATTTGTTGAAGTCTAACATGTGATTGCCTACATATAGACTACACCTCTTTGTAATTCCACTTTCAAACACAGCCTACATTTGGGCCTGTAAAGCCTGATTGGGATACCTGTTTCAGACAGCAATACTTGCTTTCTACGGGCATGCACTAGTATGAGTAAATTAAAATATCATGCAGTGCTTTAATCTTGCTATTAATCAAATCAAATCAAACTTTATTGTCATATTGCTGTACATACAACTGTAGTGCAGGCAAGATGAAACTGTGTTTCTCTCGGCATCCATATAAGAAGCAGCATGATTTAAGACACATTCCCACATAGCCCCCTCCCCACCCCCCCATCCATTCACACATCCCTGAGACATACTTGGGGAGAAAAAAAGAATAACTAACTATAATATACAAAATGTCCGTAGGTGCAGTAGTGTGTATGAGTATTAAGTGCCTAGGCCTAATCTAATTTGCAAAATATGATGACTAGCATGCTGAATAAATTAATTTATTGGGCCGACTAGATTCAGCAATGACGGTTGGAGGTCTCCTGAACTCTTGCACGTCGGGTGGAACGTGCAGCTTGGATGATGGCGGAGCGTGGTCCTCCTGTGATTCCTTCCCTGACACAGCCATCTCGAACGGGGAGGAAAGGCTGAGGGTGAGTGAGGCGTCACCACAATCACCAGAAGCTAGGCAGGACTTAACCAGTATTGATGTGATAAAAGTAAAGAAAAGCACTTGCCTGAGCTCCTGGTCGACTGCTGCTGGGGTGACCTCCTCTGGATGAGCCACAGGAATCGTACCATGCACTTCAGGCAGAACAGGAACAGGAACAACTGAGGCTGTGGCATGTGCTTCAGGGACAGCGGTTGCCGTTGTGTGCACCTCAGGGACGGCTGAAGCAGTTGTGTGCACCTCGGGGATGGCTGGAGCTCTTAAACGCACATTGTGAGCAGCTGGAGCTGGTACTGGAGCTGGGTGGCGCCTTGGAGCAGGCATAGGAGCTGATGTAAATGCAGATAAGGAAGCAGGCATGGGCCCCCGTGCAGCAGATGCGGAAGCCAGCACTGCAGCTGCCGTGGGAACCGGCATAACAGCAGTCCTGGGGGCTGGCTTAACTAAGCTCCGTGGGGCTGCAGCGGGAGGAGGGTAAAAGGCTGGAGCTGAAAGCGCCAGAGCCATTGGATGCCTATTCATCGGTACAGTCTCTGGTGTCTCAATTAAATTCCACACCAGCCCGCGATATGCCCTTTGGAGGTTGGAGATGGTGGCCAGTAGTCCTGCCAGCTCGGGGTAATTCCGCAGACTGGGATGCACCTCCATTATCCCAGTCACTGCGTCCAGGCTCTCCAGGGCTTCCTCCGGAGTGTGAGAGGCGTGAGCTTCCGAGACAAATTCCTGGATAAACTGGGCTGCCCAAAGCTCGTCTATGCTGGGACCACCAGCTGCCAACCTCCTTCTGTTTGCTGAGCCCTGGTATGCTGGCATCCTGCTCTTACCAGATTCGCCCACTGGGTCTATTACTGGCTGCGTTCTTCTGTCATGTTTGCCCTTTCAGGGCAAAAAAGAGGACCCAGTCGTCAGGCGAATCTGGTAAACCATTATTTATTAATGGCAAAATAAACACTGCACATGGGCAGGAGTTATCAGAAATAATAATCCAGACACATGGGGAAAAAACAACAATAAGTCCAAACGGTGTGGTGCCTAAAGTAAGGTTGACACAAGAATGCAGCAAAGAACATAGACAGAAAAGGCACATATATAGAAAGAGGGCGTAATCATGGTGACACAACACAGGTGAGGAGAGCAATCAAAACCAATAGTTGACACATGAGGAAAACAGTTGACTGGATGGGTGGGGCTGACAACACAGAGGGGATACACACCAAACATAATCAATGAGGAAGAAGGGAACCTAAAGTGTGGACAGGGGCTGCAGACCTGTCCAGAACATTACACTAATATGGCGGCCAGGTGGCTTCATTCGGCTCTGTACTCGCTAATGGTGCGTGTGTGGCGGGTTGGTGTAACCCCCACAGCAGACTGGACAGACACAGCGCTCGGCTAGAGCAATTAACAGAACAGTGAAATGTGTGTATTAATGTCTACAGGCAGCCCCGCTTCTTCTGGCTCACTACTGTGATGTTAATGTGCCTTTCATGAATTGTGTTCATGCGTCCTGTCCTTACTGTGACCTAGAGACTGAGATCAATATGTAGATGTGCCTTGTAACCTCTTTGTCTTGCAGCTGGAGCAGAGGCCAGCAATCTGCCTATTGTGATGTATGTCTCTCAAATGCAAATGTCTTCATGCTTGTTCTGCAATCTCTTTGATCATACCAACTGCTGGGGAATGCTCTTTTATGTATTGTTGTAGTTGGGTATATACTGTATACTGCACTGTAATCCATGCTCATCCTCTCATTCACTCACTCTTCAGCTGCTGCTGCAGACACACACTTTGTGTCTCCTCCTCTGAGAGCCTGAGGATCCCGCTCCGGTCTGCTCACACTTGCACTGGAGCGGGGATCCTGTGAAGGCGGTATGATTTAATAAACCTACTTAAAACCTTCACCAACGCCGCTTTATTTCATGCCGCTTCACTGGTGACTCCAAGAATGCACACGCTTTGTGCAACGCAACCTTCTGGTCTGGACGGCCCCGCTGGCGACCCAACGCTAAAAAAAACACGCTGCCAGCGAACACAGCAGCCTGATGCAAACGAGCTGCCCTCCCTTCTGCTTCAGGGAGACCTCGACGCGGAGCCAACACAGGCAAGCTACTCTCCGGACATCACCCACGACCGGGAAAACTGCAGAAAACGTCATGGCGCGACCCTCGGCTGAGATCGGGACGTCCACGCTGGACCGGCCGAGGGACACAGAACGTTTTCTCCCTCTCACCGCTACTCCTCCCTCTCAGCGATCCTACTCATCTACCCGAGCCTGAGGAACAAAGATCGTCTATCTCCCCTCAACGCTCCAACGCACCATGACTAATCTGCAGCCACAGCTCATCATAGATGTTTATCGGCGCCGTCTGCGCCGATCTCCACCAAGATTCCTGACCCTGGTTCTCCTCTCCAGCTGGCCCACCCATCACGGAACCCCGGCGCACGCACCGGGGAGTTACGAGGACGGCGCACCACGCACGGGACACATACGGCTCCACTGAACGCCTTCCTTCTGCTGCACACTGGCCCTTCAGGCATGCTCGTACACCTGAGGCACGCAGCTTGCTCACTGGATTTTATGGTCTTAGCCATGGCGCTCAACGGGAATTCAGCCGTCAGCTTTTCCCACACGCCAAGTCCCTCTGCTTTTGTTCCTTTTTTTACTTACAGCCGCTCCTGCTTTTCTTCATGGCCACGAGAGGAGTCAGAGACTAATTTTTCTTCTTGTGATCTCTGCAAGTTCAACGGGATAGCCCCTCGACATCACGGAACAACAAGCAATTTTTGCGCGGCCAGGACGATTTCACCACTCCCGGCCAGCACTTACCACCCCCCGCCCCTCCGCCTGCACAGAGCTTCTTCTGCTCACTGCCCAAGCCGCATGATCAAGACCTCGGCCGCCTGCCGAGCCCTCTGGGAGGGAGCGTGTGGCGGGTTGGTGTAACCCCCACAACAGACTGGACAGACACAGCGCTTGGCTAGAGCAATTAACAGAACAGTGAAATGTGTGTATTAATGTCTACAGGCAGCCCCGCTTCTTCTGGCTCACTACTGTGATGTTAATGTGCCTTTCATGAATTGTGTTCATGCGTCCTGTCCTTACTGTGACCTAGAGACTGAGATCAATATGTAGATGTGCCTTGTAACCTCTTTGTCTTGCAGCTGGAGCAGAGGCCAGCAATCTGCCTATTGTGATGTATGTCTCTCAAATGCAAATGCCTCATGCCTGTTCTGCAATCTCTTTGATCATACCAACTGCTGGGGAATGCTCTTTTATGTATTGTTGTAGTTGGGTATATATACTGCACTGTAATCCATGCTCATCCTCTCATTCACTCACTCTTCAGCTGCTGCTGCAGACACACACTTTGTGTCTCCTCCTCTGAGAGCCTGAGGATCCCGCTCCGGTCTGCTCACACTTGCACCGGAGCGGGGATCCTGTGAAGGCGGTATGATTTAATAAACTCTGCTTAAAACCATTCACCAACGCTGCTTTATTTCATGCCACTTCACGTGCACTATCCAGAATTTCTATAGAGATCAGTGGCCCAGCCTAGCCTGTTCATTAAGGCGGCCTTGAATGGGGGACAACGCACATCTCGCTTGGAATATACACATTTAGCCCAGTAAATGGGACGTCCTGGCTAAAACGGGACAGTTGGTAACCCTACCCATAATACTATGCAGATGGGGGAAATGTCACCACCTCCTCCAGAAACCACATCCCAATGTTGGCTGCCTTCAGCACCAAACAAGCAGTGGATATGAAGGTCTGCTGGTGTTGACCCAAGAAATGTACATCAGCCTTGAAAACAACCCACTTTGCGGGAGCATGCGCCTGACAGGAGATGTTACCAGTAAGTGGCTGCCACATCAACAGCAAAAGTTTCAAGCAAACATCTGGCCTAAGTTGAACAAAATCCAACTCGTGCAAACATGAACTCACATGCACTTGTGTCACCCACAGCAAGTGTGCCTGTTTTTGTCTTTTCGTTGACTTTGTACCTATTCCTGCTGCATTTAACACTGAGTAAAAAGAAACTACAAGACTAAGTTGTCATTAGATATGCCGTCTATGTGTCATTTTATAACATTTTAGATTTTGGGGTCTGTGGGATTTTTTCAATGTAAAAAGGGCTCCATGGCTCAAAAAAGGTTGAAAAACACTGCTCTACAATATCATTTCATGTAGTTATTTTCACAGCCACTAAGAGTCACTTTACCACAATATACCTATAAACTGTAATACTTGCTGACAAGAACAGTCTCAATTGTCATTTTCAGTTTGAAGTTTCTTAACGTTCTATTTTCATTCCAGTCAAACTGTGTGCCTTTTGGCTGCGAGGAGTGATCTGCCAGGATGTGGCTTAGTAACACAGTCCATGGTGTACTGGCATCAAAAAAAATATTGTGACATTAATCCCCACTCCCTCACCCCCCCACTCCTGACTTCATATCCCTTCAGTTCCCTCCCCCATTCCCTGCCGTCAGGTCCACCATAAGTATGACAATTTAAATAAAGTATTAAAGGTATTACACAGTAAGAAGAGTCTTATTATTATTATTCTTTTGGCTGCTCCCTTTAGGGGTCGCCACAGTGGATCATCTGTCTCCATCTCACTCTATTCCTTGCATCTTCCTTGGTAACACTAACCCTCTCTATGTCCTTCTTCACTACATCCACGAATCTTCTCTGTGGTCTTCCTCTTTTCCTTCTGCCTGGCAGCTCCACCTTCAATGTCCTTTGTCAAATATCTCCATTATCCCTCCTCTGCACATGTCCAAACCATGGCAGCCTTGCCTCTCTTACTTTGTCTCCAAACCACTCAACCTGAGCTGTCCCTTTTGATATACCCATTTCTAATACTGTCCTTCCAGGTCACTCCCAATGAAATTCTTAGCATCTTCAACTCTGCCACCTCCAGCTCCACCTCCTGTCTTTTTGTCAGCGTCACCATCTCCAAGCATGCGGCTCAAGAAGAGTTTATAAATATATTTATATACAGTATATATCAAATATGAGCAGAGCGCCTTTTGGCAAAGTAAATCTGTTTGGCACATAAAGGGAAGCAGATATCTATTCTGTTTGCCATGTTGCTGGACAGGACATGGTATAAAAAAGAATATCGTGATATTTGGAGTCCACTGTTGACATTGCAGTGTTGATTAAGTTATGTGTTTCTATGGTTACCTGGCATAAACAAACAGCTCCATGGAAACTGGACTAGTTGTGAGGAAATATTTTGCTTTTAAGGCTGTTTCAGACGGCTGCCATGTTGAAAAACCGGTGCGGCAGTGTGGTTAATCTGCCTGCAAATTTTTCTGCATGCTAACAACACTGCTCCAGTGCAAGTTCACGGTGGTTTATTGAGTTTAGTTTTGGCCACTTTAGGTAGAATTTATTCAGACACTCAAAGGAAAAAAAAAATGTTCAGCATGACAAGAGCCAAAAAGCCAGAGGAAAGGTCCATGCTACAGACACAGATGGACTAGTTCAACATATAAACTCCCACATCTAAAAGCACACTTAAGACATGGAGTTAGGGCTGAGAAGCTGTTTCTTAGAGATGCTGCTACTGCTGCACCGCAATTAAATTATTTTAATATATTATCTGCAAGGCTGAATAACTGGAGGTGGTTGCAGCTGAAAGTATTGCAAGTTTAAGGTAAGGGAAGACTCATGCTTTGCTTTCTATGATATCAGTGGTGGTGGTTTATTTTTTATAGCGGGATTTGTTGCAGTCCCACTTCTGAACAAACTGCAGCTACACTGAGACAGCCATTAACCTTTAGTGTTAGGAGCTAGCTTTGTAGCTTAACAGTTGGAACTTTTGTTTGGCTTTTACTCCACTATGACCAGAAAAATAATCATCCAATCAGATAAGGAGCTCATGAATGCTAATAAGGAGGCAGAAAATTTAATGCTTGAAAATGAAGGACACAGGAGCCATTTCTATACCCCGCCAGATGACGCCCAAAGTGGTCTTTTATCTACTACATTTACTATTACTATAAAACGAGTAAAACTAGGGCCACCAAACCTGGTATGTAGGTTCACCTTGGGATCCTGACCTCTGACTATGGGTTTGGGGTCAAAAGGTCAAAGTTAACATTCCCTATGCCTTATTACTGTACTGTACAATGAGTAAAGCTAGGGTTCACCAAACTTGGTACACAGGTTCATCCTGTGACCCTGAAGTGTGACTATGGTTTCGGGATGGCGTTAACTTATATAGTGCTTTTTCTCATTTCTAGATGACCAAAGCGCTTTACAGATCCTGCTATCCACCCATTCGCACACTGATGGCAGAGGAGCGGCCATGCACAGATGCTGGCTTCACACACCAGGAGCAACTGGGGGTTCAGTGTCTTTTTCAAGGACACTTGGACATGCAGACTGCAGACAGAGCGGAAATCGATCCCCTGACCCTCCGATCAGTAGTCGGCTACACTACACCTGCGCCACAGCCGTCCCCGATCAAAATGGCTCATAAACTATATCTCAACAACAAAGAAAGCTAGGGTCACCAAACTTGCTACACAGGTTCACCTTGGGATCATGACCTCTGACTATGGGTTTGGGGTCAAAAGGTCAAAGGTCAAGGTTAACATTCCGTATGCCTTATTAATATACAATGAGTAAAGCTAGGGCCACCAAACCTGGTACACAGGTTCATCTTGTGATCCTGACCTCTGACAATGTGTTTGGGGTTAAAAAAAGGTCAAAGGTCAAGGTTAACATTAACTATGCCTTATTACTGTACAATGAGTAAATTTAGGGCCACCAAACTTGGTACACAGGTTCACCCTGTGACCCTGAAGTGTGACTATGGTTTTGGGATCACAAGGTCAAATGTCAACATCAAAATGGCTTATAAACTATATCTCATCAACAAAGAAAGCTATGGGCACCAAACCCGGTACACAGGTTCACTCTGACACCATGACTTCTGACTACAGGTTTGGGGGTCAAAAGGTCAAAGGCCAAGGTTGCCACTCCCAAAGCTCTCTTACTATAGAACATGTAAAGCCCTCTAGGGTCACCAGACTTGCTACACAGGTTCTCTTTGGGATCTTGCCCTACAACTATAGGTTGTATACTTTGTTGTATATTTGTGGATGGTGGGCTTATCATAATTTGGCTCTGCCACACTAATTATATTGAAAAGTTGAAAACTGCTCTCTGTCAGTAAGTACTGAGATCTTCAAAGAAAATGGAGGCAGGAGATATTGCACTTGCTCAGAGTGCTCTCGTTAACCAGCTGTAAACACTACAGGGATGAAACCAAACCCTATTTTATTCATTCATCTTCTTCCGCTTAATCCTTTTCGGGTCGCGGGGGCGCTGGAGCCTATCCCAGCATCTTTGGGCGAGAGGCAGGGTACACCCTGGACAGATCGCCAGTCCATTGCAGGGCCAACACAGAGAGACAGACAACCATTCACTCTCACAGTCATACCTAAGGACAATTTAGAATCTCCAGTTTGATGCCAATTAACCTAACTTGCATGTTTTTGGCATGTGGGAGGAAACCAGAGAAATCCCAGAGTAAACCCACGCAGACACGGGGATAACATGCAAACTCTGCACAGATCACTGTTGGTCGGGGGCTGGGATCAAACCCAGGATCCCCTGGCCAAGGATGAGTTACTGTGCTGCCGCAGTGCTAACCACTCCGCCACCCTGCCGCCCTATTTTTTTGTCTAAAATAACCAGTGAGTGGACGAGAGAAAATTGCTTTCTTGATACAGTAGAACTGTCCATTTTTCGTACTTAATACCAAACTACACTTTTCAGTGCAAACAAATTAGCTACATTTGTCACTGTACACTTCTTGGTAATTGTACCTGACTACCAATTACTTGGTAATTGTACCTTCTAAAGCCCATCCAGGGACAAGAGTTGCAAATTAGCTAATAGCTATACACTCTTTGTGCAACACATTAGATTGATTGTCATTTGATTAATTGTCTATGTTTATTGCACTGTCCCTGTCAAATAAACAAATAAAATAAAATAAATAAACTGACAGATATCAGTGTCATTTGAGCTGATTAAACTGATAGAAGCAGATTGCTGTAAACATGTTACTATGTTTACTTTGAGAGGGGCATCAGTTTGACTGAAATCTAAAATAAAACTGCAAAATTTACTGCTGTTCACAATAATGACACTGAAACTTGTTTTAAATATCTGTAGTTTCAGAGATTGTTTTCTGCTCGTTGTTGTATCAATGATTTGTCATACTTGTCTCCTGAAAAAAAGACCATTTGCCAGCAAGTCCACCTCTGAGACAATCAAAAAGCAAACAGAGAAGCCCCGTCGATGCCTCTCATCCCCCAGAAACACAAACCGGCACCTGGACATACTCAAAGTTCCTGAGCACCTGAGATTTAAAGCTACAGAGAGACAGTGTCCCTTTAAGGCATAACTCACCGAGGAAGAAGAAAAACTGCAAAGAAGGAAGGAGAGGAGGAGGTGTGTATGCATACGTGTACATGTCAAACTGACAGACACTGAGGACAGAGACAGAGGAACAGTGAGAGAGAGAGAGAGAGGAAGGAAAGATAAAGATGGATAGACACAACATTGCATTAGACACTAAGAGCTATTCCTCGCTCACTAAAGGCTAATGCAATTGCCACACAATAAGAGTGTCTCAGCGGAGGCTGTAAAAAAAAACTAGAGAGGGGAATGTAAGAGGAGAGGCAGAGAGGGAGGGAAGGAGGAGACTGGGCAGCTCTGCCTCCAGACTCATATGGATCTCCTGGGACAATGGTTGAAGTCTCTTTCTGTCTCTACTGTACCTCCTGACTGTGTGTGAGTGGCTGTGTGGCTTGATGCTCTGCTGTGTCTCCAGAGTGATTTATCAGATTTGCAGGGAGGAGAAACAGAGGGAGAGAGGGGGAGACAACTTCAGAAGCACACAGCCAGCAGTTACCAGCCAGCTGGCTGGGCGTGTTAACTCCACATCTGACCTCTATGGGAAAAGAGCAAATCTCCTCTCCTCTCCTGGCAGACTTTCGGAACCGGGGGAGAGATCTTCATTTCCTTCCATCTCTCTGGTTATTGCTGGGCTGTAGTGCACAGGGAGCTGTCCCTGGACCAAGAAGGACATGACAAGACAGAACAGCTTTGGCAGTGAGACCCCAGCAGGACGGCCAGGCTCTGAAGATTGCACTGTCGACTTATTCTTGTACCTGAGGCAGCACAGTTGGGAAAGTCAGGCAGAGTCGAGCAGCAGTGCAGTTATCTGGTCATTCATTAGCCAGTCAGATGGTTAGTTAGTCAGCCAGTAAATTGGCTAGTGTGGTCTTTCCCAGAGAGTCAGCTCTTCCACTTAGTGCGTATCCTGAACCCTGAGATGACTCAGACTTACCGAGTAGCTAAAGCGGACCAGTGGGCATGGTGAGTGGCAACAACCTCTTTCTGTCTCTCACATGCTTTCTCACACATTCCCGATTTTCCTTTGAGTCATTTCCTTCTTTACCTACAGCTTTCGATCTCTGAATTAGATTTTTCTCTGTTTTGTCTCCTTTTTAAAATTTTCTTTTTAAAAAGACAGCAGAACTGGGCAGAGAAACAGTTTGGCACTGTGGCGTTTATACAATAAACAGAGCCCAGCTTCGATCTCTAGATAATTACACTGAAGAAGATGGTACATCTAGTCTGAAAAAGTAGTTAGCTCACCAAGAGACATCCTACACAACTGGTTAAGTCCTGCTGCTCAGAAGGGTCAAATGGAGGATAAACTGGTTATTTACTCAAGACTGATAGATTTAGTGACACCAAATCAATGAAAGACTTATAAAGGTTGAATTAAGCTGCACTGAATTCTGATCCCTGTTAACAGGAAAACTCTCTCTCTCTCTCTCTCTCTCTCTCTCTCTCTCTCTCTCTCACACACACACACACACACACACACACACACCTGCATGTCTTCTGGCTGCTGCACTAGCACTTTTTTTTCCTGACTGTGTTGGGAGGGAATTCACACTGTAATCTCACCACTATTTAGAAATGGCGTTTGACTTGATAAACAAACCCAGAAGCCGAGCGGGGGGAGCATTTTTTGGAAAAATAGTTCAAATATTTGGTTGTGCTCCAAGACTTTATCTAGATCTCCTAAACCAATGAGTTGTTCCCGTGTGCTAGAGACATGTATGCAAGGGCAGGGTCAATTCGTTTAGGCAAGCTGCATACTTTTAGATATACAGTATTTCCTACGAATGTCACATTTTCACAATACAGTCACATAACTTTAAATACTGTTGATGTTTAGTGCTAAAACAGACAATTTAGGGAACTGCAACTTCTTATGTCCTGGATATTTAGCTGTTTTTTGTTTTTGTTTTTTACTTTTTTCCACTTAGACCTTTTTTTTTGCTCATCTTAGGTGTCTATTTGAGTCTCACAGCTCTCATGAACCTTTTAGCCTGGCCAAGTAAGTAATAACACCACCTGCACCCTCAAAGAAAGCCGTTGTCGAAAGGATAACACACCTAAATAATCATAAATAAGGAATATGCACAATCTTTAAAAGATAGCAGTTGTGTATGCTCTACCAAAAAGGCATCTGTCACCCATAGAGATAACACCATAAAGAAACATATTGAGCCAATCACATGTCACTGGTGCAAATGGTAGATATACGCAGATATCTGTATATAAATATGAGGGAGGGGGGAAAACTGATACAGTGTAATATTGCAGTACTTTGTGGTGGTGATACTGTATCAATTCAGATACTTTAATCAAAATTATTAATAAATGTTGCAGATACAATCTTATTTATTTAGGGACCAGTGGAATAAAAGCCAATTGACTTTTCAGTCCACTAGATGGTGCTAAATGCTCACTGTCTGGTTAGGTTAGCACAGCAAAGGAGTTGAACAAGACATAGATGGGGATGGGAAATCGCAATATACAGTATATCACAGTAAGTGAGCTGTGAGCTGTGTGGAGTTTGCATGTTCTCCCCGTGTTGCGCGGGTTTACTCCGGGATTTCTCCGGTTTCCTCCCGCACACCAAAAATATGTAGGTTTAGGGCGCTCGCGCACGCAGCGACCAGCAGCCGGTGGCTTGTCACCAGACTGCAAACCAAGTCTACCTACGGGTACAAATAAGTAACAAAACAAAAAACAAAAAAAACAGTACTCAGTACAAGACTGTGATAATAATGGGGCCTCTGATGACGCCCACCTGTATCAAATACATACAATCTTAAGGGGAGTGGCATGGCTTTTGTTTGTTTTTCTAGTTTGCTTGAGGAGTTATTTGGAGACACCTTAGTCTGCATGGAGCTAGACAGTCATTGTGGAGGGCAGAGCAGGGGTTGCATATGCCATATTACAACCTTGAATCTTATGTCTTTCATAGCATACCATTATATAATAATAATTGCCAAAAATGCATTTGAGTGGGAAATGCCACACAGATTACCCAGATCCTATGCACTCAGACATTTGTTTTTATCTCATTTATTTAGACTAGGATGTTCTAAATAAACACTCATTCATTCATTACTTAGAGTTTTATCTTGTTAACCTGAAATAACCACCCATTTCGAGTTACAGTTCTTGCCTTTAAGGACTTAGTGGCAGATATTTCATGGGTGTTGTCTCCTGAATGATCCACAGATGTTCATTATTTGGGTTCAATTACTGACTTGGTTGTTGCTGATAGTTTATGTGAGTGGGAGCACATGTGTCTGGATGGGTGTGTGCATGCTTCCCCCCGTAAATGAACTGGTGGGATTTGACAGTAGCTTGTAGTGTGTTTCAATGTCACGTGTACGTGTGTGCAGCCGCACGGCCTCCTCCTCCTCTCTCATGGTTTTCCTGCACTTTGTGCGTCCTCCGCTTTCCCTCAGATCAACTACGGAGAGTTCAAATGCACGGGACAGCATGGTTTCCCTCAGCTCTTTCAGCATCCACCACAGAGAATTTCTGTCTGAACCAAGGCAATTAGAGTACACATCCAAAACCATCTCAGCCAGGAACCAAATGAAGGAGCCTTTGATATGCTCCGACTGATGCATATTTACTTTTTACAACCAACCAAGTAGTAAACAGCTTTCCTGGACGGTGCTGGAGCGAACTATTAAACACAAGGCTGTGTACACACATGCACACTTGAAAGCTCGCACACAGACAGACTCTTCAAGAAACCAAGTCTGCCATTTCCTCTTCTGCCAAACAACTTGGTGACACTGAAAGCTTTATTTGTTTTCCACTCCCCGATTTCAAACTCAGGTTTATTGTGCCATGCACGGCTGACACTTTTTTTTTGTTTCCGAGCTGCAGACACAGCAGCAGCAGCAGCAACAGCAGCAGCAGCAGTAGCTTCCAATTGAAGCCATGTGTGGAGGAAAAACAGGCCTCGGTTTGTGGAGAGATTGCATGCTTGGAGTGGGAGGGAGCTTGTCGGTTACAGAGGTCACAATCCAAACACGCCAACTCCTCGCGGCCTTCTCACGGGCCATGCTGACGGGCGCATCTTAGTGCTCAGCCAAGAATCCCTCCCAAACCTCTGTCACACCCTTCTCTAATTTGAAGAAATGAAAAGGTGTTTCGACAGACGTTTTTTTCCCTGTAAAACTTGTGATAGCTAGAAGTTTTAAAAAATACATATTGGAAAAAGGCTGCTTGATTTTTTTTTTTCAGTTTTATTTTGAAAAAGCATTTATTTCACGTGCCTCTGGGTTTTTTGCTTCCTTCACCAGCCTTTTTCCTGCCTTTATACTTGTCTGCCCAACTGTAATTGTTTCCACTTGCACTTCATTAACCCTGTGTGTGTGTCCTTTGAATCTTGAGGATTGGTCTCTGTTCTGCTCTTCTGTGTTTTTAGTTGGGTTACTTGGGTCATCTGGCTCTCAAAGCCTCTTGCAATTCCCCTTTCTTTAAATAGTTTATTTTTCTTTTGAGTGCAACTTGATGGATGATGGAAGATTGTGGCTAAGGTGTGCCGCAAATTATTACAAAGTCGGTAGTTCAGTTGAGTGTGGTGTACTTTATTATAGCTTTTATTAATTGCAGCAATGATGCGTCTTAATGTCCTCAGATGAACCAGTTAAGTGTCTTCTCTGTGATTTATAGTGACACGTGACCTCTTCTCCCTGCATTCTTGGTCTTACCCACTTTAATGTGCCGCTTAATCACTCTATGCTGCACCGCTGGATTTCTCAGCTCTACTCGGGTTCTTGTCTTTCCCTTCCAGTCAAAATGTTATCAGCAGCCACGGCTATTAGCTAACAGCCAAAATGGCTATGCTATCAGATTCAGAGATGGGAATTACTGTGCTTTAATGCAGCTGTGCCATTTCCCCTCATGCATCATAATCGATCATATTCCTGTCAGACCTGAGGGTCAGATTTTTTTCTTTCCATTGTTCCTTTAAGAGGTGTGTCAGTGTCATTTCAAAGATGTAGATAATTTTGTGCAAAGGTACCTTTAACCAGGCACATGCACAGATAGATGTGAAGTGAAGCTCTAAGACTGTGCCTTTGCCCCCCGAAGTGCCCTTTTGGAGAGTTTTTTTTAAAAGATATTATACATTTAAATTTGTCCCCACAGAGACACCAGTTGCCAATCAAATGTGTGTTAATGTACAATAGCTATATATTGGTGTCCATATAATTACATGTGACCCACTGAATAAGCCCTGAATGCCCCTCCACCTCTGCTCCTTAGAGCACAGGTTCACCACATCAGCTGCAGCCTGTGTCATCAAGCACAGTTTCAGTGTTTTAAGGCAGTGTCTACAGGTACTCTGTATCTGTAGACACTTTTTTTTGTTTTAATTGGCCAAAGCTTCACATTCTGTGTTACTGTTGTGATTTTTTTTTTTTTTTTCGAACAAGGGGGATGGTGATTGTGGATGGATATTTATAAACTTAGCATACGGTGTAAATATATTTTCAGGACAAATTTGCAAGAATAAAGATGCAAAAATATGATAAAAGATGCAAATTTACAATTTAAAAACTCACTACTTTACTATAAGCAAGTCCTAGATTTATGAGGAAAAAAAGTGACATTTTCGCAGGAAAAAATATAACTTCCAAAAGCCGACATTTCCAAGAAAAAAGTCATAAATTTACAACAATAAAGTCAGACAATTATAAGAAAAAAATTGCCAATTTTCTACAACATTTTTCTACACTTTTTTCCTCTCATAAATGTCACATTTTCTCATCAGTTAGTGAGGTTTTTCTTGTAAAGTTTAACATTTTTTCTTGGAAAGCTATAACTTTTTTAAATTATAAGTTTGAAACGTTTTCCTGGCAAATTTGTTACTTTTGTAGTAAATTTAGTACTTTTTTCTCTATAAATTTGCCATGTTTTTTGATAAAATTGTTACCTTTTCCACACACAAATTTACTCAACTCTTTTCTTTATAAAATGAACTTTTTCTCGAATTGTCATGATTTTTCGTGTATATTTGCTACTATACTCTCACTGATCTACTAAGTAAGTACAGTAAAATATGTGCTACCAACTACTTTTTTTCAGTATTTAGGAGTGCCCTTTTTTTGGCACAGCTTCTGCCCCTTGAAATGACTGCACGTCACTGCCTTTAATCATAACTTTCAAATCTGTTCACTGTGTTTAGTCTTTCAAGGCGTGGTGTGGAGATTCGAGGAGTTACATCTCCACCAAACTGCAATATCAGCAGAGACAACAATATTAGTGTGAAATTGTATGGACTCTTATGCTGTCTGCTGCCTGATCAAATGAGCTCTATAATGAAGGCCACTGTTGGTGACTGATGCTAATGACTTTTTATTGTTTATGGGTTCCTTAGTTAAATATAAGACTTCTGTGAACTGTGTGTCAGGGCTTCTGCACACTGTGATTTTAACAGTTATAAGTTAAGCCACACTGTGGTGTAAATTTCATAAACTTGGCTGCAACGTCACATTTCGGTGTGGAGACTGGATGACAACATGTCTACTGAATTACAGGGAAAGCAGCACACCTGCATATTTTGCAGTTGTTTTTTTTTTTTGTAAATATAGCAAGGTACACCTACTTGACATGTTTATGATAACAGGTGTGAGAAATCGTGTATGCAAAAAAAGTTTCTGCTGACTCAGCAACTTTGTTTTTATCCTCATTTGATACCTTGAACTTACGTATACCCCTACAGTTTTTTCCTTTTCGCTCTTTTCTTTTATGACAGTGGGCAAGTGTCTGGTTGATCACCACATGCTGTAGTCCTATTGTCTGATGGGCGTACAGGTTTAGCAGCAGATGATCTTCTGATCTTCCTGAATTTCTGGCATTTCCAGACTTGGATCCTGGGGTGTCTTTGGCAGTAAGACAAAATCTCTCACTGTGCATGTTTGGGAATACTGTTATCGTGTCAAACCTGATAACCAGAGACACTTAATTTTTTTACTTGAGAAATCATAAAAACTGCATAGTACATACTTGGCTTTAGTGAAAAATTATCAAAATGTATCTTCATTATATAGGACAAGTGGGGTCTGCAAGCCTTGAAATAAACTATAAATATACAGTAAGTGTGAAAAACCAGATTATATTGAAGAAGACATGACTTGAAATATTGCTTTTCACCAGTGGAGTGTCTTTCTTCAGAGGCCTTTTTGAACTTCTCTGTAAACAGATCTTTCAGCAAACCACTGCATTGTCTTTCCTTTTTTTGGGCGGGGGGGGGGGGGGGCTTGTAAGATTTATCTAGGCAGGAACAAAGAAGAGAGAGACACCCAAGAATGATCACTCCAGCTGGGAATCAAACTGGAGATCACTGCAGAGCAGGGTGCTCATGTGGTGTGCACCCTTAACCGCTAGGCTCCGAGACACACCACCATGTGTTTCTTGATCCTTTCCTGATGTACCCAAGGTAAACAGCCTGGTATGTCCTATGTTGCTGTTCCGTCAAGGTCATTTGCTTCTCTGACATAGCTGGAGGTTGCCCATAGGCATAATGGCTGTGACATGTTTGGTTTGTGAAAGACTCCACTGAAAAGCGACTTCATCATGACCAGATTACCAAGAGAAATGGTAATATACCCTTTTAAGGACACTTTCAAAAGTTCTCACAAGAAGGCTGGAGGGGAGATTATGGTCTAAGATTGTTTTTTTTTTTCCTTAGTTATGCATTCTGTTTTAACTTTCACTCACTTTAGGCATTAAACAAACACTTTGTTGGGATGAGAAACATAATACTTGTAGAGTTAGGAAAAGATACCCATTTACAGCAGTAAACCTGCGTATTTTTTTTTTTTTAACACTTTAGGACTCATTAAACAATCTGATCTCACCAAAAGTAGTACAAATGGCACGTTTTCCACCCCCTCACAAAATGTGCCATTTATAGTACAAAAAAGAAAACCGAGATACTACTAAAACCTTCACTGGTCATGTGTGAAAACAACGCACTGTTGTCAATCCGCGCATGACCAAAACACCCATTTTCAACAAGGCTCAACCAGCCCAGTCTCACAAAAAAAAAAAAGTAAAATTGCACATTTTTTCTATCTGAGAAAATGTGCATAGACATGGAAAAATGTTTTTTTTTTTCCGTGCAGTGGATACATGGCGTTTAGAGCTTTAAGAAACGTGTCTCCCAGCACCCTAATGTCTGTCTGCCACTTTCTTTTTCTTTCTCTTTCATTCACCACCATCAGAGGTGACACCTGACCAAAACATTTTTTCTTACCCCTAACCATTACAGGAGATGATGCCTAAACCTAACTATATCCAAAGCAAACAAAGGAAAAAAAAACTAAAAAAAAAAAATGAAAGCACCAAGGTGCTGATGTCTCGGTGCCTGTGGCATGGTAGCATGGGGGCTGTAAAAAAGTCACACACTTCTAGTGGCCTGGCATAGTTATTACAATACCTTTGTTCACAGCTGCATTGATGGAAAAGGTGTGTTAAATTTGTGTTCATTTTGAAAACAAAGCCTTATCTGGAAATTGTGGCAAATTAAAAATTGAGAAAATATGGTGAAACAATGATACAAGCCTTTAGTTCCAGTTTATTTTGAGCGGGTGAGCTGAAAAGCTGGTAACAGACAGACATACACAGACACATGGAGTGATTATCGTATGCCTACGTTGCCTTTGCGCCGAGGCATAAAAATACAGAAGCACAAGAATAAACTTAGGAGCACAAAGAAAAAAGCTAGAGTAACAGATTTTATTAATTGAATGCATATATAGTTACACAATGCCGTGCAATAGCAGGTAAACATATCAAAATTTCCAAAAGTAAAAGCAGTTTGGAATGTTTCACACTTATGTGTAATGAATATTGAGAGTTTGGCAACCCTTTAACATTGTTGATTGCATGAACGGATAGCGCCACCACTGTGACAGGTGCAGTGCTGCAACGTGCACTGCACCTGTGACTGTGACGTGCCACACTCCCCAGCTGTACTAAGAATTCCACCTCACAAGGTGGCAGACACATATAACTTACTGTTCTTGGATTTGAGGAATTATGGCTGACATAGAAGCATCCTTATTTACACCAGAGAGGAAGAAATTTTTAGACAAACACAAATGGACGTTATCGATTGCTGTGGACGTACTCAGTCGCAGACGGAGGACCATTTGCTCCCAAATTTGCCAACTATGATTCAAAAAAGAGATTATTTAGCTTGTGAAGGGAAATATTTACCTTTTGTGACAGAAGACAGTCTGGAGCGTGTACACTTTTGTTTGCTATCGATGGAGCTGCACGTGACGACAGAGAACAAAAGCGCCAGTTTGGCGGCATTAAGTAACCAAAATTGAGGTAGAATAAATCACAAGATTCATGTGAAGCTTTCTGGATGTGGGAGAGAAAGCAAAAATGATTGGCAGAAGACGAAATAAGGACCGTGGATGATAAAAATGGACGAATAAAGATGCGACGAGTGTAGGTCTGATTGTTGGTTTTTTTTTTATTGGTTTATGTACATTCTACTGATTTTCTGGTTCACATACAGTACTTTAAAGATAAGATAAGAAAAAAACCAAAACAAGAAACGGTGACAAAAAACAAAACGATCCTTTGTGTAAATATGTCCAAAGTCCGCTTTTGACTGAAAGTTATGTAATTCGACATGGCTGCCATGGCATTATGCAAATTAGATGCGTAAATTTACTCCTATCTCAAACTTTGAATCATATTCTGCATCTTTCTAGTTGACAGTAAGCCATTATCTCTTACCACTTTCAAGTTATAGCTTTGGAAATCTCTGACATCTGAACTGAATATTTTCTTGAAAAAAACCTTCACCACTAGGGGCTGACGGTGCAACAGAGCACCATCCACAGTCATTGGGTTAAATAATCTCGCAAAAAACTATGTTTTTCCAAATATTAATTTATTCAAATACAGTAGCAGTTTCTGGTATAAACAGTAAACATGTAATATTCTTATTTAGCTTCCAGCCTGTTATCTTTACAGCTGCTCTGACTGCTGACCCTCAGGTTCACCACCATGGACCTTAGAGAGACAAAGAGGAAAGAAAAACAGCATAAAAATTATTGTTACAGATGTGATATACAGTATATACACTACCGTTCAAAAGTTTGGGGTGACCCAGACAATTATTTTGTGTTTTCCATGAAAAGTCACACTTATTTACCACCATGAGTTGTAAAATGAATAGAAAATATAGTCAAGACATTGATAAGGTTAGAAATAATGATTTGTATTTGAAATAATAATTTTTTCCTTCAAATTTTGCTTTCATCAAAGAATCCTCCATTTGCAGCAATTACAGCATTGCAGACCTAACATGATTGCACAAGGGTTTTCTAATCATCAATTAGCCTTCTGACGCAATGAGCAAACACATTGTACCATTAGAACACTGGAGTGACAGTTGCTGAAAATGGGCCTCTATACACCTATGTAGATATTGCACCAAAAACCAGACATTTGCAGCTAGAATAGTCATTTACCACATTAGCAATGTATAGAGTGTATTTCTGATTAGTTTAAAATTATCTTCATTGAAAAAAAGTGCTTTTCTTTCAAAAATAAGGAAATTTCTGAGTGACCCCAAACTTTTGAACGGTAGTATATATATATATATATATATATATATATATTTATGTCCCCCTCATGGATCATCACCTTATCGTGGTGGGGGGGTTTGCATGCCCCAGTGATCCCAGGAGCTATGTTGTCCGGGGCAATTTGCCTCTGATAGGGTCTCCCAAGACAAACTGGTTCTGGGTGAAGGGCCAGACTAAGAACGATCCAACAGACTCTCATGAATTGTAAATCAAGGATTCAGTGTACCCCGCCCGGTATGGGGTTACCGGGGCCCCACCCTGGAGCCAGGCCTCGGGGAGGGGCTCGAAGGCTAGTGTCTGGTGGCCGGGTTTCCACCCATGGGACCCGGCCGGGCTCAGCCCGAAGGAGTTACATGGGTCCGCCCTCCAGTGGGCTCACCACCTGCAGGAGGGATCATGGGGGTCCGGTGCTATGTGGATCAGGTGGCGGTCAAAGGCGGAGACCTTGGTGGACTGATCCCAAGCTTTCTAAACTGGCTTTTGGTACGTGGAATGTCACCTCTCTGGTGGGGAAGGAGCCTGAGCTGGTGTACGAGGTTGAGAGATACCGGCTAGATATAGTCAGCCTCACCACAACACACAGCTCCGGTTCCGGAACCAGTCTCCTGGAGAGGGGCTGGAGCTTGGCCTTTTCTGGAGTTGCTCCGGGCGAGAGGCGACGAGCAGGGGTGGGTATTCTTGTATCGCCCCACCTTGCTGCCTCTATGTTGGAGTTTTCCCCGGTGGACGAAAGGGTTGCTTCCCTGCGCCTTTGGGTTGGGAAACGGGTCCTGACCATCATTTGTGCCTATGCACCAAATGATGTTTCAGAGTACCCACCCTTTTTGGAGTCTGTGACTGGGGTGCTGGAGGGTGCTCCTCTTGGAGACTCCATTGTCCTACTGGGGGACTTCAATGCGCACGTGGGCAATGACAGTGAAACCTGGAGGGGGGTGATTGGGAGGAACGGCCTGCCCGATCTGAACCCGAGTGGTGTTCAGTTATTGGACTTCTGTGCTAACCACAGTCTGTCCATAACGAACACCATGTTCAAGCATAAGGGTGTCCATATGTGCACCTGGCACCAGGACACCCTAGGTCGCAGGTCGATGATCGATTTTGTTATCGTGTCATCAGACCTCCGACCGTATGTCTTGGACACCTGAGTAAAGAGAGGTGCAGAGCTGTCAACTGATCACCACCTGGTGGTGAGTTGGATCCGATGGCAGGGGAGGAAGCCATTCAGACCTGGTAGACCCAAACGTATAGTGAGGGTGTGCTGGGAACGTCTGGCTGAGGCCCCTGTCCGGGAGGTCTTCAACTCCCACCTCCGGAAGAACTTCAACCACATTCCGAGGGAGTCTGGAGACATGGAGTCTGAATGGGCCATGTTCTCCACCTCTGTTGTTGAAGCGGCGGCCCAGAGCTGCGGCCGCAAGGTGGTCGGTGCATCTCGTGGTGGCAACCCCCGAACCAAGTGGTGGACACCAGTGGTGAGGGGGGCCATTAAGCTGAAGAAGGAGTCCTAACAAGCTTGGTTGGCTTGTGGGACTCCCGAAGCAGCTGAGGTGTACCGGCAGGCCAAGCGGAGTGCAGTTCGGGTGGTTGCTGAAGCAAAAACCCGGGTACGGGAGGAGTTCGGTGAGGCCATGGAACAAGACTTTCGGTCGGCCTCAAAGAGATTCTGGCAAACTGTCCGGCGGCTCAGGAGGGGAAAGCAGCTCCCCGTTCACACTGTGTATGGTGCGGATGGGACACTGTTGACTTCGACTGGGGACATCGTCGGGTGGTGGAAGGAATACTTCGAGGATCTCCTCAATCCCACTGATACGCCTTCCACAGAGGAAGCAGGGTTTGGGGACGAGGGGGATGACTCGCCTATCACAGGGGCTGAGGTCGCCAAGGTGGTTAAAAATCTCCTTGGTGGTCGGGCCCCAGGGGTGGACGAGATTCGCCCCGAGTACCTCAAGGCCCTGGATGTTGTTGGGTTGTCATGGTTGACACGCCTCTGCAACATTGCGTGGAGGTCGGGGGCAGTGCCTTTGGCATGGCAAACCGGGGTGGTGGTTCCTCTCTTTAAAAAAGGGGACCGGAGCGTGTGCTCCAACTTTAGAGGGATCACACTCCTCAGCCTCCCTGGGAAGGTCTATGCCAAGGTACTGGAGAGGAGAGTCCGGCCGTTGGTCGAACCTCGGATTCAAGAGGAGCAATGTGGTTTTCGTCCTGGCCGTGGCACATCGGACCAGCTCTTTACCCTCTCGAGAATTCTCGAGGGTTCGTGGGAGTTTGCCCAACCAGTTTACATGTGTTTTGTGGACTTGGAGAAGGCATTTGACCGCGTCTCTCGTGGATTTTTGTGGGGGGTGCTTCGGGAGTATGGGGTATCGGGCTTGTTGTTACGAGCTATTTGGTCTCTGTACGACCGTTGTGAGAGTTTGGTTCGTATTGCCAACACTCGGTCGGAGTCATTCCCAGTGAGAGTTGGACTCCGCCAGGGCTGCCCTTTGTCACCGATCTTGTTCATAATTTTTATGGACAGGATTTCTAGGCGCAGCCAGGGAATGGAGGGTGTCATGCTTGGTGACCACAGGATCTCATCTCTGTTGTTTGCAGATGATGTTGTCCTGTTGGCTTCATCCAGCAATGACCTACAGCTCTTGCTGGGACGGTTTGCCGCTGAGTGTGAAGCGGCTGGGATGAGAATCAGCACCTCCAAGTCCGAGTCCATGGTCCTCAGCCGGAAAAAGGTGGATTGTCCTCTCCGGGTTGGGGACAAGCTCCTGCCCCAAGTGGAGGAGTTTAAGTATCTTGGGGTCTTGTTCACGAGTGAGGGGAGAATGGAGCGAGAGATCGACAGACGGATTGGAGCAGCATCTGCAGTGATGCGGACGTTGTACCGGTCTGTTGTGGTGAAGAGGGAGCTTAGTTCTAAGGCAAAGCTGTCGATTTATCAGTCAATCTACGTTCCTACTCTCACCTATGGTCACGAGCTTTGGGTAATGACCGAAAGAACGAGATCGCGGATACAAGCGGCTGAAATGAGCTTTCTCCGTAGGATTGCTGGACTCACCCTCAGAGATAGGGTGAGGAGCTCAGTCATCCGGAAGAGGCTCAGAGTAGAACTGCTGCTCCTCCACATTGAAAGGAGTCAGTTGAGGTGGTATGGGCATCTGATTAGGACGCCTCCTGGACGCCTCCCTCTTGAGGTGTTTCAGGCACGTCCCACTGGGAGGAGACCCCGGGGCAGACCCAGGACTCGGTGGAGAGACTATGTCTCCCAGCTGGTCTGGGAACGCCTTGGTATCCCCTCTGAAGAGCTGGAGCAGGTGGCTGGGGAGAGGGAAGTCTGGGCTTCTCTGCTTGAACTGCTGCCTCCACGACCCGGACCTCCGGAAAAGCGGTAGAAGATGGATGGATGGATGGATGGATATACAGTATATATGTCATATGTATATATTATACATATATTATGTCATATATGTCATGAAATGGCACACACACACACACACACACACACACACACACACACACACATATATATGTCATTTCTATTCAGCTTAATAAATTGCTTGGTTTAGTGAGTGAATGATTTTAAAGTGAGTGAATGAAGCATGTCACACCGTGGTGTTTTTATATTACTGACATTAGTATTAACACTTAAAAAATCAGCTTATGAGCAAGTAGACTTCTTCAGGTACCTCCAAATACGTGATTATTTTAACAAGCATAGCAAATCTCTAAACCTATCTTCAACAGAATCACACTTTTTTAAAATTTTAAAGTCAGCTTATGACACTTCGATGAAAAAGGCAATTTCTAAGTTATATAATGGGATGCTAAATGCAAGGAACGATGATACGCTACACATTAAGAATAAGTGGGAACATGAAGTGGGAATGGGCATTTCTGATGAGAATTGGGAAAAAATTTGTATCTTTCAATGGTCCTCCACAAACTCATTGGTATGGAGAGAACACTGTTGGAAAAATGTGATAATGTGGAGAGTGTGGGAAATGATGAGGCCAGTTTACGAACAGACGAAGCTTTATTAACACTCTCACATCATCCATACACAGAAAGTACTGAATCAGTCAAGCCAGGTTCTCCTTATAAACTCAACAGATCATCTCACATCTGCATGACATTTCACATCACACTGCATGACATCTAACCCCACAATACATCCCCCTTCAACCCCCAGCTCCCTCTTCCTGCCAACTCCCCATGACGTCCTTGCCTATTATTCTCTTATGTTTAATCACTGCCTCCTGACTGAGACGCTGTCTGCAGACTCCTCCACAATATGCATTTCCACACCACCACCCCAGACAGAGTTTCAGTCACTACGTCTTTTGGGCTTCAGTCTCCTCCCATATCTGCTGTAACTGGGGTCTCTGTGCCGGCGGGGGGCTGCTGGACGTGTGTCTGACTGCGGGTGGGCCAAGGCGGGGGGGTGGGGTGGGGAAACTTCGCTCTGCCCGTATGGCTGTTCTGGTGAATCATTTGCCTGGGGAGTTGTCCGTGGGGGTCTTCCACGCCAGGGGGCCCGGGCCAGCAGCACTTGCTCATCCGCCACTACAAAGGTGGGCTTAAGTCTGTCTATGCATATTTTCTCCTGACGCCCCCCCCAAGTCTAGCAAAAAATGCTTGTCCCCTGTTTCCAGAACTCTGAACGGGCCATCATAGGGTGGGCGCAATGGCGGGCGGTGGGCATCGTGTCTGACGAACATGAACTCCGCGTTCTTCAAAGTTTTTGGCACAAAAGCACGTGGAAAACAGTGGTGGGCCGGGCCAGGCAGCGTGCCTGTGTCTGCACTACGCTGCAAACGCTGAGACAGGCAGCTGTCCGGCGCGGGATTATCTGGCAAAAATTCCCCGGGCAGCCGCAGTGGCTGAGAAAAAACTAGCTCAGCCGGGGAAGCCTCCAAAATAAGATTTTTTAAGACTCCTCACCAAAGTAAATATAGAAACATAAATAATGAGTGTTGGAGTAGGTGTGGACCTGTTGAAGCAAATCATTTTCATATATTCTGGGAATGTCCGGTTTTACATCAGTACTGGTCTGGAATTCATAAAGCTTTAAATGATATCTTCAAGGTAAACATTGCAAATGACTTTTTAAATTTATATATGGGTCTTGTTCTAACTCTGGACCGAAGAGGGGACATAAAATTGCTGCAGGTGCTCTTAGCAGCCAGTAAGAAATCAATTACTAGAAAATGGTTAAACCCAGCCCCACCCACACTCAGTGATTGGTTTGGAATAATTTTGGAAATCCTCAAAATGGAAAAATTGGCGTATTTGTTAAGAATTCAAAGGGAAAAATTTTTATTCAATTTGGAACAAGTGGATTCATTTTATATCCCCTATTCGGAATGACTTTGTATGACTCCAGATGTAAACATCCTTGTTGAATCACCTTACTAAGACTGAAATTTGGTCTATCTATTCTTCCAGATGGGAAGAAGGAATGACTGTAAGCCCCCAGTTCAGTTTGTTTGTTTTTAATTTTTTGTTCCTATAAAACAAATAAGAGAAGGACTATGATACAAATGTCTGAATGCTATATTTGTAAAGATGGCATCCTTTTCTAATAAAAAACATAAATGAAAAAAAAAATCAGCTGAACTTTAAAAAAAACTATTTAACAGGTTAAATTAATGTAACCAAGCAGTTCCCATATGGGAAAAAAAAAAATCAGACACTGGAAAAAAAAGTGACATAACATAAGCTTTAAGAATCAAATGGATAATGCTTTAAGAATCAAATATTGCAGTTGTAGGAATTATTGGTGTTTTAATAATGAAATCTCTGCATAATTTAAGCACAAAACTTACTCTGCACAGATGTCTGTTGCAGTGGTTTGCTGTGGTCTGCCATATGTTTGAGGCGAGGAATGTTGGGACTTGTAGTTTTTAGCAATGAACTGAAAACTCCAGGAAGAAAATACCTCGTCCTTCCTCTGCAAAAACTGGAGTGGTGGTCTAGTTGGTAGAGCATCCACGCCACAACCGGGAGGTTGTGGGTTCAAAATCTCAACCGGGTCATACCAAAGACCATATAAAAATGGTACTATCTGCCTTCTAGCTTGGTGCTCAGCATAATAGAATGGGGAAAGGAAAGTTAACACACAGAGCTACCAGAGGACTGACAACCCCCCCCCCCCCATTATAGCTTTCACTACTCTCAGTGGCTGTGTGGCCTAGGGTCAGTGAAACGAAGATAGGCGCTGCCCCATACACCACCTGGTGTCCCACATGCTGTGGAAGGGATTAACTTAACTTCCTCAGCAAAACCAGAGTGAAAACAATCGATGTGAGAAATAAATGGTGTAGTTTCTGAATACATGTTTTTTTTTTTCAGTAACCGCTATTTTAGAACAGTTTAGCCGGAGATCGACTGTGACAGGAAGTCATCCATGTGCTGTAAAAAAGTTGCACTGCTGCCTCTAGTGGACCGGCATAATTATTACAAGACCTTTTTTCCTTGCTCCATTGATGGTAAAGGTGAGTTAAATTCGTGTTTATTTCAAAAATTTAAACAAAAACTAAAGGAAGAAATACTCCAAACATATATACAAGATGACATGTAAAATCACATAAGGATTGTCATATCCAGTCTGTGTTGTGTTGTTGCTTAGTTTTTTTTTGTCACATTTTGTCTTAGCTTTGTTCGGAATTGTAATCGCTCTTGTTTTGTTTTTCTTTTGAATTCTTGGATGGAATATGGGTGGGCAATATAAGCTGCGGCTTCAGCCATCACCCATTTCGGATAACTTATGTTGAACTGTATAATCAGAGGAGTTATTGTTTAATTTGACCTTGTTGGATTTGTTCCCCTTTGTTATGTTATTCTGTTTCTTTTAATCTTTACTTTTAATCTATCCAAAATAAAGATTCATTCATTCATTCAAAAACAAACCCTTATCTCGAAATTCTGGCAAATTAAAAGTCGAGAAAATATGGTCATACAATGATACAAGCCTTTAGTTGCTCTTAATTTTGACCGGTCGAGCTGAAAAGCTGGTAACAGACAGACAGATACACCCACACACACACAGACACATTGATTGATAACTGTAAGCCTCCATTTTCACTGAGGCATGTCATGATTTCCTGCCTATCTGAGGCAGGAGAAGACTGAAACCCAAACGCAGGAGGATGTTGTGTGTATTTATTGAACAAAAAACGTGATTACAGTCCAAACAAACAAACTGAAGATTAGCACAGGACATACAGGGATGACTCTAGGACACTCAACAGCACGCAGGTGAGTACAACATGGAGAATAGGACCAAGGGCGCTACAGACGTGACTGAGAGCGGAGGGAAGAAAAAGAGAAGACCCAATGCGCCTCCAGACGTAACTGGTAGACAGGGGGATCAAAATAGTACTCACTGGGCTGGAGCAGTCTGAGTCAATCCAAGTATACAATCCTGGCAGAACAGCAGAGGACAAAACAGTTGACAATGCAGAAGACAATTCAATAATCCGGCAAACACAAGTGGGAAGGCAGAGCTTAAATAACATGAGAACCGATAGAATAACTGGTAGGTTCCTGACAGGTGATGACGTCAGCTGCTGTCTCAGTGTCCTGCTCCGTCTCCCCGGGTGTTGGATGGGATGTCTGGCAGGGAGAAGAGGACACCTCCCCGGGAAGTGGATTGTGGGGTCTCGGCCTCCAGGAGCACTTCTTAGATTGCCGGGGTTGCACTGCGGAGGACCCTCTCACCACTTCCTCAAAACGCTGCCGTGACTCGCATATTTGGGTGAGCAGTGGCATCAGCCCCGGGTACCTCCACAGGCTGGGACACGACTGGATCACCCCGACAGCGATGTCCAATAAACAAATATTAATTTCCGGAGAGTAGGTGGCACAAGCCCTGGAAGCGAAGTCCACTGCTCGCTCAGCAGCTGGGCACTCCTCCGGGCTCGGTCCAAAAACTGAAAAGTCCATGGTGAACTGCTTAAACACAGGTGGGTGAAAAACACAAAAGATGAAAAAACACACACACAACACCTCTGCTGGGTTTCTGTTTCGGGCCAGATTATTCTGTCATGAGAGACTGAAACCCAAACATAGGAGGATGTTGTGTGTATTTATTGAACAAAAGCGTGATTACAGCCCAAACAAACAAACTGAAGATTAGCACAGGACATGCAGCAATGACTCTAGGACACTCAACAGCACGTAGGTGAGTACAACATGGAGAATAGGACCCAAGGCGCTACAGACATGATTGATAGTGGGGGGAAGAAAAAGAGAAGACCCAATGCACCTCCAGACGTAACTGGTAGATGGGGGGAACAAAATAGTACTCACTGGGCTGGAGCAGTCTGAGTTAATCTAAGTAAACAATCCTGGCAGAACAGCAGAGGACAAAACAGTTGACAATGCAGAAGACAATTCAATAATCCGGCAAACACAAGTGGGAAGACAGAGTTTAAATAACACGAAACAAACGCAGCTCTGCTGCGATGCAGCTGGCAGCTGGAGGATATACTCAAGATGGCGACCGGGATGGTCACACTTTTTCAGTGCTGAGACAAAGTCACTGATTTTGCCATTAAAAGTGGCTGGCCTGCAGCGATCGGCGCTCGTGGCGAACACGCACGGGTTGAATTGCCACCTCCGTTGGATTGCCCTTTAATCGCCTTTCTCCAGCGACTTCCTGCGCCTTCCTGAAGCGATTGCTAAGCTAACACTAGTTAGCTTAATGCTACCTGAAGCGATTGCTAAGCTAACGCTAGTTAGCTTAATGCTGGCGCCAGTCTCTAAAAATCTAACCTACAGCGATCGGATATACCTCCGGTGGATTACCCCTTTGATCGCTTTTATCCGGCCACTGTGAGTAAACTGACCAGCGATTCCAGCGCTTCCTTGTGATTCACTGATGTGCCCTACCTGAAGCGATTGCTAAGCTAACGCTAGTTAGCTTAATGCTGGCGCCAGCCATTCCACCTAACACCAGCCTGAATCAAAGCCCAGCTGCGAGGCCCAGCGGAGATACTACCAGGCAGGCGGCTATTTGTTTGACGGGGCTCAGCAGAGATTTCACCCAGGCAGACGGCGGTAGGCGGCGGTGCCCAGCGGAGGACTTACCGTGACTGCAGCGGCGGTGTGCGACGAGACTACCCGAAGCGATTGCTAAGCTAACGCTAGTTAGCTTAATGCTGGCGCCAGTCATTCCACCTTACACCAGCCTGAATCGAAGCCCAGCTGCGAGGCCCAGCGGAGATACTACCAGGCAAGCGGCTATTTGTTGACGGGGCTCAGCAGAGATTTCACCCAGGCAGACAACGGTAGGTGGCGGTGCCTAGCGGAGGACTTACCGTGACCTCAGCGGAGCTCGGTGGCAGCGGCGGTGTGTGACGAGACTCGGTTGGAGGAGCGGGACGGGAGACCAGTTACGGCGACTATGAGCAACGAGACCAGCAACGGAAGGGGCTAGTTGGCTAGCTGAGGCCCAGCTGGATTCGAGGACGATCGGATCAGATTCTGGCGATATAAGCAGAATTTATTTTACTATCCACAGATTTTCTTTTTCCTTCTTTCCAAGAAAGACTGAAGATGGCGGCCACCGGATTAAAAAGTGGGCTGATGGGCACCACTAATAAGCCTTCTCTACTTCTCTACTTCCTCTTCGTTTTGTCTTTGTGTGTCTGGACCTGCAACAAGAAGGATTTTCCGACAAACTCAACCAAAGGTGAAGTTAAAAAGTTTTATCTGTATGGATTTGGGCTTGGACATCTCACCCTACACTCTATGTGGTCTTTAAAAGCCCTGAGCAAAAACTTCCAAATTAAGGCAAACATGGCTGTTAAGCAAAAATCACAATATGGCAGAGGATATACAATTAAAGTTCTGTTAGTTCTGCTACTTCTGGCAGGAGATATTCACCTTAACCCTGGACCTGCCACTATTAAACAGCAGACCACTGGGTTAGCACAAAACCGAGCTGTACAAAAGCAAAAACAACATTTATTTTTCCAAACTGTTAATCATGCACGAGTTCTTTGGGACACCAAGGCTAAACCAAAGGGGATCCTCGGCGGACATTTAAACATACGGAGCATAATCCCCAAAAGAGATGAGATTTCGGTGTTGCTGTTGGACTCAAATCTGGACTACCTTTGTCTCTCAGAAAGCTGGCTACACAGTAACATAGACACTAATATGATCGATATTGTGGGCTACCAGTGTTTTAGAAAAGACAGGCAGGTAGGGAGGGGAGGAGGTGTTTTAATTTACATCAAAGACAAATATAAATGTCAACTGGTTGATTTGAATACTTCACTTGAATGTTTAGCTGTTAATGTATGTCTCTCTCCGGTAATGAATTTCAACATTGCAGTAGTGTACAACCCACCGTCACACAACTCTTCCTTTTATAATGAATTAAGTGATCTGGTTAAACAACTTGAGAAGAACAGAGAAACAATAATTCATGGTGACTTTAATATCAACTGGTCTGATAAAAAAGACAAACAAAAACTGAAAAGCCTCATGACTAAATTTAATTACCAGCAAATCATCAAAGGACCCACCAGGATAACCAAACAATCCAGAACACTTATTGACATGGTATTTACTAATAAACCAGAACGAATAACCAGAACCTATAATCTTGTAACTGGTCTCTCAGATCATAACATGGTTCTTGCTGTCAGGAAACTTACTAAAAAGCGACTACAGTATTTTGGGGGAGTCGATATTGACAAATCAAATTTTATTATCCCCAAATCAAAAAATGAGGAGTTTGAACATTACTTAGAGAATCAAAATTGGGAGCAGCTCATGTCAACATGTGAAGTAGATGATTGTTGTAATTTTATAACTGCAACAATCACAAAGTCTATAGAAAAATTTTCAAAGCAAATTAAAAGTAGACAACAGAAGATTAGCCTACCATGGTTAAATAATGAAATAAGAAAACTTATGAAGAGGCGAGACTATGCACTGAAAACATCACTAACCTCCAAACTACAAAATGATCACCTTGTGTACAAAAGTTTAAGAAATAAAGTGGTACATGAGCTGCGAAAATCAAAAATATCTTATTACAATAAACTGATAGATCATGCAAAGGGTAACAACAGTTCCCTATGGAGGCATTTAAATAACTTAACTAATAAAAAAAACGATCAGAAGGGGGTAAAGGAACTTAGAATCAATGGCAAGACCGTCAGTGACAAGGCTACTTTGGCAAATGAATTTAATTCACACTTTGTGGGCTCTGTGGAAGACTTAACAAAAATTTTTGTGCTGCCAAATGTGCTCAACAACACAAATTCCATACTTCCAACAGATACTTTTCACATCGATGAGGTAAATGAGAAGTTAATTGCTGGTATTGTTAAAACACTGTCAAACTCAAAAACTAATGATATCTACAATATGAGCACCTCCTTTCTCAAAATGCACAGCAAAATATTAATCAAACCACTGACTCATCTCATTAATCTCTCCATTAGGTCTAGTACATTTCCATCTGGCTGGAAAAAAGCTGTCGTCATACCAGTTCATAAATCAGGCAGTAAAGACGATATATGCAATTACCGCCCAATCTCTATCTTACCAGTCCTATCTAAGGTTCTTGAAAAAGTTGTAGCTACACAGCTGATAGACTACTTACAAGACAATCAACTTCTTCATCCACATCAATTTGGTTTTAGACCAGGATACTCAACAGAAACAGCAAATTGTTGCCTTATTGAAAACGTCAAACAGTCCTTGGACAGGGGTAATGTGGTAGGAGCTGTTTTTCTAGATCTCAAAAAGGCTTTCGATACTGTAAACCACAGTTTGCTTTTATCCAAAATGGTATCTTTTAACTTCTCCCCAAATACATTAGAATGGTTTGCATCTTATCTCCAGAATAGAGAACAGTGTGTAAAAGTTCACCAGGATAAATCCTCATTTTTAAACAACCGCATGGGTATCCCACAAGGGTCCATTCTTGGTCCTTTACTTTTCAGCATTTTTATTAATGACCTGCCGTTACACTGCTCAGCTGCAACATGCCAACTTTATGCAGATGATGCAGTTATTTACACAGCTGCCAAGACTCCAGCACAGGCTGCAGATGTACTGTCTACAAATATGGTTGATGTCCAAGAGTGGCTCCTCAAGAACCATCTATTGCTGAACCTTCAGAAAACAGTCTCAATGTGCTTTTCAATCAAAAAATGTAACCTGCAACATTTTAAAGTTAATATACATGATCATGACATCAGTTTAGCTACAGAATTCAAATACCTTGGCATTGTACTAGATCCTCAACTCAAATTTAATCTTCATATAAAGAAAATTTCAAAAACAGTAAAAAAAAATCTGAACTGCTTTAAATTAATTAGATATTACATACCTTACGAAGCAGCTGCACTGTATATGCATTCTATGGTTTTTTCTCATATATCATACTGTTTGACAGTCTGGGCTCAAGCAGCCCCTTCCACAATAAGACATATAGGTTCATTATATAATCAAACCCTAAAAATCTTGGACAAAAAGCCCATTAGGTGGCATCACTGTAATGTTTTAAAAAAATACAACCTATTGAGTTTTGAGAGCTTCATTGACCTCTGTCTTCTGAAATTAACGTTCAAATGTTTCCATAAATCAGCACCCGAGCCACTTGCTGGTTTTGTCCAAAGACAGGACAGCAGCAGAGCCACCAGGAGTTCTGTTAACAATAACTGTAAAATATTCCACCGCAGAACCACATTTGGACAAACAGCTTTCTCTATAAAGGGCAGTCACATCTGGAACACAATGCCAAATGAAATTAAAATAATAACGGACTTTAAAACATTCACTAAAAATGTTAAAAACTGGCTGAAAAATAAACAAGAATGTACTCATGTATGAATTAATTGTCTGCAAAGTGAGAGTGAATGAAGGGAAGGAATAAATGTGTTTGTTTATAGTGAGTGACGGAGGGAGGAAGGCCTGAAACAGGCAAATGTGAGTTATGTTATATGTGTTAAATGTGAGTCAGGCTGTTATATTTGTGTATTTATAATATTTATAATATTTATGTTAAATGTGAGTCAGGCTGTTATATTTGTGTATTTATAATATTTATAATATTTATAATTGTGTATTTATAATTTTTCTGCATTGATGTATGTGGTTATTGTGTATATTTTTTATCTTGATTCTTTTTTCTAAAGCCCATCCAGGGACAAGAGTTGCAAATTAGCTAATAGCTATACACTCTATGTGCAACACATCAGATTGATTGTCTTTGATTAATTGTCTATGTT
Source organism: Pholidichthys leucotaenia (assembly GCA_020510985.1). Taxonomy (NCBI): domain Eukaryota; kingdom Metazoa; phylum Chordata; class Actinopteri; order Cichliformes; family Pholidichthyidae; genus Pholidichthys; species Pholidichthys leucotaenia. Next base: position 363,117,791 of record CM035839.1, on the reverse strand, counting down.
TATTGCACTGTCCCTGTCAAATAAACTAATCTACTACTAATAATGACCCAGGTGATTGCCGGTGTGAGTGAGTGTGTGTGTGAGTAGGAATGTGTAGGTGTATGTTGAGCTGAGTGAGTGCAGGTGTGAATGAGAGTGTGCGTGTATGTGTGCATGTGTGTAGTGATGTGTGTAAGCCTGGGCAGGGAGAGGCAATGACAGATTGGAATCAGCTGTCAATGGTAGACAGGAGAGGGAGGCATGTCTGTCAGTCACAAAGTAAATAAAGACAAAACCAATGCAGACTAAGGAATAATTACAAATGACTCAAAAGATAAACAAATGGCCAAGAGAAAATAATAAGCACCAAAAATGCAACAGAACATGGCTAAACAATGAAACACAATATGGAATTCAAAAGGTAACATAAAGCACAGATAACTGAGGAACAGAAAACAGCCATGAAGCCGAGCTCAGAAGAATCCCCAGCTCGGTTCATGACAAGGCATAATAAAACGTCACTCACTGATCAGCATGAGACTCAAACTCACGTCTTGTTGGTCTCATTGCTTGAAACTGCAAGTAAGTAACCATCCCCCATCCCCACTAACCAACTGAAAGAGTGTAGGAAGGCTTGCTAAAACAGTTGTTCTTCTCATGCGCAGTGAGTGAAGGCATGGACTCTGTTTGTAAAATGTATCCAGGTACTTTTTTTGGATTTACATACAAATGCTTGTTTTTTTAAAAAAAAATGTTCTTTAGGTATGTTTTTTAGTGAGATCGGGCTGGCTCACCACTCATTCACTTGTGCTTTCAAAGAGCCACCAACAGACCTGAGCTTGTGTTGTACACTGAGCCGTTTATTACTTTGAATTTTTATTTTGCATTTAGGTGCTTACTCCACTAATGGTTAAGGTTAGCAAAAAGGTTTGGATTAAACGTCAACTCGGGCAGCGCGGTGGCGGAGTGGTTAGCACTACGGCATCACAGCAACTTACCCTTGGCCGGGGGATCCTGGGTTCGATCCCAGCCCCCGACCAACAGTGATCTGTGTGGGTTTACTCCGGGATTTCTCCGGTTTCCTCCAACATGCCAAAAACATGCAAGTTAGGTTAATTGGCATCAAAACTGGGGATTCTAAATTGTCCTTAGGTATGACTGTGAGAGTGAATGGTTGTCTGTCTCTCTGTGTTGGCCCTGCGATGGATTGGCGATCTGTCCAGGGTGTACCCTGCCTCTCGCCCAAAGATGCTGGGATAGGCTCCAGCACCCCCACGACCCGAAAAGGATTAAGTGGAAGAAGATGAATGAATGAATGAATGAATGAATGAATGAATAAACGTCAACTCCTCTAATGGTAAAAGTTAGAAAAATCGGCAGATAAATGTTACAGTGCTGGCAGAGAAACGCTTCTCAATGGTGCAAATGCTGCGTATCTAGTTCATGTGAAAAATGTTTTTCTTGTATATCATGCATGTTTTCTCAAGAGTGAGAAATTGTGCTTTTTTGGGTGAAACTTGGCTGCAGTATACAGTATCTCACAAAAGTGAGTACACCCCTCACATTATTGTAAATATTTTATCATATCTTTTCATAGGACAACACTGAAGATATGACACTTTGATACAATGTAAATTAGTCAGTGTACAGCTTGTATAACAGTGTAAATTTGCTGTACCCGCAACTCAACACATAGCCATTAATGAATGTCTAAACTGCTGGCAACAAAAGTGAGTACACCCCTTAATGAAAATGTCCAAATTGTGCCAGATTAGCCATTTTCCCTCTCCTGTGTCATGTGACTCATTAGTGTTACAAGGTCTCAGGTGTGAATGGGGAGCAGGTGTGTTAAATTTGGTGTTATCGCTCTCACACTCCCTCATACTGGTCACTGGAAGTTCAACTTGGCACCTCATTGCAAAGAACTCTCTAAGGAGCTGAAAAAAAGAATTGTTGCTCTACATAAAGATGGCCTAGGCTATGAGAAGTTTGCCAACAAGTGGACAAGTGGAGTACACGTGCTCAGCGTCATATCCAGAGGTTGTTCTGTGAACTCCATGCCCAAGAGAGTTAAGGCAGTGCTGGAAAATAATGGTGGCCACACAAAATATTAACACTTTGGGCACAATTTGTACATGTTCATTTAGGGGTGTACTCACTTTTGTTGCCAGCAGTTTAGAAATGAATGGCTGTGTGTTGAGTTATTTTGAGGAGACAGCAAATTTACACTGTTATACAAACTGTACACTGACTACTTTACATTGTATCAAAGTGTCATATCTTCAGTGTTGTCCCATGAAATAATATAATAAAATATTTACAAAAATGTGAGGGGTCTACTCACTTTTGTGAGATACCGTACATAACATGCTTCCCAGGGGCACCCTCTGTAAAGCATAGACATGCAAGTAAATGGTACCGTGACTCACCTGGACCCCTCTGTAGGTCGCCACCTTATCATGATAGAGGAGTTTGAGTGTCCGCATGATCCCAGGAGCTATGTTGTTGGGGGCAACTTGCCCCTGGCAGGGTCTCCCAAGACAAACTGGTCCTGGATGAAGGGCCAGACTAAGAGCTGTCCAGTGGATCTCCATGAAAAACGTTACATTGAGGACCCAGTGTACATGGGTCTGCCCTCCAGTGGGCTCACCACTTGCAAGAGGGATCACGGGGATCATGGTGCTATGTGAACCAGGCGGAAGTCTGGGCTACTCTGCCTGATCTGCGGTAGAAGATGGGTGAATGGATGGGTGGATCGATGGACTCACCTGGAGTGAGAATGGGCTTAGATATAGGATAAATCATTGAAGTTTTCTAACTGTTTTATGGCTTTACTTGGTAAAGCTGGGTTCACACTATCGCATTTGGACCGACTTTTACAGACGTTTTGAAAAATTAGAGAAATTAGTCCAAATGGTGAAATTACGATCGTGAGGAGGTTTTTTTTTTAATCCAGCACACACCAACTTTTACGAACTTTTACAAACTTTTAAGAACTTTTGCTGGCATTTGCCAGTGTTGCATTCAGCATGGCAAACTGTTGCCAACTTAGGCTAGTATATGTGTAGCTGTTGCCAACTTAGGTTAACTTAAGCAAACGAATACTCAGCACAGGTCAGCTGACATCAACGTCAGGTGACGTTCATATAAAGATCAGCATTTGTGGAGACTTCCTGCTATTCTGGACCTGCATTTTTGGGTGGATTCACAATACAACGTTTGGACCAACTTTTACTCACGTTTTGGCAAATGTCTGGCTCTGCTGGCAAAAGTTGATAAAAGTTAATTCAATTCAATTCAATTCAATTCAACTTTATTTATATAGCGCCATTTCACAACAACAGTCATCTCATAGCACTATCAACTGTAGGGGGGACCCCCACAGTTGCAGAAAGACCCCAGCAATCAGGCGATCCCCTGTGAGCAAGCACTTGGCGACGGTGGAGAGGAAAAACTCCCTTTTAACAGGAAGAAACCTCCAGCAGAACCAGGCTCAGGGAGGGGCAGTCATCTGCTGCGACTGGCTGGGGGGTGATGGGATAGAGAAGAAGAAAAGAACAGACATGTAGAGAGCAAACAGCACGATGGGGACTCAATCTATGGGAGAGAACAAACAAATGTTAATGACCAGCAAAAAAAAAAAATATTTCATAGAGAGTGAGGAAAGGAGTGAGGCCCAGTGCATTACTGGAGGTCCCCCGGCTGACTAAACCTATTAGCAGCATAACTAAGGGAGGGTTCAGAAACACATGATCCCTCCCTAATTGTAGGCTATATCAAAAAGGTAGGTTTTAGCCCTATTCTTAAAAACAGAGATCGAGTCTGACTCCCGAATCCAGATTGGCAGCTGATTCCACAGGAGAGGAGCTTGATAACTGAAGGCTCTGCCTCCCATTGTACTTTTGGAGATTCTAGGTATTACAAGTAATCCTGCATTTTGGGAGCGTAGTGCTCTGTTAGGATGATACGGTAGTATCAGATCTTTTAAATAAAAGGGAGCCTGATTGTTTAGAGCTTTGTAAGTAAGAAGAAGGATTTTAAACTTAATTCTAAACTCTATGGGAAGCCAATGAAGGGAGGCCAGAACCGGAGAGATATGATCTCTCTTTCTAGTACCTGTTAAAACTCTTGCTGCAGCATTTTGGATCAGCTGAAGACTTTTTAAAGATGTTTTAGGACAGCCTGATAATAAAGAATTACAATAATCTAATCTCGAGCTAACAAAAGCGTGGATCAGCTTCTCAGCATCACTCTGAGACAAGATGCTCCTAATCTTGGCAATATTACGCAAATGATAGAAGGCAGTCTTAGAAACAAATTTAATATGTGAATTGAAGGACAAATCCTGATCAAAAATAACTCCAAGGTTCCTCACAGAGCTATTAAGAGAAAGAGTAACTGCATCCAAACTGAAAGTTTGATTTGGAAAGGAATTTCTAAGGTTTTTTGGACCAACAAGAATGACTTCAGTCTTATCTGAATTTAATAGCAGGAAATTACAAGTCATCCAAGCTTTGATTTCCTTAAGACAGGCTTCTAACTTGGCTAATTGATTAGTATCATCTGGCTTCATTGACAGGTATAATTGTGTGTCATTTGCATAACAATGAAAATGTATACAGTGCTTTCTAATAATGTTGCCTAACGGAAGCATATATAAACTAAAAAGAGTAGGGCTTAGCACAGATCCCTGTGGAACTCCATGACTAAGCTTTGAGCTGAAAGAAAACTCATCATTTACATGAACAAACTGGAACCTATCAGATAAATAAGATCTAAACCACTGCAATGAAGTTCCATTAAGTCCAACATAGTGTTCTAATCTATCAAGTAGAATATTATGATCAATAGTATCAAAAGCTGCACTAAGATCTAAAAGGACAAGTACAGAAACTAGTCCATTATCAGATGCAATGAGGAGGTCGTTAGTGACCTTTGCTAAGGCTGTTTCAGTACTATGATGGATTCTAAACCCAGATTGAAACTCTTCAAGTAAACCATTTCCCTGCAGGTGGTCAAATAATTGCGTAGCAACAACTCTTTCTAAGATTTTTGAAATGAAAGGGAGATTAGAGATTGGTCTATAGTTAGCTAAAGCTCCTGGATCTAGCGTTGGCTTTTTGAGTAAGGGTTTAATTACAGCCGTTTTAAAAGCCTGCGGTACATGGCCTAAAGTTAATGAAGAATTGATTATATGAAGAATAAAGCTACCAATAAGTGGGAAGACTTCTTTAAATAACCTGGTAGGAATAGGGTCTAAAAGACAAGTTGAAGGTTTGGATGAGGAAACTATTTTGTCTAACTCACAAAGGTCGATTGGAGTAAACTCATCAAGACAGACATCAATAGAAGGAGTTGTAGTAGTTACAGTATTTAAGTTAACTGTGGGAAGAATCTGATTGATTTTATCTCTGATGGATGAAATTTTATTATTGAAAAAGTTCATAAAGTCCTGACTAGTAAGCTCTAAGGGGATGCTAGGATTGACAGAGTCCTGACTCTTTGTCAACCTGGCTACAGTACTGAAAAGAAACCTGGGATTATTCTTGTTCTCTTCTATTAATGCAGAGTAATAACTAGCTTCTAGCTTTTCTAAGAGATTTTTTATAAATTAAAAGATGATTTCTCCAAGCTAAATAGATTTCATCTAAATTAGTAGAGCGCCATTTTCTTTCTAATTGACGAGTCTTCTGTTTTAAGCTACGAGTTTCTGTGTTGAACCAAGGAGTTAAAAATCTCTGATTAGACTTTTTCTTTTTTAAGGGGGCCACCAAGTCTAGAGCCTGATGCAGAGAAGCTGAAACACTATCCACCATGTTATCAATTACAGAAGGAGCAAGCTGTCTATAGCTTATTTCCGTTGTGTTGACACATGGCATAGAGGAAACAATCTGCATAAATTTGGAAACAGCATCATCTGAGAGGCATCTACTGTGATAATATTTTTCTTTAGGAGCCAAATAGTCAGAAATAGTAAAATCAAAGGTTAACAGACAATGGTCTGACAGTACAGGGTTATGAGGAGACACTACAAGATTTTCTATTTCTATGCCATATGTCAGAACAAGGTCCAATGTATGGTGGAGGTAATGAGTAGAATTTCCTACTTTCTGAGAAAACCCAATCGAGTCTAATATTGAATTAAAAGCCACATTAAGGCAGTCACTATCTACATCCACATGTATATTAAAGTCCCCTACTATAATTATTAATGATAGTTGGTGTTTGTTGGCAAACGCTGGTGAAAGTTGTATTCCTTTAAAATTTTCAGCATGCTGGAAATTTGCCAACATTTGGAAATAAACCTTGGTGAAACTTGTGCTCAGTTTGTAAAAGTTCCTCAGCGCTGGGCTAAGTTATGCAGAATTCGCCTAAGTCAGCCTAAGTTAAGCTCCACTGGCAAACGTTGACTGAAATGCTGGTGGAAGCAGATGTTTTTAGACCAAAACTCACTTCACACATGCACGGACAAAAGAGAAAGGGAGAGAAGTGTCATGAGTCTGATCCTGTGCTCAGACTGTTTATGTATTTTGTATGTATCAGGTTGGCTGGCGATCACGCTCGCCTTAGTTAGGCTATTTTTTGCTGCCTGTTTCTAGTGTTTGTTTCCAGGTTAGCCGGCAATCACCCTCGCCTTAGTCTTAACTATTTTTGCCATCCTGTATTCTTTTTTCCATAAGTGTTGTGTATGTCTTAATGTGTTTTCAATAAATTTTGCAAACTCATGGCCGGTGTGTGGTGCCTGTCTCTCTGCCCCAAAGGGGCATTCATGACAGAAGGAGGCCATGAGTGTGGGCACCAGCAGCCGTGAGTTTTGCCTTTTTTTCTTTCCCTCCCAAATTTTTTCTTTAAAAGACCTGCTATCCCGCTGGCATGGCAGCGCTTACTGATTTTCATTTGTGTGAGGCCAGTGAGGAGGAGTGTTTTGCTCTGAACATAATAAATAACATCTTGTTGGGGGCTTGTGCTTCCCACACTCCCGAGGCAGCCCGGGAGCATTTGGAAGGAGCCGCACAGGCTCTGGACGCGTGCCCCAGACTGTGGAGCCATCCAGACCTAACTGACCTTCTCCTCACCATAATCAACCCCTCGTCTGTGCTCCATGGGCTGGGAGAAATGGCCTCAGAACCCCTCCCCGTGTCAACCAGGAAGAGGTCCCAAGCACGGAAGTCCCGAGCCTCTCGCCGCTCTCCAGCTGCAGCAGCCCTGCATTCTCCTCCCTAGCGCTGGCCAGAACCATCAGCGGAGGAGCTGGAGAAGTGTCAGTGGGTCTTGGCAGTGGAAACAGACAATCTGTTGGAGGACATCCAGCTCCACTCGTCGATGTGCCCACAGTCAATTGTGGAGAAACTTCTGGGTCATCTGCAGCAGCCAGCATCACCCTTAAGGAGCACAGGCAAGTATCTTTTCATTCTTTTACATCAAAAGATCAATTGTCTTGCCTTGTTTCCGGTAGGGGGGCTCAGCAGCAGTCACCCATTTTAGCTGAGCCTTCCCTGCCTGCTACTGCAGCTATCTCCTCTCCTTCACCAGCCTCTCCTGTTTTTTCCTCTGCTCTCTCTGTTGGTCCGCCGGTTCCGGGAGGGAGGCGTCGAGCCAAGAGGAGGTCAGCGGTCCTGAAAACCCCAGTGATTACCATGCAGCCATACCCCAGAAAGGAGAGGAGTGAATCCCGTCTGCCGAAATCAGAACCAATAAGGAGTCCCTTGATTTCGGCATTGTGGTACCCAATACCATCTGTGAGGCAAGTCCTGGGTTCCTCAACGGTAGTGCCCTTTGACTGGTCTTTGAAACTAGAAAAGCGCTGTATAAGTACAGGTCCTTATCCCTTATCCCTTACCTGGAGGTCTACCAGAACCCGTCACTTCGCCTGGGCTCCCGCTTGCAGCAGCTGTCATGCCTGGAGGGTCGCCAGCTTCCTTAATCACCATGTCTGCTGCAAGGGCTGCGGCAGCAGAATTGAAATCAGACCCCTGGAGGACCACACCTGAGGCATCGTCACCTGGACTGTCGGAATCCTGGACAGCAGTGGAGCTTCAGAACAGGCAAGTACACTCCTTTTTCTCTCTTGCCCTTTTGGAGAAAACTTGCCTGGCTCTTGATGGGGAGAGCCAAGTGCAGCCATCGGCTGCACCTGAGCTCACCTCGCCGGGCTCCACCGCCACCAGTAACCCTGACCCTGTATCTATGCTTGTTGTGTCTGAGCTTCCTCCCAGGGTCACAGAGGATGGTCCACCAGCACCAGAGGTCTGCATAGATCCAGATTTGTTGCCCAAGATAGCCGTGGGTCTGGCTCCGTTTCTGCCTGGGGCCGATGAGGGTGTAGCTCCGCTTCTGCTCAGGGCCACCCCGCTCCTGCCCGGGGCCACCAAGGGTGCAGCTCTGCTCCTCCTCCGGCGATCACGCTCGCCTTAGCCTTTACTATTTTTGCTGACCTGTATTCTCTTTTCCATAAGTGTTGTGTATGTCTTTATGTTTTTTCAATAAATGTTGCAAACTCACGGCCGGTGTGTGTGCCTTTCTCTCTGCCCCAAAGAGGCATTCATGACAAGAAGGGTGAATTTATATATATATATATATATAAAATGAATTTATATACATATATATACGTATATATATATATACACACACACTACTGTTCAAAAGTTTGGGGTCACTTAGAAATTTCCTTATTTTTGAAAGAAAAGCACTGTTTTTTTCAATGAAGATAACTTTAAACTAATCAGAAATACACTCTAATATCTAATATACATTGCTAATGTGGTAAATGACTATTCTAGCTGCAAATGTCTGGTTTTTGGTGTAATATCTACATAGGTGTATAGAGGCCCATTTCCAGCAACTATCACTCCAGTGTTCTAATGGTACAATGTGTTTGCTCATTGCGTCAGAAGGCTAATGGATGATTAGAAAACCCTTGTGCAATCATGTTAGCACAGCTGAAAACAGTTTAGCTGGTTAGAGAAGCTATAAAACTGACCTTCCTTTGAGCAGGTTAGTATCTGGAAAAAATTATTATTTCAAATACAAATCATTATTTCTAACCTTGTCAATGTCTTGACTATATTTTCTATTCATTTTACAACTCATGGTGGTAAATAAGTGTGACTTTTCATGGAAAACACAAATAATTGTCTGGGTGACCCCAAACTTTTGAACGGTAGTGTATATATATATATACTGTATATACTGTATACAATAATGATTTGTATTTGAAATAATAATTTTTTCCTTCAAATTTTGCTTTCGTCAAAGAATCCTCTATTTGCAGCAATTACAGCATTGCAGACCTAACATGATTGCACAAGGGTTTTCTAGTCATCCATTAGCCTTCTGACGCAATGAGCAAGCACATTGTACCATTAGAACACTGGAGTGATAGTTGCTGGAAATGGGCCTCTATACACCTATGTAGATATTGCACCAAAAACCAGACTTTTGCAACTAGAATAGTCATTTACCACATTAGCAATGTATAGAGTGTATTTCTGATTAGTTTAAAATTATCTTCATTGAAAAAAAAGTGCTTTTCTTTCAAAAATAAGGAAATTTCTAAGTGACCCCAAACTTTTGAACGGTAGTGTATATATATATATATATATATATATATATATATATATATATATATATATATATATATAATCTCCCAAAAATGTGACAACCCAAAAGAAAAAAATCTCCTCAATGACAAATTTATTGTTATTAATTTACTGCTTCATGCGTAATCATTCTCCAGAATTTATTGGTTCAGCTTCCATTGTGGGGAATCAAACAGCGCTGATGTGGTGTCAAATGACATTTAATAGGATTTTATGTTATTTTAATGAAGAGAGTTGTAACAGTCAAAATATAATCACCTGTCATTTCATTTATATGATGATACATGTAGGGAGCTTGAAATAAGGAAGCGAAGTGATTTTATAAATCAGGTTTATTGTCGGCTTCCAATCTCCCACATGTCTCATCTCAATGCAGAAGCAGAAAAGAGGCTGAGCGCAGTCAGACCTTCATACTTATACATCACATAACAAAAGACATCGCATAACAAAAGCCGACCTCACACATCCGTGTTATCTCCTTCTATTGTCCTCTCTCTCCTCCACCTGACCCTGGGGGGTCAGGAAGTCCGTTCGGGTCTCCACCGCTGGGTCTCCATCTGCTTGTTGATCTCCGCCGGTGGTCGAGACCTATTGTCCTGCTCTGAGACGTGAGGTCATTCCACATATGCAATCTCTAAACATTCCTCTTGTGTCTATACATATGTAGGTATGGATAGATGAACAATATAAGCCTCAGCCCCCCCCCCAACGTCTAAGAAAAGGACAATAAAATTAAGTTCACAGCTTAAGGTAACATCCATGACATATTATACCGTTAATCACAAAAAAAAAAAAAAAAGGAAAAATATTCTCAGCAGCTATGCCAACCTTCTAGCTATATGGCATGATCATGTTAAAAATTCAGTGATAACAGCAACAGTATAGTCTATGTCATATGTCAGCCCTAAAACTGCAACGGCAAAATTCGACAGCATAGCTTACAACCCCTTGTCAATTTTACATCAGTCTATGTGTCGTCTGGGTTTCAATCTTCTCCCAAATCTGCTGTACGCCTGCCTCGGCGTCCTGGCGGCGTCATCCTGTGAGGAATCTGCAGCTTGGGGGGAAGAGTGGTTATTTGGTCCCTGCAGGGGGGCTGGGGTGTGTGTCTTGGGGAGTCTACCCCATCGAGGTGCTCTCGCCACCCGTGCAGGTTCGTCGCTCAACATGAAGGCAGGCTTAAGTCTGTCAATGCTGACTGTTTCTTTTCTGTCCCCTAAATCAAGCACAAAATGCTTATCACCAGGTTCCAGCACTCTATATGGTCCATCATATGGTGGGCGGAGGGTTGGTTTTAAAGCTTCGTGTCTAACAAAAACGAACTCGGCGTTTTTCAAAGCTTGGGGAACAAAAACCCGCGGAAAAGAGTGATGTATGGGTCCGGGGAGCGTGTCCGGTCCCGTGTTGCTTAGGGGCCTCAGAGCTGGGGGGCGCCCGGGCTCTGGATGTTCTGGTAAGAACTCACCCGGGAGCCTGAGAGGTTGTGCGAAAACTAATTCTGCGGGGGAGGCGTCTAGATCCTCCTTAGGCGCAGAACGCAACCCTAATAAAACCCAGGGAAGTTTGTTTACCCAATCTGCATCCGTCAGTGAGGCCCTGAGGGCGGCCTTTAAAGACCTATGAAAACGCTCGCATAACCCGTTAGCCTGAGGGTGATACGCGGTGGTGCAATGAATTGTCGCTCTAAGCTGCTGGCCATGGCTGACCAGAGCTCTGAGACAAATTGAGGCCCCCTATCGGACGTGATGTCCGATGGGACACCGAAACGCGTCACCCAGGTTGTTAAAAAAACGCGAGCGACTTCCGCGGCTGTGGTTGACGCCAGCGTGACCGCTTCTGGCCAGCGTGACCGCTTCTGGCCAGCGTGACCGCTTCTGGCCAGCGTGTGGTCCGGTCTACCATTGTTAAAAGGTGTGTGAACCCCTGAGACGACGGCAGTGGGCCCACAAGGTCGACGTGTACGTGGTTAAACCTCCTGGCCGGGATTCGGAAGGGTTCCAGAGGGGCTTTCGTGTGTTTGTGAATTTTGGTGCGTTGGCAAGACATGCAAGTCCTCGCCCACTCCTTTACATTTTTACGCAGGCCTGGCCAAACAAACTTCTCCACGACCATTTTCACCGAGGCGCGCACCCCTGGGTGCGCAAGGGAGTGCACTGAGTCAAAAACGCAGCGGCGCCACGCGGCTGGGACTACCGGGCGAGGTCGACCGGTTGACACGTCGCAGATTAGGGGGGGCACACCGTCACGCAAACCCCTTTCCTCCAGCCTTAACCCTGTTGGTCCAGACTGGAGCTTGCGCACGTCCGCGTCACTGCTTTGTTCCGCCGCCATGGCTGCGTAATCTATCCCTACGTGAATTGGGGCCGCGTCCGCGTCCGCGTCCGCGTTGGCCATGAGCTCTGCGGTTGCGGTAGTATAATCTTCTTCCTCGTGCCCTGACGATGTCACGGCATGGGAGAGGCAATCTGCCACCAAATTAAGTTTGCCTGCCACATGTCGAATGTCTGTGGTAAACTCTGAAATTGCAGGCAGCTGCCTTTGTTGGCTGCCTGACCACGGTTCTGAAATTTTAGCCATCGCAAAAGTGAGTGGTTTGTGGTCGACAAAAGCCGTGAAACGCCGCCCTTCCAGCCAGAACTGGAAATGGCGGATGGATAAATGAAGCGCTAGCAGCTCTCTGTCAAAAGTGCTGTATTTGCGCTCGGTTTGGTTTAAGGATTTGCTAAAAAATGCTAGCGGTTGCCAGGTTCCGCCGACATATTGTTCCACAACCGCCCCTATGGCCAGGTCTGAAGCGTCTGTGGTCAGCGCTATGCGTGCCGAGGGGTCGGGGTGGACCAACAATGCGGCACCCGCTAGGGCTCTTTTTACCCCCGCGAAGGCGCGTTCCCGCTCCGGGGTCCATTCGACCGCGTTGGAGGGCTTTTGTTTTCTGAGCGCGGCATATAGGGGCTGCATGAGTTGAGCTGCGCGAGGGAGGAAACGGTTGTAAAAATTTACCATTCCTAAAAATTCCTGTAGCGATCTGACTGTTTGTGGTCGGGGGAAATTTGCTACTGTGCGCACTTTGTCCAGTAATGGAACTGCCCCCTCTGGCGAAACTCTGTGTCCCAAAAAATCAATCTGTGACACGCCGAATCGGCATTTGGCTGGGTTAATTATTAACCCGTGCTCTTCCAGCCTCTGAAAAACCGTAGTAAGGTGTTGTTCGTGTTCTTCCTCCGACGTGCTGACTACCAGAATATCGTCGAGGTAGACGAACACGAAAGGGAGGTCGCGTAATACTGCGTCCATCATACGCTGAAAAGTTTGAGCAGCGTCTTTGAGGCCAAACGGCATTCGCAAAAATTCAAAAAGACCAAAAGGGGTTATTACGGCTGTTTTAGGGACGTCTTCAGGTCGAACCGGAACTTGGTAGTAGCCGCGGACCAGGTCTATTTTAGAAAAAATGCGCGCACCCGCCAGATGTAGTGAAAAATCCTGAATGTGAGGGATTGGGTAGCGATCATGTGCTGTAGCATTGTTTAATCTGCGATAATCACCGCAAGGTCTCCAGGAACCGTCGGTTTTCGGGACCATATGCAGTGGCGAGGCCCAAGGGCTTTTCGAGTGCCGAATAATGCCCAGTTTTTCCAGGCTGGCGAACTCGTCGCGTGCTATGGCGAGCTTGGTCGCGTCTAAGCGTCGAGCTTTAGCGAACACGGGTGGGCCCATTGTGGGAATGAAGTGTTCCACCCCGTGTTTCGCTACTGTTGCTGAAAATATGGGAACTGTGAGTGCTGGAAATTGGGTGAGGAGTTGGTCAAACTTACCTCCTGCTGTGGCGATGCTGGCCTGCACGGGTGGTGGGGACACTCGAGCTGAGCAGGGGATAGAAGAAAATGACAGTGCATTAACTAAGCATCTGTTTGCAAGATCGACTAACAACCCATGTGCACATAAGAAATCAGTGCCCAACAAGTTAAAACTCACCGCCGCTATAATAAAGGTCCACCTATAGTTGCGGCCGTGAATGAACAGAGGCAGGTTTCTTTCTCCAAAAGTGTTGATGATCGAGCCGTTAGCTGCCATCGCTCCGTTTCCACGGGGTCCCGTTGCCCTGTCTGCGTAGGACGGGGTGATGAAGCTCACCTGAGCTCCGGTGTCGATGAGGAACTCTCTCCCGGAGCGTCCGTCAGTCACGTAGAGCAGCTTGTTTGCCTCGCCGAGAGCCGTAGCTGCTAACGGTTCCCGGCTTGAGTTTCCAGAGCTCTTGAAACTGCAGGGGGGCACGCATTTGTATGCCCTCTCGGCGAAGCGTCGATGGTAGTAGCAGAGGTCGTCCCGTTTGTTGCGCCTTGGTTGTGTCGCTGCCATGGTGGGCGGGTTCTGCTCCGTCGCCTCTGATTCTCCGATGCTCCGGGGTTCCGCGCCGAGATCTGCCGATGCTGTTGTGGCCATCTGCTCGCCGCAGGAGTTGATGAGCCGCTGCGCTTCTCGGGTAAGCGCGCGGAAGTCCTGCTGGGTTTTACACCGCATGTTGGCCAGGATCCCTCTCATGTGCGTCGGCAGAGTGCTGAGGAAGATGTGCTGAAAAAGGAAGTTGTCGTTGTCTGCCTCCCTTAGCTGCAGCATGTCTTCCATGAGGGCCATCGGTCTGCGCCCCCCGTGGCCGTAAATCGCCAGTATCCTCCCGGCCCTTTCCTCGGCTGAGGGGACGAAACTCTCGATGAGGGTCGCCTTCAGTTCCTTGTACTTGTCGTTGGTGGGCGGCTGCTGTTTGGGTCGCCTCTGACGAGCCTGTAGCGGGAGAACGTCTTTGGTCCATTCTCACGTCTGGTCACCAATGTAGGGAGCTTGAAATAAGGAAGCGAAGTGATTTTATAAATCAGGTTTATTGTCGGCTTCCAATCCCCAACATGTCTCATCTCAATGCAGAAGCAGAAAAGAGGCTGAGCGCAGTCAGACCTTCATACTTATACATCACATAACAAAAGACATCGCATAACAAAAGCCGACCTCACACATCCGTGTTATCTCCTTCTATTGTCCTCTCTCTCCTCCACCTGACCCTGGGGGGTCAGGAAGTCCGTTCGGGTCTCCACCGCTGGGTCTCCGTCTGCTCGTTGATCTCTGCCAGTGGTCGAGACCTATTGTCCTGCTCTGAGACGTGAGGTCATTCCACATATGCAATCTCTAAACATTCCTCGTGTCTATACATATGTAGGTATGGATATATGAACAATATAAGCCACAATACACTAAATATTTTTTTGTTCCATCCACATTCACATTTTAATTGCAGACTTAGTGTTGGAGTCTACAGGCATTATTGTATTGTTTTTTAGAGGTATGAATGAATGAATGAATGAATGAATGAATGATGTGAAGGATGTGTGGACTGGAATGAAACGCATCTCTGGGTGTAGGAAGAAGGAAAAGACAGACATCGGGGAGCCTCGAGAGAGCTGATGAGCTGAATCTGTTTTTTAATAGGTTCAACTCACCGTCTGTCACTCCCACAACACAGCTAAACCCCCACACACCCTTCCCCTCCCCCTCCTGTGCAGCACCTCTCTCGCTCTCTCCCCTAATGCCCCTCCCCCTCCTCTGAGGATATCAGCACCAACCCCCACATCACTGTGACTACAGACCAGGTTAAGAAACAGCTGGAGAGACTCCGTCAGTGGAAGGCTGCGGGCCCTGATGGCATCTCCACCAGGATCCTGAGGACCTGTGTTAACCAGCTATCTTCTGTACTGAAGCACCTGTACAACCTGAGCCTGAGTCTGGAGAGAGTACCGGTGCTGTGGAAGACGTCATGCCTGGTTCCTGCCTCCAAGAAGTCATCTCCATCGGACCTGAACAACTATCGACCAGTTGCCCTCACATCTCATATGATGAAGGTCCTGGAGAGGCTGGTCTTAGCCCACCTAAGTCCGCAGGTGAAGACATGGCTGGACCCTCTGCAGTTTGCATGTCAGCCCCATTTAGGAGATGAAGATGCTGTCATCTACCTGTTGCAATGATCCCATCTGCAGCTGGATGGTGGAGGAGACACTGTGAGAATCACATTCTTTGATTCCTCCAGTGTGTTTACCACTATCCAGCCACTGCTGCTGGATGAGAAGCTGTGGGTGATGGGAGTCGACAGCTCTGTGATCTCCTGGATTACTGACTAACTGACAGGCAGGCCACAGTTTATCCGGCTGGGTAGTGTCTTGTCTGATGTGGTGGTTAGTGATACGGGAGCTCCACAGGGGACCGTGCTTTCTTCTTTTCTCTTCACCTTATACACTGCCGACTTTCAGTACAACACCAAGTCATGCCACCTGCAGAAATTCTCTGATGACTCGGCTGTTGTTGGGTGTATAAGAGGAGGAGAGGAGGGGGAGTATAGGGCACTGGTAGACAGATTTGTGGAGTGGACCGAGCAGAATCACCTAAGGCTGAACGTCAGCAAGACCAGAGAGATGGTGATTTTCAGGAAGAAGAGGATGCCTTCACAGCCACTGCAGATTAGGGGGGAGGATGTGGAGGTAGTGAAGGACTACAAATACTTGAGTGTTGTTATCAGCAATGGACTGGACTTGAAATCTAACACCGATGCTGCATACAACAAGGGGATGAGCAGACTCTTCTTTCTGAGTAAGCTGAGATCCTTCAACGTGTTCAACAAGATGCTGGAGCTTTTCTGCCAGGCCATTGTTGCCAGCGCCATCTTCTTTGCTGCTGTCTGTTGGGGTAGCAGTATCAGAGCCAGTGACACCAACAGACTTGACAAGATTTTCAAGAGAGCTGGCTCTGTGATTGGCCTCAAGCTGGAGGATTTTGAGAATCTGGTGGAGAGGAGGACACTGAACAAACTGTTATCCATTATGGACAATCCTGATCACCCCCTCCACCACACACTGGACAGACAGTGGAGCACTTTCTGTAGCAGACTGCTACAGCTTCACTGCTGAATGGTCAGGTACAGGAAATCTTTCCTGCCACATGCCATTTCACTGTACAATAACTCACTCTAATGTTGACTTCTGGTCATAATGCTGCCATACTATACCTTGCATCCATACTATACCTTGGTCCAGTCGTTTGCTTGGTGAGTCACAGCTGAGCCTGACATCCCTGTACACCACACAAGTACAGAGGATGGCCGACTCGATTTTAAATGATGACTCCCACCCTTTGCACTGCAACTTTCAGCTTCTTCCCTCCAGACGGAGGTTTGCTGTTCCAAAAAGTAGAACCCAGCGCTACAAAAACAGCTTTGTCCCTGCTGCTGTCAAAGAGTTGAACAAGCTATAAAATTATATTGTACATATTTTATATTTACCTATTTTGTAAGATGTGTGCCTGTGTTTGTGTCTATGTTGAATGTAATTAGTGGCTTGTAAATATGGATGTCACCAACTGCAAAACAAATCTACCTACGGGTACAAATAAAGTAACCTGAACCTGAACCTGAACCTGAACCTTGCAGTCTAATTGGTACCTCACATTTCACCCTGCGCTCAATAGTCCTGCATTGTACAGCAAGTATGATTCATGTATCTACACGGATCATCATCTGCGGTGTGTATATAACATTATCTAGGCAGTTTTACTTTCCCTGGGTAATTCCTTTTTCTATTATGCTGTGTGTGTGTTTCTGTCGTTTTGGTTGTCTACTGTCATGCTGCTGTTACTCTGTAATTTCCCAGCTTGGGATCAATAAAGTACATCTATCTATCTATCTATCTATCTATCTATCTATCTATCTATCTATGAATGAATGAATGAATGAATGAATGAATGAACAGGGGAAAAGGGAATGCAGAAGTAACTACATAGGAATATAAAACAAAAATAAATGCTGAAACCTATGCCCAAGGGAGTTGTGTTCACCCCAAAAGCAGGTCCAGAATGGCAGGAAGCCTCCACAAATGTTGATCTTTATATGAGCGCCGCCTAACGCTGATGTCAGCTGGCCTGCACTGAGTATTCGTTTGCTTAAATTAACGTAAGTTGGCAACAGCTACACATGAGCTAGCCTAAGTTGGCAAAAGTTTGCCAATGTTGAATGCAATGCTGGTAAATGCTAGCAAAAGTTCATAAAAGTTGGTGTGCACTGGATTAAATAAACCTGCTCACAAACGTAATTTCACCTTTTGAAGTAATTTCTCTAATTTTTCAAAACATCTGTAAATGTCAGTCCATTCGCTACAGTGTGAACCTAGCTTTAACTTAGGTAAACGCTGCATAACTTAGCCCAGCGCTCAAAAACTTTTGCAAACTGAGCACAACTTTCATCAACATGTAGTTCCAAACATTGGCAAATTTTCATCATGCTGAAAATTTTCAAAGAACACAACTTTTGCCAGCATTTGCCAACAAATCCTACCTATCATTAACTTTTGCCAGCAGTGCCAGACATTTGCTAAAACATCAGAAAAAGTTGGTCCAAACGTTGTAGTGTGAATCCACCTTATAAGGGGGTACTACAGAAGTGATTGAAAACATCATGATGGTCAGTATCGCTAATAAGCGAACTGCTCTGAAAGTCAAAGTAAAAAAGTGCCAGTTGCACTGCAGCCACTAGTGTGCTAACCAGTGTTGTCAGACATACAATAATTATCGTATTTGCACGATAATTTTGCCCTCTGTATGATGTACGATCAATTATTTCAAAAATCCCATAATGTACAATAATTTGACCCCTTCATTACGTGGCTAAGTTAATACGTTAGCAAGCACAGCCAGGATACAAATCCTGCGCAAAGTGCGCATATATACTATGCTTCTTCCTATTGATCGTCTCACGCGCGTGGGTTGCGTGGAAGGAGACAGAAGATTCGGTGGCTGTAGCAGAGAGGCTGCCTCGGATGGAGGCTACTGTTGGGATCTACATTACACTGAAAGTTAAGCTAAAAAGATCTGTGAGAAATAGTGGTACACCAAATCACTCAGTGCTGTACAGGAGCTCCAACTGTCTACCATGAGAGTCAGCTGAACTGAGCAGGCGGGGCTCGTTTGCTGCTGCCAAAAACATGCAAATTAGGTTAATTGGCCTCAAACTGGGGATTCTAAATTGTCCTTAGGTATAAATGTGAGAGTGAATGGTTGTCTGTCTCTCTGTGTTGGCCCTGCAATGGACTGGCGATCTGTCCAGGGTGTACCCTGCCTCTCGCCCAAAGATGCTGGGATAGGCTCCTGCCCCCCCGCAACCCGAAAAGGATTAAGCGGAAGAAGATGGATGGATGGATCCCTGGCTTTCACTATAGTTCTGGTGTGTGACTCAGTACAGTCCATTCAAAAATAAAAACTAGTACATTTGATCGAATCATTCACTTACGTTACAGCACTAATGAAGGCACGGCAGACTCAACAAGTAAGCAACATTACCAGCAGGTTAAGAAATGAATGGGGGAAACAGACTCCAGTTTTACTGGGTGGTTCAAACCTGTTGTTGGCATGAGCACTAAAGCTTTCTGTTGCTGCAAATGTTTGAACAAAAATGTCACCGGATTGTGGTTCTCAATAAAACTGTGAAACAGGTTTCTGCTTCAATTATCAGAGGCATTTTAACGGATTGATTGATATTTTTTCCTAATGTATAAACAGAGTACTTCTCAAGATACTGTATTTATGAGGCAAGACCTTGATACATGATGATTCAACAGAAGCCATATAGAAGATAGTTAAGTATTGTAGAGGCTGGGTTAATCACCTCAGACTGGATGCAGAGGGTAAACAGAGAAGGACAATAGGTATGGAGATTATGGTGAGGTAGCAGGAAGAAGGAGTTGGGGTAGAAGGGACGAATGTATTGTGATGTGAAATGTCATGCAGATGTCAGATGGGCGGTTGATATAAAAGGAGAACCCCTGGTGTATTGAGACATGCTTTTTCTGTGTATGACTGATGTGAGAGTGAATAAAGTCGTCTGCTGCATAAATCCATTTCTGTTATTCACACTCTCCACAGTATGACTGATATTTTGGGCTGTTCAGTGCAGGCCAGGGGCTCATCCTGTACTCCACACAGGTAGAGGTGCTTTTTTTTCAACCGATCTGTTAGATTATTTAAAGGTAAAACTGCATTATAGGCTGTAATATGCACGATCTGTGATAATGTGTTACTGAAACAGATGGTCCTGAGCCATGTCAGAATGAAAACTGGGTGTGTACGATAATTTTCCTCAAAATACAATAATTTTAAGCCACTGGTATGATACTTCAACATTTCCCATCTGGCAACACTGGTACTGACAGGCTGTCAGCACATCGTTGGCATGGAGATAACAGTCAATGTTTACAGGTGCTGACCAACAAAAAACTAGAGAAATGTTAAAACCGCTTTGTACCTCACCAATAACTCAGTGAGATTTTGTAAACTGGCCTAAAGTCGCACTGTCTAACTTTTCTGTTCCTGTAGGTTCACTGAAAAGAACGCAATTGGCATGTTTTACATCCTTAATCCCGGTAACTAATCCCACGGTTCTTTGTTAGTTGGTGGTTAAAGTTGTGCCCTTTGATTGACTAATGAGGCTCAGGCTGTAAAACATGTCAGTTGTAGTCTTCTCAGTAGCTCCACAGTGCTACTGAAGGCAATGTGGCCCACTCAGTGTTGCCAACTTCTAAGTAAGGAAAGTAGCTATTGGCTGTCCTAAAAGTCACTAGAAGTAGCTAAGTGACGTCATCGCCTAATTTGCATAATTGGTCATTTGCATGTAATTGTAATGTACACTGTCAGAGAGAAGAATAATGTGGGAAAAACAAAAAGTAAGAAAAAAACACCTTAAAAGTTTAGAACTACAAATTAACTTTCTTCTGTTGATTCATGGTTTGTTTGTTTATTTTAATTTTGCCATTTAACCCTATGAGTGTGTATGTTGCCAAACTGTGACATACCCCCTAGTGGTCAAGAGTGGTAAATATTTTTTGTCAATAAAATAGTTCAGATTTCTAAGGCTATAACTTGAAAGTGGTAAGAGATAATGGCTTACTGTCAATTAGAAAGATGTAAAATATGATCCAAAGTTTCAGATAGGAATAAATTTACTCATCTAATTTGCATAATGTAGCGGCACCTCTTTAAATTCCATAACTCAGTCAAAACTGGACTTTGGACGTATTTACACAAAAAAGGGTTCAGTCTTTTGACACTGTTTTGACACCATTTTTTGTACAGAGGTACATATACTTGTTCAAAGTATATGAACAACAAATCACTACATTTAAAAAAAACAGAAATTTCTCACTTACTTTTGACATCGTCAGAGTGAGAAGGCAGGCACAGTGCCGCCCTCTGCCACTAGGGGCACGCAAATTCTCACACTCAAAGGGTTAAATAGGCTATCACTTCTCAAAATAATTTCATGACTTTAATGCTTTGTCTAGACCCACATTACATAAATCAATTTTGTCCTGCATTGTTAAATATTAGAATATCAAATTTAATCAAAAGACTGTTATATGGGGTAGAATTGCTAGCTCTACATCCAATCCTCCTCCATCCGGGCCTGGGACAGTACGGGCACTTTGCCCGTGTATCATCTCCAATAAACGGCTTCCCGTAAAAAAGGGCGGGATTGGCGGTTTGTGCACGCACAATTCATTTGCAGTCTGGACACAAGTCGCATGGGTCTCCTCTCTGACTGCAGCTACCTGCTGCACGAGGCTACTATGAATTGGTGCCTATATCTTCAAAAGTAAAAAATGAAACATTTTTCTGAAAATGGTTGAGGCGAGAAACAAATGTGTAGTTGCCAAATATGCATTTAGTTTTTACTAACCACTACTTTAAAAGTTCCGTGAAGCGATCGGCTCACGCGCCTGCTCCTCATTTGTGCGTTATGGATCTGAGCGAGGATTCAGAAGGAGGACACACGGGCACCTCCAAGCGACAGCTCGGGTTTCTTGACGCTACGCTACCAGAGTGCATGTGGGGCGTGCTACAGAGACAATGAATGGGAAGTGTGAAAATGCACACCTAGGTGGACACATAAGAGCAATAGTGCTTTCACGTCAGAGTCTCCACCAAAACACCAGAAAATTCTCCGATAACACCAGAAAAAGTCGCTAGTTGCTTTTGACAAAAAAAAAAGTCACCAAGAGGATTTGAAAAGTTGCCAGATTTAGCTAGAAAGTTGCCACGTTGACAACACTGGGCCCACTGAGGCCGGTGGAAATGGTTAAAGGTTGATGTACCGTCAAAATGATTCTGGAAACATTTTAAGGGGAAAATCTTGCACAGTGTTGCTTTAATATTAGAAATGGATTACCTACCAGTTGCACTTAACTTGATGCATTTTAAAGACTCTTACAATGTGAGATAATTAAAAAGAGGTTTTCTAACGGCTCTTTCTGTCCATTACACACACATTCTTGCATACATGGTGTCATTTCGTCTTGATTCTCCTCTCTCAACACTTCGCCTGTGTTTTGTGAGAGCAGGGTAACAAATCAGTGCCACCAGTGTGAGACAGAGGGTGAGGTCAGCTTCGCACGGCTGAGTTAAGATGTGAATCTTGTGCTAGTAGCCATAGCCACATACATCATAACAGTCTCCCGAGTAAACACTGCCAAATGTAGGGAGTAAAATTACATGAGTCCTCCTCAGCAAATGGCGTGTGTCTTCAAGAAAAGAGAGAAGCACCCAACCCAAAGAACATTTGTTGACTTCTCCATGTTAATTTTCATATATTATCACTGCAACTCGATCTGCTTCATCTAGTAGTTGCTTGCCCTCCGACTCTGCTTCAGCCTTTTGCCAAACAAGCAGTTCCTTTTGACTGCGTGAATGAGGTCAGTTTGTTCGGCGGAGAGTGCAAACCTTGCGCTTTCTAAATGTGGTGGTGACTTGTTCA
This sequence comes from Pholidichthys leucotaenia, assembly GCA_020510985.1. Classification (NCBI taxonomy): domain Eukaryota; kingdom Metazoa; phylum Chordata; class Actinopteri; order Cichliformes; family Pholidichthyidae; genus Pholidichthys; species Pholidichthys leucotaenia. The sequence continues at coordinate 363,095,384 of CM035839.1, read as the reverse complement.
CACTTTGTGTACAGTATGATGTTCTTTCAGGCTGAAAATTGTGTCCATGACATTAACTGGAGACTTTAAATTAGGCTCTCACATGACACAAATGGCAATGAGTCAAGTGTACAATAGCTGCTGTGGACATGGAAAATATGACAGACTACAGTGGTTCAGTAGTATAGTCTTTCTCAGACTTAGATTTTCTTGGATTACACATTCACTTAAACATGAAAATAATGACATCAATTAATAGTTTTAACGAATGAAGTCTTCACACCCACAAAACTAACACTGAGTCATAAAATGCTTGTGGACATGAGACCATTCCCTTCATTCACTTTTTCACCACTTTCATCGCACAGCACTCCTCAACTCATGCATGCAAATGAACAACACACACTAGCACGGCCTTGTGCGCACACACTCGCACGGAGGCAATCCCTCATTCCCCCTTTACTGTTTAGTGAAGCACAACTTCATGTGCCACGTCTCACAACCTAGACAAACATATTTATTCATGATCCCTGAGCAGGGAGGGGCAGATTGTTAACACTGCTTGACAGGACAGTCATATTTCACTGTCTGGAAGGATTCTGCATGCCTTTTGTTAGTGGTACAGGGTGTACTGTAGTGCTGTGTGAATGCAAGGGATGAACACCGTGTTTGTTTAGATAACTGTGTGCAAAGGGGTTTTTGAGTTACATTTACTCATCAAGTACGTGTATTCAAGTAACTTTTTTCACAAAGTTGTTCCAGTAGAGTTGCTGATAGATACTTATCAACCTTACTTGAGTACATTTTGAAGAAAAAAAAAAGTACTTTTACTCAAGTGCCTTTAGTCACAGTCTTCTTGTTCAGTTTTTTGCTCATTGATCCCAGCTTCCTGAAATTACAATGAAAAGTGGACTTCCAAGCTCAATTATTTTATGACAACAGAAGAGCCATGCTGTAAGTAATACCATACACCAAAAATGTCCAGATACTTTCCTGTTTTTGCTGATTATTGTATAGTTAGTAAAATCTGACTTTGGCCATGGCTAATCATAAAAATACTGCACATAGAAAAAACTGGTGCGAAAGGTGCTTGTTTATACTGTAATAGATTGTCTTTATCAGAAATTTAGTCATAGGGAATCACCTTATTGATGGTGTTTCTCTGTGTTACTCATTTTTTGACTATTAATTTTATGTATTCACCTGCCTGAGATGATGTTTGTTGTAATTAGGCCCTTTATAAAAATGGTTGAATAAAACTGAAAGTAATTACTCTACCTATCTACCTATCCTGTCTGTACTTATTTGATCGTATTTTTCCTTATTTAAGCTTGGAGTCATTTGGTAAATGTTGCAAAGTCAGCAACTTGGTTGGGTGTAGAGAGGGTTACAATTACTGCACAAGTCTTGGGTAAAACATTTTTTTTGTCTGATTCATAATCGATATTGGCACTACATGATGTCCTTATTTTTATTTGTCTGCTTGCATAACGATGTGAGATGTCTGTTCCCACTGACAGTAATGTATTGTGCTGCAATTATCTATGATTGGTTAAAAGGATAGACACAAGATTCCCTGTTAATGGAATAGAAGCAAAAAATTTTATTAGTATTATCTCTATTATTCTATTTATATTTTTTTAAATTGTCAGCCATATTATCTTAGCTGTTAAAGTCATGGTATGGAACTTTTGACCACTCAGGCTTTGCTAACACCTCACTCCTTTCACTTCTGAGAAGGACTGTGTCTAAATGCCCACCAAAGTAATTAACAACGCCCCCTGAAGTCACACTTCTAACTCTGTTCTTCCATCCATCCATCTTCTTCCGCTTAATCCTTTTCGGGTCACGGGGGGCTGGAGCCTATTCCAGCATCTGTCCTCCATCCATCCATCCATCCATCCATCTTCTACCGCTTTTCCGGAGGTCCGGGTCGCGGAGGCAGCAGTTCAAGCAGAGAAGCCCAGACTTCCCTCTCCCCAGCCACCTGCTCCAGCTCTTCAGAGGGGATACCAAGGCGTTCCCAGACTAGCTGGGAGACATAGTCTCTCCACCGAGTCCTGGGTCTGCCCCGGGGTCTCCTCCCAGTGGGACGTGCTTGAAACACCTCAAGTGGGAGGCGTCCAGGAGGCATCCTAATCAGATGCCCATACCACCTCAACTGACTCCTTTCAATGTGGAGGAGCAGCGGTTCTACTCTGAGCCTCTCCCGGATGACTGAGCTCCTCACCCTATCTCTGAGGGTGAGTCCAGCAATCCTACGGAGAAAGCTCATTTCAGCCGCTTGTATCCGCGATCTCGTTCTTTCGGTCATTACCCAAAGCTCGTGACCATAGGTGAGAGTAGGAACGTAGATTGACTGGTAAATCGACAGCTTTGCCTTAGAACTAAGCTCCCTCTTCACCACAACAGACCGGTACAACGTCCGCATCACTGCAGATGCTGCTCCGATCCGTCTGTCGATCTCTCGCTCCATTTTCCCCTCACTCGTGAACAAGACCCCAAGATACTTAAACTCCTCCACTTGGGGCAGGAGCCTGTCCCCAACCCGGAGAGGACAATCCACCTTTTTCTGGCTGAGGACCATGGACTCGGACTTGGAGGTGCTGATTCTCATCCCAGCCGCTTCACACTCAGCGGCAAACCGTCCCAGCAAGAGCTGTAGGTCATTGCTGGATGAAGCCAACAGGACAACATCATCTGCAAACAACAGAGATGAGATCCTGTGGTCACCAAGCATGACACCCTCCATTCCCTGGCTGCGCCTAGAAATCCTGTCCATAAAAATTATGAACAGGACCGGTGACAAAGGGCAGCCCTGGCGGAGTCCAACTCTCACTGGGAATGACTCCGACCGAGTGTTGGCAATGCGAACTAAACTCTCACAACGGTCGTACAGAGACCGAATAGCTCGTAACAACAAGCCCGATACCCCATACTCCCGAAGCACCCCCCACAAAAATCCACGAGGGACGCGGTCAAATGCCTTCTCCAAGTCCACAAAACACATGTAAACTGGTTGGGCAAACTCCCACGAACCCTCAAGAATTCTCGAGAGGGTAAAGAGCTGGTCCGATGTGCCACGGCCAGGACGAAAACCACATTGCTCCTCCTGAATCCGAGGTTCGACCAACGGCCGGACTCTCCTCTCCAGTACCTTGGCATAGACCTTCCCAGGGAGGCTGAGGAGTGTGATCCCTCTAAAGTTGGAGCACACCCTCCGGTCCCCTTTTTTGAAGAGAGGAACCACCACCCCGGTTTGCCATGCCAAAGGCACTGCCCCCGACCTCCACGCAATGTTGCAGAGGCGTGTCAACCATGACAACCCAACAACATCCAGGGCCTTGAGGTACTCGGGGCGAATCTCGTCCACCCCCGGGGCCCGGCCACCAAGGAGATTTTTAACCACCTTGGCGACCTCAGCCCCTGTGATAGGCGAGTCATCCCCCTCGTCCCCAAACCCTGCTTCCTCTGTGGAAGGCGTATCAGTGGGATTGAGGAGATCCTCGAAGTATTCCTTCCACCGCCCGACGATATCCCCAGTTGAAGTCAACAGTGTCCCATCCGCACCATACACAGTGTGGACGGGGAGCTGCTTTCCCCTCCTGAGCCGCCGAACAGTTTGCCAGAATCTCTTTGAAGCCGACCGAAAGTCTTGTTCCATGGCCTCACCGAACTCCTCCCATACCCGGGTTTTTGCTTCAGCAACCACCCGAGCTGCACTCCGCTTGGCCTGCCGGTACACCTCAGCTGCTTCGGGAGTCCCACAAGCCAACCAAGCTTGATAGGACTCCTTCTTCAGCTTAATGGCCCCCCTCACCACTGGTGTCCACCACTTGGTTCGGGGGTTGCCACCACGAGATGCACCGACCACCTTGCGGCCGCAGCTCTGGGCTGCCGCTTCAACAACAGAGGTGGAGAACATGGCCCATTCAGACTCCATGTCTCCAGACTCCCTCGGAATGTGGTTGAAGTTCTTCCGGAGGTGGGAGTTGAAGACCTCCCGGACAGGGGCCTCAGCCAGACGCTCCCAGCACACCCTCACTATACGTTTGGGTCTACCAGGTCTGAATGGCTTCCTCCCCTGCCATCGGATCCAACTCACCACCAGGTGGTGATCAGTTGACAGCTCTGCACCTCTCTTTACTCGGGTGTCCAAGACATACGGTCGCAGGTCTGATGATACGATAACAAAATCGATCATCGACCTGCGGCCTAGGGTGTCCTGGTGCCAGGTGCACATATGGACACCCTTATGCTTGAACATGGTGTTCGTTATAGACAGACTGTGGTTAGCACAGAAGTCCAATAACTGAACACCACTCGGGTTCAGATCGGGCAGGCCGTTCCTCCCAATCACCCCCCTCCAGGTTTCACTGTCGTTGCCCACGTGCGCATTGAAGTCCCCCAGTAGGACAATGGAGTCTCCAGGAGGAGCACCCTCCAGCACCCCAGTCACAGACTCCAAAAAGGGTGGGTACTCTGAAACATCATTTGGTGCATAGGCACAAATGATGGTCAGGACCCGTTTCCCAACCCGAAGGCGCAGGGAAGCAACCCTTTCGTCCACCGGGGAAAACTCCAATATAGAGGCAGCAAGGTGGGGCGATACAAGAATACCTACCCCTGCTCGTCGCCTCTCGCCCGGGGCAACTCCAGAAAAGGCCAAGCTCCAGCCCCTCTCCAGGAGACTGGTTCCGGAACCGGAGCTGTGTGTTGAGGTGAGGCCGACTATATCTAGCCGGTATCGCTCAATCTCGTACACCAGCTCAGGCTCCTTCCCCACCAGAGAGGTGACATTCCACGTACCAAAAGCCAGTTTAGAAAGCTTGGGATCAGTCCGCCAAGGTCTCCGCCTTTGACTGCCACCTAATCCACATAGCACCGGACCTCCATGATCCCTCCTGCAGGTGGTGAACCTACTGGAGGGCGGACCCATGTAACTCCTTCGGGCTGAGCCCGGCCGGGTCCCATGGGTGGAAACCCGGCCACCAGACGCTAGCCTTCGAGCCCCTCCCCCAGGCCTGGCTCCAGGGTGGGGCCCCGGTAACCCCATACCGGGCGGGGTACACTGAATCCTTGATATACAATTTATCATGAGAGTCTGTTGGATCGTTCTTCGTCTGGCCCTTCACCCAGGACCAGTTTGTCTTGGGAGACCCTATCAGAGGCAAATTGCCCCGGACAACATAGCTCCTGGGATCACTGGGGCACGCAAACCCCCCCACCACGATAAGGTGACGATCCATGAGGGGGCATCTGTCCTCACATTCCCAAAATCAAAATACAAGATGGCTCTCACCATGTGCTATGTATCAGCAGTGGTGAAAACAGTGTAAATGGGCTGTTTATTAGCACTTCTTTTATGCATTATCTTGTCTATTTGTGCTTTATCTGGTCATTCAAATAGTACAGCCCAACTTCTGTTTCTGAACATGTCCCTACATTGGTTTGATACACAAATTACCACATATTGCATTATTTTCTGTCAGTGTTGCTAAGGGTCAGAAGAGTGAGAGTTTTCTGTTGTTTTGGAATGTGGTCATCTTGGCAATCGTGTCATTTTCAACCTCCATATTTGGACTTCCAATGCTAATGGAACATGAAAACACCAAGGTGCTGTGCCTCGGTGCCTGTGGCATGGTAGCATGGGTGGCTGTAAAAAAGTGGCACTCTGACTTCTACTGGCTCGGGAAAATTATTACAATACCTTTTTTTTTCACTGCGACATTGACATAAATGATGAGTTAAACTTGTGTTTATTTCAAAAACAGTGTTATTTCGAAATTCTGGCAAATTAAAAGTCGAGAAAATATGGTCATACAATGATACAAGCCTTTAGTTGCACTTAATTTTAACTGGGTGAGCTGAAAAGCTGGTAACAGACAGACAGACAGACAGACATAGATGGACAGATACAACGACACACAAACAGAAGCATTAACTGATCACCATATGCCTCTCTGTTTCACCGAGGCATAATGAAATGTAACATTTCATTCATTCATCTTCTTCCGCTTAATCCTTTTCGGGTCACGAGGGGGCTGGAGCCTGTTCTCCCCGTGTTGCGCGGGTTTACTCCAGGATTTCTCCGGTTTCCTCCCACATGCTAAAAACATGCAGGTTAGGGATACGGGGCGCTTGCGCACGCAGTGACCGGCAGCTGGTGGCTTGTCACCAGACTGCAAAAACAAAATCTACCTACGGGTACAAAATAAGTACAAAAAAAAAATAAAAAAATCCCAGCATCTTTGGGCGAGAGGCAGGGTACACCCTGGACAGATCACCAGTCCATCGCAGGGCCAACACAGAGAGACAGACAACCATTCACTCTCACAGTCATACCTAAGGACAATTTAGAATCCCCACTTTTGACGCCAATTAATCTAACTTGCGTGTTTTTTGGCATGTGGGAGGAAACCGGAGAAATCCCGGAGTAAACCCACGTAGACACGGGTTGAACATGCCAACTCCACACAGATCACTGTTGTTCGGGGGCTGGGATCGAACCCAGGATCCCCCGGCCAAGGGTGAGTTGCTGTGCTGCCGCAGTGCTAACCACTGCGCCACCGCGCTGCCCGAAATGTAACATTTATGGGTTGAAAATGGTTGTAGTTCACATTGTGACCACAAGGTGTCACTAAAATCAGAGTTTGTAGGAGTTCAGTATGGCGTGGCCTTCATGCCTGTTCATAGAAATTAAGCAAACAAGATAAGATACCCCCCCTTCCCCTAACTAAGTGTAGTGTATCTAATTCTACACTTAAAATGACTTCAATTGCATTAGCAATGTAATTCTGTCTTTATTTTTTGATACAGAAAGTTGAAAAATATATACTGTAAACAGAAATACAAACAAATGGAAAAATGGAAACAAATAAATCAAGTCGTGAATTGTAGAAAATAAACTATAAAAATAAAAGCGTATGGAAACAAATCATTCATGAGCCCTGAATTGAAGGAAAAAAAATATAGCAGCCTGGTGGCGCAGTGGTTAGCACTGTGGCAGCACAGCAAGGTCGTGGGTTTGATTCTACACCCTGCCAGCGGTGACCTGTCTGTGTGGGGCTTGCATGTTCTCCCTGTGTCTGTGTGGGTTTTCTCTGGGTACTCTGGATTCCTCCCACACTCCAAAAACATGCATGTTAGGTTAATTGGCATCAGCTGGGGTTTCTAAGTTGTGCTTCGGTGTGAAAGTGAGTGGTTGTCTGTGTTGGACTGGCGATTTGCAGTGTGTACGCTGCCTCTTGGCCAAAGATACTGGGATAGGCTTCAGCCCCCCCAAAATTATAACAGGTGAAAAAACAAAGGTCGATCAGACTGAATAGTGCTTGGGACATCTTACTGAACCTGATCTTTTACATGATCTGAAGTAGCCTCTCGTGATTGAGAACTCCACACTCTAAAAGGAAAGATAAGGCCGATGTAGTTTGAGGAAACAGTGAGTCTCAGCTCTACCCTCCCCCTCACCCTTAACAATCCTGTGATTATTCATTTGCCACCAGGGTGGCCTGGAATTTTCCCCTGTAAAACAGCATAAGCATCAAAAGATAATGCAAGACACTGGAAAGAAAAGATGTAAAATGAACTGGAAATTATTTTGTTTTTGGTTGTTGCTTGTGAAACTAGCAATGTCAAGTTACTTGTTCTTCATTGTTTTTTTTTAATATTTGTGTCTTATTTGCTCTTTAAAATTGTATTTATTTTTAAAATGTTATTGCTCAGTTTTTCAGTGAAAACAAAACAGAATCAAGTCTATTTATTTGTGCACTTTAAAAAAAAGTTAGGTGCCTGGTATCCTCAGTTGACATTTTAGTGTCTAAGGATAATATCCAGGAGCCCAGATGGTTTGCATTGCCCTTGCCATTTCACATAAGTGGTGTTTTACTTTTGCAAAACAAACTGACCAGGTAGCTTGCCCTGCATTTTCTGACTTGCACTCCACATCTGCAGTTCCCTAGTGATCTATACAACAGACGTCTACCAGTATAGTTATCTCTCACTTCCCAGAAATGCAGTTTTTTTTTTTCCACTCCATTACTCACCTTTCATCCAAGTATTATGGGATTAGATTAAAGTGGAACATGACTTATAATTAGCTTTAGTTCATATTCGAGGTTCTTTTTTTTTAAGTACCTAAATGTTTTTTCCTCTGTCTTTCATGTCACAGGTGCTCCACAGCTGCTGTGGAAGATGACGTGGAGCCCAGGAGGATGCAACCACACAAAAGGCTGAAATGGTGGAGGGGTTCAGGGCGACTCTGACCTCAGCCCCGGCTGTGGTGGGGAGGGTTCCTGGCACCGTGATTTGATGCACAAAGAGAAACAAAAATCACATTGCCAGGGATTTCCACTCCTTCACAGCTCAGCAGGTGATCCACCTTGTTGTTGTTAGTGGTTATGTCAGTTTTGTTATAGGAAGTGATGGAGAGGTTGGCTTTTTTTATTTAGAGAGTTTAAGAATGCATTTATGAATGCAGTTAAATGTGCAGATGACTAATTTATACAGTGTACAGTCTTCTCTGCTTTCAAATATTGTAAAGAATTGATGGATACAAGAGCCATGTTATGAGAGAGTACACAGAGAACCACAGTTTTACTTGATGTTAGATTAGATTGATTAAATTAGATTGTTAGAGGCAGCTCATATTTCAGCTCTTGGATTTTTAGATCTATAAATGAAGAAATGATTTTGATGAATGAAACCAAAGCTCTGATCCTCCGTTGGCAGCACGCTCTGAAACACAGAGGTTTGGAACACTCAACTCTGTAAGTACTGCAGGCTCTGAAACCGCCAGGTTTGCAGCGAGCAGTCGCGTAACGGTCTGCATGAGGCTCTGCTCCTTCAAAAGCCAACCACCCACTTGCTAAAGGCACAGAGCTTAGCTAATTGGTGAGCATTGATCCCTGCTATGTGTTGTTCACAGTGGCTAAGTTCAGTGCCTGAGGTGAAATAGTTGATTCGACGTTGGGGATTTGTTCCGGTGAATGGAAAGAACTTGATGATCTTGGATATGAAGAAATGGAGGGAGGAGGAGAGGTGTGATGAGATTAGGTTGGTGGATGGTGCGGTGAAAATGGGGATTGCGATTGGATTTATATAGTCCACATTTCTGTGGCCTAAAAGCAGGTTTTACGTCTGCATTAGTCCAGACATGAGACAAGCTGTTCCATTATTACCTCTGCCAAAGAAGTTATGTTTTTGCCAGCATTTGTCTCTTTGTCAGTTAGCAGGATTACGTAAAAACTACTGGATGGATTTGGATTAAATTTTCACCAAAGGTGGCCTTTGGCCTAAGGATGAACCCATTAGATTTTGGTGATGCTCTAGGAGTGCATACCTCCACCAAGGCCCTTGTTTGTATTTGTGCAGCAGGATTACACAAAAACCACTGAATTGATTTTGATGAAATTTTCATCAGAACTTTCATCCCTACCATCAGAACACGCACCCACGGTGGGGCTGCTTTTAGTTATTACGGCCCGTGCTTGTGGAAGAACCTGCTGGAGAACATCAGGACTGCCGAAAATGTTCATGTTTTTAAAAGCAGGCTCAACACCTACTATTTTAACCTTGCTTTTGATTAGTTTCCTATTTCAGTTTTCTTAATTTCTGATTTTAAAACTCACTCTTTGTTCTTGCTATAATTAGTCATGTTGTTATTAAATACTATTACATGTTAAACTGTTATGAGTTTAAATCAGGGAGTGTTTATGATTATCTTTTTCTTAACAAATTATGTATCTTATTATTATTATTTACTATTGATACTTTTATTCATCATATTATCCTGTCCCAACTCCAGTGTTTCCTCATAGGGGGCCCTCCCACAGGGGGTTGCCTGGTTCTGGTTGCAGGGCGGTGACCTGTGACTGCCCTTGCCCACCCAATGACTGGTCTTGGGTGGTTGCAGAGGTGGTGTCCCTGTAGCTGCAGACTTGGCGCTTCCCTTGTGTTGATGGCTCCCTAGGATGATGCTTCTACACTTGGATCCTTGGTGCTCAACATGTCTCACATTCATGAATGAGAGAGAGTGTGTGTGTGTGTGTGTGTGTGTGTGTGTGTGTGTGTGTGCTTGCGGGGTTGGGTGGGTGAAGGGGTGACGTGGGAGAAATTGCATCATGCTATTTGTGAAGCACTTTATGCTACAACTTTTTTGTATGAAAAGTGCTATATAAATAAAGTTTTGATTGATTGATTGATTGACTGATTGACTGATCAGAGGTGGTCTTTGGGCTACAGAAGAATCCATTAGATTTTGGTGATGATCTGAGAGGGCGTACCTCCGCCAAGTCTATCACCTCAGCATATGTTAGCAAGTTTATTCAAAAAATATAGGACAGAGTTTGATGAAATTTTCACTAGAGGTGGCCCTTCAGCTACAGATGAACCCATTAGATTTTGGAGGTGACCCATGCATGCATATCTCCACCAAGACCCTATCTTGTAGTGTACAAAGGGATGGAGGCAGGGAAGTATATGAACAGATGCATGGACAAAGGGAGGGAGGAAAGGAGCCTTGGCAGAGGTATGCACTCTCTGAGTGCTTTTCTAGTTAGCTTGGAGCAACAACTGTCTTATTCTACAGTTTTCACATCTGGCATGAATCATCATGCCTGTAAAATATCTGAAAATGTTTCAGTCAGACAGTGTGACCCAAGTTCTACATCATTTTAAAATGCCACAGATTGTATTGTAATTAGGCTAAATGTCAGACCTGTCTATGCATGCCTTTGAAAATTTTCCATCTTATTGGATTGCTGCATTCAAAGTCAGGATTTGTGGGCTGTGCCCTCCCGTGCCTACTGAACTGGTATCAGTGTTTTACCCGAAAGCTGGCTCAGTTCAGCAGGAACAGGAGTGCAGCCTATTGACCAGTAAAATGTCTCCCATTACCGCACCAACTTACTGGAAGCCTGTGAGTACAATGCTGCTTGGATTCAGCATTTGGCTTGTTATAGTGAAGACACGCTATAAAACCAAGATGAAAATCAAGCCCGAGACTCCCAAAATGTCAGATAATACCATTGAACCCTAAAGTCTACACCAAGCAGTGCAGCCTGAGTTACTGCAGATCACTTCCCCTTTCTATGTCCTATTATAATTCTATGATCTATTACAAGCTCCTTTGTGCCCAGCCTTCATGTTTGTCTCTGCATTCTTTTATCAGTAGGGCTGCAAATGCCTCACTAACTTTTCATTTGTTTCACAGACTCTGTCTTTCTGTGCCACCAAAGGCCAGAATCAGAGTGGAGTTCAGTGTGAGGTAATCCCTAGGAAATGTCTGCTATGCTGTGTAATTGTCACTAACCAATCCCGACGATTAGTGATTTGGAATATGTGCAATGCTGCATCCTCCTCGCTCTCCTAATAACTTGCTGCCATGAAAGGAAGAGAGTTTTCATGAACAGGAAAGTGGATGATAATTCTGCTTCGGTTAAGCACCTCTACTCATCCTGGCTGGAACCATTAAATTATATTTCTATTACTTTGAATTTGTGCCTATAAATGCTCCATTAAATTCTGGAGGAGCAGATAGTTGAAGGCATAAAATGATTTTTTTCATCTAGTGTAATTATTGACTTCAGGACATTGTTGAAGCTAGGTTTTATTGCTGGTGAATTAGCCGCTATTTATACCCGCCTTAACAAAATGTGGAAAACTGCAAGAAGTGAATATTTCTACTGTGCATTAAGTTAAGCCACTTCATGTATGCTTTATTCTGATGTTAATGTGTCAAATATTCCGTTTCAGTACCAATCCTGCAGTGACTGATCACAGAAAAGATTAAATGACCCTGAGAAAGAACTGTTGCTTTGTTTTAATTTTTATCAGTCAAATTTCCACAGCAGTAGAGACTTGCTGCAGCATGAAAGAACAGATACTGAGAAAAACACTAGGACTCAAATGGGCAAGAACCAAAAAAATGCCCCCTCATCCCAATTCATGCTGTGAATTTATGCTTCTCACACCTGGGACTATATTCTCCAGAGACCATCGGAAGGCAGGGGAAGTGGCCAATCCAGTGGATTTGACAGTTCCGCTGGGCTGGCCACACCTAGGAAAAACAGCTGATATACAACACTCACAGCAATCAGCTGACGGTTCTGAGGAAGACCGCAGACGCCAGTCAAAACATGTCAAGGTGAAGTTAAAACATCTCCTTTTCATTCTTGTCTGAAATAAGAAAAATAAAAACCTATAACTGAAAAAGAAGACAGAATGAACCTACTTGTAGGAGTTTTTGGACATAAAATCATTTGCAAACTCATATATTCAATACAGTTAGACGTGTGGTAATCAAGACACAACAGAAAAAACACGTTTTCACTGCTTGCCCATTGCACCTCCTATACAGCAAGTTACATAAAGAGAACATAAATTAGCCTGATCCCCCAAACTTTTACAGCTAGCAAAGAAACTCATGATAGTGACCACTCTATAAACATAAATATGCTACACAAAACAGATATATAAACAAAACAGGAAGAAGGATGAAGATTGACAACAGTCACCTCTTCCACAGGTGAAATGGGGAAAGGCCCGTATTTATATGATTCCCACTGCACAAATTGTAGTTGGATTAACCAACGAAGAAGACGTGAAGAAGAGGCTCCAGGCAATGAGTTTCTTTAATAATAAAAATACAAGGATACCTGTTGCTGTCACCCAAGAAGAATGTCTTGTCATTTTTGTCTCCAGTCAGTCAGAATTTAGTTTCTGTCATAAACTCTCTGTGCGCTTTTCCATAGCGCACGGAGAAGGAGAAGGATGGATGGATTTACGCGCAGGGTTTCACCAAACACACATTTATTGACATGACACAGTTCAAAAAATAAAGACTTACAAGAAGGTAATGATGTACACAAAATGGCTGACACAGAAAGTGGACAGCGGGCAGACCACTGTGTACCGTGGCCACAGGAAAAATAATACAATTTACACACAAGTGCTCGGGAGAGCGAGGAAGACCTTAGGTGGCTCAGCTAATACAAGGAAGTAAACTGGGCAGCAGCCAAAGCGTAGCGGTTGAGCTGCGGGGAGAAACGCTACCAGAAACGCGTAGCAGCTTACCGCACAGAGAAACGCTAACAGTTTACTCACGGATAGGAGCAGTCCAAGAAGCCCAGTTCTCCCCTGGAGGATGAACAAGTCCTTCAGATGTGACGGGCACACGACAGCAAACGAACGTGTGACCCGTATAATGGTCCAGCGGTGTTTGACTAGCAAAGAGCTGCTTATGTACAAACACCGCTGGCCTAACAAATGGGCCACACCTGGGCGAGGTGCGGGAAAGATAATTACCGGGGCTGGGAACAGCTGATGGAAATAAGGAGAGCCAGGGGGCATGGTTGGAACGGCAGACTGTCAGCAGCGTGGGAGAAAGTGGGTCACAGAGGCTGTCTAACAGCTGCCGGTCAGGCAGTGGCTATGGATACGGAACAGCACACAAAATGCACATATACAGTAGAACCAAAACCCACAGAGAGATCAGGACCAAGCTGGGGGAAACCAAGCCGGCTCGGTTCCTGACAGTTTCATAGCTCTCCAACCCCTCACAAAACTTGTCTAACTTTTCTTGCACTTTCTGATTCATTGATAAGGGTTCGAGACACCTGCAAGGACTCTGCAGCTATTTGGTGAGAGAATTTGCCACACAAATCTTTTAAACATGTTGAAAATTCCTGCAACAAAACAGTGAGGCGGTGCGACTCACGAAAGGAAATTGGGAACCCCCATGAACATTTGGACACAGTTTGGAAACTCCCTCATGAATGTCTTCTCCAACTAGTTGCAAGCTGTCACAGCCCAGTGACAGATACTGCCAAAGGAAAATAATAATGCTAGTTAATGGAGAGATGTTAATAAAATATAAAAATGCAATTTTCTAAATGCAGTAAAACAATTGCAATTTCCCTTGTAATTCACCAACCCAAAGGGGGAAAAAACGTTTTGGTTTTTTTTAATCCTGTATTACTTACAATGCAACTGTAATCCTCATTGTTTATTCATATGTTAAGTTAATAGCGGCTGCTGATATTTAACAGAGCTCTATTTTCTTTTGCCAGCATCATGTTAAATGAAGTTACCAAGTTTTTTGCAGTTTCCTCTGCATTCACAAAAGTTATTCATTGTTGCAGTGTTTTTTCATAAGCAATACCCGGGGAACACGTACAGTAAACACATAAAGTAAATAGCGTCTACCTTTAATTATTAGATATTTGTTTATAGGTCCCCAATTAAAGTTTAGCCAAGAAGTCAATTTTTAAACCTCCGTGAAAAAACCTGCACTGGACTATCTTATTTTAAAATGCCTTCATGTTTGCACAGTACAATGCCACTGGGAAATTTTAAACAAATTAGACAATCGCTGACAGTTAATGCTGCCAAAATGTTTCTGCATGCAATGTTCTTCTCACACATTGATTACAGCTTTGCCAACTGGTCACTCATTGGTGTAACAATAATTAAACCCAGTGAATCGTTTTACAAAAAAGCCATAGAAATCTTTGATGAGAAAGATCCCACATATCATTGTGGGTACGTTTTCAAGAAATACAATTTTCTTTCTTTTGAAAATTACAAAACTCTGAAATTTGCCTGTTCAATTTATAAAATATTAAATGGCTATGGACCCCAGGGAGAATATGTTAAACTGAGGACTGTCACCGGCACAACCACCAGAGCACTAGAGGAGACTAAGAGGCCCCCTACAGATGCATTACATTTGCTCAGTCTGTGCTATCAGTGAGGGGCACTGTCATGAATTGTCCCTTTAAGGCAGAGAGAAAGTCCCAGGCACTGAATTGCAGTTTGTGGTATTTATTAAAAGAAACACAAAATCCATAAAGTGCACAAAACATAAACTTACAAAGAGTAGTCGGCGGTAAGCATAGAAAAACACATCAGGACTGGGAAAGAGTTCTGACAGGAGTTGGGAGAAGTGGGATGAGACTCTGTTGAGGAGTGAATGCAAAAACCAGTCTTAAATAAGGCAGGAAATCAATCATAGCAAATGATACCAGGTGTGGATCATGTGAGCGGGTAGGAGGTGACAGTGATTATAACATGGGGATCAGCTGGGGGTCGTGAGAGGAGAGGAGACGGGACTGACAGCTTGGCAGGGGCACCGCCCACTACAGAGCAAAACCCGGAAGTACCACTGACAGCTGCAGCCCCAGAGAGAGAGAGTGAGAGAACACAAAAGTACAAATGTAAAGCAAGAACTAAAATAATGACGAATAAGGACTGGAGGAAAGGTACAAGCAAATGCCAAATATATAAGTAACAAGACTGCGATAACATGACAGGAGAATGAGTAGAACTAAGACACAATACAAGGTATATGAAAATCAACCAACGATAAACTGACAGGAAACTAAGACTCAAAAATACAACAAATATACAAATACAGAAAAAGACAATGAGACTGAGTGTGGTGGAACCCCCCACGCTCAGATCATGACAGAGCCCCCCGTCAAGGGGTGGATTCCAGACACCCAGGATAACATTGAAGAAAAAGGACCCACCCACATAGAAGACCCACGCTATATAAAAAAAAGCAAGGGAACAAAACCCACCCTGGGTGGGAGGAGGGGGACCTAGGTACGGAGGGACCGAAACAACCCAGAGAAAAAAGAAAAAATAAGAAAAAACCCTCATGACTTACACCCAGAATAAGAGACATCAAAAAAGAAAAAGGACCCCCCCCCACCAAAAAAAAGGAGTACAACAATAAACCACCCCAGGGGGTGGAGGGGGGAACAGACTAGGAGGGACCAAAAAAGAAACAAAGAAACCCGCTTAGGATCCACACGAGGCAAAAAACAAACCACCTAAACCCCCTGGACTGGAAAGCTGGACAGTTTAGGCGGGCAGCCAGAGTCCCAGGCCAGGCGGATGGCAGGATGGAAGGAGTCAGGTGGCCTCCCGGAGAACTCGGGCCACCTGCCCCAGTGACGCAGTCTGTCAGGTGGTCTTCCAGAGTTCTTTAACCACCCAAACAGCAGGGGTAGTCCTGGAGGCGGCCGCCCAATGGGAAGAATAGGTGGTGTAGAGGACGGAAGGGAACAGGACCCCCTGATGACATCGGGCTGAGGAGTGGGAACCGTGAAGACATCAGGCAGGGAAGAGGGGGCCATGACGACATCAGGCAGAGGAGAGGGGACCATTACGACATCAGGCAGAGCAGAGGGAACCCCGATGATGTCAGGCAGAGGAGATGGAACCACAACGCCTTTGGACTGGCCTGCAGCACCCTCAGTGGCCCTGGGCTGGGGCAAAGCAGCACCTGCAGTGGCCCTGGGCTGGGGAAAAGCAGCACCCATGGCGGCCCCGGGCTGGAGTGAAGCTGCACCTGTGGTGGCTCCAGGCTGGAGCATAACTGCACCCATGGTGGACCCAGACTAGGCCATAGCAGTACCCGTAGTGGCCCCGGACTGGGGCATGGAAGCACCCCCAGTGGCCCCGGGCTGGAGCAAAGCAGCACCTGTGGTGGCTCCGGGCTGGAGCAAAGCTGCACTCACAGTGGCTCTGGGCTGGAGCAAAGTTGCACCTGTGGTGGCTCCAGGCTGCAGTATAGCTGCACATGCGGTGGCTCCAGATTGGAGTGTGGCTGCACCCACGGTGGCTCCAGACTGGAGCGTGGCTGCACCCGCGGTGGCTCCGGGCTGGAGCGTGGCTGCAACCTCGGTGGTCCCAGACTGGACAAAAGCTGCACCCACAGTGGTCCCGAACTGGGACAGAGCTGCACCCCTGGTGGTCCCGAACAGGGACAGATCTGCACCTATGGTGGCCCCCAGGCTGGAGCGTGATGCCCACAGTGGACCCAAGCTGGAGCGCAGCACCCACATTGGTTTAAGGCTGGGGTGCAGCACCCACGACAGCCCCCAACTGGGACATAACACCCACGGGGACCCGGACTGAGGAGTAGCTGCAACCACGAAGGTCCTGGGCTGGGATGGAGCACCCGCGACGACCTCAGCTGGTGGGGAAGCAGCATCCACGGAGGCCCCGGGCTGGGATGGAGCACCAGCGATGACCTCAGCTGGAGGAGCTGGACCCATGGTGATCTCGGGCGGTGAGGCTGGACCCACGGAGAACCCTAGCAAAGTTGGACTATCCTCAGTGACCCTGGGGAAAGACTCCAACAGGACAGGCAAAGAAACAGGGTTAGGGCCACCGGTGGCAGTGGAGCCCGGTGAGGTGAGCTCAGGTACAGCTGATGGCTGCACTTGGCCCTCCCCACCAAGAGCCAGACAAGATCTCTCCAAAATAGAAATAGCGAAAACAAAGGAGAGCACTTGCCTGAGCTCAAGCTCCACCGCTGTCCAGGACTCTGTTGATCCAGGTGGCAATGTCTCGGGCCTGGCCCTCTGGAGGCCCAGCTCCGGCTCTGCTGCAGTGGCCCCTGCAGCAGGCATGGTGGTAGATGCAGTCCCGGGATCCCCCAGAGAAGTGCCCCATGCAGGTGGCTCACCCAGCGTGGCGACAGGAGATCGGCTTCCTGCTGGTGCTGGACCCTATACTGCTGAACCCAGGGGACGCTCCATCGTCGGCGCAGGCTTCAGCTCGGTGACAGCGCTCTCCCTCTGTCTGGACCGTGGCTGTGGGGCTGGAACCAAGTCCTCCAGGGCCGCAGGCTCCTCCATTGTCCAGTGGCTCAATTCTGGGGCCGGCGGACACTCAAGGGACAAAGGAAGAGACATGGAGAGAGCAGAAGAAAAGTTTGTAGCTGCAGGAGGTGGTGAGAACTCAGAGGACTGCATAGTCTGGGCCTCACCACCGGGAATCAGGCAAGATAATTCATGTTTTGGAGATTGAGAATGAGTTACCAGGGCACGATGTCTTCTGCTGCAGCTGGTTGATAATCAACCCTCCCTGTGACTTTGTAAAGTAGAGGAGCTGCCCCTGCAGACACAGCGATGGGCGGAGCCAGAGAGGAAATATCCTGACCCTCAGCAGTGGGAGGAAACATCGAGGAGACAGGAGTAGCAGCAGCAAAGGAAGAAGAGTAGGCTGACAGGACAGCCGGCGAGGGAGAACAGGGAGAAGGAACTGCTGCGGGGGTTGTCTGCCTAGGCGTAGAAAAAACTGCTGACTGAGAGGTGGTGGCATTCTTCCAGCGGGATTTCACTGGACGGCCTGTTGCTGACGACGCGGGACCTGGAGCTTGAGCTGGTGGATAGAGGGAGGAGGAAGACGCCTGTCGTGGGGAACGCCTCCTCGTCGGCTTCGGTCCCAGTGAGAACAAACCCACCTTCAGCCCAGGAAAAGACAGCTAGAGGGCGGAGATGGTGGATAACAGCTCCGCGAACTGGGGATACTTCCTCAATCCGGGATGTGCCTCAACGATCCCAACCTCTGCCACAACATTCTCCCAGACTTTCTTTGGACCGCGGGAGGCGAGAGCTTCTGCCACAAAGTCCTGGATAAACCTGGCAGCCCATTCCTCCTCCAGGCTCGGAGTCCCGGCCACCGATCTCCCTTTGTTGGCAGAAGGCCGGCAGGTTGGGAACATGATGATGCTCCGGACAAGATAGATGAGTGAAAACAATAGACCACAAACTACAGCCGCTGGGTCTTAAACTGGTCAGAGTCTACTGTCATTAATTGCCCCTTTTGGGGCAGAGAGAAAAACCCAGGCACTGAACTGCAGTTTGTGGTATTTATTAAAAGAAACACAAAATCCATAAAGTGCACAAAACATAAACTTACAAAGAGTAGTCAGCGGAAAGCATACAAAAACACGTCAGGACAGGGAGAAAGTCCTAATGGGAGTTGGGAGAAGTGGGATGAGACACTGACAAGGAGTGAATGCAAAAACCAGTCTTAAATAAGGCAGGAGATCAATCATAGGAAATGATACCAGGTGTGGATCACATGAGCGGGCAGAAGGTGACAGTGATTACAACATAGGGATCAGCTGGGGGCCATGAGAGGAGAGGAGATGGGACTGACAGCTTGACAGGGGCACCACCCACTACAGAGCAAAACCCAGAAGTGCCACTGACAGCTGCACTGTCGATAAAAGTGCTTGATCAAGCGACACCGCTGAGGACACAATCCATGGACAGATAATTTTTTCACACATAGGGAGTTGTTCGGAGCTCCTTGTATGAACTCCTTATACAACGATATATAGAGTGATGATATAGAGTGAAGTACGTGGCGGTGATGCACCTGCACCTGGTTGCCAACCACCAATCAAATCTAAAAGAAGAAGAAGAAGCCGCAGCCCCGGAGAGAGAGAGAGAGAGAGAAAGAGAGAGAGAGAGAGAGAGAGAGAGAGAGAGAGAATACAAAAGTACAAATATAAAGCAAGAACTAAAATGACAACAAATAAGGACTGAAGGAAAGGTACAAGCAAATGCCAAATATATAAGTAACAAGACTGCGATAACATGACAGGAGAATGAGTAGAACTAAGACACAATACAAGATATATGAAAACCAACCAACAATAAACTGACAGGAAACTAAGACTCAAAAATACAACAAATATACAAATACAGAAAAAGACAATGAGACTGAGCGTGGTGGAACCCCCCACGGTCAGATCATGACAAGCACCAAGATCTGGAATAATATATCATCTGCAATCAGAGAGCGTACCACACTAAACACTTTTAAGACTCATCTTAAAAATTGGCTTTTAAACAACCAAAATTGTATGCATAATTAGTGGTTGCTCTGCGGCATACGCATGTACACACGTGGACAAAATTGTTGGTACCCCCCTGTTAATGAAAGAGAAACCCACAATAGCCACAGAAATAACTTGAATCTGACAAAAGTGGTAATAAATAAAAATTCTATGAAAATTAACCAATGAAAATCAGACAATGCTTTTGAATTGAGGTTCAGCAGAAATATTTTAAAAAACAAACTCATGAAACAGGCCTGGACAAAAATGATGGTACCCTTAACTTAATTTTTTGTTGCACAACCTTTTGAGGCAATCGCTGCAATCAAACAATTTCTGTAACTGTCAATGAGACTTCTGCACCTCTCAGCAGGTACTTTGGCCCACTCCTCATGAGCCAACTGCTCCAGTTGTCTCAGGTTTGAAGGATGCCTTCTCCAGACGGCATGTTTCAGCTTCTTCCACAGATGTTCAATAGGATTTAGATCAGGGCTCATAGAAGGCCACTTTAGAATAGTCCAATGTTTCGCTCCTAGCCATTCTTGGATGTTTTTAGCTGTGTGTTTTGGGTCATTATCCTGTTGCAAGATCCATGACCTGCGACTGAGACCAAGCTGTCTGACACTGGGCAGCACATTTCTCTCTAGAATACCTTGATAGTCTTGAGATTTCATTGTACCCTGCACAGATTCAAGACACCCTGTGCCAGATGCAGCAAAGCAGCCCAGAACATAACAGAACCTCCTCCATGTTTCACAGTATTGACAGTGCTCTTTTCTTGGTATGCTTCATTTTTGTGTCTGTGAACATAGAGCTGATGTGCCTTGCCAAAAAGTTCCAGTTTTGTCTCGTCTGTCCATAGGACATTCTCCCAGAAGCTTTGTGGCTTATCAACATGCAGTTTGGCAAATTCCAGTCTGGCTTTTTTATGATTTGTTTTCAACAGTGGTGTCCTCCTTGGTCGTCTCCCATGAAGTCCACTTTGGCTCAAACAACGATGGGTGGTGCGATCTGACATTGATGTACCTTGACCTTGGAGTTCACCATGAATGTGTTTAGAGGTTGTTCTGGGCTCTTTTGTTGCCATTCGTATTATCCATCTCCTCCTGCGGCCACGTCCAGGGAGGTTGGCTACAGTCCCGTGGATCTTAAATTTCTGAATAATATGTGCAACTGTAGTCACAGGAACATCAAGCTGCTTGGAGATGGTCTTATAGCCTTTACCTTTAACATGCTTGTCTATAATTTCCTTTCTAATCTCCTGAGACAACTCTCTCCTTTGCTTCCTCTGGTCCATGTTTAGTGTGGTACACACCATGTCACCAAACAGCACAGTGACTACTTGTCACCCTTTAAATAGGCCGACTGACTGATTACAAGTTTGTAGACACCTGTGATATTAATTACAGGACACATCTTGGTTGAACATGTCCCTATGGTCACATTATTTTCAATCTTTTCTAGGGGTACCATCATTTTTGTCCAGGCCTGTTTCATGAGTTAATTTTTTAAAGTAATTCTGTTGAACCACAATTCAAAAGCATTGTCTGATTTTCATTGGTTAATTTTCATAGAATTTTTATTTATTACCACTTTTGTCAGATTCAAGTTATTTCTGTGACCACTGTGGGTTTTTCTTTCATTAACAGAGGGGTACCAACAATTTTGTCCACGGCTATGTATACGCCCGTATGCATATGTATGTGCCCATACGTCACACACATATGCCCTGCCTCTTGTTTGTTGCTATTGTTTGTTGCTGTGAAATGCTTGGATGCATGTATGTGTACGCATATACGGCACTTCACTTCTGTGATATTTGAATGTTTTGTTTTGTAGCACCTTAACTCTTGTACTTTAGCATATCCACTTTGCACAGCTCTATCACAGATGTTCTTCTTGAATATGATTGTGTGTTTTTGTGACCTGCCGGGGGATTACAGATGCAAATTAGCTGTATTGCTAAATCTGGCAACTTACATTTGCATTAATGTTCATTAATATGTAATGTCCTTTTCAAATAAACGCTAAACTTAATGGTTAACCTTTTTATATCCTTTAAAATTGAAATAACATGTTTTTTTTTCTGGGTATTGTAGTTTTACACTAAAGCTCAATATTGTTTATTTTTCAATAGCAGATTAAAAAAAATGGCAAGCAAAAGTTCAAAGGTTCATCTTTGGGCTTGAGTTACATTGGGCTGTTATATGTGAAAAACAGAAGCAACAAGACACCATAGTTCTTATGAAAATACTCGCATCCAAACAGCTGAAGTTGTCCAGACCAAAGCCTCCATTTCTCCCTTTAGTCTCCATAGTGATGTCAATATCCCTTTTATCCTCGGGGCTCAAAGACTGACCAGATTTCATGATGTGGCTGCTTTATTGAGCCTGATCTGTTTTTCTTGCCCCTTTTGCCATTCAATCAACATCTATGTGGTTCTGGCCCATGGCTGTGAGCTCAACCACGTAATGTGGTTTAAATCTGAGAAGGAACATCTGTTCTACAAAGATTCACCTCCCTCCATGATGCCATTGCTGCATCGCAGGATCTCCAAACTTTAAAGTCACCAGTTCAGACTCCCTCAAGAATAATGTTATTGAACAACGAAGTAGAGTAATGAATGTTTTAATAAGTAATGTTTTAGGAATCTTATATTTACATATCCCACACAATGCATACAGTTATTAGCTCACAACCTAAAGAGGTGTTATGAAGAACTGTGGAAGCCTGGGCTGTCAAACAAATGAGACAAGACCAGTGAGATGTATAGTGGGCATGCATGTGATGGCATTTATGCAGAACTGAGTGGAAAAAAATAAATACAGCCTTACTTCCTATATAACAAAACATAAAGACCACACACAATATTCTGTCAAGGTTTGGCCCCTCCGGACCATAATTCAGGACCCAAACACGTGAACTGTAGTTTGCTGATTTATTAACTATAAAATAACACTCAGGACATGGGTTGGAAAACACAACAAGAACGTGCAGCAGGACAGGAAGGTGTAATCACACAGAACCGATAAGGACACAACACTGAACAAAGGCGCACATGAAAATAAATAGTGAGATAATCAATAGAACACAGGACAGGTGGGCATAATCAAGGTGAACCAAAAACACACAGGGAGTGAAATGAGCACAAGACGAGTGGGGCTGGGAGACAGACAGAGCACACCAGGATAATGAAAATTAAAAAAAAAAAACAACCCACAGATAAGCAACCTGAGACAACTGCAGCAATGAAAATAAAACACACATGAACATAACAAACTGAGGGCGAGGACATGGCTGAACTCATGTCCTGAAGATCACAGAAGAACAAATAACATAAAGTGAAGACATGAGCACAGCCATGTCTAGACCCTAACAGTACCCCCCTCTAAAGGGTCAGATACCAGATGATCCAAACAAACAAACAAATAAATTTAAAAAAAAAAAACCCTCCCAGGGTGGGTAGTGGGGGTTCAAGGACAGGTGGACAGAAAACAAATCCCCCCCTCCAGAGTCCAAAATATGAACTACTCCACAGAACTAGATGCAAAAGCTTTGACTAGAGGGCTAGTGCACGACACAAAGCACTCAAAACTGACAGACAAGACTGCTCAAATTGTGACTCAAAGCAGTTGCACTGTAACCATTATTTAGTCATATGCCTCAGCAAAAAAGAAAAAAAAGGTAAGACTGTGGTTACAGCTCTGCTCTGGATTCTGTAAGAACAGTTTTCCACCAGGCTCCCTGGTATTTCTATCATGTTTAGTTTAGTTTATTTGTCAGGGATCATGTACAGAAAAAAAACATTAAACACCGGGTAAAAATGCTCTGTACCAGATTATAGCGTTCTTGCTAATTTCCATCTGTAGTCCCTGAGGCAGGCAGGAAGATATTAAAAGAAAAACAGCACATGTAGAAAGCAATTCAGGGCAAGTTTCAGAATCATAGCACAGGTTCACAAAGTCAGGGGCAAGTTAATGCCAATCTTTGAATATGAATCTTGAACCACATACCCCCATCATGTTCACAATCAAATTAGCTTCTGTTCTGCAAATATCTGACATCACCATGTTGTGTGGGCTGAATTCTTTGAGCATTTTAACAACACCTTGCTGTAAATGCTACTTTTGATCACAGTATATTCACAGAAATAAGGATATAGAATGAATGACAATGTTATGGAAATACATTTACACTGAGTCATGACAAATAAAGATTATAGACAGGTGCAGCTCAAAAATTCAGAATATCATCAAAATTTCAACTCAAAAATATAAACTTTCTACACTGTACATTCCTTACATGTAAAGGGAACAATTTCAAGCTTACTGTTTTTAATTGTGATGATTATGGGTTGTAGCTTTTTGAGTTAAATACAAATCACAATATTCTAATATTTTTAAACTCACCTGGTTCTGTTGACTCTGTTTCTGTTCGTGATGGCAATACCAGGGGTAATTCAAAGGCCTATCCACCTTATTCCTGAGGGCGCTGCTGTAGAAACGATTATGGGCACAACTTCCAGTTTCGGCTGAAGTCGTGTTAAATTGGTCAGCAAGAGTGGAGTAGTGGGGCATTTAAAATAGCGTTTTTAAAAGTGTTTCTAATTTGTTTTAATGGATAGTCCACATTACTGTATGTGTTTTCTTCTTCTTCTTCTTTTAGATTTGATTGGCGGTTGGCAACCATCTTACAGGTGCATTACCGCCACTGACTTGATTATCATTACTCTATACTCTATATCTTTGTATAAGGAGTTCTGAACAACTCATGTGTGAAAAAATTATCCGTCCTTGGACTGTGTCCAAGGTGCAGCTTTGCAGTCAAGTGGCAGATAATTTCAGCACTTGTAGTTTTTGTATTTTTGAATGTTTTTGCGTAGTTCTGGTACTTGCTGCTGTTTGTGGTGTGAGACTCCTCACAAGCACAACTAAATCTGTGGCTTCAACAGCAATGAGTAGATCATGCACCGAAAACTAAAGGATTGTTCCTGTGATCGGTGGTACAGACAGGACAGACACAACAGCACCAGGTATGTTTTCACTTGTATGAATGTTACAGATCTGATGTTTACATATGTCACCAGATGCAAGACTGCATGAAGTAAAATAATAACTAAAAAATAGTAACAATTTGTTTCCTAAGGCTTAACGATTTAAGAAAGATATCAAATAGGTTTGTTTTTTTTTTGCATTTGTTGCACTGCCTTGGAACAATATGGACAGCAGCTTCAGCATGCATTAATTTTTAAATTATTACAAAATATAGATCAATAAAATTTTGAATAATTGTCAGAAAATATCTGTACGTGTTAAGTTAAATAACAAGCATTCACAGCATGACAGCAACATGAGCATATTAATTTCAGGGTAAAACAAACAGCTGTAGCTGTCTGTATTTACCTCTACATTAAAACACCCAAGCACGGTGTTGTGGTTCTTTGTGGCTCTGACTAGACTCTATGTCTGCTCTAAGGTAAATTTGATTATGTCCAACATATTTTAACAAAATACAACCGACTTTATTGCGGTGGAAACATTGATATAGCTCAGAGCTTTGATTTGTTTACGCCATTAGCATTTTAGCAGCGGCGCTAACTAACGGAGTTACTGTCTGCCAGGCCACTTTTTAAGGTCATCATCTCATCCCTCGACAGTCGTGTGAAGTGGTATGATTATTACTCTTTTTGAGGTGCAAAAGGCTGTGTTCCCACATTTGTAATGCCAAAGTCATTGTTTTTTAACAAGGAAGGTGTCCCATTTCAGTGACAGCTCCACTTTCTAAACTAGTACCGGAAATTGCACCAAAAATTCACACAAGGCATCATGGGGGCTAGGAATAAGGTGGATAACATAAAAAAAATTTCGTAATTTATTATTATTATTATTATTATTATTATTATTATTATTATTATTATTATTAACCCATTACCCAGAAAATCAGAGAAACTAATTGTTACTTTCCAATTATTTCAAAACGGTTGTTACTTTGACTGTTTTTTTGTATTTTTTTTTTTTTAATTTTACGGCGAAGCAGACAGGAACCATTACACAGCCGCTCAGACATGGAGGTGCAAAAATTACTCCAGTTGGAGCAGGAATTTAAGGATTATTTGTCATTTAGAGGTTGTGTATGGCATAAATGCTGTACAGCACTTTGTGTAGCAAGTGTTGCTTTTAAAGTGCTTTATAAATAAAGTTGATTGATTGATTGATTGATAAACACAGTTTGATTGATTGATTGATAAACAGTTTTTTAAAACAATGTTAACTCAGTCAACGTTATTTTCAGTGCCCTTCAGAGGTAAAGTGGGCTATCCCACAAAACCATTATTTTGAGAAAATGAGCTCTAAAGTTGAAATATTCTCAAAAAATCAGTGTGCCTATATCATTAAAAAGTTACCCCCTATAATAATTATGCACACAATATTAGGCACACTGATTTTTTGAGAATATTTCAACTTTAGAGCTCATTTTCTCAAAATAATGGTTTTGTGGGATAGCCCACTTTACCTCTGAAGGGCACAAATAACAACCGTTGATTTCAGTGCAACATATTTCATAAAAGTTAAGTGGGCTTCCTGAAAATGTTCTGAGAATAAACACCAAGTCAGGAAAGGTAAAAGCTGCATTTTCTCCGTAGGTGAAGACTTATAATGTCATGTCCGCTGCGTAACCACGCAGCGAACAAATAAATTAGTTCCAGCCCAACGTGCAGTAACGTAACGTGTTTATTAACAAAAGGGAAAGCATACACAATGTCCATATAACAGTCACAAACAGATGATGAGACAACCGGCTACTAGCTTTGTTGGCGGGGAAGAAAAGCCAAGCGTGCTCTGGACAGAACAGGAGCAGAGAGAAAGGCAATAATAAAAGGACATACTGTACATACGCAATGGAGCGGAAAGGCTCTGAGGTAACAACACGATTCAGTCGAGGGGAAAACGCCAACAGTCCACAAGCCAGGAAGTCCAGAGTAGACTAAGCTGCCACACTGACTGATCACACTGCCTCCCATAAGTACAAAAATCACTAATGAAGGCAAGTGGACACAGCAGTGTGGCAAGCAAGTGCATGACTGATTGGCAATGTGTGTGTATGTGCATGTGGGAGTGCGCATGCATGCGTATGTGTGCATGTGGTGATGAAAAATAGCCGGTGAATGTCTGGTGAGAAGAGGAGGCGTGGGCATAGGACTGGCAGAGCACCAGGCTCAAATAATCTGCCAGCTGAAAATAATAAGCACAATCAAAGCCCTACAGCCACGAATCATGGATGGGGTTGAAAACAACCCCGCACATGACATATAATGTGAGTTAACGGCAGTCCATTTCTGACATTTCTTTTTTCTTCTTCTTTTTAAGCATGCTGCATCAAAAAAAAGATATCTTGGATGCTGTGGGGGGGGGGGGGGGATGATGCTCTGATCGCGAGACATTCCGAGACTGTTGTGCAATAATCCAAAATAGTGACTCACGTCGACCAAGTATAAACGGACTTTTCCACAGGTAGCATTTCTTTTCTTTTGTAATTAATCTGCTAATTGATGATCTGTTCCTTCGTATATATTGACAGGTTTTATTATTGCTACTTTAACATGGAGGACAATGTATCTCCCAGTTTTTCCTCCAACTCCATGTCCAAGCGTCCCAGACTGGCGGATTCTCCGAATTTACTATCCGAGAGATCACGGGAGGGCACAGAAGTTAGTGATATTCTTTTCTCTATTGAAAATAAACTTACCAACACGGTTGGCAGACTAGCATTAGTAAAGCTGCTCCATAAAGATTCCAGAGCACACGGGAGAGTCTGGAATACAGTCAGGTGCAGCTCGTTTCTCTCTTAGAAGAAAACAATAGTTTGAAAATGTCAGTAAACACACTAACCTTAATCCTTTGAGCGCCTGGTCCTGTCCCACCTCAAGTCCATCACCACCCCTCTCCTGGACCCGCTGCAGTTTGCCTACCGAGCCAACAGGTCTGTAGACGATGCAGTCAACCTGGCCCTCCACTCCATCCTGCAGCACCTGGACTCCCCGGGAACCTACGCCAGGATCCTGTTTGTGGACTTCAGCTCCGCATTCAACACCATCCGCCCCGCTCTGCTCCGGGACAAGCTGTCCCTGCTCAACGTGCCTGACTCCCTCTGCAGGTGGATCATCGACTTCCTGACGGACCGGAGGCAGCATGTGCGGCTGGGAAAGACTGTCTCAGACTATACTAGCATCAGCACCGGATCACCCCAGGGCTGTGTACTTTCCCCCCTACTCTTCTCCCTTTACACCAACTCCTGCACCTCTAGCCACCAGTCTGTCAAGTTGATCAAGTTTGCGGACGACACCACCCTCATCGGGCTCATCTCCAACGGCGACGAGTCCGCCTACAGGAGAGAGGTGGCCCAGCTGGCGTCCTGGTGCAGCAATAACAACCTGCAGCTGAACGCTCTGAAGACAGTGGAGATGATTGTAGACTTCAGGAAAGTCACTACTCCTCTGCCCCCCCCCCCCTCACCCTCTCAGGCTCTCCCATCACCACTGCTGATTCCTTCCGCTTCCTAGGCACTACCATCACCAGGGACCTCAAATGGGAGCTGACCATCAGCTCACTCATCAAAAAAGCCCAGCAGAGGATGTTCTTCCTGCGGCAGCTGAGGAAGCTCAAGCTACCCACCAAGATGTTAGTGCAGTTCTACACAGCCATCATCGAGTCCATCCTCACCACCTCCATAACCGTGTGGTACGCAGGAGCCACTGCCAGGGACAGACTAAGGCTGCAGCGCGTCGTGCGCACTGCTGAGAAGGTGATCGGCTGCAAGCTCCCATCTCTCCAGGATCTGTACATCTCCAGGACCCGGAGGCGTGCTGGCCGGATCATAGCCGATCCCTCACACCCTGGTCACGTACTGTTTGCCCCCCTCCCCTCTGGTAGAAGACTTCGGTCCATCCAGACTAAAACCTCCCGTCACATGAACAGCTTCTTCCCCTCTGCCATTAGACTGCTGAACACTAAGTGACTTATTGACTCTCGTGCACCATGTACAGCAGCTCAACCAGACTCATGTCAATCATCACTGTTTTCTTCCTGCATTACCGACTGCACTATATAGTTCTCCACAGTATCTGCTGCTGGCTAATATATATTTTAACTGTTGACCAGTATCACTTAATCTTATCCTACACTTTATTACATGTATAGTTTATTTCTCTTATCTTATCATGTTTAATGTTGCAGCATTGTACCGAGACAAATTCCTAGTTTGTGTACTACATGAACAATGGCAATAAACCTGATTCTGATTCTGATTCTGATTCTGATTCTGATTCTAACCATGTGACTTGGCATTGTTGAAATAGAGAACTGGAAAATGAGGGAAACAGTTCTCAATTTGCAGCCAGGCAGCATGAGAGATAACCTTGTTTTTTCCGGAATGAAAATCCAGGACAGCTGGTCCGTGAATTTATGTCTACACAGCTGAAACTGTCCCCCGAAATTACAAAATCAATTACCTTCCACCGAGTCCACTGCATTGGGCAAAAAAATCCCCAAAATAAACATCCCAGACCTATTGTTGCCAAATTTGAACATTTCAAGCAAAAAAAAAAAAAAAAAAAAAAATCTGGTACAGAGGCAGGGCAGGCAGCTTAAAAGCACCAATTATGGTCTAAATGATCAATTTCCACAGGAAATCTTGGAAAGGAGAAGGAAGCTTTTTCCCATTAGGAAACAAAACATCCAAGAAGGTAAGCGAGCTATTGTCTCTGTGGATAGATTGTTTATAGATGGCAAGTTGTTTATGGATGAAACTATAACCCCCTGGTTATTTTAGAGCCTCCTTTGTTTTCTTTGCTCCATGTGGAAAAAGAGTGCGATTGTGTGCAGGTCTCTTATTTGATCTCAGTTTGATTTGTTAACATTTGTCTAATGTTTTTTTTTTCTTTTTTGCTGAGGTTGTTGTTTGCTTGTTTGGCTGTTGTAGCTAATATTGTTGAAGCTGTTAAATTGTTGTACGTTATCTGTATTTTTTCACCATTTACAGGTGCATCTCACTAAATTAGAGCATCATTAAAAAGTTGATTTATTTCAGTAATTCAATTCATAAAATGAAACTCACATTTTATATAGCTTCATTACAGAGAGTGATATATTTCAAGTGTTTATTTCTTTTAATTTTGATGGTTATGGCTTGCAGCTCATGAAAACCCAAAAATCAGTTTCTCAAAAAATTAGAAAATTACATAAAATTAATTTAAAAAATTGATTTTTAATACAAATGTTGACTGACTGAAAAGTATGTCCATATACACACTTAATACTTGGTTGGGGCTCCTTTTGCATAATTACTGCATCAATGCAGCATGGCAGGGCCTGTCCTGCTCGCTCGCTTTTGGATCACCTCCCTCCCAGTCTTATCTCCCCCCCCCTTCCAATTCTGGGTGGAATATACATCTTCCTGGATACACTTAGGGTTTAGGGGCGGGGGGGTGTCGCACTCTGTCGGTGAAGGGGATACCTCTGCTGTGCAGTGGGGCTGCCTTCACCTCAATTTTAATTGCATTTTAGATACTGAGGGCTTGAGGGGATGGGGGCCCCACTGCTTATCACAGTGGCCAGTGGTGCTCCAACCACCATCCCCCCAATTTCAACTACACTATGGTAGTTCACACACCTGCACACAATCACATCATACAATCGACACACACCTATCATAATTTGTGCAAGGGTGCCCCCCCCCCCATTGCCCTCCTTCTGCTGGGGGCCCGGCGGAGGGCCTGAGACCCGTCATGTTAAAATCACTGGGTGCTACTGAATGAATTGATACAAACAAGGGAGTAAGAAAGGGATTGAACAAGAGAGTAAGCAAGAGTGAGGGAGTGATGAGTGGAGATGGTGATGGTGGGTTGGTTTTGTGTGGCGCTTTGCGTGTTGGGTGGTGTCTCGGGGCTGCTGATCGGTCGCTCAGGTGGGCGCTGGGGGTGGGGGCTTTCTTCTGTAGCCACAGCCACCCTGGGATGGGTTGGCAGGGGGGTGGCTGTTGACCTGTGCCAGCGGTCTCCCCTGCTGCTGCCAGGCACTGGTGCGTGTCCACGCTCGCTGCATCTGCATCGCAGTCACCCTAAGAAATAAGGGTGAATGAAGGTGGGTAAGTGTGAGAGGGAGAGCATGAATGGATGTGAGTAGGTTGGAGTGTGAGTGAGAGTGCGTGTATGAGTGAACATGAGTAAGTGTGGGTGACCCTGAGGGCGAGTGGGAGCGAGATTGAGTAGGTACAGGAGTGAGAGAGAATGGGTGGGTCCGGGAGTGTGAGTGTGGGACTATGTGGGGGAGTGAGAGTGAGTGAGTGCATGTGGGTGCATATGAGAGCATGAGGGTGTGAAGGTGTGGCAATGGGGAATGGGTATGTTTGCTAGTCGGGAGGTGTTGCATTGAGGGGGTAGTGCCTCTCAGCTACGTGGACTCCCCTGGGTGGGGGGGCTTCTTTGAGCGGGGGGGTCCCCAGGGTGTGGGGCAGTGGCGCTGTGTGGTGGCAGGCCCACTGTGGGGGTGCCTGGGGAGCTTGCGCCAGGGGGCGTGGGCCAGTCTCCAGCCCGAGGGGTGGGGGGGTTCACTGGTCTCCCGGCTCCTGGGGCCCGGGGGCTGGCATTGGCCCCACTGGGGGGGTGGGGGGTTGGCGGGCCAGGGGGCGTGGGCCCACCATGCCAGCCACCTGGTAGCCTGGCCTCCCTCAGCTGTCCCTCCGTGGGCGGATGCCTGGATTTCCTGGGACTTGTTGACCTTGGGCATTTGTGCCCTGTGGGGGTTGGTGGTGCTGCCTTGCCTGCTCGGGGTTTCTGCAGGGGGGGTCGGGGGAGTTGCTGCGACCGGCCCCTTCTTCGTATGTTTCCTGACAACCACTCACATGCATACACTTATTTTTCCGGACCAGCATGCAGGGTGGATCGGGTGGCCTGCCAGTGCCCCTAGGCCACCAGATCACAAGACAAAGCGGGTCAGGGGGCCCACCAATGTCCATGGACCCCCAGATCAGAGTACACAGCAGGTCGGGTGGTCTACCAGAGTCCCTGGACCACCAGACTGAGGAGCATGATACATTGAGAGATGATGCTAGGAGCACTTAAGCTTAGGGTATAACAGCGGAGCATTTAATTCAGGAGAAAACAGAGGAACCGTTTGCTTGAGAGACAATAATACAGGAGTTTTTAATTCAGAAACAGATGACAGGGGAGTTTCTAGCTCCGGAGCCAGAAATGAAGGACCTTTTACCACCGTAGCAGGTGGCTACGGCGCACTGCCCACAGGAACAGCTGACAGGACTGTGCTGAACTCAGGAAAAGAAAACTGTTGCACACTGACCTCAGATATTGTTGACGGGGGCATGCTGACTTAAGGGACAGGTGTCAGTAGTGCGTAACCCTCCCGGGCAGGTGTCAGCAGCGCGCTGAACTCAGGAACCAATGATATCAGCGTGCTGACCTCAGGAGCTGACACTCTCAGCGGCTGATGGCAGCTTGCCAGGCTCTGGAACAGCCAGCAGAGGGGCTTCTAGCTCTGGGGATGGCACCAGAGGATACCCCAGCTCAGAAGACGGCAGCAGAAGCACCGCCAGCTCAGCGACCGTTGACAGCAGGCAAATGCTGGTATCAGTGAGATATGGCAAGGACGAGTTGATCTCCGCAGCACTCTCTGGAGCCAACAGCAGATGCACGCTGATCTCAGGAGCCGATGGTTGGAGTGCGCTGAGTACAGGAACAAACAACGGCAATGCACCGGCCTCTGGAACAATCGGCAGATGCACACTGGCCTCTGGAATGATGGGTGGAGCAGATTGCTCGACCTTTGGAACAACGATGACCTCAGATATGGCAAACAGATCAGTGGTGTCCCCAAGCACCAACGGCTGAAGATCTTCAAGCCCAGATGCATGCCCCCCCTCCTTTCCCCCAGCACAGCCACCTCTGAAGGGGAGGATGAATCATCAACCAGGTCACTACCAACCTCTGTAGTGGAACCCAGCAGAACCGCAGGCATGATGACTGGTGGAGATGGTGCCAACGGCGTAGGAGAGAGGTGGAAAGCTCTGGCTGAAGAGGAGGCCCCAATCTCTGATGAGCCAAGTGCAAATGGTTCGTCCACCTCTGGGTGGAAGAGAACTCACTGAAGAACATGAAATCTCTGAAGAGGGACGGAATATCTGCCCACAGACGGGACTTGGCAGCTGTGATCCATCGAGCCCTTCTCCATGCCAAATCCTGCCTCTCATCCCGCTGATGATAAAGTTTGAAGCACTCCCCCAGCTCCTAGATGAGGTGCTGCAGCTCCTTGCAGTGGGCAGTGTCCCTGGGCATGAAAACAGGAGGTGGAAGGACCCTGGATGTGGAGAGATGGAGAGAGGGAAACAGGGAGGCA
Organism: Pholidichthys leucotaenia; assembly: GCA_020510985.1. NCBI lineage: Eukaryota > Metazoa > Chordata > Actinopteri > Cichliformes > Pholidichthyidae > Pholidichthys > Pholidichthys leucotaenia. The sequence continues at coordinate 363,062,354 of CM035839.1, read as the reverse complement.
GGTGAGGATGATAGAGTGGAAACAGCAGCAGATTTAATAGCAGAGGCAGGTGGTGGAAATTCAGCAGCGGTGAGTGGCTGCTGCCGAGTCTCCCCACTGGGAGCAAAGCAAGCCCTTTCATTACTAGAAGTAAAAGAATGAAGAGGTACTTACCTTGTCCCTCACTCTGCTATTGCTGAAGCGACAGAAGACTCCTTCAGAGAAGCTGCGGAGATCGTCTCACAGTGAACTACGGGAGCTGTAGCTGAAGACAAGATGGAGTGCTAGGGGGAGTGGCGATGACGCTTCCCACGCCTTTCCACTGCGGCCCAGAGTGGCAAGATGGACCTCGGAGACCCACAGATGTGGAGCTCCTGGACCCACAGGAACACCCTAAGATGCAGGGCGTCAGTTGGAAAACACAACAAGAACTTGCAGCAGGACGGGAAGGGGGGGGGGGGTGTAATCACACACACCTGACAAGGATGCAACACTGAACAAAGGCTCACACAGAAATAAATAGACACTGGGGTAATCAGTGGAACATGGGACAGGTGGGCACAATTAAGGTGAACCAAAAACACACGAGGAGAGAAATGAGCACAGGACGGGCTTGGCTGGGAGACAGATAGAGCACACCAGGATAATGAAAATAAAAAACAGAGAAACAACCTTAGACAATAGCAGGGATGAAAATAAAACACAGATGAACATACAGTGCATCCAGAAAGTATTCACAGTGCTTCACTTTTTCCACATTTTGCTATGTTACAGCCTTATTCCAAAATGGATTAAATTAATTTTTCCCCTCAAAATTCTATACACAATACCTCATAATAACAATGTGATTTTTTATTTTTTTTTTAGATTTTTGCAAATTTATTAAAAATAGAAAACAAAGAAATCACATGCACATAGCTATTCACAACCTTTGCCATAAAGCTCAAAATTGAGCTCAGGTGCATCCTGTTTCCACTGATCATCCTTGAGATGTTTCTACAGCTTAATTGGAGTCCACCTGTGGTAAATTCAGTTGACTGGACATGATTTGGAAAGGCACACACCTGTCTATATAAGGTCCCACAGTTGACAGTGCATGTCAGAGCACAAACCAAGCATGGAGTCAAAGGAATTGTCTGTAGACCTCCGAGACAGGACTGTCTCAAGGCACAAACCTGGGGAAGGGTAGAGAAAATTTTCTGCTGCTTTGAAGGTCCCATTGAACACAGTGACCTTCATCATCCATAAATGGAAGAAGTTCAGAACCACCAGGACTCTTCCTAGAGCTGGCCGGCCATATAAACTGAGCAATTGGGGGAGAAGGGCCTTAGTCAGGGAGGTGACCAAGAACCCAATGATCACTCTGTCAGAGCTCCAGTGTTCCTCTGTGGAGAGAGGAGAACCTTCCAGAAGGACAACCATCTCTGCAGCAATCCACCAATCAGGACTGTATGGTAGAGTGGCCAGACGGAAGCCACTCCTTAGTTAACAGCACATGGCAGCCCACCTGGAGTTTGCCAAAAGGCACCTAAAGGACTCTCAGACCATCAGAAGCAAAATTTTCTGGTCTGATGAGACAAAGATTGAACTCATTTGCATGAATGTCATGCATAATGTTTGGAGGAAACCAGGCTCCGCTCATTACCACACCAATTCCATCTCTACAGTGAAGCATGGTGGTGGGAACATCATGCTGTGGGGATGTTTTTCAGCAGCAGGAACTGGGAGACGAGTCAGGATAGAGGGAAAAGTGAATGCAGCAATGTACAGAGACATCCTGGACGAAAACCTGCTCCAGAGCGCTCTTGACCTCAGACTGGGGCAACGGTTCATCTTTCAGCAGGACAACAACCCAAAGCACACAGCCAAGATATCAAAGGAGTGGCTTCAGGACAACTCTGTGAATGTCCTTGAGTGGCCCAGCCAGAGCCCAGACTTGAATCCAATTGAACATCTCTGGAGAGATCTGAAAATGGCTGTGCACCAACACCTCCCATTCAACCTGATGGAACTTGAGAGGTGCTGCAAAGAGGAATGGGCGAAACTGCCCAAAGATAGGTGTGCTAAGCTTGTGGCATTATATTCAAAAAGACTTGAGGCTGTAATTGCTGCCAAATGTGCATCAACAAAGTATTGAGCAAAGGCTGTGAATACTTATGTACATGGGATTTCTTAGTTTTTTTATTTTTAATAAATTTGCAAAAATCTAAAAAAAAAAAAAACTTTTTTCATGTTGTCATTATGGGGTGTTGTGTGTAGCATTTTGAGGAAAATATTAATTTAATCCATTTTGGAATAAGGCTGTAACATAACAAAATGTGGAAAAAATGAAGCACTGTGAATACTTTTCGGATGCATTGTAATAAACTGAGGGCGAGGACATGGCTGAACTCATGTCCTGAAGATCACAGTACACAGAAGAACAAATAACATAAAGTGAAGGCATGAGCACAGCCATGTCCAGACCCTAACATACAGTGGTGTGAAAAAGTGTTTGCCCCCTTCCTGATTTCTCATTTTTTGTATGTCTGTCACACTTAAATGTTTCAGATCATCAAACAAATTTAAATATTAGGCAAAGATAACACAAGTAAACACAAAATGCAGTTTTTAAATGAAGGTGTTTATTATTAAAAAAAAATCCAAACCTACATGGTGCTGTGTGAAAAAGTCATTGCCCCCTCTGTTAAAACATAAATTAACTGTCGTTTATCATATCTTTGGAAAGCTGAGTTCAATTTCTCTAGCCACACCCAGGCCTGATTACTGCCACACCTGTTCTCAATCAAGAAATCACTTAAACAGGACCTGCCTGACAAAGTGAAGTAGACCAAAAGATCCTCAAAAGCTAGACATCATGCTGCAATCCAAAGAAATTCAGGAACAAATGGGAAACAAAGTAACTGAGATCTATCAGTCTGGAAAATGTTACAGAGCCATTTCTAAAGCTTTGGGACTCCAGCGAGCCACAGTGAGAGGCAAAACATGGAACAGTGGTGAACCTTCCCAGGAGTGGCCGACCAAAATTGCCCCAAGAGCGCAGCGACGACTCATCCAAGAGGTCGCAAAAGACCCCACAACAGCATCCAAAGAACTGCAGGCCTCACTTGCCTCAGTTAAGGTCAGTGTTCATGACTTCACATAAGAAAGAGACTGGGCAAAAATAGCCTGCATGGCAGCGTTCCCAGACAAAAACTACTGCTGAGCAAAAAGAACATAGAGGCTAATATCAGTTTTGCCAGAAAACATCTTGATGATCCCCAAGAATTTTGAGAAAATACTCTGTGGACTGACAAGACAAAAGCTGAACTTTTTGGAAGGTGTGTGTCCCATTACATCCAGCGTAAAAATAACAGCATTTCAGAAAAGGAACATCATACCAACAGTAAAATATGGTGGTGGTAGTGTGATGGTTTGGGGCTGTTTTGCTGCTTCAGGACCTGGAAGACTTGCTGTGGTAAACGGAACCATGAATTCTGCTGTCTACCAAAAAATCCTGAAGAAGAATGTCCGGCTATCTGTTCATGACCTCAAGCTGAAGCGTGGCCGAGTCAAAGTCCTGTCCTGAATCCAAAATCTGAAATTAGGGATGAGCCGATACCACTTTTTCAAAATTGATACCGATACGATACTGTGACTTTGAATATCGGCTGATACCAATCCAAACCCGATACCGTCTCTCTTATTTAAAACAACAGTACAGAACATACTTTGGTAATGACTGGTTGCATTTTGCATACATATAAAAACAGAAATTTAAAAGTCAAAGAATATATTACAAATTTTACTCAGTTCAGCAACGCTGCTGCTTTTTTAAAATTTAAATTTTGCAACACTGGCAACATTTCTCTTGTCAGCACTATGTAAACATGCATTCTTAAGTTTTAAGTGTAAATTTATTGCAAAATTTTAAAGCTGACTATTTAAGTAAACATTCAGATGAAATTCAAAGTGCTACTGTGCATGAGGTAAAAAATGCTGTAGATTTGAAAATAAAGGAACTAACCCTTTAAGTTGTGTTTTTGTCATCAGTTATTATTATCATTATTATTATTATTGTTATCCTGGTGCTCAGTTTATTTAGTAGTTTATTCTCTGTCCATAGTTTTTAGATTTGCTCTTATTTTGAAGTCATCCCTGTTCCGTTTCATGTAGGCTTGGTAGTCCAATAGTCCTGTTTCTAATTCACTGGTTATAATTTGCTATTTATATTTCTGTCACCTACCTCTCATTAGCTGTAACTGTCCAGCTAAAGGTAAGCACATGTTATGTCTTCATTCCTGCTCCTCAGGTTTTTGCTTTCAGTTTTCTTCTTTTAGTTTCTCTTTTAGCGTATTCCAGCAGTAAAACAGCGGCTGCTGCTGCACAACACACTTACTTCTGCTCGGTTCTTGAGAGAATTCAGCATACTTTTTTGCTGCTGTGATACTTTTGCAAGTGTTTTATCAAGTTGGTGGTGTAAAATTGTGAATGCTGGTACCACACAGCAACATACCAAGGCGAGTCCCACAGACAGGCTCCAGCGATGTGACGCTCATTGCCTCTGTTTACAGAAACCGTGCATAGCATGGCTGAGAACAGGATCGCGCCTTCATTTTATTATTATTAATGTATCAGATCGGTAAATTACTTTTATTCCTTACCGATACCGATCCGGCCATTTTGCCTGGATCGAACCTGATACGATACAGCGAATCGGATCGGCTCATCCCTGATTGAAATGCTGCGGCATGACTTTAAAAAGATGGTTCATGCTCGAAAGCCCTCCAATGTGGCTGAATTACAACAATTCTGCAAAGATGAGAGGGTCAAAATTCCTCCACAGCACTGTAAAAGACTCATTAGCCACGGTTACATGTGCAAAATTTCTTCAATCTGATTACAGTTCAAATCAGAACTTTACTGTTTACATCGATCCTGAAAAAGTTGATCTGATTAGGACGTGCATTTCCATGTGTCACACATTTGAACATACTAAATCATTTTGACATGCGCACAATTATCCAACATTCCAGAAATAGTAAGAGAAGCAACTTTTGATGTAAACAAACCCCGCTTTATGTCTTTTTCTTTTTGAAATGGACCTGTATTGTGTTATTCAGACTGTACTTTTGCTTCTGCTGGTCTCCGTAATGAAGCTACAAGACCAGCAGTACATACTTCTGCATATGGCGAACAGAGGGAGACAGCAGGACGATACAGACCAGTTTTGTTTTACTCCCGCCATGTCATCCGCTAGCTGCTGTAAAGGCGGAAATACGTCACATTGATGTGTGGCTGACGTACAGACATGCGCAGTAAACATATTTTCTACCCAAACTTTGGAATAAAGTTTGGGTAGAAAATATATAATAAATGTCTATAAGGACATTTTTCACTTGTGGTAACGTATCGTCACTTCCTGTATTGCTGTCTGTCCATGTGGTTAGCTCTCCTCACTCTCCTGAGGCTTTTGCTTTTAATTGTATTTTAACCACTTTTTTCCATCTATCGTTAGCTTTCATTTCTGTTTATCAAGCCTCTTGCGCCTGTGTGCGCACTCAGTGTCACCTAATCACCCTCTTCAGCCTTCTGTTCACCTTTCATCGGTGTTTGTGTTAGCTTCGGGTTAGCCACTTGCTATGGCTACTAGCTCTCCTTCCCCTTCTCCTCTGGTGTGCTCTCTCTGTCAGATGTTTAGCTACACCTCTGCCTCTTTTAGTGATAATGGTAAATGTAATAAATGTTGTCTTTTTGAGGCGCTCGAGGCAAGGTTGTCTGATTTGGAATCCTGGCTCCGCTGCATTGAAGCACCGTCTGCGCCAGTTAATCTTGACGGACATCCCCTAGCTGCAGCGGAGCTCAATAGCATAGGGCAACCCGTTAGCGGTCCTCCGGTCCTCCTCAGCAGCGAGGAGACTGGGTGGGTGACGGTGAGAAGGAAGCCTAGTTGCAAAGCCCCGGTTCACCACCAACCTGTTAACGTTTCTAATCGCTTTTCCCCGCTCAGTGACACACCCGCTGAGGAAAAAACTCTGATCATTGGCGACTCTGTAGTCAGAAACGTGAACCTAGAGACTCCAGCAACTATAGTCAAATGCATTCCTGGGGCCAGAGCAGGCGACATCGAGTCAAATTTGAAAATGCTGGCTAAAAGTAACTGTAAATACTCCACAATTGTTATTCACGCTGGCATTAATGACATCCATCTCCGGCAGTCGGAAGTCACGAAACTTAATGTAGAATCGGTGTGTGACTTTGCAAAAACAATGTCTGCCTCTGTAGTATTCTCTGGGCCCCTCCCCAATCTGACCAGAGATGACATGTTTAGCCGCTTGTCATCCTTCAACCACTGGCTGTCTGTGTGGTGTCCTGCAAACAACGTGGGCTACATTGACAATTGGAGCTCATTTTGGGGAAAACCTGGTCTTATGGGACGAGACAGCGTCCATCCCACTTTGGATGGTGCATCTCATTTATCTAACAATCTGGCATCTTTTTTATCCAAATTTCCAAAACCTTGACAACTGAGAGTTGGGACCAGGAAGCAGAGTTGCAGTCTTACACGCCTCTCTGCAGCTCCTCTTCATCCGCCACCCCTCAACTTAGCCCTGTCTTCCCCATCAGAGAATCATTGTCTGCTCCCTCCAAAGTAAATAAAAATATAATGTATAAGCATCCCAAAGTGATTAAACAAAAAGTTGGTAAAACTCAAATTAAACATGAAGCCTCTAAATTGAATGATTTGTCCTCTCTTCCGCCTCATAATTTAAAAATTAAATGAGGTTTATTAAATATTAGGTCTCTAACTCCCAAGTCTCTGTTAGTCCATGATCTGCTAATTGAGCATCAGATTGATTTAATATCCCTTACAGAGACTTGGTTAGGGCAAGAGGATTATGTTGGTTTAAATGAATCAACTCCCTCTGGTTATTTAAACTGTCAAAATCCCAGAAGTTCTGGTCGTGGAGGAGGAGTAGCAACAATTTACCATTCCAAATTACTAGTTAATGTAAAGCAAAAAACACGTTATAATTCCTTTGAGGGCCTGGTCCTCAGTATTGGGCACTTTAGCAATTTTAGGCTAAACCCAATTTTATTTGCCATAGTTTATCATCCTCCATCAACCTACTCAGAATTTGTATCCGAATTTGCTGAATTCTTAGCTGATTTAGTGCTGAAATCAGATAGAATAATTATAGTAGGGGATTTTGATATACATGTACAGTAGATGTAGATAGTGATTGCCTTAATGTGGCATTTAATTCAATATTAGACTCGATGGGGTTTTCTCAGAAAGTAGGAAATTCTACTCATTACCTCCACCATACGTTGGACCTTGTTCTGACATATGGCATAGAAATAGAAAATCTGGTAGTGTCTCTTCATAACCCTGTACTGTCAGACCATTGTCTGTTAACCTTTGATTTTACTATTTCTGACTATTTGGCTCCTAAAGAAAAATATTACTACAGTAGATGCCTCTCAGATGATGTTGTTACCAAATTTATACAGATTGTTTCCTCTATGCCATGTGTCAACACAACGGAAATAAGCTATGGAGAGCTTGCTCCTTCAGTAATTGATAGCATGGTAGATAGTGTTACAGCTTCTCTGCATCAGACTCTAGATATGGTGGCCCCCTTAAAAAAAAAAAAAACTCTAATCAGAGATTTCTAACTCCTTGGTTCAACACAGAAACTCGTAGCTTAAAACAGAAGACTTGTCAATTAGAAAGAAAATGGCTCTCCACTAATTTAGATGAAATCTATTAAGCTTGGAGAAATCATCTTTTAATTTATAAAAAAAAAAAATCTCTTAGAAAAGCTAGAACGAGTTATTATTCTGCATTACTAGAAGAGAACAAGAATAATCCCAGGTTTCTTTTCAGTACTGTAGCCAGGTTGACAAAGAGTCAGGACTCTGTCAATCCTAGCATTCCCTTAGAGCTTACCAGTCAGGACTTTATGAACTTTTTCAATAATAAAATTTCATCCATCAGAGATAAAATCAATCAGATTCTTCCCACCGTTAACTTAAATACAGTAACTACTACAACTCCTTCAACTGATATCTGTCTTGATGAGTTTACTCCAATTGACCTTTAAGAGTTAGACAAAATAGTTTCCTCATCCAAGCCTTCAACTTGTCTTTTAGACCCTATTCCTACCAGGTTATTTAAAGAAGTCTTCCCACTTACTGGTAGCTTTATTCTTCATATAATCAATTCTTCATTAACTTAAGGCCATGTACCGCAGGCTTTTAAAACGGCTGTAATTAAACCCTTACTCAAAAAGCCAATGCTGGATCCAGGAGCTTTTGCTAACTATAGACCAATCTCTAATCTCCCTTTCATTTCAAAAATCTTAGAAAGAGTTGTTGCTACGCAATTATTTGACCACCTGCAGGGAAATAGTTTACTTGAAGAATTTCAATCTGGGTTTAGAATCCATCATAGTACTGAAACAGCCTTAGCGAAGGTCACTAACAACCTCCTCATCGCATCTGATAATGGACTTGTTTCTGTACTTGTCCTTTTAGACCTTAGTGCAGCTTTTGATACTATTGATCATAATAATCTACTTGATAGATTAGAACACTATGTTGGATTTAATGGAACTTTGTTGCAGTGGTTTAGCTCTTATTTGTCTGATAGGTTCCGGTTTGTTCGTGTCAATAATGAGTTTTCTTTCAACTCAAAGCTCAGTTATGGAGTTCCGCAGGGATCTGTGCTAGGCCCTACTCTTTTTAGTTTATATATGCTTCCGTTAGGCAACATTATTAGAAAGCACTGTATACATTTTCATTGTTATGCAGATGACACACAATTATACCTGTCAATGAAGCCAGATGATAGTAATTAATTAGCCAAGTTGGAAGCCTGTCTTAAGGAAATCAAAGCTTGGATGACTTGTAATTTCCTGCTATTAAATTCAGATAAGACTAAAGTCATTCTTGTTGGTCCAAAAAACCTTAGAAATGTAGAAGAGCTGGAAATAACGAGGCGGTTTTGTATCACAAAAGCAGGGTCTTTAATGAACAACTCTTCTATCTTGTCTCATCATGGTGCAGAGCTTGGCAGAAGGCAAAGAGGAAGAATTCTGCCCAGCTCACTGGTTAAATACAGGCACACATCCAAGACATGCAAAACACAAGCTGAAATCCCCCGTTATCTAAATCCCCATTAGTCCTGTTAACTCCTCCCTCCGTCTTGGGAGGTGATGGGAAAACCTCTCCTCGCCTAAGGGGGTGAAGGTGTCAAGTCTGTTGCCATGGCGTCCTGTGACGTCATTGGTCGCGGTGAGATTCCTTTGTCCTTTCAGAGGTGTGAAATTCCTTTGCATATGTTGCCCCACACATTTCCACATGCTCTAACATATGCAGGTATGGAATATATGAGTAATATATACCACAGGCCCCCCAAACAACTAGGAAAGGACACAGAAAGATTCACAGTCTAGGGTAATTACTAAGACATACTACGTGTTACAGCTGTTGTCACAGAAGAAACTTCCAAGCAGCCATGCTCCTAAGAGAGTTCAGTGAAAATATAACAGCATAGTATAATCATAAGTCAGTCCTAAACTGTTGCGGCACAATTAGCGAAAAATTGCAGAGTGGTGTAATCAGTCCTTGTGCAGTCTGGGTTTCAATCTTCTCCCAAAGCTGCTGTAGGCTGGTTTAGGCGTCCTGCTGGGACCTTGTTGTGAGGAATCTGCAGTGTGGGAAGGAGAGAGATTACCTGTTCCCTGCCTGGGGGCTGAGACTTTTTCCTTGGGGGGTCTACCTCGCCGAGGTGCTCGCGCCAACTGTGCAGGTTCGTCTCTCAACAAGAAGGCAGGTTTGAGTCTGTCAATGCTGACCGTTTCATTTCTATCCCCATAATCAAGCACAAAGTGTTTGTCACCATTTTCCAGCACTCTGAACGGGCCATCGTATACTGGGCGTAACGTTGGTTTAAGGGCTTCATGCTTAACAAAAACAAACTCGGCGTTTTTTAAAGTTTGAGGAACAAAAACTCGCGGAAAGGAGTGATGAGCTGGACCGTGTAGAGAGTCCGGTCCGTTACTGCCTAAAAACCTTGGGACTGGGAGGTGCCCTGGTTCCGGGTTTTCTGGTAAAAATTCACCTGGTAGTCTGATAGGCTGAGCAAAGACTAATTCTGCAGGGGAAGCGTCTAAATCCTCTTTAGGTGCCGCATGCAACCCCAATAAAACCCAGGGAAGTTTATTTACCCAATTTGTGTCCGTTAATGAGGCTCTGAGGGCGGCCTTTAAGGACCTGTGAAAACGCTTGCATAACCCATTAGCCTGAGGGTGATAAGCGGTGGTACGGTGAATTGTTGCCCCTAAACTGTTGGACATGGCTGACCAGAGCTCTGAGACAAATTGAGGCCCCCTATCTGACGTGATGTCTGATGGGACGCCGAAACGTGCCACCCAATTTGTTAGAAAAACGCGAGCGACTTCCTCCGCTGTAGTTGCCGCTAGAGGGACTGCCTCTGGCCAGCGCGTGGTGCGGTCTATCATTGTTAGCAGGTGTGTGAAACCCTGGGAGGACGGCAGCGGCCCCACGAGGTCGACATGAATGTGGTCGAACCTTCTAGCAGGGATGGGAAAAGGCTCCAGAGGGGCTTTTGTGTGTTTGTGTACTTTGGCGCGCTGACAAGGAATGCAAGTTTTTGCCCATTCTTTTACGTTTTTGCGCAGGCCTGGCCACACAAACTTTTCGGCAACCATTTTGACCGAGGCGCGCACACCTGGGTTCGCGAGGGAGTGAATTGCGTCGAAAATACGGCGGCGCCAAGCAGCCGGTACTAACGGGCGAGGTCGGCCGGTTGAAACATCGCATATTAGGGGGGGCACGCCGTCGCGCAACCCTTTTTCCTCCAGCCTTAACCCTGTTGGTCCAGACAGGAGCGCGCGCACGTCCGCATCACTACCTTGTTCTTCCGCCATGGCTGCATAATCTATCCCTTCATGGATAGGTGCTGCATATGTGTTTGCGTTAGAGAAAAGCTCAGCTGCTGAAGCAGTGTAATCTGTCTCCTCGTGCTCTGGCGGTGCCACAGCACGAGAGAGACAGTCCGCTACTACGTTAAGTTTGCCCGCTACATGTCGAATGTCTGTGGTGAACTCTGAAATCGCAGCTAGCTGTCTTTGTTGTCTGCCCGACCAAGGTTCTGAAATTTTAGCCATAGCAAAAGTGAGCGGTTTATGGTCCACAAAAGCCGTGAAACTCCGCCCTTCTAACCAAAACTGGAAGTGGCGGATGGATAAATGGAGCGCCAGCAGCTCCCTGTCAAAAGTGCTGTACTTGCGTTCCGTCGGGTTTAGCGATTTGCTAAAAAATGCTAAAGGTTGCCAGACCCCCTTGACAAGTTGTTCTACAACTGCCCCTATGGCCAAGTCTGAAGCATCTGTGGTTAGAGCAATGCGGGCCGAGGGATCTGGATGGACTAACATTGTGGCGTTAGCTAGGGCGTTTTTAACTTCCGCAAAAGCGCGTTTGCGTTCCAGGGTCCATTCGACCGCGTTGGAAACTCTCTTTTTTTTGAGCGCGTCATACAGGGGCTGCATGAGCTGAGCTGCATGAGGGAGGAAACGGTTGTAAAAATTAACCATCCCAAAAAATTCCTGTAGCGATTTGACCGTTTGGGGCCGTGGAAAACCTTCTATCGCATGAATTTTGTCTGGAAGCGGAACTGCCCCTTTCGGGGAGACTCTGTGTCCCAAAAAATCAATTTGCGATACGCCGAATTTGCATTTGGCTGGATTAATTATTAATCCGTGCTCTTCTAGCCTCTGAAAAACGGCAGTGAGATGCTGCTCGTGCTCTTCCTCCGATGAGCTGGCTACCAGCATGTCGTCGAGGTAGACGAAAACAAAGGGGAGGTCGCGTAAGACTGCGTCCATCATACGCTGAAAAGTCTGAGCAGCACCTTTGAGGCCGAAAGGCATTCGCAGGAATTCAAAAAGGCCGAAAGGGGTTATAACCGCTGTTTTAGGAATGTCTTCAGCTTGGACTGGAACTTGGTGATAACCGCGGACTAAGTCTATCTTTGAAAAAATGCGCGCACCCGCTAAATGTAGTGAAAAGTCCTGTATGTGAGGAATGGGGTAGCGGTCATGCGCTGTAGCGTTGTTTAATCTGCGGTAATCTCCGCACGGTCTCCAAGAACCGTTGGATTTCGGAACCATGTGAAGTGGTGAAGCCCAAGGGCTCTTTGAACGTCGGACAATGCCTAATTTTTCAAGAGTTGCAAATTCGTCCCTTGCTATGTTGAGCTTGGCCGCGTCTAAGCGGCGAGCTTTGGCAAAAACGGGAGGTCCCGTTGTTGGAATGAAGTGTTTAACCCCGTGTTTGGCTACAGTGGCTGAGAATTTGGGGGTTGTGAGTGCTGGAAATTGGGTGAGGAGTTGCTCAAACTTACCTCCTGCCGTAGTGACGTTGGCCTGCACAGGTGGTGGAGAGACTCGAGCTGAGCAAGGAATAGAAGCAAAAGACAGTGCATTAACCAGGCGCCTATTTGCTAGATCAACTAATAACCCGTGTGCACACAGAAAATCTGCGCCTAACAAGTTAAAACTCACCGCCGCTACAACAAATGTCCATCTGTAGCTGCGGCCGTGAATGAGGAGATGCAGGCTCTTTTCCCCGAACGTGTCGATGTCCGAGCCGTTGGCTGCCACTGCTCCATTGCCCCGGGTGCCCATGGCTCGATCTGCGTGGGAGGGCATGACGAAACTCAGCTGGGCTCCTGTGTCGATGAGGAACTGCTTGCCTGTGTGTCCATCCGTCACGTATAACAGCTTATTTTTCTCGCCGAGAACCGCTGCCATTAACGGCCCTCGGCTTTGGCGTTTCCCGACATCGTAAACTTGCAGGGGGGGAACACATTTCCGGGCTTTCTCGGCGAAGCGGTGATGATAATAACAGACGTTATTCTGTTTGTTGCGCTTGGGCCGCGCTGCTGTCACCGTGGGTTGAGCCTGCTCCGTGGTTTGTGACTCTCCAAGGTTCGGGGTGTCAGTTTTGAGGTCTGCGGATGCCGCTGTGGGTGTCCAATCTCTGCAGGCGTTGACGAGTCGATAAGCCTCGTTGGCCAGCGTGCGGAAGTCCTGATGATTGTTGCACTTCATACTGGCGAGTGTCCCTCTCATGTGTGGTGGTAGCGTGCTGAGGAAAATAAATTGAAAGAGGAAATTATCATTGTCCTCCTCCTTGAGCTGCAGTAAATCCTCCATGAGGGTCTTTGGATTGCCCCCTCTGTGGCCGTAGACTGCCAGGATTTTTTCGGCTCTTTCTTCCGCCGACGGGACGTAATTCGCCACGATGGTCGCCTTGAGTGTCTCATACTTGTCCCGGGCCGGTGGTTGCTGGATCAAGCTTCGCACACACCTCGAAGTGGCGGAGTCGAGTTTGGAGACGATATGGTAGAACTTAGTATCGTCTGCCGTGATGCCCGCCAGTATGAACTGGGCTTCGGCTTGGAGAAACCAAGAGGCCGGGTCTTCTCGCCAGAAATCTGGCAGTTTAACAGCAACGGCGTTTGTGCACATCATCACTGTTGTGCCCGCCGGGTGAGAGTGCCTTGCCTCGGCTCTCACGGCGGTGCTGGAGCTCGGTTGAGCTCTCTCGGTACCCTCTGCCGGGGGGAACAGCTGTCTGCTTGTTCCCTCGTCTGCGTTGTCGCTGGCGTAAGTCAGATTCGCCGCGGATGAGTCGCTTGAAGAACGCCTCAGGTCCATACTCGCGTCAAGGTCACCAGTGTAGAAGAGATGGAAATAACGAGGCGGTTTTGTATCACAAAAGCAGGGTCTTTAATGAACAACTCTTCTATCTTGTCTCATCATGGTGCAGAGCTTGGCAGAAGGCAAAGAGGAAGAATTCTGCCCAGCTCGCTGGTTAAATACAGGCACACATCCAAAACATGCAAAACACAAGCTGAAATCCCCCGTTATCTAAATCCCCATTAGTCCTGTTAACTCCTCCCTCCGTCTTGGGAGGTGATGGGAAAACCTCTCCTCGCCTAAGGGGGTGAAGGTGTCAAGTCTGTTGCCATGGCGTCCTGTGACGTCATTGGTCTTCACACGGCGGTGAGATTCCTTTGTCCTTTCAGAGGTGTGAAATTCCTTTGCATATGTTGCCCCACACATTTCCACATGCTCTAACGTATGCAGGTATGGAATATATGAGTAATATATACCACAAGAAATACCTTTCCAAATCAAACTTTCAGTTTGGATGTGGTTACTCTTTCTCTTAATAGCTGTGTGAGGAACCTTGGAATTATTTTTGATCAAGATCTGTCTTTCAATTCACATATTAAATTTGTTTCTAAGACTGCCTTCTATCATTTGCGTAATATTGCCAAGATTAGGAGCATCTTGTCTCAGAGTGATGCTGAGAAACTGATCCACGCTTTTGTTAGCTCTAGATTAGATTATTGTAATTCTTTATTATCAGGTTGTCCTAAAACATCTTTAAAAAGTCTTCAGCTGATCCAAAATGCTGCAGCAAGAGTTTTTACAGGTACTAGAAAGAGAGATCATATCTCTCCGGCTCTGGCCTCCCTTCATTGGCTTCCCATAGAGTTTAGAATTAAGTTTAAAATCCTTCTTACTTACAAAGCTCTAAACAATCAGGCCCCTTTTTATTTAAAAGATCTGATACTACCGTATTATCCTAACAGATTACTACGCTCCCAAAATGCAGGATTACTTGTAATACCTAGAATCTCCAAAAGTACAATGGGAGGCAGAGCCTTCAGTTATCAAGCTCCTCTCCAGTGGTGGAACCAGCTGCCAATCTGGATTCGGGAGTCAAACTCGATCTCTGTTTTTAAGAATAGGGTTAAAACCTTCCTTTTTGATATAGCCTACAATTAGGGAGGAATCATGTGTTTCTGAACCCTCCCTTAGTTATGCTGCTAATAGGTTTAGTCAGCCGGGGGACCTCCAATAATGCACTGGGCCTCGCTCCTTTCTTCACTCTCAATGAAATATTTTTTTTTTTGCTGGTCATTAACATCTGTTTGTTCTCTCCCATAGATTGAGTCCCCATCGTGCTGTTTGCTCTCTACATGTCTGTTCTTTTCATCTTCTCTATCCCCTCACCCCCCAGTCAGTCGCAGCAGATGACTGCCCCTCCCTGAGCCTGGTTCTGCTGGAGGTTTCTTCCTGTTAAAAGGGAGTTTTTCCTCTCCACTGTCGCCAAGCGCTTGCTCACAGGGGATTGCCTGATTGCTGGGGTCTTTCTGCAACTGTGGGGGTTCCCCCTACAGTTGAAAGTGCTATGAGATGACTGCTGTTGTGAAATGGCGCTATGTAAATAAAGTTGAATTGAACTGAATTGAATTGAATAAGTGTTTATATGCGCACCAATCAGATTAACATTTGGCATAACCCACCTGTCTCAATCGGAAGGAAATTTTGATCCAAATGAGTGTGATCAGGTCAGAATATTCAGATTGGCGTGTTTACATGAAGCATTTTTATTCTGATCAGGCTTTTAATCCAGTTACTTGTGTCTATGTAAACATGGCTATTGACAGTTATTGCAAACGCTTGATTGCAATTGTTGCTGCTAAGGGTGGCCCAACCAGTTATTTGGTTTAAGGGGCAATCACTTTTTCACACAGGGTCATGTAGGTTTGGAATTTTATCCCTTAATAATAAACACCTTCATTTAAAAATTGCATTTTGTGTTTACTTGTGTTATCTTTGTCTAATATTTAAATTTATTTGATGATCTGAAACATTTAAGTGTGACAAACATACAAAAAAAAAAAGAGATATCAGGAAGGGGGCAAACACTTTTTCACACAATGTATTCTGCCACAGCAGTACACCAAATCCCCGTTTCATATTGTGAAAAGATTCTGGGTCTCTGTAGCCCTCGACTGCCAGTTCTGGGCCTCGGTTAAGCTGGTTGGCCAGCCTGAGCTGCACCAGTTCTCACAGTTGTACAGTTCAAGTTGTTGTTAGTGATGAAATGTGACCAGTGCTCATCCTGGGGTAAACAAAATTTGGCTACAACATGGCCCTTATACAGCTGTTCTGTTTCATCTTCCTTCCACACTGAGCTGTCTCAATGTAAACATTTCTGTCAGTATTTGCAGCTAATCAGAACTTGCTGATCTGTCATTAAGCCACCCCCTTTATATCATGTGGCAGCCATAAATAATGAAAGAAAAAAATGAAAGCAGTAAAGTATGTGTGTAAAGGAGGCATACAGAGAAGAAAATAAAGTGTCTTCAGCTACAAGTGCCTTCAACAAATGAAAAATATATTTCCAGTCATATACTCTTACTCTGTACTCTTGTCCACACATTTGTTTGTGATGAGGAGAAATTGTTCTTTTTGGGAGGCAGTTTACAAAGTAAACTGCTCATAAAACCCTCACTATCTATAAAAATATCTGTATTTGATAACATGATAAGCCAAGATTAATGAACATTATCTCTCAGCATTTAGGTTTTATTCTGCCATTACTGGACAGACACAGGTGAGAGAAAGGGGAAAGAGGGTGAAGGGGAGGAGTGACACAGGAAAGATTACCATCCAGGACCACCATCTGCCATCCCAAACCACCAGATGCCCTACAGTTTTTTGACCAGGAGTCAAACCGTGGTTATGGCATTGAGAGCACTGAATTCTAACCACCAGACCAAAGGGATATCTTGGACCATTTATGTGAAAATGTTGGCTTTAAATATCTGCTAATATGCAGAATCTGTCTCATTTCCAAAAGAATGGCGCAGTCCTCGAAGATCGATTTTTTTTTTCTTAAATGGGAAAACATTCTGCCCTCACTTTGGAAACTTTTGAAGACAAAAGCTGAACCTTGGAACATTTTTCGCAACACAATTAGTTAAGTGGTCATGGTACACAGCCAGAGCACAGCACGAATGAGAGAGGGGATTAAGAGAAGAGCGTAAGCATACAGACATATATTCCCAAGGTTGACAACAAAGACGGTGTAGATGGCAGATATCCAGCCCTCAAGAGAAAGCTTGTGTTATCTGGTAATTGTTAAAATGTGTCCAATATTGTCTGAGCAGGTTCCATATTTATCAGAAACAAGGCAATGTGGGGATGACAGCATGTCTGCCTCCTTCATATTGTATCTCATAACCTCTGGACATTAGAATGCACCACTCCTCTGTCAGTCTGACAAAAAAGGAAACAGCTGGTCCCAGCATCTTCACCACATGTGCTCAAAGTGAAATCAGAGTTAATATTTCAATGGTCTTTTCTGTTAACTATTATTTTGTTATGATGCTGAGAAAAAAAAATAGGATGAAGACAACACGGCCTGACATTTACCCTTTCATTAGGAGACAAGTGAATATAATTTGTTGTTCACCATTTCCTTTTTCTTTATTATTCACTATACTATTCTGCATGTATTGGGCCACAGCTTTATCTATAATTTTATCATCCATATTTTCATTTCAGAACACATTAAACCATAATATTAAAAAAAAATAACCAATGTGGTGGTCTCCTTCACGCAACCACTGTTCATTTATCAGAAAGTTGGTGGGTTTAAAGGCGTCTAGCATTGTACAATAGATTGTGTCCTGACATACAACTGCACTATCTGGTGTTCCAGCTGCATAAAGGCAAAGAAGAAGATGCTGCAACGGGTCATAAAGACAGCCCAGTGGATTGGTGGCTCCCCGCTCCTGAGCATGGACGACATTCACTCCACACGCTTCCTCAGAAGAGCTAAAAACATCAGGAGTGACCCCATACACCCAGGGCATTACCTGTTCTCCACCCTCCCCTCAGGCAGGCTCAGAGTCATCAAAACCTGGACCAACAGAATGAAAAAGAGCTTCTTCCCTAGAACAGTAGACAGACTATAATAATCCCTTCCCCGTGCGCGTGCGCACACACACACACACACACACACACACACTTAGATTGCACTACCATTTATTTATCTTATTATTTACTTATTATTTATAATGACTGGATTTTAAGCTGCTAAACAGAGATTGCTGCTAAACAAAGTGTCGTCATATTTTTGTGTGCACTGACAATAAAGATTCCATTCTATTTGTGCTAAAAAGTCAACAAGCCTGCCAACTGACACATAAAAATTGAGCATACGTTGCTCACCTCAGAATATGAACAAATGTACAGCACCTGCCATAGATTGGTTAGCAGGCAAGGAGGGAGGACCCAGATGCAGGTGGAATCAGGGCAATGGACATTCATTGCCCTGATTCATTGAAGGGCAAACAAAGAACTGAGGTACAAGGACTGGAAAAGAACTAATAGCTCAAACACTGAAATAATTATAAAATAAATCTGAGGCACAAGGGCTGGGGAGCAAACTACAAACAAAACAATGAGGAGAAATAAAGCAAACACAAATATTAATCATTTGGAGAAGTGAGGAAATGAGGACATTCAGGAGGGACAAACAAAAGATGCCACATTGAGGAGGGAGACTGGATGGAATATAAAGGGAAAGAGGCAATCAGCGAATGGGTAACAGGTAGAGACCATCAGCGCTGCAACACTGTTGGAAGAAGCGTGTGGACCAAAGGGGAGACTATGTTGAAAAATAAACCAAATTTGGTCGAGTTTCACCACTATGAACTTTTAAGCCTATGAACTTTTCAGCCCCCCCTCGTGTAAATACAGGTTTTAAAAAATCATCAATAAACTGTGGCGCACAATTCTGGAGGAGATCCAAAGGTGAATTCTTCTTCCAGGTGCAGTTGACATAGGCCAACATGTGAAGCAGAAAAAAAGACTGTGAAAACACAAGCATTGGATTCATTCATGTGGACATGTAAAGAGGCTGTCCTTGTTTGCTCTTCTTGTTGGCATGCCCAAAGGAAAATGGCAAGTGTGCTGATTTATTTGGGTGTAACTGTTAGCCCAGCTTTAGAGGTTTGCAGTCATTATTCATGTCTAAATAGCAAAATGAGACATTTTAAGTAAATCCTACATAAATGGTACTCTTTCTTGAAGAACTTGGGGAGAGTCTTTTGGGTTAAATAAAGGAAGTTTTCCAACCCTGCCAGTTATGGAAATCATCCTCTGTGAAACAGAAAGACCAGATACTGACTGCCTACATCTGGTTGTGACTAACATTAGCTCTGTTGTGATAACACACTGATGTGAATGGGAGCATATGCATGAATAAACTACTACTGTTTATTCATAGTTTTATGTGCAGTATGCAAAAAGTAGAGACCGACGTAAAAGGAATGTCAAATAAAAAATCATTATTGTGTATTCAAACATGTTATATTAAATCCATCTATCTTCATAAATGTGTAACAGCCAGCTTGAGCCTTTGTTTTTGTCCTCTCGCTTACTTATACTATCTTGTGTTTCAGTTGACGGCTGGATTGTGGATGATGCAAATGTTTCCATGTCAGAACAATCAGACAGACAGTCTCCAAAATAGTGTTTCTTTGTTATTCTGGCACATTTTCCTTAAGCTAAAAGCTAAAAAAACAACAGAACAAAATGACACGACAGTATGCATAACATGTCTGTACAAAGGGAGCAAGGATGATCCTGCACCCTCATGTGAGTCAATACATTCTTGCAATTTTAGACATTTATGACATTGTGGGAGGATGTTTTGTCCTTCCCCAGACAAAGCAAAGCATTTTGTGTTATTGATGACAGCGTAGTAGCCACATGTCTGTCGTCGTTTTGTCAGAGTGTGTATCTACACTGTAATTATATTGTCTCTTCACCAGCATATGGACTTCAGAGTCAAACAGAGGCTTTTATTTACTTCAGGTAGTAGGAAAGTCATATTTCATTTTCAGAATCATTTGAAGTAATAGGGACATTTTGAAGTTTTTAAGATGAACTCTTTTGAAAGGTTTGGATTAGCCTTTCCATCGCTAGATCACCATTAACAACATACAGTATGCAGCGATCTGACTGTACTGTGCTTCACTTTTAGTGCAGTTGCTTTCTCCAAATAACGTGGAATAAACTAGGGCTGGGAATCAATTACATTTTTTTAACTAATTAATTGCACATTATCTGTAATCAGTTGTGATTAATCTCTAAAATTACATCAAAGAAACAATAAAAAAGAAGTATTTTTACAAAACTTTTAATTGAATTGAATTTTTTTTTTAAACTCTCTTTCACATTCTGCTTTCATAAGACATCAGCGTCACCTGCTGTCCCTGGCGCAGTTCTGCGCCTGTCACGTGATGTGTCCCAAAAGCACAGAAAACCCAGTTGTAACAAACAATTCACATCACAAGATGTCAGACACGTATAGCTTACTGCTCTAGGACTTCACCCAATGAACCATCGCGAACATCATTTCCGGTAACACGAAGAAGAGAATGTAAACAAAGAGTCCATCCCAACATATATTTCCACACGGAGGAAGCGTTTGCTCCAAATTTTGCCAACTATGATTCTAAAATGAGATTATTTAGCTTCTGAAGGGAAATATTTACCTTTTATGACAGGAGAAGACTGTCTGGAGTGTGTACACTTTTGTCTGCCTTCGACAGAGCTGCATGTGACAACAGAGAACAATATCGCCGGTTCGCCGACATAATGTAACCGAAATTGAGGTGGAATGATTCATAACATACATGTAACAGTTTCTGGATGTGAGAGAGAAAGCGAAAATGACTGGCAGAAGATGAAATCAGGACCGTGGATGACACAAATGGACAAATGAAGACATGATGAGCAGTAGGTCTGACCAGTTTTTATCGATTTGTGTACATTCTACCGATTTTCTGTTTCATATACTTTGAAGATAATATAACAAAAAACCAAAAATGCAAACGAAGACAAAAAAAAACAACTGAACCATCCTTTGTGTAAATATGTCCACAGTCCACTTTTGACCGAAAATTATGTAATTCAATGCGGCGCCCATCGCATTATGCAAATTAGATGCAGAAATTTACTCCTATCTCAAACTTTTGGATCATATTCTACATCTTTCTAATTGACAGTAAGCCATTATCTCTTACCACCTTCAAGTTACAACCTTTGGAATGTCTGATATCCAAACTGAATATTTTCTTCAAAAAAACCTGACCACCAGAGGTGCGGACGCTGACAGGCGCACTGTTGCGCCACAGAATTTTAAGAGGTTCCTGTGGCTCTCATATTCAACAAAAATACTGCTAGAGCAACATCAAACACTTGATAATCATGAATGTACACTCCTGATCAAAATCTTAAAACCGGTGGAAGAATTACAAGTATTTGCATTTCACACTAGTGGATTGTAACCAGGTTGTAAGTAGAGCTTCAAAATGCAAAAAGGAGAAACAGGAGCAAGGGACAGAAAAAATAAAGAGTAGGCAATTTATTGAAAACTGCATTTAAACTCAAACAGGTTGTTCATCAGCTGATCAAAAGTTTAAGAGCATACACCCAAAACAGAATGAAAAGTGTCAAAAAAGGACTCAGTGAGTAACCCTACCATTCTTGTTGATCACTTCAAACATTTGTGTAGGCATGCTTGATGCAAATGTTTCCAGGGGAATGGTGGGAATGTTGCTCCATGTGGTGCAGATGGCCTTACAAAGGGCATTCACAGTCTGGAACTTTTAAACTTCACTTGCCATCCATCCCCTAATATTCTCAGTGGGATTTAGATAAGGGGAACACACAGGATGGTCCAAAAAGTCCATCAGGCACATCAGGCGCGTGATGTGAACTGCAGCATTGTCCTGTTGAAAGACCTAGTCATTACCATACAGATGAGGACCCTCAGTCAAGAGGGATGCCCGCTGTGACATCTCCACATAGCCAGCTGCAGTTTGATGCCCATGCACCACATGCAATGCTATTGTTTCACTGAAGGAAAAAGTTCCCCAGATCATGATGGAGCCTCCTCCACTGTGTCATGTAGAAAACTTCTCCTGTGGGATCTTCTTGTCATCCCAGTAATGTTGGAAGCCATCAGGACTGTTCAGGTAAAATATTTTCTTGTCAGGGAATAGAACTTTCGTCCACCTTTCAATGTCCCATGTTTGATGCTGCCAGAGTTGTTTGTGGAGTGGGAGGAGACATGGCCTTTGAAGATGTTTTTTGTTCTTTACGCTCTTCTTTTGTAGATGCCTTCTTTTGGTTATTGGGCTGCAGTCACCATCAATAAGGGCTTTAATTTGGGTCGACGATCAGCATTTTTCGTCACGAAGAGAAGCTTTTATTCATTTTATAGTGGAATACCTGTTTTTTTTCCACTTCCTCTGATGGAAACTCTCCCTCTTTTCATACTTTTGAGTGAGCAACCCCAATCAATAACACTACTTCAGGTGTGTGTGTGTGTGTGTGTGTGTGTGTGCATTTGCTTTAAGTGGAGTTTATGTGTGCAGAATGAGGTCACTCTGAGAACTGAAGGATCAGTGTGGTGTAGATTTAAACACTGAAAAACAAGACCTACCCTTCTTTAAAGGGTAGGTCACTCCCTGCCAACACCACCGCAGGGAGTGACCTGACATGTTTTTTTAAAATCCGTTAATTGGCCCACATTAATCAAAAAATTCAACACATCGATATTTCCAGCCCTAGCATCTGTCATGGCTGCCAATTTACACACCTGTGCGCACACCTGCCTGTCATTATTCTCTGGCTATATATACCATCAGGTCCAATGCTCTGTGCGGAGTCGTCTGTTTACTTCTCCAGAAACCTGCTACGCCAAACCTTCATCGAGCTTCCTAGCCTCACAGAGCTTCTTCACGTCGGGCTTCCCAGCCTCAACTGTTACCTGTCCGGGCCTGTGCCTCCTGGACTCATCTTCTACCAAGTAAGCCACCATCTTACCTTCTCACCTTGTCCTAGTACCCTGTGCACAGGCGGAGATCCGTGGCAGCAGATTCCTTCTCCCTGGCAGCGGACTCACCCATTTCCCCACACCGGCATTCAGCTCCCTGGCTGCCCTGCGGGCACTATCCTCCTGGTTGTGGCTTCCGTGCTATCTGCGCTTCTCCCTACCATCTCTGACAGTAGAACTATCTGGTGCTCACCGTGCCTGCACTGCAGCTAACTCTCCCTTAGTTTCTCCGTAGGGTTGCCAGGTCGCATGGTGCTCTGCTCGCCCCAGCTGATTCGCCAACTCACACTATACACATCTAAACACGCATACACGCACCCACTCACATCCGCTATTATCAATAAAAGGTTAATTGTGTCACTCTGAGTCGTGTCTGCTCTTTGGGTCACTAGAACCATGTCAGTACGACGACGCCAGAGTGACCCAGTAGACAGCGCGCTAGCGCGCAGGATGAACAACTTAGTGACTTGAGTTGACCAGTTAGCCTATCAACAGCAGATTATGCTGACACAGTTAGCTCAAGTAACTGACAGGCTAGACTGCCTGGTTAACCCACAGGTTTTCCCTTCAGTTTCCGCTAGCTCCTCTGCTCCCACTAGCTCCACCGCTAGCTCCACCGCTAGTCAGCCTACACAGGGCCCCGCATCACGGCTCACTCCCGTCCCAACTCCTACCCGTTTTTGTGGAAAATTGGGGGAAGCTAGGGGGTTTCTCATGCAGTGTGATATTGTGTTTCAGTGGGTACTGGGGGATTTTCCCACTGACCATAGCCGGATAGGTTATGTGATTAATTTGTTAGAGGGACGGGCTTTGGCATGGGCTTATGCCATAATGGCTAGGGCTAGTTATGCTTCTCTAACGTATGCTCAGTTTGCTAATGAGTTTCAGGAGGTGTTCGGTCACTCTGACCGTGTTGATGTGCTTACCTCCCGGTTGTTGAATCTTCAGCAGGGGGCTAGAGCCGTCGCCGATTATGCCGTGGACTTCCGGGTGGTGGCCATGGAAGTAGGGTGGGAGGATGCCTTACTGTGTAGTATTTTTGTCAGGAGCCTGTGTCCTAGCCTATGGGATGAGTTAGCCCAATTGGATAAGCCCTCTACTCTACACGAGCTAATTTCCCTAGCTATCAGTATGGATAACAGACTGAGGGAGCGGGCAGTCAAACAGAGAACTTCCGGTCGCTCGGGTGGACAGTCTCGCCGCTCCCTACAGCCCCCCCTGTTGGCCCTTCCATCTGCTGAGTTCCCAGATGACCCGGAGCCTATGGTGGTAGGCGGGTTTAAACTGTCGTCGGCGGAAAGACAGCGCCGCCGGGAGTTGCGGTTGTGCATTTATTGTGGGAGCGAGGAGCATGAGGTCGAGTCATGTCCCAAGCGGCCAAAAGGGGGAGTCTGTGCGTCGCAGTAGGGGGACTCTACTGCGATGGGAGAAGAACGCGCAGGGGCGTATCTTGCCATCGGAGAACTCTGAGATAAAAGAGCCCCGACCCCCGAGTCCGATGCATCCACTTCCACCAGACACTGGAGTGCGGGGTCCACCAGCGTCAAAATAGGGGAGGAGGAAAACTTGGTCTTCAGGAAGGTAAAAGCCACAGCCGCCTCTTCCGTCCACCGAAAAGGCACTGCATGACCAGATATTCGAAATGCCTACTAGGAGTCCGGAAAGCTGTCTTCCATTCATCACCCTCCCAGATCCGCACCAGATGGTAGGCATTGTGCAGATCCAACTTTGTGAAGCAACAGGCCCCCTGGAGGGAATCAAAGGCAGAATTGATGAGCAGGAGAGTGTATTTGTCTTTGATGGTTATATTGTTAAGTTCCTGAAAGTCAATACACGGCCTTAGTGAGCCATCCTTCTTTCTAACAAAAACCGCCCCCACCGCCGATGAAGATGGCTGAATAATGCCCAAACTCAAAGACTCCTTAATGTATATGTCCATAGCTGTACGCTCTGGGGCAGACAAGTTGTAAAGTCTGCTAGATGGCAGCGGAGCACCAGCTCGGAGGTTGATAGCACAATCATACGGGCGGTGAGGGGGAAGGGAAAGGGCCTAAGACTTGCTGAAGACAGCCCCTAAGTCGTGATATTCTGATGGGACTTTGGACAAACTGGGAGGGGGGGAGGCAGGTGCACTCAGAGGCATGGAAGGCGAGCACGCAGCGGACTGCAAACAGGTACTCAGGCAGAAAGAGCTCCATGAAACAACACTCCCCAAATGCCAGTCGATAGAAGGGTTGTGCAGGCGAAGCCAGGGATAGCCGAGGGTAACTGGGGTGGAGGACACTGGTAAAACATACGGCCTAAGCTCTTCCCGATGGTTGCCTGATACAACGACAGATACTGGGGTGGTCCGCTGAGTGACTGTGGCCAAAGGGGCTCTAGACAGGGCAATAAGTCTCAAGGGGGTCTCTAAAGGTTGGACGGGAAGCCCCAACCGGGTTGCCAGTTCCCCAGAAATAAAGCTATACTCGGCCCCTGAATCAATGAGTGCATGTGTGTTTGTCTCTCTATAACCATAACTAAAGAAAATAGGAATCATGAAACGGGAGAGGGGATTTTTGCGAGGTGAATCCGTGAGTCCCAGGGAGCTGCTGGCGGTCAAACTCACATTGGAGGAGTGGCGTCATTGGCTGGAGGGCACGTCGCAGCCGTTCGTCGTTTGGACCAACCACTAAAACCTGGAATACCTCTGGACGGCCAAGCTCCTGAAAGCTCGACAGGTCCGCTGCTCTCCCGGAGACGGCGGAGATGACCGAGCATCCTATTCTTCCCTCTTCATGTGTCGTGGGTGCCCTCTCCTGGGGTATTAAGGATAAGGTCCTGAGAGCGCAGGCTGACGAGGCTGACCCTGGCGGCGGTCCAGCGGGAAAGTTGTTTGTCCCATCGGCCATTCGGGGGGGGGGGGGGTTATTCAGTGGGGCCATGCTTCCAAGTTCACAGGCCACCCTGGAAGGGCGCGCACTGTGGCCCTCCTGCAGAGGTCTTTTTGGTGGCCTTCTCTCCAGAGGGACGTGGGAGACTACATATGGGCCTGCCCCTAGTGTGCCGCTGGCAAGACGTCTTCTTCTCCACCTGCCAGGCTGCTCCACCCCCTTCCCATCCCTAGCAGACTGTGGTCCCATGTGGCTCTAGACTTTGTCACCGGTCTCCCGACGTCTAATCAGTATACGACCATCCTCACTCTGGTGGACAGATTCTCCAAGGCTGTCCATTTCATCCCCCTGCGAGGCCTACCCACGGCTAAGGAGACGACAGACCTTCTTGTCCAGCGTGTGGTCAGGCTGCATGGGATACCTCAGGACATCGTATCTGATCAAGGTCCCCAGTTTGTCTCCCAGGTCTGGAGGTCTTTCTGCGCTACGCTGGGGGCTACGGCTAGTCTGTCATCGGGGTACCATCCTCAATCCAATGGACAGTGCGAGTGGACTAATCAGGAGCTGGAGGCAGCGCTGTGGTGCGTCGCGACCAAGAACCCATCATCATGGAGCACTCACCTCCCCTGGATTGAATACGCCCATAACACCACTGTCTCCTCTTCTATCGGCACGTCTCCTTTTGAAGCCTCGCTGGGCTATAATCCCCCACTGTTTCCAGAGGAGGAGGGGGACATCGCAGTGTCCTCGGTTCATGCACACTTGAAGCGCTGCCATCAAATCTGGAGGGCAACCAGTGCGGCACTACAGCGGACGGCGGAACGTAACACTTCGGTGGCCAACTGGCGCAGGGTCTCGGCTCCCACCTACCAGGTGGGCCAACAGGTATGGTTGTCCACTAAGCACATTAATCTGAAGGCTGAAAGGAAGAAGACGGCACAACGGTTCATTGGACCTTTTCCCATTAGCCGGATTATTAATCCTGTCTCTGTGCGCCTAACTCTCCCCCCTCCCTCTGCATCTGCCCAACCTTTCATGTTTCTCAGGTCAAGCCCGTCTGCTCCAGCCCTTTGTGTTCCCCTACCAGGTCTCCACCTCCACCAATGGGGATCGACGGCGACCCGGCATGGCCAGTCACCGCCATCTTGGACGTTCGTCGCAGGGGTCGTGGCCTGCAGTACCTGGTGGACTGGGAGAGCTACGGGCCGGAGTGGAGATACTGGGTGCATCCCTCCTTTGTGCTGGACAAACAGCTCATCAGGGACTTCCATCGGACGCACCCAGGGAGATTGGAACGACCACAGAGAGGTGTGTCATGGGGGGGAGTACTGTCATGGCTGCCAATTTACACACCTGTGCGCACACCTGCCTGTCATTATTCTCTGGCTATATATACCGTCAGGTCCAATGCTCTGTGCGGAGTCGTCTGTTTCCTTCTTCAGAAACCTACTACGCCAAACCTTCGTCGAGCTTCCTAGCCTCACAGAGCTTCTTCACGTCGGGCTTTCCAGCCTCAACTGTTACCTGTCCGGGCCTGCGCATCCTGGACTCATCTTCTACCAAGTAAGCCACCATCTTATCTTCTCACCTTGTCCTAGTCCCCTGTGCACAGGCGGAGATCCGTGGCGGTGGATTCCTTCTCCCTGGCGGCGGACTCACCCATTTCCCCACACTGACATTCAGCTCCCCGGCTACCCTGCGGGCACTATCCTCCTGGTTGTGGCTTCCATGCTACCTGCGCTTCTCCCTACCATCTCTGACAGTAAGCGTAGAGCTATCTGGTGCTCACCATGCCTGCACTGCAGCTAACTCTCCCTTAGTTTCTCCGTAGGGTTGCCAGGTCGTATGGTGCTCTGCTCACCCCAGTTGATTCGCCAACTCACACTATACACATCTAATCACGCATACACGCACCCACTCACGTCCACTATTATCAATAAAAGGCTAATTGTGTTTGCCAAGGTCTCCGCCTTTGATGGGTGGTGGTTCCTCTCTTCAAAAAAGGGGACCAGTGAGTGTGCTCCAACTTTAGAGGGATCACACTCCTGAGCCTCCCTGGGAAGGTCTATGCCAAGGTACTGCAGAGGAGAGTCCGGCCACTGGTTGAACCTCGGATTCAGGAGGAGCAATGTGGTTTTCGTCCTGGCCGTGGCACATCTGACCAGCTCTTTACCCTCTCGAGAATTCTCGAGGGTTCGTGGGAGTTTGTCCAACCAGTTTACATGTGTTTTATGGACTTGGAGAAGGCATTTGACCGCGTCCCTTGTGGTTTTTTGTGGGGGGTGCTTCGGGAGTATGGGGTATCGAGCTTGTTGCTATGAGCTATTCGGTCTCTGTACGACCATTGTGAGAGTTTGGTTCGTATTGCCAACACTCAGTTGGACTCATTCCCAGTGAGAATTGGACTCCGCCAGGGCTTCCCTTTGTCACCGATCCTGTTCATAATTTTTATGGACAGGATTTCTAGGCGCAGCCAGGGAATGGAGGGCGTCATGCTTGGTGATGACAGGATCTCATCTCTGTTGTTTGCAGATGATGTTGTCCTGTTGGCTTCATCCAGCAATGACCTACAGCTCTTGCTGGGACGGTTTGCCGCTGAGTGTGAAGCAGCTGGGATGAGAATCAGCACCTCCAAGTCCGAGTCCATGGTCTTCAGCCGGAAAAAGGTGGATTGTCCTCTCCGGGTTGGGGACAGGCTCCTGCCCCAAGGGGAGGAGTTTAAGTATCTTGGGGTCTTATTCACGAGTGAGGGGAAAATGGAGCAAGAGATTGACAGATGGATCGGAGCAGCATCTGCAGTGATGCAGACATTGTACTGGTCTGTTGTGGTGAAGAGGGAGCTGAGTTCTAAGGCAAAGCTGTCGATTTACCAGTCAATCTACGTTCCTACTCTCATCTATGGTCACGAGCTTTGGGTAATGACCGAAAGAACAAGATCGCGGATACAAGCGGCTGAAATGAGCTTTCTCCGTAGGATTGCTGGACTCACCCTCAGAGATAGGGTGAGGAGCTCAGTCATCCGGGAGAGGCTCAGAGTAGAACCGCTGCTCCTCCACATTGAAAGGAGTCAGCTGAGGTGGTATGGGCATCTGATTAGGATGCCTCCCACTTGAGGTGTTTCAGGCACGTCCCATTAGGAGGAGACCCTGGGGCAGACCCAGGACTCGGTAGAGAGACTATGTCTCACAGCTGGTCTGAGAACGCCTTGGTATCCTCTCTGAAGAGGTGGAGCAGGTGGTGGGAGAGAGGGAAGTGTGGGCTTCTCTGCTTGAACTGCTGCCTATGCGACCCAGACCTCCGGAAAAGCGGTAGAAGATGGATGGATGGATGGATGGATGGATGGATGGATGGATGGATGGATGGATGGATGGTTAATTGTGTCACTCTGAGTCGTGTCTACTCTTTGGGTCACTAGAACCATGACAGCATCTACACGGACTTTTCTGTTGTTAAGAAGGATCCATCCATTTGGATCCACGAGTCTCCATATTTGATGGGAGAGTAGAGTAAGTTATAGAACATGCTGCTAGCCACCTTGGTTTGGAAGGTGCATCCAAGAAATGTATTGCAACAATGCAAGTTATAGACACCTTTAAAATCTGCTAAATAGTGAAAAGTAATTGACTAATGAAACACTGGATGGGATAGGGATCATCAGTGTGTAATAGTTTATGTGATGTGTGTTATAAACACAAGTGTATACCTGTGCATGCCAGTGCATACCTGTGCGTGTGTAATGATGCTGAATGTGGGTCTATGCCGCGCTCGGGTCCTTGTGGTCTTACTCATTTTTCTGTATATGTATTTAGTCCTGATTTCCATTCATTATAATTCGTGCTTTTATTTTGACAGTGCAGTTTATCACTTCCTGCTGTCAAGTCTTTTTGTGGGTTGTCACAGCTGTTTGTGTTTCCTTAATCAGTTTCACTCCACACCTGATTCATGTTTTGGTTTCCTGTATTACTATTTAAGCTCACTTGCGGGGATCATTCCTTGCAGCAACCTCGTCTTGTGCTGATTGGAATCTCCACATCTGATTCCAGTCTTACTTCTGCTTTGCACTCAACCTTGCCTGTTTGTATGTAAGATACCTTTCGGGGTTTTTTTCATTATTTGTGTTTTTCTGGAGTCACCCTTCGTGGTCCCTGCTCATGGCCTTTTTGTATTCGCCCTTCATGGCTATTATTTTGTGTTTATTCATAATTAAATGTGCAAACTCACTGCTGGCGATTGGTGCCTTATTTCTGCCCTGAAAGGGCCATTCATTACAGTAGGTTGCTGCCAGTAGGTGCCAGCGGCGGTGGGTTTGCCTTTTTCTTTTTTTTTTTTTTCACTCACCTTTTTTGTGCTGGAAGGAGAGGCTGTCAGTATGCTCCCAGCGTGCCGAAGGAGGCTGGCAGCCGGAGGTCCCAGCATGGATGAACAGTGGGCAGCTGAATTCATCCGGGGTTATGTTGCTGAAGCCCTCTCCTCCCATGGCCCGAAGAATGTTCTGGAGAGCGTGGCGGCAGCAGTCGGGATTGTGGAGGTGCATCCCGGTTTAGGTAATTATCCTGAGCTTGCGAAGCTGCTGTCTACCGTCTTCGCTCTCCAACAGCGATTTCTGGGGTTGGCGATTGGATCGTCACCAGCCCATAGACGCCACCTCCTGGTGCAGAACTCTACTCCTCCCCGTGACACAGCCATACCAAAGCAGATGGAGGAGAGTCACCGGGTCCAGTTGCCGCATCTCTCCCACCATTACCCAGCCACGGGCCATCGGAGGAGTGCCTCCATCTTTCAGCCAGCGGTTTCATTATCACCTTGTCAAGAAACAGTTCCCCCTCCTCCACGCTGCCTCCTCTTGCTGCTGAGAGCTCAGCTGATTCTCCCCCGGCTCCACCCGTCACCATGTCTGCAGGAGCGGCTCCTCCATGTTCTCCAGAGGGGCACTCAACTACCGCAGTCACAGAAAGGGAAGAAACTGGGCTTGCTGTAGCAGGAACCACCATGCCCTGGGAAAACAGGCAAGTGCTTTTTCACTCTATATCACCATCAAATGAATTACCTTGCCTGATTCCCAGGGGTGAGGCTCAGTTAGTGCAGTGCACTGAGTCCTCACCACCTGCTGCAGCCACAAAGACTTTACCTACTTTCTCTGTGTCTCCTCCAATGCTCCCCGAGTGTCCGCCGGTTCCGGGATTAAGCCGACAGATGGAGGAGGAGCCTGCGGCCCTGGAAAACCTGGTTCCAGCCCCACAGTCATGTTCTGGACAGAGAAAGAGGGCTGCCTGCAATCCGGAACCTGTGCCAACAAGGAAGCGTCCCCGGGTTTCAACTATGCAGGATTCAGCACCAACAGACAGCAGATCTCCTGTCGCCATGCTGGGCGAGCTACCTGTGTGGGTCACATCGCCAGGGGGTTCCGGAATTGCATTGTCCATCATACCTGCTGCTGGGGCCGCCACAGCAGAGCCCAAACTGGACCTCCAGAGGGCCGGGCCCAAGACATCGTCATCTGGATCGACAGAGTCCTGGACGGCGATGGAGCTCAAGCTCAGGCAGGTACTTTCCTTTGTTTTTGTTGTTTCTGTATTGGAGAGATCTTGTCTGGCTCTTGCTGGGGAGAGCCGGGTGCAGCCATCAGCTGCACTGGAGCTCGCCTTTCTGGGTTCCACTGCCTCCGGTGACCCTGACCCTGTTCCTCTTCCTTTCCTATCTGAGCTTTCCACCAGGGTCACCGAGGATCATCCAACTATGCTAGAGGTCTCCATGGGTTCGGGTCCACCGCCTGAGGTCTTCATGGGTCCAGCTCCTCCGGCCAAGGTCAGCATGGCGGCTCCGTTCCAGTCCGGGACCTCCGTGGATGCTGCTCCCTCTCCTATTGAGGTCGTCAGGGAGGCTCCGTTCCAGCCCGGAACCTCCGAGGGTGCAGTTCCTCCTCAGTCTGGGTCTCCGTGGGTGCTATGTCCCAGTCGGGGACTGTCGTAGGTGCTGCGTCCCAGCTTGAATCCTATCGGTTATGCTGTTAATCCGGTTATGCTGTTTCATTCCATCTAGCTACAATGCTCTGCACTGTGTTCATATATTAATATATTTATTCCATCCAGCTACAATGCTCTGCACTGTGTGTCTGTGTGTGTGTGTATATATATATATTTTATAGTAATATGTACATATGCTTGCTTGTTTTTTTCTTGCCTTCTGATTGTTGCTCTGAGTGTTGCTATCCCTGTGCTGTTGCAATCCTGGAATTTCCCCGTTGTGGGACTAATAAAGGCTTATCTTATCTTATCTTATCTTATGTGGGTGCGGCACTCCAGTGTGCGCCTGCTGTGGGCGCTATGGTCCAGCCTGGGGGCCATCGCGGGTGCAGCTCTGTCCCAGTCCGGGTCCACCGAGGTTACCGAG
Source organism: Pholidichthys leucotaenia (assembly GCA_020510985.1). NCBI lineage: Eukaryota > Metazoa > Chordata > Actinopteri > Cichliformes > Pholidichthyidae > Pholidichthys > Pholidichthys leucotaenia. The sequence continues at coordinate 363,030,321 of CM035839.1, read as the reverse complement.
GTCACCGAGGTAACGAAACACGTTTGTGTTTCGTTAATCACTTTCACTCCACACCTGATTCATGTTTTGGTTTCCTGTATTACTATTTAAGCTCGCTTGCGGGGATCATTTCTCGCAGCGACCTCATCTTGTGCTGACTGAAATCCCCACGTCTGATTCCAGTCTTTCTTCTGCTTTGTACTCAACCTCACCTGTTTGTATGTAAATTACCTTTTGTGGTTTTTTTCATTATTTGTATTTTTCTGGAGTTACCCTTCGTGGTCCCTGTTCATGGCCTTTTTGTATTCACTCTTCATGGCTATTATTTTGCGTTTATTCATAACTAAATGTGCAAACTCACTGCTGGTGATTAGTGCCTTATTTCTGCCGTGAAAGGGCCATTCATGACAGTATGTCCATAGAAACCAAGTATAAGCAAGTATTTCTGCATGCCTGTAGAAAGCAGGTGTAAGCATGCACGACACGGCTCATTCAGTGATGCCTGCCTTTGATCTTTGATGATGTTATAGGAGTCCTATGATCTTTTTTTTTTTTTTTTTTTTTTTTTTTTTTTTTGTTACTTATTTGTACCCGTAGGTAGACTTGGTTTGCAGTCTGGTGACAAGCCACCGGCTGCTGGTCGCTGCGTGCGCGAGCGCCCTAAACCTACATGTTTTTGGTGTGCGGGAGGAAACCGGAGAAATCCCGGAGTAAACCCGCGCAACACGGGGAGAACATGCAAACTCCACACAGCTCACTGTTGGTCGGGGGCTGGGATCAAACCCACGATCTCATGATCCCCGCGGTCCCCCGGCCGAGGGTAAAACTGTGCTGCCACAGTGCTAAACCACTGCGCCACCGTGCATGACATTTGATGATGTCATAGCGAGTCCTATGATCGTGAGTGATGCCTGCTTTTGATCTTTGATGATGTCATAGCAAGTCCTATGATCTTTTAGCAAGTCCTATGATCGTGACAGACACACACAGACAGACACACACACAGACAGAGATTTCCTGAATTATACATAGAGTGATGATAAGTGGGAGGTTATCAAGTGAGCAGACCCTCCTGGTGACAGAGGTGGACCATAGGAAGTCATGAGTTTGTGGTGAGTTGATGTGTGCAGAATGAGGTCACTCTTGAGTACTGGAGGATCAGTGTGGTATAGATTTAAACACTGAAAAACAAGACTTATGCTTCTTAAAAGCTGATCCAGCTGCTGAAACAAACCAGTCACCCCTGCCAACACCACCGCAGGAATTGACCTGACATGTCTTTTTTTTTTTAAAAATCTGTTAATTGGCCCACATTAATCAAAAAATTCAACACATCAATATTTCCAGCCCTAGCATATACACGGACTTTTCTTTTGTTAAGAAGGATCCATCCTTTTGAACCCACAAGTCTCCATATTTGATGGGAGGGTGGAGTAAGTTATAGAATATGCTGCTAGCCACCTTGGTTTGGAAGGTGCATCCAAGAAATATATTGCAACAATGCAAGTTATAGACACCTTTAATATCTGCTATGTAGTGAAAAGTAATTGACTAATGAAACACTGGATGGGACAGGGCGCATCAGGGTGCAGTAGTTTATGTGATGTGTGTTATAAACATAAGTGGGGGGTTATCAAGTAAGCAGACCCTCCTGGTGACAGAGGTGGACCGTAGGAAGTTGTGAGTTTGTAGTGAGTTGAGGTGACTTTCCCCCAAGGTGATAACTCCTCCAAGGTGCCACTCTAATGTGTATGGTCGGTCACACTTACATAAGATGAAAACTTATTAATAAATAACAAGGCAGTCAGAGACAGCAGATGTTGCCCCCTGCTGGACCCGCTTTTCTTTTACAGATGCCAAAACAGACACACGGAGAGGCTGATCCCAGTATTTAGCAATCCCATCCAGCAGCAAAGTAAAAATTAACCCTTTTAACAGTTGGGAATAAGGAAAATTACCCATGCATGTGATGACGAAGCATCCTACAGGAGGGGAGGTGGCCAACCTGGTGTCATAGTGTGAGGACAACAATCTCACCCTCAACACGGACAAGACAAAGGAAATGATAGTGGACATGAGGAAAGGGAGGAGGAGACCCCATCGGCCACTGTTCATCCAGAAGCTTGAGGTGGAGCAAGTGAGCAGCTTTAAATACCTGGGCATCCATATCAGCGAGGACCTTAAGTGGACACACAACACCGCAGTGCTGGTCAAGAGAGCTCAACAACGACTGTACTTTCTGAGGAGGCTGAAGAAGTTCGGCATGTCTTCCAGGATCCTCAACAATTTCTACAGCTGCATCATCAAGAGCATCCTGACCAATGGCATCACTGCGTGGTACGGAAACACCACTGCCCTGGAGAGCAAACGCCTGCAGAGAGAGGTGAAGACAGCGGAGAAGATCATCAGGACTCCACTCCCCTCTCTGCAGAGCACCTACCACCGCAGAGTCCAAAAGAGAGCTGACGTCATCCTCCGGGACCCCACCCACCCCCAACACAGGCTGTTCACACTTCTACCCTCAGGTCAGAGGTACAGAAGTGTGAAATGCAGGACAACCAGACCGAAAAACTCCTTCTTTCCCACTGCTATCAGACTCATGAACAGACAAAAACTCCCAAAACTCTAACACAGCTTTGCATATAGGAACTCACACACTGGCTGCTAGATTTGCACACTGCTCACCTGTACAGTAGATATAGTATCACCTGTCTGATGTTCATATCATCTCTGCTGCTACTTATCAATAATTTGTAATTATACACTTCTTGCTGCACAATGCTCAATTGCACACTATACATAAGTCTATGCCATCTCATGTTCACATCAGGTTGCACACTGCTCATTTGCACACTGTACATAGGTTCATGCCATCTCAGGCTCACATCATCTCTGATATCAATATACCACTATCACTTTAGTCATCCGGTGACTTCATTTTCATTCCTCTACTGCCTAACTGTGTGTTGGTGTATGTGTCTTAGCATCCATCAGTACTAGGATTGAGTTACTGTGTTAGTGTGTCATGACATATTAGAACTGTTGTTTCTGTACCTTTAACTTGGCACTCGTTCGGAGAGCAAAGTAAGAATTTCATTGCTCAGGAAATGTAGCATTTCTTAACTATGCACATGATAATAAAGCCTTTGAATCTTGAATCTTGCAAGAATCCAAACTCTTCTTAATCACTTAATACATTAAAATTAACAAATTTGTTTTTTTATGCATCGTACAGAGATGCAGGAAGGGAGGAGGTGATTAGGAGAGAGGCATGCAATAAATGTCAAACCGGCTGGCACTCAAACTGGGGATTTCACGCACAGGAGTCATAAACCATGGTATGCAGCCCAGGGAATAGGCCATACCAAAAGAACCCAACCTCTTTCTGACCTGTCTTTAAATGTTTTTTTTTTCTCCCATTCTTTTTCTCACTCATTTTTTAGTCTCCACCAAAGAGTTTATATGTCAGGCTGAAGTTGTTTGTTAGCAGGATTACTCATTTATTTATTTTTGAATGAATCAAAATCATCTACCATTAATTCAGTTAAGCAGCTTTTACAAGTGGCACTCTCAGAAATATACATAGCCATCAAAACACATATGCTTTACTGTCTTTACTAAGTTGCACCTTTTACCATCGATACAGAGACCATCACTGATGGTTATACATTCCCCTTTTCTTGGTTGAACTGAAAATCGCTGCATCCTGAAATACAACGGAAAGTTTATCCATTTAAAGGGGTCATTGACTGAAAAATGGTGTGCTAGTAGGTTTTAACTGTCTGAAATGAATCTATTGGTCACCTAATTGTCCCCAAATTTTCAAAACAGTCAATTCTCTTAAAAAATACATAGCTTTTATTTAACTTTTCTCTCCCAGAAATGCCAGAAATGTTTTTGACTTTTTTGTAGAAATCGTTAACGTCACGTCTAGAAAAAGCCAACCCACTGCCGTCCTTGACACCAGCCCACTGCTTTATTATTGACCCGCCTAGCTGTCTGTCATGTGTATGGAAGTGGTGCTAAAGGTAGCCTATTAGGCCCTGAGCTATTAGCCGCCAAGCTAACACTGGTAACAGGAAGCTCAAACCTGACATAACTGGCTGACCCAGAGAACAGACACAAGCTTAAGAGTAGGTTCAATGATGTTTATTGTAATAATGTCAGTGTGTGAATGCGTGTATGTGTAGTGAATGTGGATGTGAGTGCGTGGATCCGTGGACTCGTACAGCTGGGAGTGAGTAGAGCGCCGTGCAATCTGGCAACCCTGAGAATAGAGCAGAGGCACAGTGTTAGCGCAGTTTCTCACTGAAGTGTATGGGAGAAGGTACTGAGGCTTACTGTTACAGCTGCAGTGGAGAATGAAGGTCTGCCCGGAGGCAATCCCGAAGGACAGCATCTGCCATCCAGCGCTGCTGACAAGAGACGGTGCGAAGTCCGCCGCCTGGGAGTTCTGCCTGTGCATAGGGGATAACGCAGAACAGGTAAGAAGAATAATGAGCTTACTTGGAGAAGAGGAAAATCCTTCCAGGCTGAGGCCGGAACGGCAGGGATGACGAGGGCTGAATGTTGGGCTGGAAAGAAGAGCGCAGAGCTTCACGTAGCCAGGGAGACAGACGGCTCCGTGCCGGTCTTGCAGACAGAGCAGGTTATATAGCCCGTGAGTGATGGGGAACAGGTATGCGCGCAGCTGTAGCAGATAATGGCAGAGAGCGAGTCATCACAGTACTCCGCCCCCGAGAGGTGCCTCCTGGCACCTGATCCAGCCTACCTGGGTGCGTCCGATGGAAATCCCTGATGAGTTGACTATCCAACACAAAGGATGGATGCACCCAGGAGCGTCACTCTGGCCCATATCCCTCCCAGTCCACCAGATACTGCAGGCCGCGACCCCAGCGGCGGACGTCCAGGATGGAATTGACCCTCCACGCTGGGTCGCCGTCGATCACCACTGGTGGAGGTGGAGACCTGTGAGGGGGACAGAGAGGGCTGGAGAAAAAAGGTTTGATCTGTGACACATGAAACGTAGGACAGATGTGGAGGGGGGGGGGAGTCAGGCGCACAGCCACCGGATTAATAATCCGCTCAATAGGAAAAGACCCAATGAAATGCTGAGATAGCTTCCTATTCTCAGCCTTGAGGTTAATATGCTGTGTGGAAAGCCAAACCTGTTGACCCAACTGGTAGGGTGGGGCCGGTCTCCTGCGGCGATTAGCCACCCTGGAGTTGCGCTCCGCTGTGCGTTGGAGCGCCGCCCGGACCGTCCTCCATATCCGTCAACAGCTTTTTAGATGGACCCGGACAGATGGTACGACGATGTCCCCCTCCTCCTCGGGAAAAAGCGGGGAATTGTAACTCAAGGAGGCTTCAAAAGATGACATGCCGATCGCTGATGACACTGTGGAGTTGTGGGCGTACTCGATCCACGGGAGGTGCATGCTCCATGACACAGGGTTGGAGGAGATGACGCAGCACAGCGCGGCCTCCAGTTCTTGGTTGGCTCTCTCACACTGTCCATTGCTCTGTGGGTGGTAGCAGGAGGATAGGCTCACCGTGGCCCCCAGAGCATTACAGAATGATTTCCAAACTAGAGACACAAACTGGGGACCCCGGTCGGAGATGATGTCTGAGGGAATCCCGTGTAACCTCACCATGTGATGCACAAGCAGATCCGCTGTATCCTTTGCCGTGGGCAGCCCCTGCAGAGAGATGAAGTAGGCGGCCTTGGAGAAACGGTCCACTACAGTGAGAACAACAGTGTAATGATTAGATGGAGGAAGACCAGTAACAAAGTCTAGTGCAATGTGCGACCAGGGTCTGCCGGGAGTAGGAAGGGGGTGGAGCAACCCCGCGGGAGGAGAGGATGGTGTCTTACCTGTAGTGCACTGAGGACAGGCGTGGACGTAGTTGGCGACGTCCTTCTGGAGGGATGGCCACCAAAACGACCTCTGAGGAATCCTGATCATGCGGGACACCCCGCCCCCCCCTGCCCCCGGTGACAAGTAAGCCTGGAGGAATGAGCCCAGTGAATCACCTTACCCCGAACAGGAGAGGGAACATATAATTTACCTGCTGGCCCCCCGCCCTGGTCCGGTTCGGCCTCCTGCGCCCTCAAGACCTTTTCCTTCACATCCCACGAGAGGGCACCCACGATGCAAGACAACGGAAGAATGGGCTGCTCGGGCGCCTCCGTCGTGTCCGGAGCGAACTGTCTGGAAAGGGCGTCTGGCTTGGTGTTCTTCGACCCGGGCGGGTAGGTGATGGTAAAGTTAAAGAGCCCAAAGAACAGGGACCAGCGGGCCTGTCGGACATTAAGGCTTCTGGCCGTCCTCAGGTACTCCAAGTTTTTATGGTCTGTCCAGACGACGAACGGCTGGGCAGCCCCCTCCAACCAGTGGTGCCACTCCTCCAGTGCGAGTTTCACTGCCAGAAGCTCCTTGTCGCCGATATCATAGTTCCTCTCTGCCGGTGACAACCGGTGAGAAAAGAATGCACAAGGCCGGACCACCCTATCCACCGGGGAATGCTGGAAAAGCACAGCCCCCACCCCTGAGTCCGAGGGGTCCACTTCCACCAGACACTGAAGAGCGGGGTCCACCTGCGTCAGGATGGGGGAGGATGAGAACTGCTCCTTAAAGGGGACCTGTGGTGGTCGTGAAAAAAAAGATATTATATTGAGCCCCTGTCTCATGTTCTAGTTCAAGTTTAAGTTCAAGTTCAAGTTCAAAGCAATGTGATATAAATCCATTGCTGATGTGCTGGTTCAGCTATGTCAGCAAAACATGCGCGCAGCCATACTGGCAGCTACATGGCCTGCCAGGACGCTTCCTGTGACGTAGTGTCGTGGATACAGCGATCTGGATCAATATTGGCTGAGCCTGGAGTGCCCGGATGAGCAGCGGCTTTCGGGATATTCAAATTCAAATTCAAACGTTTATTTCAAACTCAGGGTTCATATTAAATGCAGAACTAAAACGAGTAGAAAATAAATAAATAAATGCTTAAATTCAGCGGGTCGTCTCGTCTGATCTGAGGTCGTAACGGCCGCCAGACGGCCGGGGATTCGGCGCTGGGCTCTCCCCCCTTCGCTCGCCGCTAAAAGTATATACAGATCAGCAGACACTCGGCGCTCTTGTAACAACAAAAACATACAATGCGATATGGATATCGCAACATGGCGGAATGTAAAGCCTTTGGATGTCTCAATAATAAGCGAAAAAACAAAGATAAACACTTCTTTTGTGTACCCAAACCCAGCTCACCTTGTCGGAAGATCGTAGCGGAAAAGTGGTTGCGCAATCTCGGAACAGGGCACAGACGTTTCCTTTCAGACGAAATTCCGTTGTGTGTGAGGACCATTTCGTCACTTTCGCCCTCAGAAGACCTTTCTGGCTCAAACCTGTAGCCATGTTGGACGAATTCTTCCTCAGAGTCCGACAATTCAGCCATAATAGAATAAAAACACTCACAAAAGCACCCTAGTCGCTGATACAGGCGGAGTATTGACTGTTCAGTAGCAACGTAGTGATGTCACATCCGCATGTGTCATGGCTGCGTGCATAGTTTTCATTGGCTGGCCATGCCTGCGGTCGTATTTGCATATTTCTCTGGTGGTAGACGGCTGGCAATAATTATTTAACCAAATAACGAATACTTTGCCTAATGTTTTCAAGTTGAATGCATTTAGACGACCACCACAGGTCCCCTTTAAGGGTAGCGAACGCGGCAGCGGCCTCCTCAGTCCACCGGAAAACCGTCTTGGGGGAGGAGAGGCAGGTCAGGGGGACAGCAATGATGCTGTAGTTGTTAATGAAGCGGTGGTAGAAATTAGCGAACCCCAGGAACTGTTGGAGCTGTTTCCTAGAAGGAGGTGGGGGGGGGCAATCCACCACTGCCTTCACCTTGCCGGGATGATCTGGTTGTGAGAAATGATGAAACCGAGAAATGATGTTTTAGAAGTGTGAAACTCACATTTCTCGGCCTCCACATACAGTTTATTCTCCAAGAGTCGTTGTAGAACCCGCCTCATGTGCACTTGATGTTCCTCCAATGATCCGGATACGATTAAGATGTCATCGAGATACACGAAGACAAATGACCACAGGAAATCATGTAGCACGTCGTTAATCAGGCGTTGGAAGACGGCGGGAGCGTTGGTCAGTCCAAATGGCATCACCAAATACTCAAAGTGACCGCTTGGGGTCCGGAAACCCGTCTTCCACCCATCCCCCTCCCTGATCCGCACCAGATGGTATGCATTGCGGAGGTCCAGCTTGGTGAAGTAGGAGGCCCCCTGGAGGGAATCAAAGGCCGTGTCCATCAGAGGGAGGGTGTACTTATCCTTAATGATGATGTCATTTAGGGCACGAAAATCGATGCACGGCCTCAGGGAGCCATCCTTCTTCCCGACAAAAAAACCTCCACCCCCACCACCGAAGATGACAGGCGGATGATGCCAGAGCTGAGGGACTCCTTAATATACGCATCCATAGCCTCCCGTTCCGGGACAGACAGGCTGTAGAGGCGGCTCGCTGGCAGCGGGGCTCCAGCCCAGAGGTTGATGGCGCAGTCATAGGGCCGATGAGGGGGAAGAGACAACGCCTGAGATTTACTGAACACCGCCCCCAGGCCATGATGTTCAGGGGGGACCCCAGTGAGATCGGGAGGAGGGGTGATGGGAGTAGCCAAGGGCTTGGAAGGTGAACATGCAGTGGACTGCAGACACGCACTTAGACAAAAAGGGCTCCAGGCATCTACCTTACCGGTGCGCCAGTCGATGGAGGGGTTATGGAGCCGGAGCCAGGGATAACCCAGAATAACTGGGGAGGCCACGACCGGCAGGACGAAAAGGCTCAGGTCCTCCTGATAGTTCCTGGAAATGATGACAGGGGTAGGAGCAGTCTGCTTAGACACTACCGTCAATCGGGCTTTAGATAGAGCAATGAGCCTCAGGAGTGTCTCCAGAGAACATCAGGGAAGCCCCAACCGGGTTGCCAGTTCCCCCAAGATGAAACTCTGCTCAGCTCCCGAGTCCACCGAGGCGTGTGTGCAATATTCTGTACGATTGTGCATGAACCTGATGGGTAAAAGACACTTAGAGAGGGGATTTGACTGAGGTGAGCCCGTGAGACCCCCTATTGCGATGCATGGGCTCCCTCTTTTGGCCGAACGGGGCAGGATGTAATGTCATGTTCATCACTACCACAGTACATACACAGGCCTAACTCTCTACGGCACTGTCTTTCTGCCAAAGGTAATTTAGCTTGTCCTTTTACCATAGGCTCTGAACCCTCAGCCAACTCAACCGAAGGCAAGGCCAGTAAAGGTGACTGAAACGAGCGGCGAAACTGGGCACCCGAGCATCCGGACGTCTTCCGCTCTGCTGCCCACTCCCTCAGCCTGTTGTCTAAACTAATAGCTAAGGAAATTAGCTCCGTTAGCCTCTCTGGCTTCTCTCAGTGGGCTAGCTCATCCCGCAGGCTTGGGCTCAGACTTCTAGTAAAGATGCTGCATAATGAGGCATCTTCCCACCCCACCTCCGCCGCTACCACCCGGAAATCGACAGCATAGTCCGCCATGGACCTGCCCCCCCGTCGAAGATTTAACAGCCAGGTGGTGAGCACATTATCCCGGTCGGAGTGGTCAAACACCTTGCTAAACTCACTAACAAACTGGGCATAGGTAAGGTTAGCGTAGCTAGGTCTAGCCATAACAGCATAAGCCCATGCAAGAGCCCGCCCCTCCAGTAAATTAGCAACAAAGCCAATACGGCTGTGATCGGTTGGGAAATCCCCAGGAACCCGCTGAAAAACAATCTCACACTGGAGAAGAAACCCCCGGGCCTCCCCTAATTTTCCATTAAACCGAGTTGGTGTGGAAACCGGTGTGAGTCACGCCAAAGGAACCTAACTAGCCTGGCTAGGTGGAGAGCTAACGGACGCCAGAGCGCTACTTGAAGCTGGAGGAAACGCCTGCTGTCCTGCCAGGCGATCCAGTCGGCTGTTAATTTGGACCAGCTGATTAAGAATTACTTGCTGCTGGTAAGCTATTTGGTCTACTCGAGCTTCTAATTGTTTACTTGGCGCGTAAGTGCGCTGTTCGCTGGGTCGTTTTGACAGAGCCGTATTGACATAATTGGCTGACCCAGAGAACAGACACAAGCTCAAGAGTAGGTTCAATGATGTTTATTGTAATAATGTCAGTGTGTGAATGCGTGTATGTGTAGTGAATGTGGATGTGAGTGCGTGGCTCCGTGGACTCGTACAGCTGGGAGTGAGTAGAGCGCCGTGCAATCTGGCAACCCTGAGAATAGAGCAGAGGCACAGTGTTAGCGCAGTTTCTCACTGAAGTGTATGGGAGAAGGTACTGAGGCTTACTGTTACAGCTGCTGTAGAGAATGAAGGTCGGCCCCGAGGCAATCCCGAAGGACAGTGTCTGCCACCCAGCGCTGCTGACGAGAGACAGTGTGAAGGAGAGGGGTAGGCCAAGTCTGCCGCCTGGAGGAAAGGATTCTGCTGCCTGGGAGTTCTGCCTGTGCGCAGGGGATAACGCAGAACAGGTAAGAAAAACAATGAGCTTACTTGGAGAAGAGGAAAATCCTTCCAGGCTGAGGCCGAAACGGCAGGGATGACGAGGGCTGAATGTTGGGCTGGAATGAAGAGCGCAGAGCTTCACATAGCCAGAGAGATAGACGGCTCCATGCTGGTCTTGCAGGCAGAGCAGGTTATATAGCCCGTGAGTGAGATATAGCCCGTGAGATATATAGCCCGTGAGTGTGAGGAACAGTTGTGCGTGCAGCTGTAGCAGATAATGGCAGAGAGCGAGTCATCACAAAACCGAGTGCGGCTTACGTATATTGTTATTTTCTTCAGATCTTAGAGCGCAGTGCTAGCGATTTGTTGTGGAATCATGGCAAAATTATTGGGAGATGGGCCAGAATGATCTGAGATACACAATTGACTGTGGATCAGTGAATTAGCACCGCTCATCCAAGCTGGAAGGAACCAGCCGGCTAGAAGCTACTCAGCTAATGACTAACTGATATAAGAGGAAGGGCGGAGCTGAACAGTTGAAGTCTTTTTCTTAAAGTAACAGGCTATACTGTAAATCAGAGCATTTGAAGAAAGCCAAGAAAAATAAAAAAAACAAATTTGCTTCAATAATTAAAAAATTCAAGAAAATGTGAACAAAATATTTCACAAGCACTTCATTAAGACATAAGTGAGCTGTTAAAATGTATAAAAAGTGCAGTCAATGTCCTCTTTAAAAACAATTGATACCAACAATAAACTACATTTTTATTCAGTTGAGAGTCATTTGGATTGCTACGGCAGTGAAGACCAGTTGCAAACTTAAAATCTGCCCTTGAAAGCTATATAGGTCATGCTCATTGTCTGGGTGGAGTATCCTTTCCTATTGATCTTTGTTTTGTCAGCAGTGCTGCACCACACGGTCTGTTGGTATTTTGGCAGGTCCACATCTCTGTCATAAAACTAGTAACCGCCCACACAACTGACAAAATTGACACAATAAATGCAAAGAGGGAGAAAGTTTATAAAATAAACTTTTCTTGAACAATGCAAAATGTGTGGATTTGTTTTTTTATTAGGCTAATTCATAGTAACTGTTCTCCACATTTTTCCTTTTATTATTCTGTTGCTACATTCTTCTCTTGTTCTGCACATGCCACCAAACTGTCACAGTGCCGATACCATCCAGTCACACTCTGCCCATTGTAGCTCTCTGCCTTCCTCACTCCTCAGACGGTACATCATTAGCTGTCTCCCGAACACCTGGAGGCAAAGCCAGCGAGGTAATTATTGAGGGCACAGTGGTGTCTGCACGCAACCATCATTAGCCCATTCTACCTCATTTAGAGAGGAGAAAAGGCCTTGTTGTTGTAAGAGAAGAATACCAGAGACAGAGAGGAGCAATAGCACAAACTGATGGTGAGCCCCTGACACGTCAAATATGATACAACAAATGTCTCTGAGTCTTGAGCTAATAAAGCCTGGAATTTGCTGTTGCTGTTTCATTAGGCACTGGACTTGGAGCTATGCCAGGGCTACAGATGAAGAAGGTTTAGCCCCGACACTCAACAGGAAGTATGCTGGAATTAAAGAGTGGGAAACTCAAACAAATGCATACATGTACAACCAGCGATAACTTGTTTGTATTTGAAGACACAAAAACAAGAAAAGATTCTAATGAGAACTGGGCAGATCATTTCTATAATTCCTTCAAAGTCCACATGTGAAAAGCTAGCATGAGTAGGCCTGTTTGTGCATCTGCAGAGTGCATAGGTATGGAGAGTTCAGTCTTAAGTATATAATAAACATGTGCAATATGTGAATTGTTCTTGCATTTATTTTATTTTATTTAACCTTCATTTATACAGGGTAATTCCACTAAGAGGCAACCTGTCTTTTTCAAGGATGCCCTGTTCACACTCACACAGTTACACATTCAGACCTGGAAGCTGCCCAGTACAACCACAAACTGACCTGTGGCTACTGAGCAGTTCCACTGGAGCAGTTGAGGTTAAGGGCCTTGCTCAAGGGCACCACAGTAGGGTTAAAGAAGATGGGGTAAACACTGCTACATATGTCATCTGTTTCACCCATATCTGATCCTGCCGGTCCTGGGATTGAACCAGCAAGCCTCTGCTGCATATTTGAATTAGTAATATTCTGCTATTATGGCTTAGTACAACCAACTCAGAAGCTGTGTGCGTGTTTGCTTCATGTAAAAGAATGGGGGAAAAAAAAGTCTTCCGTTCTCACTTTAATGCCTCATTTCCAGTTCACACTGATGAGTCTGTTCAGCTTAACATTGACAGGAATGCCTGCATGGCCGACTGCCCAGATAGCACATGTCAGAGGATATAACTGATTATCAAGAAAAATGATTTTGAATGTGTCTTTTTTTTTTTTTTTTGCATGTATGAAAAAAAAATGTATGATGCATGTCTCACATAACATTTAGATTACATCTAACGTACACCAAAATACTTTTATTTAACAATTATACAGTATTACAGTAAAGTACAGGTGGAAATAAATGTATATATTTTATAGTTCAACCATAATCCATTTCTTTTTTCTGTTTCTTTTATCCTTTCACCACTGGTGTTAGTTGTTGGGAGCCTGTGCTATTCGTATCCATGTGTCTTTCCTTCTTCTTGCCTAAGGGAGGTGCCATTACCTCTATTTAGTTCTTGTGTCCCATTCACTGCCCTTTTCCCAGATTTTGACATCTCCCACAGATCTTAATGAAATGTTTGTGACATATTTTGGTCAAATTGCCTTAAACTATTTATTTTATTGCAGCATCATGATGAATCACCTTTTGCAGCATTTCACAGAACAGCTAAGATTGCATTTAACTTCATACTCCTTCTTATATCACTATTGTTAATCTTAGCTGGTTATCGCGATTGAGCCTGAGCCAGTGAAGGTAAATTTGTCTTAAAATGACACTCCACCAAAAATCAGTTTTTTTCTTGTTAACATGTCTGTAGCATGTTTGTTTATGACTTACAACAAGACATATCAAGAGAGAAATACCTCAAATGTCTCATGTGTCTGTGTTTTTGCTTCAAAGTTTCACTTAAGCCCCAGCCCTTGAAAAAAGGTGAGTTTAAATCACCCTTTATTGTCATTCAACTGTACAACCAATCATGTGCAGTAGAACAAGATTGTGTTTTACCTATTTACTGTGTTAATCACACACACCAAGTGTAGAATCAGAGGGCCGCTGCCAGGCAAGGCGCCACCACAAATTTCCCTCCTCCATTCCATTATTGCTGAGCACCAAGCTGGATTGCAGGAAGTTCCACTTTTATACGTTCTTCGGCATGACCCGGCCGGGATTTGAACCCCTGCCTCCCGGGTGTGGGGCGGATGCTCTACCAACTGAGCCACCACTTCGGTACAGAGTGTACACTCCGGTACAAAAACAGAGTGTTTTTGGTGATGTAGCTTTGTACAGCCGCTGGCACGTGAGTAGCGTTGTTAAACCAATCAGGACTCTCTGGACTAACTGAAGTTAACCTCCAGCCCATTCACATTTTTGAGCAGCTACTTTCAAAACTTGACCCAAATTAAGATGGGTTTTACCATGAAACTGGTTTTAAGGACTGATGCAGTTTCGGTCATTAGCCTGGACTACTGTGCATCCAACTGGGCATGTCCTTCAACTGGTAAGTCTTTTAAATCTGTGACAACCCCAGGATTACCTTTCAGGCCTGCTGTTTCTTTTTCTTTCCTGGGGTGTGTGTGTGGGCAGCGTGGTGGCGGAGTGGTTAGCACTGCGGCAGCACAGCAACTCACCCTTGGCCGGGGGATCCTGGGTGCGATCCCAGCCCCCGAACAACAGTGATCTGTGTGGAGTTGGCATGTTCAACCCGTGTCTACGTGGGTTTACTCCGGGATTTCTCCGGTTTCCTCCCACATGCCAAAAAACACGCAAGTTAGATTAATTGGCGTCAAAAGTGGGGATTCTAAATTGTCCTTAGGTATGACTGTGAGAGTGAATGGTTGTCTGTCTCTCTGTGTTGGCCCTGCGATGGACTGGTGATCTGTCCAGGGTGTACCCTGCCTCTCGCCCAAAGATGCTGGGATAGGCCCCAGCCCCCCCCGCGACCCGAAAAGGATGAAGCGGAAGAAGATGGATGGATGGATGGATGGATGGATGGATGTGTGTGTGTGTGTGTGTGTGTGTGTGTGTGTGTGTGTGTGTGTTTGTTTGTTTTGCAGGTTTGATTGGGTTTGGAGCTCCACCCCTTCATCAAGGAACTGAAGACAGCTGGCCACTGTCTCCACTTGTATAAAGGCAGCCTCTTCCTGATTTTTGGTCTGGCCCTAGACATCATGACATATTTTTGCTTAAGTTTATATGGATCTTTTATGGCATCATACTTTCTGCCAGCCCCATAATATTTGATTATGTTTAAGTTAATTTTCTGTTAATAAAATTACTTTTTATAACAATTCCCCAGTTGCTCTCCCTTATTTGTTATGCTCCATGAGCCAGACCATAACAAACTGGTATGCATTAGTATGTCAGGATACAGGATTCATGCTGTTTAATGTAGCACTAGCCACTATTAGCCTTGTGGCATGTGGGTTGGGCGTAGTCACCGAAACACCTCAAGTGGGAGGTCCCTTGGAGGCATCCTGATCAGATGCCCAAACCACCTCATCTGGCTCCTTTCGGTGTAGAGGAGCAGCAGTTCTACTCGGAGCCTCTCCCGGATGACTGAGCTCCTCACCCTATCACTAAGGGTGAGTCCAGCAATCCTATGGAGAAAGCTCATTTAAGACGCTTGCACCCACAATCTCGTTGTTTTGGTCATTACCCAAAGCTCATGGCCATAGGTGAGGGTAGGAACGTAGATTGACCGATAAATCAACAATTTTGCCTTAGAGCTCAGCTCCATCTTCACCACAACAGACTGGTACAACTTCCGCATCACTGCAGATGTTGCTCCAATCTGTCTGTCAATCTGCCATTCTCCCCTCACTTGTGAATAAGACCCCAAGATACTTAAACTCCTCCACTTGGGGCAGGAGCTTGTCCCCAAATCGGAGAGAGCAATATACCCTTTTCTGGTTGAGGACCATGGACTCGGACTTAGAGGTGCTGATTCTCATCCCAGCTGCTTCACACTCAGCAGCAAACCATCCCAGCAAGACCTGCAGGTCATTGCTCGATGAAGCCAACAGGATAGCATCATCTGTAAATAGCAAAGATGAAATCTTGTGGACACTAAACATGACACTCTCCTTTTCTTGGCTGCACCTAGACATCCTATCCATAAAAATGATGAACAGGATCAGTGACAAAGGGCAGCCCTGGCGGAGCCCAACTCTCACTGGAAACAAGTTTGACTCTGTGTTGGCAATATGAACCAAACTCTTGCAATGGTCATATAGGGACCAGAAACCTTGTAGCAACAAGCCCAATACCCAATACACCTGAAGCACCCCCCACAAGAGACCACAAGGGACGCGGTTGAATGCTTTCTCGAAGTCCACAAAACACATGTGGACTGGTTGGGCAACTCAGAACTCAGAACTCAGAAAAGATTTATTGCCAAGTACATTAACAGATACTGATAACAGATCACTGATAACATACGAGGGATTTGACTTGACACAGAAAATGAACCTGCATTTCCGGTGACACGGCTGCATCTGAAACGCGCCTGCCAACAGGAGGGTACAGGTAGCATGAGAAATAATACAATAGGAAGGAGCAAAAAAATCATTGATTTCAGAATAGTGGTCATGTATGATCAATATTATGATTACAAAGGGAAAAAAAAGCCCTCAATGCACAATCAGCAGACCAAAAAAGTTCACAGGACACAAAGAGAGCAGTGAGTGAATCATCTTTATCATCAGTTTGTGGATCAGTATGAGTGTAATGTTGAAAGCAGGTGTTGTATCAGTTAAGAACAACAAGGACTCTTTGGCAGGAGATGTTTTGTCTGGCTACTGGCAATTGTCCTTGGCAATTGTCCATGCAGCTGCCTGTCCGAAGGCCATGAGCTCAGTGTTTTGAAAAACAAAGACTGCAGATGATCAGGAGGATTTTTGTAAGGGAGAGATTAAGTCGAATAGTACTGATCACAGAGAAGGAACTTTATATTCTCTTACAGATTCAGTACTTAATCCTTCATTGCTGGGCATTGAGTCCATCGTGGATAGACCTAAGCGTAATCATGATGTAATCCACCTTCCGAGACAGTTCTCCATTTGTCGCTATCAGGGTCTTCTCCATTTTTTCAATTTGATGGATGCACCTCGCCTGGCCAGCATTTTGATAGGTTGTATCCATCTTCAACAATTTGCGGTACACCAGGACAATCCCAGATCCAATCAGAATGATCCCAATCACCATTACTACGAAGACGTACAAATCTTCAACATCTTCGATAAAGAGATTAGTCAGGCACAAGAGTTTCCAATTACTTGTCTCCCGTAAATAGCCCGCAGCAGCCGTTCCTGCAGGGCAGACCACCTCCCCCGGGGCACTTTTCCTTGTTGAAAAGATAGTGTCAATTGCGTTCAAAGCCCAGCTTATTAATTCCATAATTTCTTTCTTTCGATAATCAGCAGTAAGACGAACTCCCACAAACCCTCAAGGGTTCTCAAGAGGGTTAAGAATTGGTCCAATGTGCCACAGGCAGGACAAAAACCATATTGCTCCTCCTGAATCCGAGGTTCGACCAATGGCCGGACTCTCCTCTCCAGTATTTTGGCGTAGACAGGACCGAATTAAGAAGGTTATGGGCCTCTGGGCTAGAACAATGTTTGGGGCCCTCCCACATATTTATGGGAGTATGATATGCAAAATGGCCATGTTTACATGCATGGTAATAAACCGTTTATAATTGGATTTCTGGCGTTATCTGTTTTCTGGAGTTATCTGATTATTAAAGTAGTCATGTCAAAACAATAATCAGATAAAAGACAATTATTGTGTTACATGAAGTGAAATTACGTTAACACGCATAGTTTATTGTCCAGTAATCCATTTTTTCAGTGCATGTAAACATGTCAAATCTGATTACCATTATCTGATTATTCTTAGTTATTGTATTATTGTGGTCATGTAGCCGGGGTCACTGACGTATCAGCTTGACCTTCAAGGTCCTAAATTACTAATGCAGTGGCTATGGTTACAGAACCGTACCCATAGAATTATTGTTACAGATACAGCTTGCATTTGATTGGCCATTATGTTTTATCAATGTGTCCAGGATCTCCCAGGGACAACCAGTATGGAATTCACAAGACAGGGCCTCCAGAACAATGATGAAAAGCAGTGGGCTCAGACAGGAACCCTGGTGCACGCCAACCTTGACCTCAAACTCCTTGCTTAATCCATCACCAACGCGTACTCTGCTACGGGTGTTCTCATACATGCACTCGGTGAGTTGAACAAGCCACTCCTTCATACCAAATTTCCTCATGGCCCACCAGATGACTTGCCTGGAGACTCGGTCGAACGCCTTCTCTAGGTCAACAAAAGCCATGTACAGGGGCTTGTTGATACTGTGGTACTTCTCCTGTAGCTGGTGCACAATGAAGATGGTGTCTGTTGTTCCACGACCAGGCATGAAGCCAAACTGCATATCATCAGTGCACACCTGCTGCCTGAGGAAGCTCTCGGCCACCTTCTCCAACACCTTCATAACCTGGTCGAGCAGCTTTAGACCGTGATAGTTACCTTGCTCAAGCGCAGCACCCTTGCCTTTGTAGAGGCTGACAATAATACTCTCCTCCCAGTCAGCGGGGATCCTCCCATACTTCACGATTGATATGATATGGTTGCGACAGCATGGCGTCATTATTGCCAGAAGCTTTGAGCATCTCAGCGACAATCTGTGATGGGCCGGCTGCTTTGCCATTTTTCATCTCACCAATGATCTTGGACACCTGCTCCAGTGATATTTGAGGGGCAGGGCCTTCAACAGGAAGTTCCACCGACAGGGTGTCAGGATCCTAGTCGAACTCCACATTGGCCAAGGCATCGTAGTGCTCCCTCCAGGCTCCCTTCTTGACCTCCTCATCCAGGCACATCTCACCCACACAGTTTAGTACAGGCTTCTCACCCTTGACATCTTAGTTCTCCCACCGCGTTTGGTTGGTAAGACGGAAAATGTCAGAGCTGTTGGGGTCAATGTCTGCAGATGCAGCTTTCTCGGCCTGGGATTTGGCTAGGTAGATGGCATGCTTGGCCAGGTTCTTGGCCATGTTGTAATCAGCTCTGCTGCCGCCCTTCTTCCAGGCCTTCCAGCACCTGTGTTTCTTCTTCACTGCATTGTCCACAACATCGTTCCACCACCAGGTCTGTTGACGCCACTGATGCTTCTTGGAGTAGCCACACACCTTTTCAGTAGCACCCAGCACGCCAGCCTTCAGTCTGGCCCATGTCTCCTCAGTCGGACTGTCTTCCATACTTGCACTTGTGCCTGTACCAGCAATGAAAACCTTGTGGAACTCTTGCTTGACCACAGGGCACTAGAGTCAAGGCACAAACTTATGCTTGGGCTGTGGTGGGATGACAACCTTGAAGTTGAAGACGAGGAGGCGATGTTGACTAGCACACTCCTCACCAGGGATGACTTTGACATCTACCACCTGCTTCCAGAAGCTTCTGCGCATTAAGATGTTGTAGCATCAATCCCTTTGGTTCTAATCTATAAAATTACTCTTCACCTTAAAGAAATTGTTTCACCCCAAAAAGTCTGGTCAAGAATTGTTTCCTTCACCTAAGAACCAAAGTTTGAAAACACATTCAATGGTAAAAGGGATGATAAGGATCCCATTTCATGCCAGGAACGGATTTTGTCTGCAATCATAAATCCCGGAACTTCCTCCCCAACCAGGCAGTTTTATGCTTCAAGTACTGTTTGAGACATTCCAGATACATTGAGAGCATTCCACAGGTCTCTAGGAATTATCCACAGCTCAACATTACACCCTGGTGGACAACTCCGGAATATGTTCGATGTTGCCTCTGCAAGCTAAACTGAGGTTAATGAATGAAATGACTTCCTTTTAACAAAAACTCTAAAATCTCAGATTATTTTCTTTTTCAGGACACCTTGGAAAATCAAGCGGGACTCTGACATACCATTAACATTGTTTGAAATATTTCATTAACCTCTTGCACTCCGGGATACCGCGGGCGGTCACGTCTCTACATTCTAGTGCGTCCTCATGCGTCCTAGTGCGCACTGTGTGTCTCAGTGCGCACTGAAAAAAAAAAGCTGCATTTCCGTTCTTCCACTACAGACACAGCCGCAAACAGAAAGCCAAAGGAGTGCTTTGATTGGTTTAGATTTGATTGACCTCTCATTCGACTAATAAGAGCCTTGAATTGGGTTTCTGAAACCTTGAAGAACCAATGACTGAAAACCTAACAAGAAGGACCCGCCTACCAACGACTGCGAATACAACGAGCCAGTTGAAGCAGAGAAGTTCGACGATTGAAAGCGTGCGTCCCGTGCATAAAATCTGTTTTGTGTAAGCCGCTGTGTGTAACGGTAGCGTTCGCCAGTCTTTTTTTATTGCTACTGTTCTTGTTTGTTTAGAAAAATCATTCACCAAAACCGCAATCATGGAAGCGCAAAACCGCAATAATGGAATTATGGTTTGACCGGGTCGCGTGACCAGAACCACAAGTCATAGCAAGCGGACCAGCTTCATGTTCGTCTGACAATGAGGAACAGATGTTCACCAATGACACTGCTGTTGTGGACAGGTAAGTGTTATAAGCTAAATTATTCTTTAT
Source organism: Pholidichthys leucotaenia (assembly GCA_020510985.1). Lineage (NCBI taxonomy): Eukaryota > Metazoa > Chordata > Actinopteri > Cichliformes > Pholidichthyidae > Pholidichthys > Pholidichthys leucotaenia. The sequence continues at coordinate 363,010,035 of CM035839.1, read as the reverse complement.
CACTGAAAATAGTAATAAAAATGACTTTTGACCAATCGGTAAATTACAACTGTGCGTCATTGCCACATGACGGACCATTGACGGACCGTTTTTTTGTACGCCGCGCTCCTCTGTAGCGGGGGGGGGGGGGAGTTGTTATCCTCTACATTGCAGATATTTTAGTATAATTTTTATTGCACTGTAGGTTATTTTTTCTTGTAAAAAAAGGCCACACATTTTTTACGTGGCATGCTTCTTTGTGTGTGGGGGGGCTTGTTTGTTCATTCATTCATTCATGAATGAACAAACAACCGCCCCCGCCCACACACACACACACAGCCCTGAGTGTCACCTTTCATTAGAGCCCAAGATGAAGCTTCTATGTTGAATCATTCAAAAGTTATAGACGTTTTTCCAAACTGTGCCATTTGGCACAATTTGGCACAGTTCAAAAACGCCTGGGAACAACCTGAGAAAAAAAGCTGTGTAATATATTCATTTTTTGTGGTATTGTTACAAAATTTTGACCTCAGCTGGATAACACTTGGTTCTACATTTCTGTTGCATTTTCCAGCCAGTATCTGACAGCTGTGTGTTATTTGCAAGCATTTGTATCTAAAAAAAACACCCAGGCAAACTTTATTTTCTTCAAGTTCAGTATGTTTAGATGACTGTTACTCAGTGGCCAGAGCACTTAGAGAGATTATGACTGTTTTGCCAAAAAATTCAAAGTGTTTTCTTTTAAATGAGACCAACCCCATGAAGATGCTGCAAAGGGTTGAAGAACAGCTTTTGATTTACTTTGGGTACGTTATTTTTAGGCGTTTTTAGGGAAATTGACCAGAGTGCAAGGGGTTAATCATTGCTTTTAAATGTATTGCATGTTTGCATGCTTAAATGAACCTTATTCTAATGCATGCTAATTATAGAAGGACAAGTTTATGAAAGTGCATGCTCACTGAAAGTTAATCATGAATTACTGAAGTTACCTTAGATTTTATATATAAGTATAATGTGAAATTCACAGTTAATACAGCCATGGACAAAATTGTTGGCATCCCTCTGTTAATGAAAGAAAAACCCACAATGATCACAGAAATAAGTTGAATCTGACAAAAGTGGTAATAAATAAAATTTCTATGAAAATTAACCAATGAAAATCAGACAATGCTTTTGAACTGTGGTTCAACAGAATTATTTTAAAAACAAACTCATGAAACAGGCCTGGATAAAAATGACGGTACCCCTAGAAAAGATTGAGAATAATGTGACCATAGGGACATGTTCAACCAAGATGTGTCCTCTAATTAACATCACAGGTGTCTACAAACTTGTAATCAGTCAGTCGGCCTAGTTAAAGGGTGACAAGTAGTCACTGTGCTGTTTGGTGACATGGTGTTTCCCACACTAAACGTGGACCAGAGGAAGCAAAGGAGAGAGTTGTCTCAGGAGATTAGAAAGAAAATTATAGATAAGCATGTTAAAGGTAAAGGCTGTAAGACCATCTCCAAGCAGCTTGATGTTCCTGTGACTACAGTTGCACATATTATTCAGAAATTTAAGATCCACAGGACTGTAGCCAACCTCCCTGGATGTGGCCGCAGGAGGAGATGGATAATACGAATGGTAACAAAAGAGCCCAGAACAACCTCTAAACACGTTCATGGTGAACGCCAAGGTCAAGGTACATCAGTGTCACATCGCACCATCCATCGTTGTTTGAGCCAAAGTGGACTTCATGGGAGACGACCAAGGAGGACACCACTGTTGAAAACAAATCATAAAAAAGCCAGACTGGAATTTGCCAAACTGCATGTTGACAAGCCACAAAGCTTCTGGGAGAATGTCCTATGGACAGACGAGACGAAACTGGAACTTTTTGGCAAGGCACATCAGCTCTATGTTCACAGACACAAAAATGAAACATACCAAGAAAAGAACACTGTCCCTACTGTGAAACATGGAGGAGGTTCTGTTATGTTCTGGGGCTGCTTTGCTGCATCTGGCACAGGATGTCTTGAATTTGTGCAGGGTATAATGAAATCTCAAGACTATCAAGGTATTCTAGAGAGAAATGTGCTGCCCAGTGTCAGACAGCTTGTTCTCAGTCGCAGGTCATGGGTCTTGCAACAGGATAATGACCCAAAACACACAGCTAAAAACACCCAAGAATGGCTAAGAGCCAAACATTGGACTATTCTAAAGTGGCCTTCTATGAGCCCTGATCTAAATCCTATTGAACATCTGTGGAAGGAGCTGAAACATGCTGTCTGGAGAAGGCACCCTTCAAACCTGAGAAAACTGGAGCAGTTTGCTCATGAGGAGTGGGCCAAAATACCTGCTGAGAGGTGCAGAAGTCTCATTGACAGTTACAGAAATCGTTTGATTGCAGTGATTGCCTCAAAAGGTTGTGCAACAAAATATTAAACTTAAGGGTACCATCATTTTTGTCCAGGCCTGTTTGATGAGTTTGTTTTTTAAAATAATTCTGTTGAACCACAATTCAAAAGAATTGTCTGATTTTCACTGGTTAATTTTCATAGAATTTTTATTTAATATCACTTTTGTCAGATTCAAGTTATTTCTGTGACCATTGTGGGTTTTTCTTTCATTAACAGAGGGGTACCAACAATTTTGCCCACGTGTGTATGTGCTTGCCTTCTAAAAACTTATGCCAGTCATCTGACTGGTACCAGCCAATTACCAGGCTGTCTCTGTTGGAAAACACCTCCTTTCATTCTATTGGCTGGTTACAGACAAAGGGCTGTTTTCTTATTGGATCAGAGTTCATTCGATTCTCCCGCAATGGGAGACAGTTGGTTCCCTTTCATGTCAGTCAAGTTTTTCCCCTGAAAAACTTACTCAGTAAATAGGGAGAAACGCCCTAGTTCAGTTCAGAGTTTTCTTTCTGAAAGTTTTGTCTAAGTTGGCTGTGTCTTAAGATAAGATAAGATAAGATAAGATAAGATAAGCCTTTATTAGTCCCACAATGGGGAAATTCCAGGATTGCAACAGCACAGGGATAGCAACACTCAGAGCAATAATCAGAAGGCAAGAAAAAACAACATCTACTAAAAATATGTCCATATTACTATAAATATATAGTGCCTACTGGTGTGGCGTCCTCTCGGCGCCACACCAGTAGGCTGCCTTTTGCAACAGCGGCTCGATTCCGAGTTTTTTTTCCCTTCCTCTCTCTTTTGATCACTTTTTTTTTTTCACCCCACTTATATCACGGACACACAGATCGTCCCAAATGTCTCCTGAGCCAGTGGACGGAGCCACTGTTTATAGCAGGATACGATACAACAGGGAAGAGCTGCTAGCATTTAACCGCCACCCGGTCCCACTGGAAAAACTCGACATACCGAGAGAATTGAGGCGAAAGCGTCGCGGCTGCCGGGCTGGAGTAAGGCGGAGGACAAAAAATATAAGGTACAGACCCTCCCTTCCATCTGTTGTCATGGGAAATGTACGGTCGATACTGGGAAAGTTAGATGAGCTAGCGGCTATCTCCCGTTATGATAGCACTTACCGGGAGTGCTCTCTCCTTTTGTTTACTGAGACGTGGCTAACTGAACTAGCAGCAGATGCTAACATTGAGCTGGAGGGTTTTCACATGATACGAGCTGACCGAACACCAGAGAGTGGCAAAGCAAGGGGCGGTGGAGTGATAATGTATGTTAACAACAACTGGTGCAGACCGGGACATATCACTGTTAAACAACGACACTGCAGCAAAGACATTGAGTTGCTAGCTGTTAGCATGAGGCCTACATATCTCCCGAGAGAACACTCACACGTGATCTGCATTGTTGTTTATGCAAATCCGACGGCGAACGCTGGGACAGCGCGTGACGTCATCCATTCAGTAACCAGCAGGCTGCAGACAGAACACCCAGATGCTCTTCTCCTCATCTCAGGCGATTTCAACCACGTTTCACTGTCTCCCATTCTGCCCACTTTCACCCAGTATGTCACATGCCACACTAGAGACAATAAAACACTGGATTTGTTCTACGCAAACACTAAGGAGGCGTACACCTCATCACAACTCCCCCCACTTGGGAGATCGGATCACAACTTGGTTCATCTCCGGCCGGTGTACAAACCCCTAGTGCACAGACAACCTCCGGCCATGCACACTGTGGAGTTATGGTCTGAGGAGACAATGGACACTCTAAAGGACTGTTTTGAAGCCACTGCCTGGAAGCAGCTCTGCGATCCACATGGTGAGGACATCGATGGCCTCATCTGGAATTTCCCCGTCGTGGGACTAATAAAGGCTTATCTTATCTTATCTTATCTTATCTTATCTTATCTTATCATTCACACCTTCACGGGCTACCTCAGCTTCTGTGTGGACAAATCCGTTCCCACCAAGACCATACGGCGTCACTCAAACAACAAACCCTGGATCAACCCTGAGATAAAAACACTTCTGAGAGAGAAGAAGAGGATCTTCAGGTCGGGGAACAGGGAGATGCTGAAGTCCGTACAGAGGGAGCTGAGGAGAAAGATCAGAGAAGGCAAGGACAGCTTCAGGAAGAAGATGGAGGACAAGCTGCAACAGAGCGACATCAGCGGGGTCTGGAGAAACCTCAAAACCATCTCGGGGCTCCAGAATACCTCCCCCCAGGCCACGGGGGGCAGGGAGTGGGCGAACAACCTGAATCTGTTTTTCAATAGATTTGACCAACCGCCCTCCCCCCTGTCTGCACAACAACCACTGCTGCCTCTAAGAAATCAAGTCCTGCTGCCCACTCCCCACTCCACCGACACCCCCCCCCCACTCCCAACACACAGCCCCCCATCCTGACCCTGACCAAGACCCAGGTGAGGACGGAGCTGAGGAAGATCAAGGCGAGGAAGGCGTCGGGACCGGACGGCATCAGCGCAAAGCTCCTCAAGTCCTGTGCAGACCAGCTGTGTGGGATTGTGACGTATATCTTCAACATGAGCCTGAAACTGGGGAGGGTACCACAGCTGTGGAAAACATCTTGTGTGGTACCTGTACCAAAAACTTCCCACCCCAAAGACCTGAACAGCTACAGACCGGTGGCCTTGACGTCCCACTTGATGAAGACCCTGGAGAGACTGCTCCTTGCTCATCTCCGCCCCCTGGTGGAACCAGCGATGGATCCACTCCAGTTCGCCTACCAGCATGGCATTGGGGTGGAGGATGCGGTGATCTTCCTCCTTCACCGTTCTCTGTCCCACCTGGAGAAGCCCGGGAATATGGTGAGGATCATGTTCTTTGACTTCTCCAGTGCTTTCAACACCATCCAACCGATGATCCTGAAGGACAAGCTGCTGAGCGCAGGGGTGGACCAGCACCTGTCATCATGGATCCTGGACTACCTCACGAACCGGCCTCAGTTTGTGAGAACCCGGGACTGTGTTTCCGACACGATCATCAGTAGCACGGGGGCCCCCCAGGGAACGGTGCTGGCTCCCTTCCTGTTCACTCTTTATACTGCGGACTTCTCACACAACACAACACATTGCCATCTACAGAAGTTCTCTGATGACTCTGCGATCGTTGGTCTCATCTCCAACGGAGATGAAGTTGAGTACAGAGGGCTTATCCAGGACTTTGTGGACTGGTGCCATCGGAACTGCCTCCAGATCAACGCGAGGAAAACTAAGGAGCTGGTGGTGGACTGCCGCAGGCATGGGCAGCCCCTCACAGCACCAGTAAATATACAGGGAACAGACATCGAGATGGTGACATCCTATAAGTACCTGGGTATTCATCTGAACAATAAACTAGACTGGTCACACAATACTGATGCACTCTACAAGAAGGGACAGCGCAGGCTGTTCCTGCTGAGGAGACTCAGGTCTTTTGGTGTACAAGGGGCGCTGCTGAAGTCATTCTATGACACGGTGGTGGCGTCAGCCATCACTTTTGGAGTGGTCTGCTGGGGCAGTGGCATTACTGCAGCCGATAGGAAGAGACTGAACAAACTGATTAAGAAAGCTAGCTCTGTCCTGGGGCAGCGCCTTGATCCGATGGAGGAGATAGGAGAGAGAAGGACGGTGGCTAAACTGTCATCTCTGCTGGAGTCCGAGTTCCACCCTATGCAGGACATACTGGATGCACTGAGGAGCTCATTTAGCAGCAGACTACATCATCCCAGGTGCACAACCAAGAGGTTTCGTAGGTCCTTCCTACCAACGGCTGTCAGACTGTACAACCTAAGCAGGGCTGCTCGCAGAGATAGCAAAAAGACGTAACAAACTAATAGTTTTTTTGAATGCAAAAGATGCAATAGACTTACACAATGGTCCTCTCCGGCATACAACTAGGAACATACCGGTCGCTATGGAGGGTGGGAATATGTATGGGCACATAATCATACCATGTAGGATAACTAAATAGACGGTTATGCTGTTTCATCCTACCTAGCAACAATGCTCTGCACTGTGTGCGTTTATATATTTACATATTTATTCCATCTAGCTACAATGCTCAGCACTGGGTGTGTTTATATTTATATTTATATATCTATATATTTATTCCATCTAGCTACAATGCTCCGCACTGTGTTTTTATATATCTACATATTATTCCATCTAGCTACATTGCTCCGCACTGTGTGTGTTTATATACTTGCATATTTATTCCACCTAGCTGCAATGCTCCGTACTGTGGGTGTTTATATATTTACATATTTATTCCATCTAGCTACAATGCTCTGCACTGTGTGTTCATATATTCATATATTTATTCCATCCAGCTACAATGCTCTGCACTGTGTGTCTGTGTGTGTGTGTGTATATATATATTTTATAGTAATATGTACATATGTATATTAGCTGCTCTTGCTTGCTTGTTTTTTTTTTCTTGCCTTCTGATTGTTGCTCTGAGTGTTGCTATCCCTGTGCTGTTGCAATCCTGGAATTTCCCCGTTGTGGGACTAATAAAGGCTTTTCTTATCTTATCTTATCTTATCTTAAATATATATATATATAGACACACAGTGCAGAGCATTATGGTTGGTTGGTGAATGTGCAGCAGAAAGTCTAAGCTCTCTCTCCGCGGATGCAGCGGGCCAGCTGGAAGTCTTTGGGCATGATGATGACCCCCTTAGCAAAGAAGAGACCACCAGGTGGGCCTCGCTGGTCTCCTGCAGAGCCATGACGGCGAAGCTCAGGAAACGCAGGACGGTCTTGAAGTCCTGAGCGATCTCCCTCACCAGGCGCTGGACGGGCAGCTTACGGATGAGCAGCTCCGTGGATTTCTGGCAGCGACGGATCTCTCTCAGAGCCACGGGCCTGTGACGGCGAGGCCTCCTCACTCTGCCGGTGGCTGGAGCGCCTCTTCGAGCAGCCCTGGTGGCTAGCTGTCTCCTGGGGGGCTTCTTCCTCCAGTAGATTTTACGGGCGGTCTGCTTGGTTCTTGCCATCGCTCTTTATTATTCTGTCTTATATTTCTTGCACGCCGCCTAAACTCCAGCCCGGCACTCGCGTTGTTTTTGCTACAGCTCCCGGTATGTCGAGTTTCCCATTAGCACCGGGTGGCGGCCAAGTGCTAGCTAGCACTAGCTCCTCCCCGCTGTAGCGTCTCCCGCTGCAAACCGTGGCTCCGTCCGCCGACCCGGGAGACCCCCAGGGCGATCCGTGCGTCCGTGATATATATACAGAGTGAAAGGTGTAGAAAGAAGAAGGAAGATAAAAAAAAAGGCTGTTGCAACAGGCAGCCTACTCGTGTGGCGCCACCGGTCCGGCGGAACCGGAACCGAAAAAAACTTCTTCGAAAAAACTTCGAAAAAAACGAAAAAATCTTGCCTTGAATTCTCTTTTTCCTTTAAACGTCTAAGAAAAATACTTTTTCTTCTGTTTTGAGCTCAAACTTCTCTTTTATATGGAGTGAAACTCCATGTTCACAGACTTTTTTTATTTGATTTTGTTAAACTTTTTCCTGTTGTTTTTCTTAACTTACAATGTTTTAGAGTGGACTGATCGTTTTTCTCACACTGGAAGCTGTTTTCGCCAGTCACCACAACATCTGAAGAACTTGGATTTTGTGGCTTGAATTTTTTTTTATTAATCTTGTCTCTTCAATTCTGTGACTTTGATCAGACTTTGAACTATCTCCAAGTTATTTGGACCCGAGGAAGCCGCTGAAAAATTCTTGTGTTGTCCACACAGCGTACTCCGCGGCCAGCAGCCTCATCATCGTCGCTGGACCTCAGCTCCTGACTGCTTGTCCCTGGGAAGAAATATCTGCTGGCAGATATTCTCTGGTATAATCTTCAAATAAAGCTTCAGCTAAGGATCCAGCTAGAAGCGAACGGAAAAAAAAGGTCACGTGAGCAAGATTCCTTTGTTTCATCTGCTGAGTAATGCGATGTCCATCTCCTTAAAGTATATCATAATTTGTCTCAGGTTTAAAACTACTTCATAACTCTGATCAGAGCATTAAAGAGAAATAGTATCCCTCTTTTCATTAAATTCCATTTTTACTTTTTAGAGTAACCCAGAATTTCTTTTTCCATATAATCAGCTATGATAATTTTCTTCATAAAATTTGCATCCAGTTTTCTTCATATTTTGGTTACAGTTATTTCAGTCTCCATTTTCATCACAGTTACAAATTCATACTAACGTTTCCTTGGTTCCACAAATGTGGTTACACTCTTTTGCTCAATAATCAGTTATAAGTTGAATGTGATGCTTGATACTTGATTATTTCACTTTACCAACAAGTCTGTTGAATGTAATGTCATCTAATCTGTCTGATCATTAAAACTGTAAAAGGTATATGGAAGTTTCTCTTGATTTCTTTTCCTGTGTCTGTTTATGAAGTCACCCAGGAGAATTCACGAATATTTGAGACTGATTGAAGGTATCAAGATTGGTTATTAATAAATTGTCCTAGTTTTGGACTGGTGCCCCAAAAACAAGTTTTTCCCAGTGTGTGCGTGGACCTGAGGTAAAGCTTCATTTCCACCTACACCTATAGGTATAAATTAAATAATCTTTATACCTTATAACCAATTTTCCCTACAATGTAGTCGATCTGGGTTGAGACTCTGCCCAACTGGTATGTGATCAGGTGACTAGGTATCTTCCTGAAGCATGTGTTGCTGACGACCAGTTTGCAGAACATCGCAAACTACAGTACTCGCTCACCTTCCATGTTTCTTGTACCCCAACCAGATCCGCCATGAACACCTTCATAGCCAGCTGCAGCTGCACTGACATGGCTGCTCCAGTCTCCACACAGGATGGGAATCTCTGTCACAGGCACCTTTGCAACAGAGCAGTGGAGCTGGTCATAGAAGGGGTCTTGATCAGCTTCACTGAGGCCAACTTGAGGTGCATAAACAGAGATGAAGGTGTATACAAGCTTGCCAATGGTCATCTTGAGGATCATGATCCTATCTGATATGCGCTGCAGCTCGAACTCCTTCTCCACCCATCTCTCAGCTAGCAGCATGCTCACACCCCCAGTGCCTTTCTGGTTGCCAGTCCAGTAGAACTTGTACCGGGAGTCCTTGCCAGTTATCATCCTGTTCTGATTTGGGATCAGGCCCCCTTTCCATCTGGTCTCCTGCAAACAGTAGAGGTCGATTCTCCTTCTAGAAGCAGTCTCGACCACTTCACTCGCTTTCTTCTTGAGGGTCCCCACATTAAGTGAGCCAACCCTGAAACGTTTTGGGCGTTCGCATAATTCGCCTGAGCATCACATACCCAACCCTGCAGCTCCGCACCCCCAAGCTGCCAAACCACAAACATCACTGGCTCTTATGCTGCCAGCACCACCCGAACGTGAAACTTGTTGAAGTGTAGCCATAGAGATCAAAGTTTTTTTCACAGGGCCGCTCGTCCTAGCTGAAGCCCCTACTCAGACACTTGGAGTAGTCAGAGAATCACCACTGTTCCCTTCTGACTAGGGCTGTGTGCTTAGCCGTTATCGCCACCAAGGGCGATCCTCCGCCAAACCACAGCTCCTGCACAAGAGCATCATTCTGTTGAAAAGTCTGCCGCAGAAACTACCACTACCCAGGCAGTAACAGGCTATTTACGGGAATAGCTCCCGGTGGGGGTGGAATATAGTACAGACAGATACATTTTTTTTACAAAGGGCAGAGGAAAAAGATGTTGACCAGTCTGCCATACTGGGAAAACAGTTGCTGCTGCATGACAGCAGAGAAGAGCAGGTTATGTGCGCACAAACCCAATATTCATTATCTAATGATTTTTACAATTTTAACCTCATTCACTGTCATTCTTTTAAAAGAATGATTCAAAATGAAAATATCCCATTGTTTTGAATTAAATCTACAATTTTGCATTCACCAGAGAAGATTTATATAACTCTGGCCGAGATGAGCAATAATATAACTGAAGGAAATTTTACAACACGTGGACAAAGAGAAAGACTGGCATCATCTCTGAATTGAAGTGAACTGCACTCATCCATGGCCAAGCAAGGCTGTGGAGTTAAAAAGCTCCTTTGAAGTCTGTAAAAGATGGTGTGTGCTGGATTTTAAAAAAATGCTCACAAATGTAATTTTGCAACATTTGGACTCATTTCTCTAATTTTTCAAAACATGTAAAAGTCAGTCCAAATGTTATAGTGTGAACCCAATTTAGTGGAAAAAAAAATCACTGTATACGCGCCAGGCAAAACAATACAAACAGCCGTGGAAGGAGAAAATAGAAGCCATTGTCTTGAAACGTACTTACTATTTGGAAGTTTGTGATTGAAATGGCACTTGGAGAAAAAATGTTTCTGCCATTTGTAATGTTCAGATGCTCTGATATCAGAGATATCAGCATTTTGAATTGCCTCACGGGGATAAATAAAGTTTTTTTGAATTGAATTGTCCTTATTCTGGCAGCTTTACAGTTCTTTTCTGGATCAGCATTCCCGGTGTGTACGAATAATTAATACTTCAGAATCAGAATCAGAATCAGAATCAGATTTATTGCCATTGTTCATGTAGTACACAAACTAGGAATTTGTCTCGGTGCAATGCTGCAACATTAAACATGATAAAATAAAAGAAATAAACTATACATGCAATAAAGTGTAGAATAAGAGTGAGTAATACTGGTCAGCAGTTAAAATATATTAGCGAGCAGCAGATAATGTGGAGAACCATATAGTGCAGTCGGTAATGCAGGAAGAAAACAGTGATGATTGACATGAGTCTGGTTGAGCTGCTGTACATAGTGCACGAGAGTCAATAAATCACTTAGTGTTCAGCAGTCTGATGGCAGAGGAGAAGAAGCTGTTCATGTGACGGGAGGTTTTAGTCTGGATGGACCGAAGTCTTCTACCTGAGGGGAGGGGGGCAAACAGTACGTGACCAGGGTGTGAGGGATCGGCTATGATCCGGCCAGCACGCCTCCGGGTCCTGGAGATGTACAGATCCTGGAGAGATGGGAGCTTGCAGCCGATCACCTTCTCAGCAGTGCGCACGACGCGCTGCAGCCTTAGTCTGTCCCTGGCAGTGGCTCCTGCGTACCACACGGTTATGGAGGTGGTGAGGATGGACTCGATGATGGCTGTGTAGAACTGCACTAACATCTTGGTGGGTAGCTTGAGCTTCCTCAGCTGCCGCAGGAAGAACATCCTCTGCTGGGCCTTTTTGATGAGGGAGCTGATGGTCAGCTCCCACTTGAGGTCCCTGGTGATGGTGGTGCCTAGGAAGCGGAAGGAATCAGCAGTGGTGATGGGAGAGCCTGTGAGGGTGAGGGGGGGCAGAGGGGTTGTGACTTTCCTGAAGTCCACAATCATCTCCACTGTCTTCAGAGCGTTCAGCTGCAGGTTGTTGTTGTTGCACCAGGACGCCAGCTGGGCCACCTCTCTCCTGTAGGCGGACTCGTCGCCGTTGGAGATGAGCCCAATGAGGGTGGTGTCGTCCGCAAACTTGATCAACTTGACAGACTGATGGCTGGAGGTGCAGGAGTTGGTATAAAGGGAGAAGAGTAGGGGGGAAAGTACACAGCCCTGGGGTGATCCGGTGCTGATGCTAGCAGAGTCTGAGACAGTCTTTCCCAGCCGCACATGCTGCCTCCGGTCCGTCAGGAAGTCGGTGATCCACCTGCAGAGGGAGTCAGGCACGTTGAGCAGGGACAGCTTGTCCCGGAGCAGAGCGGGGCGGATGGTGTTGAATGCGGAGCTGAAGTCCACAAACAGGATCCTGGCGTAGGTTCCCGGGGAGTCCAGGTGCTGCAGGATGGAGTGGAGGGCCAGGTTGACTGCGTCGTCTACAGACCTGTTGGCTCGGTAGGCAAACTGCAGCGGGTCCAGGAGAGGGGTGGTGATGGACTTGAGGTGGGGCAGGACCAGGCGCTCAAAGGACTTCATGACTACAGAGGTGAGCGCTACAGGTCTGTAGTCATTAAGTCCAGTGATCCGTGGCTTCTTGGGGACAGGGATGATGGTGGAGGATTTGAGGCAGGACGGCACGTGGCATAGCTTAAGGGAGGTGTTAAAAATGTCTGTGAAGACAGGAGCCAGCTCTTTCGCACAGTGTCTCAGGGTGGAGGGAGACACGCCGTCCGGACTGGGGGCCTTGCGCGGGTTCAGTCTGGAGAACTGTTTGAGCACGTCCTGCTCACTGATGACAAGGGCAGGGGGGGAGGAGGGGGGGCGCCTTTGATGAAGTAGGGATCGTGGAGGCTGTGGAGCTGGAGAGAGGGGGGGAGTTGGACACAGATGATGAGGTGTCAAAACGGGCATAGTGTTGGGACAGTCTTTGACAAAGGGCTTTGTCATCCTGACCTTTAGGAGCCTGAGGCCGATAATTGGTGATTTGCCTCAGTCCTCTCCACACAGAAGCCGAGTCATTAGCAGTGAACTGCTGCTGGAGTCTCTCAGAATGCACAGATTTAGCTCTCTTCAGCTATCTGTTAAACCGATATTTAACCTCCCTGTAGCAGCCCCTGTCTCCACTTTTCAACGCTGCTTCCTTCTCCTTCCTGATCTGTCTGAGCTTAGCTGTGAACCAGGGCTTGTCATTAGAGTACCTCACCCTGGTGCGCGATGGAAGAATGTCCTCCTCACAAAAGTGGATATAAGAGTTCGCAGTGTCCGTGTATTCATCCAGATCATGTGTGGCTCCTTTAAACATGCCCCAATCAGTTATTTCCATGCACGTTTCCAGCTTCTCCTCAGCTTCACTGGTCCATTTCTTCGTAGTGCTCACAACAGGTTTAGTGAGCTTCAGTCTCTGTCTGTATGTGGGAATGAGGTGGACCATCACGTGATCAGATAATCCGAGCGCAGCGCGGGGAACAGCGCGATATGCGTCTGTCACTGTGGTGTAACAGTGATCCAGCGTGTTTATTCCTCTGGTGGGGCATTTAATAAACTGTTTGTAGCGGAGGAGATCGTGGCTCAGATTGCTCTGGTTAAAGTTGCCAACCACAATAACCAGAGAGTCTGGAAAAATCCGCTCCGTGTGTTGGATGTGATCCGCGAGCACGCGCTGAGCTTCGCGCGTGTCCGCGTCGGGAGGGACGTACACAGCGGCGAGGATGAATGATGAGGATGAATGAATACTTCCACAGGTGTTTTACAACTTCGATGACCTGGAGCTTCTGCCCTCTATGACTGATGGATCTTCAGACAGCGGCTCCGCTGGTGAGTCCTATGTTACCCTTTGTAATGGTAACAGTTTGACAAACATCTTGTTGTGACTGTAAATGTACATCTGTATTGCAACTTAAAAAATCCTGTCAATTGAGGAGTCTTTTTTAAAACCTCCTCACGTTCCTGTTTTTCTTTCTTCTTTTTTGTCTTTTGGACACCACTATCATTCATTCATTCATTCATTCATTCATTCATTTGTCCACAGATTCACTACTGGCCCACATCCAACCTTAATCAGATCAAATGTCAACTCTTAACCAATTAAATTAAGCAGGTGGGACAGATGTACACCTCAACAAATAAAAAAAAATTGATATGCTAAAACAAACCCTAAAATAAACGTTGGGCATGGCAGAATTAGAAAAAAAAAAGTTTTTTGTGGGGCCCCAAACAAGCCGGGGCCCCTTGGCTCCTGCCCCAATAAGCCCTCTTGATAATCTGGGGCAGGGCATAGAACTTTCTGGGAGGCTGAGAAGTGTGATTCCCCTAAAGTTGGAACACTCCCTCCGGTCACCCTTCTTAAAGATAGGAACTACCACCCCAGTTTGCATTGCCAAGGACACTGTCCCCAGCCTCCACACAATGCTGCAGAGGTATGTCAACCATGACAGCCCTACAACATCCAGGGCCTTGAGGTATTCAGGGCGAATTTCATCCACCTCCGGGGCCCGGCCACCGAAGAGTTTTTTAACCATTTCGGTGACCTCAGCCCCTGAGATGGGCAAGTCGTCCCCCTTGTCCTCAAGCTCTGCTTCCTCTGTGGAAGATGTGTCAGTGGGATTGAGGAGGTCCTGGAAGTATTCTTTCCACGGCTCGACAATGTCCCCACTTGAAGTCAGCAGCACCCCATCTGCACCATACACAGTGTGGACAGTGAGCTGTTTCCTTCTCCTGAGTCACTGGACAGTTTGCCAGAATCTCTTCGAAGCTGTCTGCAAGTCTTGTTCCATGGCCTCACCAAACTCCTCCCACACTCGAGTTTTTGCTTCAGCAACCACACAAGCTGCATTCTGCTTGGCCTGTCAGTACACAGCAGCTGCTTTGGGAGTCCCACAAGCCAACCAAGCTTGATTGGACTCCTTCAGCTTGATGGCTCCCCTCACCACTGGTGTCCACCACTTGGTTCGTGGGTAGCCACCATAAGATGCACCAACAACCTTGCAACTACAGCTCTGGACAGCTGCTTCAACAATGGAGGTGGACAACATGGCCCATTCAGACTCCATGTCTCCAGACTCAATTGGAATGTTATAGGGTTTTATATGGTAGTTTATTGTTGGTACAAGTATTAATGTCAATATGAATGTGAGTAGGAATGAAGCTTTCTTTTCATTACCAACACACATAATCTCGTGGGGCACCAGTCCAAAAGAATGGACAATTTTATTAATAATTTTGTATTTGTACCAATAATGAATCAGTCTCAAAAACCCTGTGAGTTCTTGTCTGCCTTTAATCGAGAAGATGGATGTGAAATCAAACAATAGCTCCCATATTGTAGAGGATGACTTTCACAAACGAGACTGAGTTTATTTCTCAGGAAAAGTTTATTGTGAGGCTACATCCTCTATCAAGCAAAGTATCTCAGCAAAGAGGCAGAACAATCATACTTCACAGCTCTTATACTCTCCAGAGACACAAAACCCCCAACATCAAATATCACATCCCCAACACACAGTCCTTCAGTAAACATATAGCCTCCGAGGCTCCTTGGCGTCTCCATTGTCTCTCAACTCTTCAGCCTCGGGGGGTCCTGCTGGGACATTCTCTCTGACTTCCCATCTCTCAAGAAACCACTTCACACCTCCCGAGGTCTCTGCCGGGTCAGGTCCTCTTGGTCGTTTAGACGTGAAGCCTCCAGAGTATGCACCGTCATGCCTACTAAGTATATGTGAGGGAAAATGCATACCATACATGCATACCATATATGCGCCCTAAATGTGCGCCATATAACCCCCCCCCCACGTCTAAATAAGGACAACTTACACCCCAGATGCATAGAATCATGACATATCACACAGAACGAAAAAAACTGGCACAACATATCACACATCCAACTGCTTGGGCTTCAACCTCCTGCCATATCTGCTGTGAGCAGGTCTCGCTCTGCCTGTGGCTGTCTCTTGCATCTGTGGATCAGAGTCATTAGCACATCATTGTGAAAGCTTAGAAGAGTGTCTCCCCGGTGGCCTGCCACGACGGGGGGCCCTGGCTACTTGCACCTGTTCATCAGCTAACACAAAAGCGGGTTTGAGTCTGTTAATGCAGACTAATTCCCTCCTGTCTCCCAAATCGAGCAAAAAATGCTTTTCCCCGGTTTCTAACACTCTGAATAGTCCATCATAAGGTGGTCTTAAACCTAACCTCTGTGCGTCGTGTCTAACAAAGACAAATTCTGCATTCTTTAAGGCTTTAGGCACAAAAACGCGTGGAAAACTGTGATGAACTGGACCGGGGAGGGTGTTTGATCCCGCGTCACTCTGCAGCAGCTGAGCGGGGGGGCAATCTGGTGCGGGGTTCTCAGGAAGGAATTCTCCCGGTAACCGGAGAGGTTGGGCGAAGACTAGCTCGGCCGGAGAGGCTTGCAAATCTTCCTTAGGTGCTGAACGCAACCCTAATAAAACCCATGGAAGCTTATCAACCCAATTTGTGTCCGTGAGAGCCGCTCTGAGGGCTGCTTTCAATGACCGGTGAAAGCGTTCGCACAAACCATTGGCCTGGGGGTTATACGCAGTTGTGCGATGAATTTTCACCCCCAGGCTGAGTGCCATGGATGACCAGAGCTCGGAAACAAATTGGGGTCCTCTGTCAGACGTTATGTCTGACGGGACTCCAAAGCGCGCGACCCAAGCCGTTAAAAAAGCGTGCGCAACGTCTGCTGCTGTGGTCGACGCCAGGGGAATCGCCTCTGGCCAGCGCGTAGTGCGGTCCACCATAGTTAGAAGGTGTGTGAACCCCTGTGACAGCGGGAGGGGTCCCACCAAGTCGACATGCACGTGGTTGAAGCGTTTGGCTGGGATGTGAAAAGGTTCTAGAGGGGCCCGCGTGTGCTTGTGTACCTTTGCTCTTTGACACGCTGCGCAGGCTGCGGCCCATTCTTTGACCTGTTTACGCAGCCCCGGCCAAACAAATTTCTCTCCCACCATTTTGATCGACGCGCGAACGCCCGGATGCGCCAGCGAATGTATTAAGTCAAAAACGCGGCGGTGCCATGCAGCTGGGACCACGGGGCAGGGGTGCCCCGTGGAGATATCGCAGATTAGAGGGGGCATACCTCTTTGATGCACCCTGTGCTCCAGCCTTAGCCCTGTTGGCCCAGACTGGAGCGCGCGCACGTCCGCATCATTAACCTGCTCGGCGGCCATGGCTGCATAATCTAACCCAACGCAGACCGGGGCTGCGAGCGCTTCCGCGCCGCAAGCCTGGCCCGTGTCTACAGCCGCCGAGTCTGCCCCCTGGGGGCCTGGCAGTGCAACTGCGCGCGAGAGACAATCTGCCACTACATTGTGTTTGCCCGCCACGTGTTGAATGTCGGTGGTAAACTCCGAAATCGCGGCCAGCTGTCTCTGTTGTCGGCCCGACCAAGGCTCTGAAATTTTAGCCATTGCAAATGTTAATGGTTTGTGGTCAACAAACGCGGTGAAACGGCGCCCTTCCAACCAGAACTGGAAGTGGCGGATGGCCAAATGCAGGGCTAAAAGCTCCCTATCAAACGCGCTGCATTTACGCTCGTTATCGCGCAATGTTTTGCTGAAAAACGCAAGTGGTTGCCAGCTCCCTGCTACCAGTTGCTCGACAACCGCCCCCACTGCCACGTCGGAAGCGTCCGTGGTTAGTGCCATGTGAGCTGCTGGCACCGGGTGTGCCAATAATGCAGCGTTCGCGAGGGCCGATTTGACCTGTGAGAAAGCGCACTCCCGGTCCGGGGACCACTCGACCTTAGTTGCAGGTTTTTGCTTCTTTAGTGCCGCGTACAATGGGTGCATGAGCTGTGCCGCGTTGGGGAGGATCGGTTATAAAAATTGACCATCCCCCAAAATTTTTGCAGTGCCTTAACTGTCTGCGGTTGGGGGAAATCCGTTATCGCGCACACTTTATCAGGCAGCCGGACCGCGCCTTCTGGAGACACGCGGTGCCCCAAAAAATCGATTTGCGCTACCCCGAATTGGCATTTCGCTGGGTTAATTATCAGCCCGTGTTCTGTCAGCCTCTGAAAAACGGCTGTGAGGTGGCGTTCGTGTTCGACTTCGGATGCACTGGCTACCAAAATATCATCCAAATAGGCGAACACGAAAGGGAGGCCGCGCAATACTGCATCCATCATGCGTTGAAACGTCTGTGCTGCGCCTTTGAGGCCGAAAGGCATGCGCAAAAACTCGAAAAGCCCGAAAGGGGTTATAACTGCCGTTTTGGGTATGTGTTGCGCGCGGACTGGGACTTGGTGATAACCGCGCACCAAATCTATTTTGGAAAAGATGCGCGCCCCCGCCAAATGTGCCGAAAAATCCTGGATGTGCGGAATCGGGTAGCGGTCGTGTGCTAAAGCATTATTTAATCTGCGGAAATCACTGCAAGGGCGCCATGAGCCGTCAGCCTTGGGGACCATGTGCAGGGGTGACGACCAAGGGCTGTTCGAGCGTCTAACAATGCCCAGTTTTTCCAAGTTGGCGAATTCCTCGCGTGCGATGGCCAGTTTAGCTGGGTCCAAGCGCCGAGCTTTTGCAAAAACAGGGGGGCCAGAGGTAGTTATGAAATGCTCGACCCCGTGTTTGGCAACTGACGCTGAAAATGTTGGGACCGTGAGTGCTGGAAACTGATTGAATAGTGCATGAAACTTACCACCCGCAGCTGTGACACTGGGATGTGCAGAAGGCAGGGCCACCCGAGCTGTGCAGGAGATAGAGTAGAAAGACAGTGCATTTACAATACGTCTATTAGTAAGATCAACTAATAAACTGTTTGAGCATAAAAAGTCAGCACCTAGCATGTTGTTGCTAACTGCGGCTACGACGAAGGTCCACTCGAAGGTGCGGCCGTGGAGGGATAGGAGGAGCGTCTTCTCCCCATAGGTTTTGATCGTGGAGCCGTTCGCCGCTAACACCAGGGGTCCGCTGGCAGGCGTCAGCATGTCCGCGTAGGCAGGCTTGACAAAACTTAGCTGGGAGCCTGTGTCCACCAGGAATTCTTTCCCTGAATTTGCATCTGTCACGAAAAGCAGCTTGTTCTTCGCGCCGAGAGTCACAGCTGCTACCGGCTCTCGGTCTTGGCGTTTCCCTGGTGCTGGTATCGGCACGGTGGGGCGCATCTGCGCGCTCTCTCGGCGAAGCGTCGATGGTAGAAACAGAGGGTGTTGTCAGCTCCGCTTCTCCTGGCCTCTGCCGCTGCTGACATCAGTGGATCCGGTGCTGCAGCCTCTGGTCTCCCCTTGTCTCGCGGAGGTGCGTTCAGCTCTGCTGCTGCCGTCGTGGCTGCGTGCCGTCTATGGGCGTCGACGAGCTGCTGCGCCTCCTGGCCCAGCTCGTGGTAGTCACGGTTGTTGAGTAGCTGTGAGCTGGCCAGGGTGACTCTCACTGCTGGCGGTAGCGTTCTGAGAAAGAGGTGGGCGAAGATAAAGCTGTCATCATCTTTGCCTCTCAAGCTCATCATCTTTGCCATCAGATCTGCTGGCCTGTCTGCTTCCCCTTCTGTCAGCGCCAGGAGCTTCTCTGCTCGCTCTCCCAGCGAGGGAGTGAAGGCTTGAATGAGGGCGGCTTTCAGTGCGCCATACTTGTCGTCTTGGGGCGGGTGGTTGGTCAGGCTCTCCACCAGCTGCACTGTGAGGCTGTCCAGCTTCGCGACGACATGGTAGAACCTCGTTGCGTCCGCTGAGATTCCCCGAAGGTGGAACTGCGCCTCCACAGTGGTAAACCAGGAGCGCGGGTTATGTTGCCAGAAATCGGGCAGCTGTAGTGTGGTAGCTGCGTTAACCCGGTTGGCCCCTGAAGAGTCCGGTGCGGAAAGATCGTCGCCACCGGCCATGGTTTGTCGTAGGTCACCAGTGTAGAGGATGACTTTCACAAACGAGACTGAGTTTATTTCTCAGGAAAGGTTTATTGTGAGGCTACATCCTCTATCAAGCAAAGTATCTCAGCAAAGAGGCAGAACAATCATTCTTCACAGCTCTTATACTCCCCAGAGACACAAAACCCCCAACATCAAATATCACATCCCCAACCCACAGTCCTTCAGTAAACATATAGCCTCTGAGGCTCCTTGGCGTCTCCATTGTCTCTCAACTCTTCAGCCTCGGGGTCTCCTGCTGGGACATTCTCTCTGACTTCCCGTCTCTCAAGAAACCACTTCACACCTCCCGAGGTCTCTGCCGGGTCAGGTCCTCTTGGCCGTTTAGACGTGAAGCCTCCAGAGTATGCACCCGTCATGCCTACTAAGTATATGTGAGGGAAAATGCATACCATACATGCATACCATATATGCGCCCTAAATGTGCGCCATAATATGTCTTTTCAATAGTTTAATGTGAAATTTCAGGATAGATGAACACATTCAGATAACTTTAAAACAGGGAATTCAACATGTATCATGAGCACCATAGACAGTTATTGAATTACTGAGCATAATGTGTATTATCAAACATTTGTGGAACCAAAGAAAAACAGAGCTTAAATTAGAACTGTAATGGATGATGAAAAACCATAAAATAGTATTGGTTAAGAAAAATGGATTCAATTTTATGAAGAAAATAATGATTAAACTATTAATAAAAAAAGAAAATCTGTGTTACTCTGAAAAGGAATGGAGATTAATACAAAGACAAATGTATTTGAAGTTTTGAAAGGAGTTCGAAGATATTAGGTTTATAGAATCTATACCAGGAATATTCTGAAGAGTTAACTCTAATCTGGACAACAGACCTTCAACACAGCAGAGTCAGATTGCACCCCCTGGTGGTAGCAGGCCTCCCACGTGCCAACCTTGATCCGGATGGATGTCTGTGGATTCTGTTGCGAGAGACTGGCAAACAGGTTCTGCCACATGGCCCTGCACCTGGAGATCACAAATGTGAGCTGGGTACTCATTCAGCTGGCCAATGTCTTTTTATCTACAGCAAAAGGAATTTGGCCAGGTGGTCAAATTCCAGATAATATTTGGTTATCATTCAAAGTCCGATCAGAAAATCAAACCTAATGGAAAAAAACAAACCACAAATCCGCTTCTTTTTTCTTTTGTTGTGGTCAGAACAAAGTTGATTTAAGCTTAGCAAAAATCAAACAAAGTCTTCTTAACACAATAATTTAAGGAAAAAGAGTAAAATAGGAAAAAATGAATTTTAAAGAAAAGAAAAAGAAATTTTCACAGAGCATGGACTCTAGGCCTACTTGGGGGGTGGAAGAGCAGAAGCTCTGCTCCTTCCAGAGTCACTCCCAGCCTGCTGGACTCAACTGACCAACTCACGAACAAAGGAATGTTTTTCCAAGGTGTGGCAGGATGGCACAATAAATTTTATGACAACTGAGCTTGACCAATTACATTCAAAGATCAGGGCTGGATTTGCCAAACAATGTAAACTGCGAACAAACAATGCAATCTGCAAACAAAGCGTCCACATTGTAAATCTGATAATTTCTTTATGGTAGGCATGCAAAAATTAATTCTCCCTGAAAATAAAGCAACACATATCAAATCATATCAATAAAAGCATTTCAAACCATAATTGTCATTCACAGGGTCCCACCATATCTTCAATAGCGGATACTGTCTGCGGAGAAAGATGGGTTAATTTATTGTTCACAATTCATAGTTTAACTTCAGAGAGAGAAATATTCCCATGTTATCCATTGGAGGGCAATGTTGGACTTTTGAGTTTCACTGAGGAGTCTTCCTGTCAGGGTCTGTGGAATGTCATCATAAAAAAACCCCTCATTTTCGCATTCCTTTGGCAAATGGATGTGAGGGGAAATGATTCCAGGTCTTGAGCAGGGATTAACGTATCCACTTTATGGCCTGATGGCATAGGGTTTCACAGCTCTGATCTTGGGTGAAGAAAAGAAATTCATGACCAGACTTTTGGGTTAAACAATTTCTCCTCAGCAAAGAATGATTTTATAAATTGGAACCCAGCAGTTAACACTACAATGTGGTGGGAGCTGAAGACGTCTCAGACAGAGGCCTCAGCCCAGCACACCCTCACTGTACGTTTATGGCTGCCAGGTCTGAATGGCATCCTACCCCACCATCGGATCCAACTCACCACCAGGTGGTGATCATTTGACAGCTCTGCACCTCTCTTTACCCGAGTGTCCAAGTGTCCAAGACATACAATCATAGATCTGATGACACAATAACAAAATCGATCATCGACCTGCGACCTAGGGCATCCTGGTGCCAGGTGCACATATGGACATCCTTATGCTTGAACATAGTGTTCATTATGGACAAATTGTGGTTAGAACAGAAGTCCAATAACTGAACACCACTCGGGTTCAGATCAATCAGGCTGTTCCTCCCAATCACACCCCTCCAGGTTTCCAGTATGACAATGGAGTCTCCCAAGAGGAGCACTTTCCAGCATCGACACCTGAGCCACATAGCACAGGACCCCTCTGCAGGTGGTGAGCCCATCAGAGGGTGGAACCATCTAGCTCCTTTGGGCTGAGCATGGCCGGGTCCCTTGGGCAGAAACCCGGCCACCAGATGCTCACCATCGAGTCCCTTCCCTGGGCCTACTAAATTTTAGACTTTTTTCCTGTAAGTCTGACAGATTTTCACACTATTTTTTTTCTTATTCTCTTTAGCTTCCATCTAATAAATGTACAACTTTTTTCTTATAGACTTAAAATTGACATGGTTGCTTGACCCAGGAGACAGACACTGACACGAGTAGAGTGATTAGACAATTATTTATTAACCCAGTGAAGTTAGTGTGTGTGTGGATGAGTGTGATGCTGACAGACAGCTGGAGCTGAGCGAGTCTCGCTGCGACCTGGCAACCCTGGAAACACACAAACACAAGGGATTAATGCATCTCGCAGCAACGGGAGATTGTGATTTGTGCTGCTTACTTGCAGGTGCCGCTGAGAGACTTCTGTCCGTTCCGTGACTTGATGTGGCTGGGTGAGCGTGGAGCTTGGCGCTGTGAAGGTGAGGAGAAGATCCGAGGAGGAGGAGGAGAAGCCCCGTTGTCAGGGGAGACGGGCCCGCCGCCAGGGAGGTCCACCTGTGGACAGGGGAAGTTACTTTGACAAGGTAAGGTTTGCTGATGCTTACGTGACGTGGCTTGGCGAAGAGGCTTCGTAGTAGCTCTGGCTTGAGGTCGTGTCCTTGACGCGTTGCGTGGCGAAGACGACAGACGACTCCGTGCAGAGCAGTCAGTGACACCGGCTTTTAAAGCCTGCTGGTTATTGGCGGCAGGTGTGTGCGCAGCTGGAGCTGATGACGGCCCAGCGGTCACCATGACAAAAATTTTGTCATAAATTTTTGATTTTGTAACTAAATTTGGATTTATATATATTTTTAAATTTAAATTTACAACTTTTTCTTGTTCCTTCTCATTTTTTTCCATAAATTTGTGACTTTATTAAAATAAAACTATGCATGTATTCCCTGGAGTATAATCCAAATCATATATAAATAAAATGTAAACATTGAATACAATGAGGTAGGATAGAGAAGCAATAACTTCCTTAAAGAAATTAGTGTAATCCAAAGTAACTCACAGTGAGGTTTTTTTTTTCCTTTTTTGCCACTAACAGGTGCTTTGGCAGCATTAATAAAATTTTCAGACAAAATTAAAACTGCAGTGTTTTTAAGAAAGGAAACAATCGGTACACCAATGTCTCCTATCAGCAGCAATTTAGCATCCTCATTAAACATTTTCCATCTTGAAATGACAAGAGTAAGACGTTGTTAATGTTACTTGCCTCAAATTAAAACAGTGTTAGAGGAATCTTCAAAAGGACGTGTCTCTTGTAGGCTAACAAAGATAACAGCTATTTAATCAAAGCATTAGTTGCACTGACCACACACTGAAGCGAGCAACTCCAACACCGGCACACACCTGTCAGTGGAGCGGCAGGACACTGACGGTATGAGGAGCTTTGCTGAAATCTAATGGCCATTTTCCACTAGCACCTACTCAGCCTGACTCTCATTGACTCTACTCGGTTTGTAGGGTTTTCCATTAGTACCTAGTACCTACTCTGCTGGAATTCCAAGCAAGCTGAGTTGAGCTGAAAATGTGATGTCAACAGACTGCAGGCCACTCATTGGCCAGGACGTAATGTCACTGGATGTCATAAGAGTGACGTCTTCACAAGAATCAAACTCACCGTTTGTAAATTTGGCAACAATGACTGTTAGTTTTTATTATTTCTGTGATAATCAATAAGATAAATGGCTACACACAAATCAACACCGTGGTCCAATAACAAGGTGTAGACCAGGGGTCACCAACCGGGCTATTTGAGGGAAACAAGTAATTGGAAACTCTTGTGCCTGTCTGATCTCTCTATCGAAGATGTCGAAGATTTATACATCTTCGTAGCAATGGTCATCGGGATCGTTCTGATTGGATCTGGGATTCGTCAAACAGGTTCATTTTGTCTTCTTTTAATTATTTATCCCTTTTTTTTTTCCTTTGAAAGACAAAAGTAAAATAGAAAGATGTCTTTACCTTCTTTACATGTTTCAACTGCACTGCAGCCTTCATCAGAAGAGTCAGCTGATTGCTGCCAGGTGACATTTATCAGCTGATTTTCGTAGGCGGGGCCAGCTCAGCAGATCTGTCAGATCCACCGAGCCGGCCCCGCCTCCCGCGGGTATTACGTGGAAGTTATGGACAAGTTTGCATTAAAGACTTCCGCCGGCTGGAGAAATTGGAGAAAACACGGGCACGCTTCAGAAACCACCTACGATTCAACCTCCGTTGCAGAGATGAGGAGGTCACACCCCAAAGCCTCAATATAAGGAATCCAATCCCGACCAAGAACGCAGAAAAAATCATCAACAAAGCACGGAAAGACCTTATAAAAGAACGTATAAGAATAACGGCAAATAAAGTAGACAAAATAAACAACCAAATCAAAGAGGAAACGGACATGTTTAAGCAACGCTACCCGACGGACCAGAAAACGCAGGAGCAGATAAAAGCACAACTGAAACACGCACACGAACAAGAATTCATTACAACGAAAAACCGCCAATTGAAAAAATTAAAAAAACTCACAGAAAGAAAGAACGGACGAAGACAAACACACACGGAAAAGAACGATAAGTGGGTCAAAAACCTATCACAACGCACACTCACGGACACGGAGAAAACAGTGCTGAACAGAGGACTGAACTTCGCCATCACACCAGCCAGAATCCCCCATGAAGAATACATCCTCGCAACAGAACTGGCATGCGAAAAAATCCAGGACCAAGGAGAAAAAGCAGCACTCCGGAACGCAGTCGCAGGAATCCTCAAAACGGCCAAATTACCACAAAGCAACGTTACAAGAAAAGAAAAAAAAGCATTAAACTCACTCAAGACAGATAAAATGATCACAATACTCCCAGCAGATAAAGGCAGAACAACAGTAATTTTGGACACGGAAACATACGAAAAACAGATGGAAACCATGTTGGCAGACAGTAACACATACGAAATCATTAAAACAAACCCGACAGAAGAAAAGAAAAAAATGCTCAAAGCCCTTCTAAAACCTCTATTAGAAAGCAATAAAATCACAAAGGACGCATATGATCACCTGATCCCCACAGCCAGCATCACCCCTCGGATTTATGGAACACCGAAAATACATAAAAAGGATATCCCACTGCGGCCAATAATAGACAGCATTGGATCAGTCACATACAACTTATCAAAAGCCCTAGCTGAAATCATCAAACCCCTCCTTGGACTATCAGACTTTCACTGTAAAAATTCAAAAGAGCTGGCACAAGAACTCAAAGACATAAAAATAGAATCAGACGAGATCCTCATCTCACATGACGTCATCTCTTTATTCACAAAGACTCCTATTGACGTCACACTACATATAGTGCAAGAACGCCTCAACAAGGACAGTACCCTAAAAAGACGCACCAACCTCACAGTCCATGACATATCCAAATTACTACAGTTTGTTGCAAAATCCACTTATTTTCAATTCAGAGGAAAAATCTACAAACAAAAAGAAGGATTTGCAATGGGAGACCCACTATCAGCCATCATGAGCAGTTTTTTTATGGAGGATCTGGAAAATAAAGCCATCAACACAGCACCCACAATATGCAAACCCACCCTTTGGAAGAGATACGTAGATGACATTCTGGAAAAAATAAGGAAAGGACATACACAAGAACTCACTGACCATCTGAACAGTACAGACAGTACGGGGAACATAAAATTCACACACGAAGAGGAGGAAAATGGCACCATAGCCTTTCTGGACATGAAAATCCACCACAACGAGGACGGCAGCATAAAAATCACAGTCTACAGGAAACCAACCCACACAGATCAATACCTACTTTGGACATCGGAACACCCCACAGCACACAAGCTATCAGTCGTCAGGACATTATATGAACGAGCCACCATCATCACGGAACAAGAAGACAGACAGGAAGAGGAAAACCACATAAAACATGCACTTATACGCTGCCAATATCCAGTATGGGCCATAAACAAAGGGAAACAGCAAGTCAAAAACAAAGAAAATAAACAGGACACAAGACATAGAACAAAAGCTGAAATCAAAAACAAGGACACCATAACTATACCATACATACGAGGGATCACGGAACCAATTCAAAGGATCATGAAAAAATACAAAATAAACACAGCAGTCAAACCACACAAAAAATTAAGACAGTTATTAGTACACCCCAAGGACAGAATAGAACAAGACAATAAATGCAATGTATTATATGAAATATCATGCAGATCATGCAACAAAACCTACATTGGAGAAACCGGAAGATTATTCACCACAAGAAAAAAAGAACACCAAAAGGAATGTGAGAAGGAAACGCAAGGACGACTCACAAGATCACAAAAAGAAAAAGCAGAACAAGAAACATTAAAATCAGCTATATCAGACCACTGCAAAAGAAATAATCACATCATGGACTGGGACAACACAAAAATTATTGGATCGGAGAGCAACAGACACAAACGTTGGATCAAGGAGGCAATAGAGATCAGAAAGCGGGGAAAAGACACCATGAACCGAGATGAGGGGGCCTTTATGCTTTCTCACACCTGGGACCACATTCTCCAGAGACCATCTGACGGCGGGAGGCGGGGCCGGCTCGGTGGATCTGACAGATCTGCTGAGCTGGCCCCGCCTACGAAAATCAGCTGATAAATGTCACCTGGCAGCAATCAGCTGACTCTTCTGATGAAGGCTGCAGTGCAGTTGAAACATGTAAAGAAGGTAAAGACATCTTTCTATTTTACTTTTGTCTTTCAAAGGAAAAAAAAAAAAAGGGATCTGGGATTGTCCTGATGTACCGTAAATTGATGAAGATGGACGTAGCCTATCAAAATGCTGGCCAGGCGAGGCTTAACCATCAAATTGAACAAATGGGGAGGACTCTGACAGCGGCTAATGGAGAACTGTCTAGGAAAATGGATTACATCATGATCACGCTGAGAGCCGTCCATGAAGAATTCAACGTCCAGCACTGAAGGATTAAAGTACTGAATCTGTAAGAGAATATAAAGTCTTTTTCTCTGGGATCAGTGCTATTCGACTAATCTGACTTGCCCTCACACAATGTCCTCCAGATTATCTGCAGTTTTTTGTTTCCAAAACATTTGAGCTGCATTGACTCTACAGACAGCCAGTTGCCTGGCCCAAGGACAAATGCCAGCCGCTAGACAAAACATCTCCTGCCGAAGAGACTTTGTTGTTCTTAACTGATATAAACACCTCCACTCAACACTGCACCCACACTGACTCAATAACTGATGAGAAGATCATTCACTCACTGCTCTCTTTGTGTCTTTGTGTACATTCTTGTCTGCTAATTGTGCATTGAGGGCTTTTTTTCTTGTAATCATAATATTGATCATATATGACCGGTATTCTGACAATCAATGGTTTTTTGCTCTTTCCTATTGTGTTATCCTTTTCTTCCCTATGCATCCTGTACCCATCTGATGACAGGCGCGTTTCGACGCTGCCGCGTCACCGGAAATGCAGGTCGTTTTCTGCGTCAAGTCAAATCCCTCGTATGTTATCAGTTGTTTACTGTTAATGTACTTGGCAATAAATCCTTTTCTGAGTTCTGAGTTCTGAGTTCTAAAATAACAAATTGTATGTGTGTGTGTGTGTGTGTGTGTGTGTATGTATATATATATACACACATAAATAAATAATTATCAATAACTTAGAGTGGGTAACAGACAAGATCAATATTCAACACTTTATTTTTATTAATCTCAGCAATTGTTCAGATGATCCCTTCTACATTTCATAAAAAAATGTCCAGTTTTCACCAGTCCCTTTTAACCATAAAAAACTAAACCCTTTTAATTCATGAACTATGTTCGAACTATGTTCGTCTTTAAGACAAAAGAAGAGGAAAACAGCAGCCTTGTGTGTAGCAGAATGGAATGTATGCACTCTGTTGGACAGAACAACATCACAGCGCCCAGAAAGACAGACCCCGCTTGTGGCCCTGGAAATGAATAGGTACAATGTAGACACAGCTGCACTTAGTGAAACAAGATTGCCTGGATATGACAGCTTGGAAGACCATGGGTACATCTTCTTTTGGAGTGGGAGATCAACTCAAGAAAGGAGAGAAGCAGGAGTGGACTTTGCAGTTAGAAAGGAGATAGCAGCAATGCTTGATGAGGAACCGGTGCCAATCAATGACAGGATAATGACTATGAGACTCCCACTACAGTGGAAGATGTATGCCACATGTAACCCTTGCCTTATGTTAATTAGGTAAGGGAAATTATTAAGTGTAGACCAGTTGCTAGGTTCGTAAGGGTTACAATAAGGAATTAAAATGAGTGTGGAATGAAATAGCTGGAGGCAAGAAATGAGCAATAATGGTTGTTATTTGTAGAGATAAAGCGAACAATATATACAAACAATTTACAAATATACAAATATAACAACGGCCGGCATGAAATAAAACCCCAAAAATGTCCTACTGAGCTCAGTGTTTGTTTGTCCTTTTGGTTTAGTCGTTTGACCAATCAAGATATCTTGTATCTCCAGACTCAGGTTTCTTTTCCTCTTTTAAAGCAGCGGCTTGAGTTGTTACCACTTCGAATTTTGTGCACTGGAGAGAGGAAGGATGTTCTTCAATCGAGATCTTGGTCAGATCTCGGTTCAGTCTCGGTTCAGTCTCGGGTCAGGTCTCGGGTCAGGCTCGCCATCTCCATTCGGAGAGAATCCAGGATCCAGAAGGTTCTTAATCGGCACCCAAAAAAAACCTAGCCTGCACAACAATAATGGTATTATTGTTTACAGCTAGCTACCCATCTGATGACAGGCGCGTTTCGACGCTGCCGCGTCACCGGAAATGCAGGTCGTTTTCTGTGTCAAGTCAAATCCCTCGTATGTTATCAGTTGTTTACTGTTAATGTACTTGGCAATAAATCCTTTTCTGAGTTCTGAGTTCTGAGTTCTAAAATAACAAATTGTGTGTGTGTGTGTGTGTGTGTATGTATATATATATATATACACACATAAATAAATAATTATCAATAACTTAGAGTGGGTAACAGACAAGATCAATATTCAACACTTTATTTTTATTAATCTCAGCAATTGTTCAGATGATCCCTTCTACATTTCATAAAAAAATGTCCAGTTTTCACCAGTCCCTTTTAACCATAAAAAACTAAACCCTTTTAATTCATGAACTATGTTGAACCATGTTTGAAAAAGTTATGCAACATTTAAGAAAAATCAACTTTCATATTAAATAAATCTTATCACATTTTTAACTGAACAAATCTGCTGCAATTCTGCTCAAAATGTGTTACATTTAATAAACACACTTTTGTGTGTTCTTCTTCACTGGAATTATATCCATACAGTTCTTGCCAAGAATCATGCTTGAGCAACCAGCACTGTCCTTTCATGAGAAGAAACTAAACAAGCACTGAGAGTGCTTATATGCACGGTGGCGCAGTGGTTAGCACCGCGGCAGCAGTTTACCCTCGGCCGGGGGATCGCGGGGATCGTGGGTTCAATCCCTGCCCCCGGCCAACAGTGATCTGTGTGGAGTTTGCATGTTCTGGTGGTGCATGTTCTCGTTTTTCATGCAAAAACATGCAGGTTAAGGAGTTAAGGGGTGCTTGCGCACGCAGCGGCTGGTGGCTTGTTACCGGACTGCAGAACAAATCTACCTACAGGTACAAGGTAAGTCCAAAAAAAAAAAAAAGAGTGGGTAGTGAAGTGGCGCTTTGCCATCGCCCCGCAAATGAAATACACGCAGCTTCCTTTCACGGTAGTAAAAAAGAACTCTTCCTCCCGCTCACTTTGAAAATGATAAATTTTCTGTCTTTTTTTTGCCATGTTTTTGGGCTTGGAAACCGCACTGCGCCCACCATCTTAACTACCCGCTAGCTAAGCTTACGCTCCACAAGCGCGAAGGTTTTGTCATGCGCACAATACTGACCTTTGAACTAGGTCAGAGTTCACCTTAACTTTACGTATAATAAACATATTTTCATTTTTTTTATTTTTAAGACATTGTCATTTTAAAATCTATATAAATGCAAGTGTGATTTTAAAAAATATAAAAAATATAAAATAAAAAATAGCGGCAGAAAAAATTACATCTGCAGCTCACTTGCGAGTTGTGCTATTTTTAGAACAGGCCTGCGGGCGACACATGTGGTCCCTGCGGGCGACATGGTGCCCGCGGGCACCGCGTTGGTGACCCCTGGTGTAGACTCTTCTGTGCTTGGCAGCTGATGAGAGAATTCAGAGGGAGGTAGACAGAACTACCCGAAATGAAGAAGTATACCAGGAGGTCTCCAAGCTGATGGCTGCTCACGGGTAACACCGGACATTAAAAGTTTATTACCAGACCATCAAGGACCACAACGGCCCAACGGCCGAAGTGGGTCGAACAGGGTTCAACCATTACAGGCACCGACCGGAGAGCAACGGGAGGGAGAGTGGCCTTGACTCGGCCACGGCATAGTTGAAAATGTCGGCCACTGCACTGTTAGAAACCGTGTTAGAAGATGGTGAGTGTTTTGTGATTTTAAGCATCTTTTACATTATTTGTCCCATTGGTGGCAAGCTCACTTTAAATAAACAAGGATATCACTGTTGTTTCCTGTATGCAGACAATGAGCTAGCTAGTCAGCTAGCTAGCTAGGTAGCTAGCCATAAATGCAAACACTGTGCTTTGCTTGTATTTTGCACTTGCTGTCTCCTAAGTATTCACTTCTAACAGCAAAAGGTCAGCATGTCAACACTATAACGTAATGGAAAATGACCTAAACCGTGTCGGAACGAGTAGAGTCGCGGCAAGTCAAGCTGAGTAGGTGCTAGTGGAAAAGTGCCATAAATGTTTTTGCTATAATGAGGAGTGTAACGTTAGAGTCAGTTCATTTTTTAAACTATGGCAAGCAAAATTAAACCAGTGGTTAGTCGATAAATGGGAAATACTGCTTAACCTTGCATGCTACTGAGTGACTAAAGGTGGATTTATGCACCCATGTCAACGCGATGCAGCTGTGACGGCATTGACACAGCAGTGACGTGCATTCCTATTGCATCACCCGATGTGCACCTTTCCAGAGAAGGAAAGGCACACATCAGCAACGCAGGCCATAAGAGCTGTGATTGGTCCGCTTTGTCTCCTCCGTGATTGGTCCACTTTGTCTCCTCCTTCACATTTCCTGGGTCTCATCACTGCTTCACTCTGGCACAACTTCCAAAGCAAGTCAGTTAAACAGCAGTCAAAATTCAAAAGAATATTGAGGAAGTAAGCACATACAGGTCAGTGTGTGTCAGGTCAGGCATTGGCTTACTTGTTACCGGATAACCATGAAAACCAGTACTACCTGTCTCATGGGTCGGGCCGTTGGCGACTCAACCGGCATCTCCGCCCTTCCGAGGGTGTGGAGGGTGAAACAGGGCATCCTGGCAGAAGTAAAAACAATATCTGTCACAGGTTTGTGGTGGACCACTCCCAGTTACACAGGGTGAGACTGGACATCCTAGCAGATAAACGCATCTGTCGCAAGGTCTGTGGTGGACTGTGCCAGTCGGTGCATTGTGACATGCACGACACAAAGAGCAGAGATAAACAAACCTATCATCTGGTCAGTCACAGCAACAGATACTGGAGTCAGTTTGTCTTGGCTTGTCCTTGCCACTGATAATACCTTTATCTGCCAAGAATGTGCTGCTAGTCAATTCAATTCAGCTTTATTTATACTGTGCCACATCACAACAGAGGCCGTCTCATGGCACCAGAGTGCAGAAAAAACCCCCACAGTCTTAGAAAAACCCAGCAATCAGACAATCCCCTATGAGCAAGCACTAAGCGACAGTGGAGAGGAAGAACTCCCATTTGGCAGGAAGAAACCTCTAGCAGAACCAGGCTCAGGGAGGGGCAGTCATCTGCTGCGACTGGCTGGGGGTGAGGGGATAGGGAGGATGGAGAGGGCAGACATAAAGAACATAACAGTAAGGTGCCAAGTACATTATTGGAGGTCAACCAGTAGTATGGATCAAATAACAGAACAAAAGCGGGGATAAAAGATACAAAATCCCTCCTTAAACGTAAGCTATATTAAAAAAGAAGGATTTTACCCTGTTCTTAAAAACAGAGACCGAGTCTGACTCCCGGACCCAGAGTGGTAACTGGTTCCAGAGAGAAGGAGCTTGGTAGCAGAAGGCTCTGCCTCCCACTGTACTTTTGGAGATTCTGGGCACCACAAGTAAGCCAGCATTTTGGGAGCATAATGCTCTATTAGGATGGTAAGGTAATATCAGATCTTTTACATTTTTTGGGAGGGGGCTGATTATTAAGAGCTTTGAATGTAAGAAGAAGGATTTTAAACTTAATTCTAAATTCTATGGGAAGCCAGTGAAGGGAGGACAGAACCGGGGAGATATGATCTCTTTTTCTAGAACCAGTTAAAACTCCAGCAGCAGCATTTTGAATCAACTGAATATTTTTTAAGGATACATTAGGACAACCAGATAATAACGAATTACAACAATCTAATCGAAAGCTGACAAAGGCGTGAATCAGTTTCTCTGCATCATTTAGAGACAAGATGCTCCTGATCTTGGCAATATTGCGCAGATGATAGTCCAGCAAAAGCTAGCAGTACTCAAATACTTTGCAAGCAGTTTCATGAAATGGTCAATTCGCCCGGGCTTACAAGGCCCGCGCCGATCTGTTCACACTCCGACAGGCAGCGAAAAGTAAGCTAGGAGCAGGAAGACAAAAGAAGAGGAAAACAGCAGCCTTGTGTGTAGCAGAATGGAATGTATGCACTCTGTTGGACAGAACAACATCACAGCGCCCAGAAAGACAGACCCCGCTTGTGGCCCTGGAAATGAATAGGTACAATGTAGACACAGCTGCACTTAGTGAAACAAAATTGCCTGGATATGACAGCTTGGAAGACCATGGGTACATCTTCTTTTGGAGTGGGAGATCAACTCAAGAAAGGAGAGAAGCAGGAGTGGGCTTTGCAGTTAGAAAGGAGATAGCAGCAATGCTTGATGAGGAACCGGTGCCAATCAATGACAGGATAATGACTATGAGACTCCCACTACAGTGGAAGATGTATGCCACATGTAACCCTTGCCTTATGTTAATTAGGTAAGGGAAATTATTAAGTGTAGACCAGTTGCTAGGTTCGTAAGGGTTACAATAAGGAATTAAAATGAGTGTGGAATGAAATAGCTGGAGGCAAGAAATGAGCAATAATGGTTGTTATTTGTAGAGATAAAGCGAACAATATATACAAACAATTTACAAATATACAAATATAACAACGGCCGGCATGAAATAAAACCCCAAAAATGTCCTACTGAGCTCAGTGTTTGTTTGTCCTTTTGGTTTAGTCGTTTGACCAATCAAGATATCTTGTATCTCCAGACTCAGGTTTCTTTTCCTCTTTTAAAGCAGCGGCTTGAGTTGTTACCACTTCGAATTTTGTGCACTGGAGAGAGGAAGGATGTTCTTCAATCGAGATCTTGGTCAGATCTCGGTTCAGTCTCGGTTCAGTCTCGGGTCAGGTCTCGGGTCAGGCTCGCCATCTCCATTCGGAGAGAATCCAGGATCCAGAAGGTTCTTAATCGGCACCCAAAAAAAACCTAGCCTGCACAACAATAATGGTATTATTGTTTACAGCTAGAGTAATTCGTTTTGCAATCTCTTCTTATATAACACTATAGCTTAGTGTTTAAATTCTTCTCTCATATTACTGTTATTACAATCCAGTAATATAGTAAGATCTTACAATTCACATTTCACACCTTACATGCATGTTTTCTTTTCTCAAAATCTCTCTGGTAGTACATGA
Organism: Pholidichthys leucotaenia; assembly: GCA_020510985.1. Taxonomy (NCBI): domain Eukaryota; kingdom Metazoa; phylum Chordata; class Actinopteri; order Cichliformes; family Pholidichthyidae; genus Pholidichthys; species Pholidichthys leucotaenia. Next base: position 362,975,917 of record CM035839.1, on the reverse strand, counting down.
AATACTTTTTTTCTCATGTAACCAATTAAATGAATTTCTCTTTTTATCTCTACATCATTTAACCATGAAATTATGATTAATCCCTTTTAACCTTGTCTTTGTAAATCATGAAATGAAATACAATTAATCTATCCCATAACCAGGGAATATACTGTCCCATTACTTCCAATATTCCCTTTTAAAATCAGTAAAACCCTGTCTGAGCTACTGGGTTTAGCATAACCTATGAATTTACATAGGAGACCAACACAATGTGCTTTTAGCGTCAAACTACACATTACATTCGACAGAAATAGTGCATAAGAACTAAAAGTACTTCAGCATACTGTTGGGAACTGAAATCACATTTAGGAAAACCATACAGACCCCAAAATAGCCTTTTCCATTGCTTTTAAACAGAAAAAATCCACTCGCGATTAGCATTAGCATGTATTGTTTAGTACACACTCGGTTTTCACTCACCAAGATGAGGTATCAGTGTGAACACAGCAAAAGTCACAGCCTCACGGACTCTCAAGCTCGTGTTCCCATCAACTTAGGATAATAAAGGTTTCAAATTAGTGTTTGGACAGTGTTTAGATTCATTTACAGCATCTTTCTAAATTAAACTCACCAAGAAGAGGTATCAGTGTGAACACAGACCGTCCACAGCCTCTCTCGTCCGCTCTCAGATCATAAAAGACCGAAAACTGAGTGCGCGCCTGCTGCCTCTGCTCGGAAGGCAAGGCTAATATCGCTCTTAACGAATGAAAAGACCACAATTGCCCAACGTGACCATGAAACGGGAATTTAAAAGTTGGATAACAAGGATCACACTTCCTCTTCCCAAAATAATCGTTTTTCAAAATAAAATCACACAATTGTATTAATACAATTGACATCTGAGAAAAAAAAGGGGTCATTTTCTCAGCTGGGTTACACACACTCATCAGTGTATATGCCCCAACAATGACCAACACAGAGGAGATGAAGGAAGAGTTCTACAGTGATTTACGTGAGACTATCAGGCGTGTACCGACTAATGACAGGCTGATACTCGTTGGAGATTTTAATGCCAGAGTTGGTTCGGACACTGAGAAATGGAATGGAGTGCTAGGCAGTCATGGAGTAGGCAAGTGCAATGCTAATGGAGAACTTCTACTTGCACTATGTTCAGAGTACAACCTTGTGATAACCAACACTCTATTTAAGCACAAGGACACACACAAGAAGACATGGATGCACCCAAGACCCAAGCACCGGCACTTATTAGACTACATCATAGTCAGGCAGAGATACATAAGGGATGTATTGGACACCAGAGCAATGAGAGGCGCGGACTGTGGTACTGATCATGTTATGCTGAGATCTAGATTAAGGATTTGCAGACAAAAACAGCACTGCAGGACGGGTGCAAAGCCACCACGGAAGCTAAACACTAGTGCACTGAAAGGCCAAAAGAAGCAGGAAGAACTTACACAGGAAATGGATGAAAACCTGAAAGACTGGGACAGCAACAACTCAGAGAATGACATAGAAGAGAAATGGGCAACACTGAAGGATACGGTGTATCAGACTGCGAGTGATGTATTAGGCTACCCTGAGAGGAAACATCAAGATTGGTTTGATGAGTATGATGAACACCTGAAGAAACTATTAGAAGCGAGGAATGCAGCTAGGCAGGAAATGTCACGCCTGGGCGCTGATTGCTATCCGCACTCAGGTTGTCCAGTTTCGCTCCAGCTCCATCCCATTCCGGGCCTGGTCTTACGGCCTCCTCTGGGGCTTGTAGCTTTGACAGCATCTCAGACTTCTGGCTGTCAAGCCCAGCTGCTCCGGGACAGCTGTCTGTCATTATTATCAATTACCTTTCCCGCTCCTGATTGGGTTCTGTCCCTCATTTAAGGGAGCAGCTGAGAATCACTCCTCGCTGCGACCTAAACGGGGAAAGACGTACATCGTGTTTCCACGACTGGAGTTCCTACGTCCAACTCCAGTTCCCTCGGTGTTTCTGCTCCTCACCCACCTGTAAGTGTTACTGCTCAGCGTGGGTTTCTTCCTCGCTGCACTTCTTAGCCTCTCACCCTAGTTGGAGTCTACCTTGTGTATGAGCGTATTTTTGCCCCTCGTGGCTCTTTACTTTGCCATTTGTGTGTATTGTTCCTTTGTTAATAAAGTTACGCAAACTCACTGGTTGCCTATAGCGTCTCCTTTATGGCTCGCGAGAGCCATTCGTGACAGTAGGTCGCAGCCAGACTGAGACCCGGGAGACCGTGAGTTTAGCTAATTTGGACTTGTTGTCTTACCCTTCTTCTGGGTACTGGCGAGCTGAAGTATGTCGTCCTTCAGGAGGCGCGTGCGGCGCCCAGACTATGAACTCACAGAAGCCCTGGACTACGTGGATGGGACGCTTTTCACCGCAGGCCTCTATGACACTCCCAGTGATATACGCCGGCACCTGGACCTCGCTGAGGACATTATTAACGGCCTTCCTCGCTACTTCCAACATCCCGAAGTTAAGGCGAGGAGGGCAGACATCTCTGCGCTCCGGGAGAAACTCTGTGGGCTTGAGGAAAACCCCGGCAGGAAGCTGAAGACAAGGCACCATCGCTCCTCGCTTCGGGATCCCGCTCCTGCCTCCGATCCAGCCCAGGAGTTCGCACCACTCTGGGGTCACCCTCATGAAGCAGAGACGTCACCCGGGATCCCCCCGGAGAGAATACAGGTGACAGCAATCTGCATTCAGGACCGAGTGGCTGCTGCTTGCTCCGCCGCCCATCCCACTGCAATCATGAAGCACGTGACGGCGGCGGTCAGGCTGGTAGAGAAGAACCCAGAGCTGCATGATTATCCGGAATACGCTGACCTGCGCCGCTTCAGTTTCTGCACAGGAGCGGCGTTTCCCTGATCTCACATTCGCCTTGCCCTCGGCCAGAAGACGTCGCTCCCAACCCTCTCAGATACCTCAGCGAGAACCCCGTCCGGATCCAGCTCCGGGTAGTCGCACAAACTCTATTTCCCTGCCAGCTGTTGCCTCCGTGTCTCGCCGAAGAGGTAAATCAGCCGTTTCCGGGTCATCTCTCCTCGCTGTCCCGTCAGCTTCGGGTTCCCGGTTCGCCTCGGCCATTTCTCCCTCCTCTTTGACGCTCACTCCAGCTGCTGTGAGGAGCATGAGTCCGTCTCCGGATGTCCCCGGTTCTGGTCCAGTGCGAGAGGCTCTTCCTCGTCTTCCCAGGGGGTCCTCCTCTTCCATCCAGCGGGGAAAGGGAAGACTCAAGTCCACTGCGGCGGGTTCCACCGGTTCTCTGGGGATCAGGCAAGTGCCTTTTCATTCTCTTCCTCTAATTGATGAATTGCCTTGTTTGATTCCTGGAGGTGGAGTTCGGGGTTCACAGTCCCCTGAGCTCTCTCCACCTGCTGCAGACATAAGATATGAACCTGCGCCCTCTGTGTCTCTTCCCCCTGAGTGCTCTCCGGTTCTGGGTCTACACCGCCGGACGAGGAGGGGGCCTGCGGCCCTGGGAAGCCTGATTCCAGCCCCGCAGGCACGTCGTGGGCAGAGGAGGAGGTCGGACTGCCACTTGGAACCTGTGCCGACGACAAAGCGTCCCCGGGTCTCCACGGAGGAATGGTTCGGCCCAGCAGAACCCAGATCCCCTGCCACCACACCGTGCGGGCCTTCGACGGGGACTGCAGCACCAGGTGACCTTCAGACTGTGGTAACCATCATGCCGGCTGTGGAGCCCGTCGCAGTCGAGTGGGAGCTGGAAGATGAGCTCCTGCATACTGAACCTGGATCGTCGAAGTCCTGGACGGCGTCGGAACCCGAGATCAGGCAAGTGCTCAGTATTGTCTTTGTCTTTTCCATGATTGAGCATTTTTGCCTGTCTCTTGGGGGGGCGAGTCGGGTGCAGCCGTCCACTGCATCCGAGCTTGTCTCGCCGGGTTCTGGCGCTTCCGGTGATCCTGATCCCGGTTCCTTTTGTTCCTCTGAGCCTTTCCCCAGGGTCACCGGAGACGAATCCGCTCTGGTTGTCACCACGGAGGTTCTGGTTCTGTGCCCGAAGTTCGCCTCTGATGCTGCGCCGGTCCAATCGGGGCCCACCGGGAATGCTGCGCCGGTCCGGTTAAAGGTCGGTGAGGAAACTGGAGGATTGTTTTCCCCGGACGTCGGACTGATTCCATCCATTGCCTCCGTCTTCTCTCCTCCGGGTGCTGTTGGGGTTCCCCTCATCCGGGTCACTTTCCTCCTGTCCCACAGATCTGCCTTTTTCCCCTCGGTGAAGAAGCCGCACCTAAGCTTCTTCCTCTGCTCTCGGTGGTCTGAGGACGCGGGACAACCGCCTGCGAAACCGTCTGGTTGGTTCGGTGATCTGGGTCGGCCTCCTGAGATACTGTGTTCCCAAGCCTGGGACTCGGGTAGGCCGCCCGAACTGTGGATGTCGCTCCTGGCCAGGTGGAATCCGGGTCTGGGTCGCCCACCAGACAAACTGTCATCTCTTGCCACTCTCCACCTGCTGGCATCCCGGGAGGGACTGACTGTTAGTAGTTTTGTGTTTGGATTGTCCTCCTTTATTTGTTTCTATTCGGGACACTGAAGTTTTTTGCAAGCGTTTTTTTGCTGTGGTTTCAGTCCAGGTAAATTTTCTTTGGAAGAACTATTTTCTATGTCCTATTTTGCCCAGAGGACGGACAGTATTTATGCTAATTTAAGTTGGTCCTTAAAGTAGTATTTTTGCTTCATGTTGCCTGGCCTCATTCTGAGTAATTTCACTTATCTGCATTCATACCCTCCTCCAGACTGATTTATGACGTCTGTAATGCCCATATGATGTGATTGAGGAACTGATTTTTTTTGTATCAGTATGTCAATTTGCTATACCAGGCTCAATTTTTTGGAGTTACTCCCAGATTGTTTTCTCAGTGTACTGATCTGTCTTGGCCGGGTTTGCATGAGTGGGAACCTACTTTAACCTCAAGTTACAGAATTAATTTGTTTTCTATGGCCTTCGGGACATTAATTTTGTCTTGTCCTCACCCTGAATTCATTGTGGGGTTGTTTTTTTTCCCCCTTTTGCCCTGCCTTCTGTGGTTATTTGTATCTACCGTTTGGTCATTGCAGAAGAGGGGGTGATGGTTATTTTTGTCTAAGACTGTCTATATGGCACACTCTACTATGTTCTGAGTTAGGCCTCCAGGTTCACTTTTTTTTTTTTTTCTTTGCTGATTGGAAGGATCTGTCTGCCTGTTCTGTAATACTGAATTTTTCTTTTTCCCTTTTCCCAGTGTTATATGGTCTTGAGTATGTCTGTATTTTTGTTGTGACCTGTCGGGCAGCATGTTTATTATGTCGTTTATTCCATTGTACCTGGGTTTCTCCCTATGTTTTTTTTTTTTTCTCTTCCCCTGTCTCATTTCTCTCCCCACTGGCTGGTTCCCCCACCACCCTCCCTGGGTTGGCCCTGGTGGCCTTCTGTTTGAGGGAGGGGGTAGGCCCGTGCCAGGAGGCGCGGCTCGGGGGGGGAGTACTGTCACGCCTGGGCGCTGATTGCTATCTGCGCTCAGGTTGTCCAGTTTCGCTCCAGCTCCATCCCATTCCGGGCCTGGTCTTACGGTGTCCTCCGGGGCTCGTAGCTTTGACAGCATCTCAGACTTCCGGCTGTCAAGCCCAGCTGCTCCGGGACAGCTGTCTGTCATTATTGTCATTATTACTGCTCAGCGTGGGTTTCTTCCTCGCTGCACTTCTTAGCCTCTCACCCTAGTTGGAGTCTACCTTGTGTATGAGCGTATTTTTGCCCCTCGTGGCTCTTTACTTTGCCATTTGTGTGTATTGTTCCTTTGTTAATAAAGTTACGCAAACTCACTGGTCGCCTATAGTGTCTCCTTTATGGGTCACGAGAGCCATTCATGACAGGAAAACCTACAGTGTAACACAAGGTCGAAGAAGAAGAAATACTCAAAGGCTCAGAGTGAGCTACAGAAGTACACCAGAGAGATGAAGTCCAACTGGTGGGATGAAAAAGCAGAGAAACTTCAAACTGCAGCAGACAGAAAGGACATGAAAACATTCTTCACAGGTTTGAAAGAAATCTATGGCCCTAAACCAAGAGGATTGATCCAACTAAAGGCTATGGATGGTGAAACGGTTTTGCAGGAGAAAGATCCTGGACAGATTTGCAGACCACTTTGACCAACTACTAAACAACCCTGGAGATCTCACTGAAGAGGCTAAAGAAGCTCTAGTGCAGTGACCAGCTGTATCAAGTCTGGATGAACCACCAAATTTTGATGAACTAATGGCAGCTATCAGGACAACACAGGATGGTAAAGCTCCAGGAAGGGATGGAATTCCAGCAGGTGTGGAAATTTGGTGGTGTTCAGCTGACCAACTGCCTGCACAAGCTCATCCAAGAGATATGGGATGCCCAGAAAGTACCTCAAGACTGGAAGGATGCAAGTATTGTGCCTTTGTTTAAGAAAGGTGACAGGAAAGATTGTGGAAATTACCGAGGTATATCACTGTTAGCCACTGTTGGTAAGATTCTCTCACGTATGCTACTTAACAGACTCAGTGAACACATCGCGCAGAATGTACTACTGGAAACCCAGTGCGGCTTTAGAAGCGGAAGAAGCACAATGGACATGATTTTCTGCTTGAAACAGGTTCAAGAAACGTGTATCGAACAGAACATACCACTTTATGTAGTCTTCATAGACTTCAGTAAAGCCTTCGATACTGTTTCGCGACAAGGACTTTGGCAGGTACTCAAGAAATATGGTTGTCCAGAGAAGTTTGTCAGCCTGATCAAGGCACTTCATACAGGTATGCAAGCAAACGTGGCAATGAGTGGTTCAGTATCTAAAGACTTTTCAGTAAGCAATGGGGTGAAACAAGGGTGTGTGCTGGCACCTACACTCTTCTCACTATATCTGGCAGCCATGCTTGAGGTGGCCTTCAAAGACACTTCAGAAGGAGTATACATTCAAAAAGGGAAAGAAGCAGACTTGTTCAATGTGGCACAGTTTAAAGCCAAGAGTAAGACATTGATAAAGGTAGTAAGAGAAATGCTCTTTGCCGACGACAGTGCTCTAGTTGCACACATTGTGGAAGATATGCAGTTTTTAGTGGAGAAATCTGCAAGAGCAGCTAACCAATTCAGCCTCCAAATCAACATCAAGAAGACAGAGTGCCTTTATCAACCACCAAAGTTCCAGTTATCAACATCACTACCAGAAGAGATCAGCATTGGTACAGAGCCACTAGTCAAGTGCAAGACTTTCAAGTACCTAGGGAGTACTGTTTCAGAGAATGCTAGGCTGGAGGATGAACTATCTCTCAGAATGGGAAGAGCGAGTGCTGTGTTTGGAAACTTGAGGGAGAGACTGTGGAGCAATCGGCATGTGTCTAGCCATGTGAAATGCAAAGTGTACAGAGCGACAGTACTGGTTACTCTATTGTACGGTGCTGAAACTTGGACTGTCTACAGAGTGCAGGTGAAGAAACCATGCGTACATGATAAGACACCTTCGAGCCATAATGAACATCTCATGGAAAGACAAGATAACCAACATAGAAGTGTTGAAACGAGCTGGTGTACCATCAATGGAGGACATGCTAATACAGATGAACCTGAGATGGCTCGGACATGTTGAGAGGATGGACCACCAGCATCTCCCTCGGCAGTTACTTTACTCACAGTTATGTGAGGGTAAACGCAATCAGGGTAGACCAAGGCTCAGATTTAAAGACACTGTAAAAAGAAACTTGAAGAAGTTGGACATAGACAGGAATTCCTGGCAGCGGAAGGCTAAGGACAGTGCTGTGTGGAGGAATCTGATCAGACCTAAATGAAACAGTCATTGTCGCCCACGACAAACTGCTATGATGAAGCACATATAGAACATTTTGTGGCTTGTTATAACCCCAGTAACTACACAAATTGTCAAATAACAGTGGTCGCAAGCACTGTTTTCTTCAACTTCTCTTTTTCTCTGTGCAATGATCGTATGAAAAGTTGCTTTTTGTTCACATTTATTAGCTCCAACTCCATCACAATCTGCTCTTGTCTGTCACTATTTCATAAACAAAAATACACAACAAACACAAATCACTCTACACATTGGCTGAAACCCGTTTTGGCCATGTTCACAGGAGTAGTACTACTACCGGAAGCATTGTACTGTAGATCTGCTAGTGGAGCGTTCCAACATGAGAGGGAACCCACGTAAAGCCTGGGGAGAAACCGTTAAGTGAGATCAGAAAGAATGGGGTCTTACTGCCCGGGATGCCCTTGACAGAGACCTCTGGAGAAGAAAGCTAAGGGCACATTGGAGAGAGAGAGAGAGAGAGAGAGAGAGAGAGAGAGAGAGAGAGAGAGATACTTTTATTAATCCTGATGGGAAAATTCAGGTATCTCGCGGTTCACAGTACATACAACAGATCATCATTGTGTGACGTCCGTCACATCTTAGGATGTTAGGACGCTAATAGGATAGTAGTAGTAGTAGTAGTAGTAGTGATGCGGATGCATAAATCCCGCTTAAGAGCCATTTCATTCGTGAACGACACATCACTACCCTCTAAAGTGGGATTTATGCATCCGCATCACGTAGTGATGTGTCGTTTAGGAATGAAATAACTCTTAAAGCCAGCTCTTTGAAGTGAATGACTGGAGCCGGCTCCTGCCTGTGTAGTGTTGCCAGATGAGAAATGAAGAAATATTGTACTGTCACTTTAAAATTATTGTATTTTGACCCAAACTATCATATGTACTAAAACACCTTGAAAAATCATAGACTAGGACAGTGCATTTAAAAACAAAGCTATTCTGGACTTCCGGGAAGATGGCGGAGAGACATAACACTTAAACAAAGAGCTCTCCCTAGCCGGATTAAAAATCATCGGTAAATGGCCAACTCGACATAAACGAATCAATAAACTAAGGGATGAAAACACGAAGGAACCGGGCACAAGGACAAAAACAGGGTAAAATTGAAGAATTCCTCTCCAACAACGCAGGAAAAACCGCTGTACGCAAAGCCCAAAAAAACGAGATGTCTACAGCAGAGAAAATGGAGGACACCAGACTCGACAACATGAACGCTGGCAGTTTGGGTGAAGAGTTAAGAGAATTCAAGCGACAGCTACAACAGGATTTAGCGGCTCTTAAGGAGGAACTGAAAAAAGAAATTAAGGAGGAAATCATGGACCTCCGAAGAGAAATGGAGCGTAAATTAACGGAAAACATGGAGGAGCTGCGCTCCCAGCAGGCGTGTATGACAGAAGCGCAGACCCGAATTTCGGAACTAGAAGATTGGAAAAGCGAGGCAAACGAACAACTACAGACCCTGACGACGCAAACGCAGAGGATGCAGGAGAAAATAAACGACTTGGAGAGCAGATCCCGACGAAGCAATATGCGCATCTTTGGAATTCCGGAGGGCATTGAAGGCAACTCGATGACAAAATTCATGGATCAGTTCTTAAAAAAAGAACTGGAAATACCCGGAGAAACGGATCTGCAGATTCAACGGGCGCACAGAACACCGGCACAGAACCCGAAAACAAACTCTCCACCCAGGTCAGTTGTGGTAAACTTTGTGAAATATGACATAAAGGAAAGAATCCTGACGCAAGCATGGAAAAAAAAGATACGAATCGGCGACAAACAGGTATTTTTTGACCATGACTACCCGACAGAAATCGTGCAGCAGCGGAAGAAATATGCCAACATTAAAAAAACGCTGAAAGAGAAAAAAATTAGATTCCAAATGCCGCTAACGAAAATGAGGATTCATTGGGAGGAAGGCACAAGAACCTACAACACGGCCGAAGAGGCAGCGCGGGATATGATGGAGCGGGGCCTTGAGGTGAGCGTGCCGAAGGAGACGGCTGGAGCAGCGGCGGCCCTGAACGCACCACGACAGACGGAGTGGAGACAAGTGAACGGCGGAAGAAGGGGGAGAGACGTAGAGCAGCGGGCCCAGGACAAGCTACAAGGCTTTCAACTGAAAGCCTAGATCATAACAAAGATTAAGAAAGGCACAGAAGAAATGAAGGCCAAGAAGACAAGGTAAAAGAGAAACAGACGGCTAGGAGAGGTTTAAGTGATATTTGTTGGACATTTCTAGACTTATGACTATTACTTTGATAGTAATTAGAAGTCTAGGGAGGGCCCTTCACTCTGTGAAGACAAACCCCCCACCCACCAACAGGGACCAGTGGGCAGAAGAAAGGCCCAAAGTATGGAGGTCGAGTTTTTTTAATGTGTTTTTATATAAATATGTGTTATTTTTGTTGTTAAAGGGGCTAGGAGCACAAGTTAAAAAAATGGAAAAACATGAATATGGGTAAAAATCTTAAGATAATGACACTAAACGTGAATGGTCTGAACTCACCTGTTAAAAGGGAAAGAATAATAAGAAAATTCAAGAAGGAAAAAGCTGAAATTATATTTATGCAAGAGACACATTTGAGCAAGGCAGAACATGTGAAACTAAAGAGATTTGGCTATAAGAACTCCTACTACAGTTCATTTAAGGGAGGAGCAAAAAGGGGGGTTATGATACTAATCTCAAACAAAATACAATTTGAAAGTGAACAGGAAATCCAGGATAAAGAAGGCAGGTATGTAATAATAAAGGGAAGAATAGATGGTATGCAGATTACATTAGTGAACATCTATGCCCCACCAGAAAGTGACAAGGGTTTTTTTCAACATCTGTTTGATCTCATAGCAACACACAGTGAAGGAGTCCTAATTTGTGGAGGAGACTTAAATGCTGTCATGGATCATGAAGTTGACACAACAAGTGTTAAGAAGACAAAAAAACATGTAACAAAGTTCATAAGAACCTCACTGGCAGAAATGGGTATGGTAGACATATTGAGGGACCTACACCCACTCGAAAAAGACTATACACATTATTCAGCAGCCCATAAAGTACACTCTAGAATAGATTACTTCCTTATGAATGAAGGTGACAGACACAGGGTGAGAAATTGTTGGATTGGAGGGGCAGAAATATCAGATCATAATCCTATATACATGGAAATATATTTAAACAATAGAAAACGACAAACAACATGGAAACTTAACGTAGGACTGTTAAATGATGAGAAAATGAAAGAAAGAATAAAAATAAACATAAACGAATATATCCAAGAGAATGACAATGAAGAAGTGGACCCAACAATACTATGGGACGCACTAAAAGCCGTGTTAAGGGGTAAATTAATTGTTGAAACAGGAAAAGCAAATAAGACTAAACTGGAAGCGTATGAACAAAGATGTGAGAGACTGAGGGAATTAGAACGTAAACATCAAAGCACAAATGATCCAAAAATATATCAAGAAATTAAAGAAGAAAAAACAAAGATAAAAGAAACACAAATGGATGAAATTGAAAGGAAAAATAGATATCTAAAGCAAAAATATTATGAAACGGGGCCAAAAGCCACAAAACTGCTGGCAAAACGGTTAAGAAAACAACAAACAATGAATAATGTATACAAGATTAAAGACCCCATCACAAATAAAACCACAGTTAACCCAGAAAACATCGAAGAAATTTTCCATAATTTCTACCAAGAACTATACTCGCAACCTGAAGAAACAAATACTAAAGATATCAAAAAATTTCTAGACACATTGGACTTGCCATCAATAGGAAATCAACAAAATGAAAAACTAACAGCAGAAATAACAACACAAGAGATCAGAGATGTGATTAAGTCACTTAAAAACGGTAAATCACCAGGTAGTGATGGATACCCCTCTGAGTTTTATAAACTGTTTATAGAAGAACTCACGCCACAACTCCTAAAGTCATTTAATTGGACGCTGAACAACAACAAAATACCTCCATCATGGAACGAAGCAATCATTTCAGTTATTTTAAAACCAGGGAAAGATAAAGAACAATGCGGAAACTATAGACCAATCTCTTTATTAAATGTAGATTATAAAATATACACAACAATTATATGTAAACGAATAAAGACATTCTTGACGGAATTGATAGAAGATGATCAAACTGGATTCATAGAGGGACGCCAAACACATGACAATATCAGGAGAACAATACATATAATTAACCAAATACATAAAGAAAAGAAAAGCGCAGTAATAATGAGTTTAGACGCAGAAAAAGCATTTGACAGGGTTAACTGGAAATTCCTATATAGTGTACTGGAGCGCTTTGGATTTAACGAAAAATCAGTACAATGCATAAGGACGCTATATCAAGAACCTGTGGCAAGAATCAAGATAAACGGTAGCTTAACAGACAAAGTAAATATACAAAGATCAACTAGGCAGGGATGCTGCTTATCGCCCACCTTGTTTGCTCTGTTCATAGAACCATTGGCTCAAGCGATACGACAAAATAAGAAATTAAAAGGTGTAACAATAAAGGGGGCGGAACACAAGATTGGGCTATTTGCAGACGATATTATAGTTTACCTTGAACAACCAGATAAATCAATAATGGAAATGATGAACTTGATAGAAAATTTTGGAAAATTATCAGGATACAAGATAAACATAACAAAAACACAAATACTGACATTCCACTATAACCCTCTAAACCAGATAACTGATAAGATCAAGCTAAACTGGAACCAAAAAGAAATAAAATACCTTGGAGTGAACATACCTAAAGACCTAAGCAAAATATATAAAGCAAACTATGATAGGATGGAACAAGAAATAAAAAAAGATATTGATAGATGGTCAATCTTAAATATGGATCTGAATTCAAAAATTGAGACAGTCAAAATCAGCATACAACCTAGATTACTTTACCTCTTCCAGGCTATACCAACAGAGATTCCAGATGCCCAATTCTCAAAGTGGGACAGGATGATATCGAGATTTGTTTGGGGAGGTAAAAAACCAAGAGTGAAATATAAAACCCTCCAATTACCAAAAGAGAAAGGAGGCATGGGCCTACCGAGTCTAAAGGAATATTACTACTCAGCACAAATAAGATATATCATATGTTGGTGCGACGAGGGATATGAGGCAAAATGGAAAGAAATGGAAAAGGAAATTGAGGGACTCCCAGTACAAAGCATAATAGGGGATAAAGATGCATATAAGCAAATCAAACAAATAGACCCAATCACTAAATTTACTTTAGAACTGTGGTATAAAATAGTACAAAAATATAATATAAGGGAAGACATAAAACTATTGAAATGGGTAGCATTTGACAGTCAGTTTGAACCGGCAAAACAAGATAGGGGATACAAAAATCTGGTGAACAAGGGAATCACAGCATGGGGCAATATCGGAAAAAAAGATCTCGGGAGCTTTGTAAATATCAGGAGAAAATTTAAATTAGAAAGATCGGAATTTTTCAGATATCTGCAGATGAGAGATTACTATATGAAGAAGATTAGGCATAACCTCCAAACAGATGTGAACGAGATTATACAACTTATTTTAAGCTCATATGCAGGAAATAAAATAAGAATTATTTCAAAACTATATCAGAAACTTATGACAAACAATCATACAAGTAACTATATAAAGGAGAAATGGGAGAAAGAGCTCAATTTAAACATAACAGAAGAAAGCTGGCAGGAAATATGGAAAACACAACACACATCAACAAATTCAAGGGCATGGAGGGAATTTGGATGGAAAAACCTGATTCGCTTTTTCATTACACCACAGATTCAAGGAAAATATACAAATACCCAATCTTTATGCTGGAGGGGATGTGGGGCTCAAAATGCAGACCACTCACATATGTTTTGGAAATGCTACAAAATATCATCATTTTGGAAATCTATGCATGTGACAATACAGAGGATATTAGGATATAATATACCAATGAACTGTAACCTGATGTACTTATGTGATCTTAAAAAAGACAATGTTATACAGGCTGAGGACAGATATCTAGTTAAAATCTTGTTGATTGCATGTAAAAAAACTATCACAAAAAAATGGCGATCAGAAGTTCTTCCTGACCAAGAACAATGGACTGACATTGTTGAGGACATACGTATGATGGAAAAACTAACATATCGACGAAGAATGCAAGAAGGAATATGGGAGAAAAAATGGCGGAAATGGACACACTACAAAGTGCAACAACGAGGCAGAAATTGAAAGAATAACCAAAGACACTGAAAAAACCAGAAGAATTAAGAGATGGAAACTAAAAACTTGATGCTCCAACATTTGCCCCCCCCCCCTTTTATTTTATTTTTTTTTAATTTATTTATTTATTTATTTTTTTTTTTTTTCTTTCTTTTTCCCTACCCTAACCCCTTTGTTTTTTAAATGTAGAATGTGATCTGAATGCATTATATATGATGAAAAATGAATAAAAATCTAAGTTACAAAAAAAAAACAAAGCTATTCTATATGTATGGAACTGCAGTAAAGCTGGATTCATGCTGCACCTCAGCTGTCCGCGTACGTGCAACCTCATGTGATGAAATATACATCATCATATCCACTCTGTGACATAAGTCCAGACCCAGGGAACACACACACAGGCTCGAGTGGGATTCAATGATTTTATTAAACAATAATTGGTGTCTGAGTGTGTGAGTGCTGGGTGTAATGTGATGCTGGAGGACGGGATGCGTCGAGGGCAGAACGAGGCACCGTACAGCCAGGCAACCCTAAGGGCAGAGCACACACAGAGGATAACAGCTGGCAAACACCCAGCAGAATTAATATTCAATCTGGTGCTTACTTAGGTGGTATGGTGGCTGGCCTTGCCTGGAAGACAGCGTCCTGATACGTGCTCGGCGCGGAGAGGGGAGTGATGGCGAGGATGTGGGAGGAATATCCGCCGCCAGAGGATCCACCTGCGCACAGGGGAGAAACTGGAGAGAAGGTAAGGGGAGAATAGCTTACGTGCAGGATGAAGGATAATCCGAGGAGCGCAGGCCGTAAGGGAGCAGGCGTGCGCTGGAGTGAAGAGCGTTGATGAGCAGACGGCTCCAGACCGAGGCTCCAGGGGGAGCGGGCTATATAGCCCGAGGTTGATGAGGCGCAGGTGTGCGCGCAGCTGAGACGGGAGACAGGCGAGAGCGAGTCATAACACTCTGCTAGTGTACGCAGGACTCTACTGCGGATGACCTCGTGCAGCCCAAATTTTGTGACCGCGTGGCCTGCCCACAATCTCAACGCATTGACAGAGCATGCGCAAGACTGAACGTGTCATTCACAAGATGGCGCTATCAACACAGCATACAACTCATGTTCAATGATTTTTTTTAATTTGTTGTGGTGCCAGGGCAGCTGCACAAACAAACATGAGCTAAGCGCTGCTGATGTGACTGGCACATTTGGCGGTGAGGAGGAACCAGCCAGGTATGAGCTGATCATCTATGAGCAGGCATCAGTTTCTGGTGATGTGTGGGTGTTCACATAACTCAAAATGATGTGGGCTTTTTTTTTGGGGGGGGGGGGGGTGCACAGAAAACAAAAACTATCGTATATTTGGCCTTTTCCCCTCATGGATCGTCACCTTATCGTGGTGGGGGGTTTGCTTGCCCCAGTGATCCCAGGAACTATGTTGTCCGGGGCAATTTGCCTCTGATAGGGTCACCCCAGACAAATTGGTCCTGGGTGAAGGGCCAGACTAAGAACGATCCAACTGACTCACATGATAAATTCTAGATCAAGGATCCAGTGTACCCCGCCCGGTATGGGGTTACCGGGGCCCCACCCTGGAGCCTAGCCTGGGGGAGGGGTTCTAAGGCTAGCATCTGGTGACCGGGTTTCCACCCATGGGACCCGGCCGGGCTCAGCCCGAAGGAGTTACGTGGATCTGCCCTCCAGTGGGCTCACCACCTGCAGGAGGGATCATGGGGGTCCGGTGCTATGTGGATTAGGTGGCGGTCAAAGGCGGAGACCTTGGCGGACTGATCCCAAGCTTTCTAAACTGGTTTTTGGTATGCGGAATGTCACCTCTCTGGTGGGGAAGGAGCCTGAGCTGGTGTACGAGGTTGAGAGATACCGGCTAAATATAGTCGGCCTCACCTCAACACCCAGCTCCGGTCCGGAACCAGTCTCCTGGAGAGGGGCTGGAGCTTGGCCTTTTCTGGAGTTGCCCCAGGCGAGAGGCGATGAGCAGGGGTGGGTATTCTTGTATCCCCCCACCTTGCTGCCTCTATATTGGAGTTTTCCCCGGTGGATGAAAGGGTTGCTTCCCTGCGCCTTCAGGTTGGGAAACGGGTCCTGACCATCATTTGTGCCTATGCACCAAATGATGTTTCAGAGTACCCACCCTTTTTGGAGTCTCTGACTGGGGTGCTGGAGGGTGCTCCTCTTGGAGACTCCATTGTCCTACTGGGGGACTTCAATGCGCACGTGGGCAATGACAGTGAAACCTGGAGGGGAGTGATTGGGAGGAACGGCCTGCCTGATCTGAACCCGAGTGGTGTTCAGTTATTGGACTTCTGTGCTAACCACAGTTTGTCCATAACGCACACCATGTTCAAGCATAAGGGTGTCCACATGTGCACCTGGCACCAGGACACCCTAGGTCGCAGGTCAATGATCGATTTTGTTATCGTGTCATCAGACCTGCAACCATATGTCTTGGACACTCGGGTAAAGAGAGGTGCAGAGCGGTCAACTGATCACCACCTGGTGGTGAATTGGATCCAATGGCAGGGGAGGAAGCCATTCAGACCTGGTAGACCCAAACGTATAGTGAGGGTGTGCTGGGAACATCTGGCTGAGGCCCCTGTCCGGGAAGTCTTCAACTCCCACCTCCGGAAGAACTTCAACCACATTCCAAGGGAGTCTGGAGACATGGAGTCTGAATGGGCCATGTTCTCCACCTCTATTGTTGAAGTGGCGGCCCAGAACTGCGGCCGCAAGGTGGTCGGTGCATCTCGTGGTGGCAACCCCTGAACAAAGTGGTGGACACCAGTGGTGAGGGGGGGCCATTAAGCTGAAGAAGGAGTCCTATCAGGCTTGGTTGGCTTCTTGGAATACATCCCAAAGCAGCTGAGGTGTACCGGCAGGCCAAGCCGAGTGCAGCTCGGGTGGTTGCTGAAGCAAAAACCCGGGTATGGGAGGAGTTCGGTGAGGCCATGGAACAAGACTTTCGGTCGGCCTCGAAGAGATTCTGGCAAACTGTCCGGCGGCTCAGGAGGGGGAAACAGCTCCCTGTCCACACTGTGTATAGTGCGGATGGGGCGCTGTTGACTTCAAATGGGGATATCATTGGGAGGTGGAAGGAATACTTTGAGGATCTCCTCAATCCCACTGATACACCTTCCACAGAGGAAGCAGGGCTTGTGGACGAGGGGGATGACTCACCTATCACAGGGGCTGAGGTCGCCAAGATGGTTAAAAATCTCCTTGGTGGCCGGGCCCCAGGGGTGGATGAGAGTCGCCCTGAGTACCTCAAGGCCATGGATGTTGTAGGGTTGTCATGGTAGACACGCCTCTGCAACATTGCGTGGAGGTCGGGGACAGTGCCTTTGGCATGGCAAACCGGGGTGGTGGTTCCTCTCTTCAAAAAAGGGGACCAGAGGGTGTGCTCCAACTTTAGAGGGATCACACTCCTCAGCCTCCCTGGGAAGGTCTATGCCAAGGTACTGGAGAGGAGAGTCCGGCTGTTGGTCGAACCTCGGATTCAGGAGGAGCAATGTGGTTTTCGTCCTGGCCGTGGCACATCGGACCAGCTCTTTACCCTCTCGAGAATTCTCGAGGGTTCGTGGGAGTTTGCCCAACCAGTTTACATGTGTTTTGTGGACTTGGAGAAGGCATTCGACCGCGTCCCTTGTGGTTTTTTGTGGGGGGTGCTTCGGGAGTATGGGGTATCGGGCTTGTTGTTACGAGCTATTCGGTCTCTGTACGACCGTTGTGAGAGTTTGGTTCGTATTGCCAACACTCGGTCGGACTCATTCCCAGTGAGAGTTGGACTCCGCCAGGGCTGCCCTTTGTCACAGATCCTGTTCATAATTTTTATGGTCAGGATTTCTAGGTGCAGCCAGGGAATGGAGGGTGTCATGCTTGGTGACCACAGGATCTCATCTCTGTTGTTTGCAGATGATGTTGTCCTGTTGGCTTCATCCAGCAATGACCTACAGTTCTTGCTGGGATGAGAATCAGCACCTCCAAGTCCGAGTCCATGGTCCTCAGCTGGAAAAAGGTGGGTTGTCCTCTCCGGGTTGGGGACAGGCTCCTGCCCCAAGTGGAGGAGTTTTAAGTATCTTGGGGTCTTATTCACGAGTGAGGGGAGAATGGAGTGAGAGATTGACAGACAGATCGGAGCAGCATCTGCAGTGATGCGGACGCTGTACCAGTCTGCTGTGGTGAAGAGGGAGCTGAGTTCTAAGGCAAAGCTGTCAATTTTCCAGTCAATCTACGTTCTTACTCTCACCTATGGTCCCGAGCTTTGGGTAATGACCGAAAGAATGAGATCGCAGATACAAGCAGCTGAAATGAGCTTTCTCCATAGGATTGCTGGACTCACCCTCAGAGATAGGGTGAGGAGCTCAGTCATCCAGGAGAGGGTCAGAGTAGAACCGCTGGGCATCTGATTAGGATGCCTCCTGGACGCCTCCCACTTGAGGTGTTTTGGGCACGTCCCACTGGGAGGAGACCCCGGGGCAGACCCAGGACTCGCTGGAGAGACTATGTCTCCCAGCTGGTCTGGGAACGCCTTGGTATCCCCTCTGAAGAACTGGAGCAGGTGGCTGGGGAGAGGGAAGTTTGGGCTTCTCTGCTTGAACTGCTGCCTCCGCGACCCGGACCTTCTACCTCCGGAAAAGTGGTAGAAGATGGATGGATGGATGGATGGATTTGGCCTTTTTTATAACTATTGATCGTATATCGTATAGGACCTAAAACTATCGTATAAACACGATAATTATCTCTCTTTTGATCACTTTTTTTTTTTCACCCCACTTATATCACGGACACACAGATCGTCCCAAATGTCTCCTGAGCCGGTGGACGGAGCCACTGTTTATAGCAGGATTCGATACAACAGGGAAGAGCTGCTAGCATTTAACCGCCACCCGGTCCCACTGGAAAAACTCGACATACCGAGAGAACTGAGGCGAAAACGCCGCGGCTGCCGGGCTGGAGTAAGGCGGAGGACAAAAAATATAAGGTACAGACCCTCCCTTCCATCTGTTGTCATGGGAAATGTACGGTCGATACTGGGAAAGTTAGATGAGCTAGCGGCTATCTCCCGTTATGATAGCACTTACCGGGAGTGCTCTCTCCTTTTGTTTACTGAGACGTGGCTAACTGAACTAGCAGCAGATGCTAACATTGAGCTGGAGGGTTTTCACATGATACGAGCTGACCGAACACCAGAGAGTGGCAAAACTAGGGGCGGTGGAGTGATAATGTATGTTAACAACAACTGGTGTAGACCGGGACATATCACTGTTAAACAACGACACTGCAGCAAAGACATTGAGTTGCTAGCTGTTAGCATGAGGCCTACATATCTCCCGAGAGAACACTCACACGTGATCTGCATTGTTGTTGATGCAAATCCGACGGCGAACGCTGGGACAGCGCGTGACGTCATCCATTCAGTAACCAGCAGGCTGCAGACAGAACACCCAGATGCTCTTCTCCTCATCTCAGGCGATTTCAACCACGTTTCACTGTCTCCCATTCTGCCCACTTTCACCCAGTATGTCACATGCCACACTAGAGACAATAAAACACTGGATTTGTTCTACGCAAACACTAAGGAGGCGTACACCTCATCACAACTCCCCCCACTTGGGAGATCGGATCACAACTTGGTTCATCTCCGACCGGTGTACAAACCCCTAGTGCACAGACAACCTCCGGCCATGCACACTGTGGAGTTATGGTCTGAGGAGACAATGGACACTCTAAAGGACTGTTTTGAAGCCACTGCCTGGAAGCAGCTCTGCGATCCACATGGTGAGGACATCGATGGCCTCATTCACACCTTCACGGGCTACCTCAGCTTCTGTGTGGACAAATCCGTTCCCACCAAGACCATACGGCGTCACTCAAACAACAAACCCTGGATCAACCCTGAGATAAAAACACTTCTGAGAGAGAAGAAGAGGATCTTCAGGTCGGGGAACAGGGAGATGCTGAAGTCCGTACAGAGGGAGCTGAGGAGAAAGATCAGAGAAGGCAAGGACAGCTTCAGGAAGAAGATGGAGGACAAGCTGCAACAGAGCGACATCAGCGGGGTCTGGAGAAACCTCAAAACCATCTCGGGGCTCCAGAATACCTCCCCCCAGGCCACGGGGGGCAGGGAGTGGGCGAACAACCTGAATCTGTTTTTCAATAGATTTGACCAACCGCCCTCCCCCCTGTCTGCACAACAACCACTGCTGCCTCTAAGAAATCAAGTCCTGCTACCCACTCCCCACTCCACCGACACCCCCCCCCCACTCCCAACACACAGCCCCCCATCCTGACCCTGACCAAGACCCAGGTGAGGATGGAGCTGAGGAAGATCAAGGCGAGGAAGGCGTCGGGACCGGACGGCATCAGCGCAAAGCTCCTCAAGTCCTGTGCAGACCAGCTGTGTGGGATTGTGACGTATATCTTCAACATGAGCCTGAAACTGGGGAGGGTACCACAGCTGTGGAAAACATCTTGTGTGGTACCTGTACCAAAAACTTCCCACCCCAAAGACCTGAACAGCTTCAGACCGGTGGCCTTGACGTCCCACTTGATGAAGACCCTGGAGAGACTGCTCCTTGCTCATCTCCGCCCCCTGGTGGAACCAGCGATGGATCCACTCCAGTTCGCCTACCAGCATGGCATTGGGGTGGAGGATGCGGTGATCTTCCTCCTTCACCGTTCTCTGTCCCACCTGGAGAAGCCCGGGAATATGGTGAGGATCATGTTCTTTGACTTCTCCAGTGCTTTCAACACCATCCAACCGATGATCCTGAAGGACAAGCTGCTGCGCGCAGGGGTGGACCAGCACCTGTCATCATGGATCCTGGACTACCTCACGAACCGGCCTCAGTTTGTGAGAACCCGGGACTGTGTTTCCGACACGATCATCAGTAGCACGGGGGCCCCCCAGGGAACGGTGCTGGCTCCCTTCCTGTTCACTCTTTATACTGCGGACTTCTCACACAACACAACACATTGCCATCTACAGAAGTTCTCTGATGACTCTGCGATTGTTGGTCTCATCTCCAGCGGAGATGAAGCTGAGTACAGAGGGCTTATCCAGGACTTTGTGGACTGGTGCCATCGGAACTGCCTCCAGATCAACGCGAGGAAAACTAAGGAGCTGGTGGTGGACTGCCGCAGGCATGGGCAGCCCCTCACAGCACCAGTAAATATACAGGGAACAGACATCGAGATGGTGACATCCTACAAGTACCTGGGTATTCATCTGAACAATAAACTAGACTGGTCACACAATACTGACGCACTCTACAAGAAGGGACAGCGCAGGCTGTTCCTGCTGAGGAGACTCAGGTCTTTTGGTGTACAAGGGGCGCTGCTGAAGTCATTCTATGACACGGTGGTGGCATCAGCCATCACTTTTGGAGTGGTCTGCTGGGGCAGTGGCATTACTGCAGCCGATAGGAAGAGACTGAACAAACTGATTAAGAAAGCTAGCTCTGTCCTGGGGCAACGCCTTGATCCGATGGAGGAGATAGGAGAGAGAAGGACGGTGGCTAAACTGTCATCTCTGCTGGAGTCCGAGTTCCACCCTATGCAGGACATACTGGATGCACTGAGGAGCTCATTTAGCAGCAGACTACATCATCCCAGGTGCACAACCGAGAGGTTTCGTAGGTCCTTCCTACCAACGGCTGTCAGACTGTACAACCTAAGCAGGGCTGCTCGCAGAGATAGCAAAAAGACGTAACAAACTAATAGTTTTTTTTTGGATGCAAAAGATGCAATAGACTTACACAATGGTCCTCTCCGGCATACAACTAGGAACATACCGGTCGCTATGGAGGGTGAGAATATGTATGGGCACATAATCATACCATGTAGGATAACTAAATAGACGGTTATGCTGTTTCATCCCACCTAGCAACAATGCTCTGCACTGTGTGTGTTTATATATTTACATATTTATTCCATCTAGCTACAATGCTCAGCACTGGGTGTGTTTATATTTATATATCTATATATTTATTCCATCTAGCTACAATGCTCAGCACTGGGTGTGTTTATATTTATATATCTATATATTCATTCCATCTAGCTACAATGCTCCGCACTGTGTTTTTATATATCTACATATTATTCCATCTAGCTACATTGCTCCGCACTGTGTGTGTTTATATACTTGCATATTTATTCCACCTAGCTGCAATGCTCCGTACTGTGGGTGTTTATATATTTACATATTTATTCCATCTAGCTACAATGCTCTGCACTGTGTTCATATATTCATATATTTATTCCATCCAGCTACAATGCTCTGCACTGTGTGTCTGTGTGTGTGTGTGTGTATATATATATATTTTATAGTAATATGTACATATGTATATTAGCTGCTCTTGCTTGCTTGTTTTTTTTTTGTTTTTTTTTCTTGCCTTCTGATTGTTGCTCTGAGTGTTGCTATCCCTGTGCTGTTGCAATCCTGGAATTTCCCCGTTGTGGGACTAATAAAGGCTTATCTTATCTTATCTTATCTTATCTTATTTGGCAACACTGCCTGCGAACTGGAGCCACGCCCCCACTATCTTTTTCTGCTCTTGCCGCATGTGACTGACTGCACTGAGCAGGAGGAGGAGGGGCGGGGTTACTTGCAGCAGTAGGCAGGCACACACCAGTGTTGCCAGACGTATGATAATTATTATATTTGTACGATAATTTTGCCCTCTGTATGATCAATAATTTCAAAAATCTCATAACGTATGATAATTTGACCACTTCATTATATGACTACATTAATACATTAGCAAACACAATCAGGATGCGGATCCTGTGCATACATACTACGTTTGTTTTTACGCATCATCTCACGTGTGCAGACTGTGTGGAAAAGAAGACAGAAAACTTGTGTTGCAGTAGCAGAGCGGCAGCCTCGGATGGAGGTTAGTGATGGGATCCACAGGTCACTGAAACGTGCTGAGTCAAGCTAAAACTTATCAATAAATAGCTGTACACCGAATCACTCAGTGCTGTACTGGAGCTCCAACTGCCTACCACTCACTGAGGCTGAATGGAACAGGCGGAGCTTGTTTACTGCTCAGGCAGGTGATCCCTGGCTTCCAGTACAGTTCCGGTGAGTAATTCAGCACAGTGCATTCACAAATAAAAACAAGTACACTCAATTGAATCGTTTGTGTACGTTACAGCATGGCAGACTCAACAAGTAAGCAACATCATGAGCAAGCAGGTTGAGAACAAATTGGGGGGGGCATACCTCAGTTTTACTGGGTGGTTCAAATCTGTTGTTGGCATTAGCATTCTGTTGCTGCTGCAACGTGCAAATGTCTGCAAAAATGTCACTGGATTGTGGTTCTCAATAAAACTGAAACAGGTTTCTGCTTCAATTATGAATGAATGAATGAATGAATGAATGAATCTTTATTTTGGATAGATTAAAAGTAAAGATGAAAAAAAGGAACAGAATAATATAACAAAGGGGAAAGAAAAAAAATCTAACAAGGTCAAATTAAATTAAACTTATTTCCTGGGCAAGAATGAATTTTAAGCCTTCAAAGTCTAGATCTATGGTCCTGAAAAGAGGGAAAGTGGTGGATAAGTTCCGTTTCCATCTGGATGGCATTGTGATACCATCTATCACAGAGAAACCAGTCACAAGCCTAGGGAAGGTCTTTGACTGTAGTCTCAGGGACACAGCATCCATCCAAACTACCATCAGGAAACTGGAAACATGGCTGTTGACTGTGGATAAGTTTGGCCTTCCCGGCAAGTTCAAGACTTGGGTCTACCAACATAGCATTTTGCCCCATATCCTCTGGCCTCTGCTGGTATACGAGGTGCCTCTGTCTACAGTGGAGATCCTGGAAAGGAAGATCAGCTCCTACCTTCGAAGATGGTTGGGTTTACCACATAGCTTCAGTAGTGCAGCGCTTTATGGCAGGAGCAACAAACTCCAGCTTCCTATTAGTAGTTTGGAAGAGGAGTTCAAGGTTTCCCCCACAAGAAAGGCGCTAGCCTATCGTGACTCTAGAGACTTCAGAGTGGCAGCAGCAGGCATTGTGGTGAGGACAGGTCGGAAGTGGAGAGCTCAAGAGGGGTTGGAGTTTGCAGAATCTCGGTTGAGACACAAAGCTCTGGTGGGCACAGTGGCAATAGGACGTGAAGGGCTGGGCTCCATCCCACAGCCGCGCTATGATAAAGTCCAGGGAAAGGACAAATGCAAGTTAATCCTGCAGGAGGTGAGAGCAGGTGTTGAAGAAGTGAGGACTGGTAGGATGATAGGCATGCGGCAGCAGGGGGCATGGACAAAATGGGAGGGAGTAGTGGACAAGAAGCTGACCTGGAATGACATCTGGCACGCAGAGCCTCAGCGCATCCAATTTATGCTCCGAGCAGTATATGATGTGCTACCCAGTCCGGCAAACCTGCATACCGGAGGTAAGAACGAGCTGCCAACATGTCCTCTCTGCTCAGGAAAGGGCACACTTGAACACATCCTTAGCAGTTGCCCAACAGCTCTTGGAGAGGGCCGATATCGCTGGCGCCATGACCAAGTGCTAAAGTGTGTAGCGGAGACCATTTCCAGCGCCATGACAAACAGTAAGCAGGTCGGTAGTCAAAGGAAAATTACATTCGTTAAAGCTGGAGAGAGGCCCCGACCACAGCTTAGACCATCAGCCAGTCTGCTCTCTTTAGCATCAGACTGGGACCTGCAAATTGACTTGGGAAAGCAGCTTAAGTTCCCCGACTATGTAACATCAACATCTCTTTGGCCAGATGTGATACTTACATCTTCCTCTTCCAGGCAGGTTCTGTTAGTGGAGCTCACAGTTCCCTGGGAGGAGCACATAGAAGAGGCCAATGAACGCAAATGGCTCAAATACCAAGAACGGGTAGAACAGTGCCAGAGGAATGGTTGGAGAGCACACTGTGAGCCCATAGGGGTGGGATGTCGAAGCTTTGCTGCCCGTTCCCTGTGCAAAATTTACACTCTCCTTGGTATCAAAGGAGTTGCTAAAAGGAAGGCCATCAAATCTGCCACTGAGGCTGCAGAAAGAGCTTCTCGGTGGCTATGGATTAAGAGGTCTGAATCGTGGGCCAGTGCTGCCAGGACACAAGTCAGGGTCTGATCAACCTTGGCTGGGTCGCCTGATTGAGGGTGTCTGATGTTGTGAGACCCGAAACACCCGATGACATCAGGAAACATCACTGATGATGTGTCCCGGCAGGTCCATGGATGTATCTATTCATCATCATCAAACAATAACTCCTCTGATTATACAGTTCAACATAAATTATCCAAAATGGTGATGGCTGAAGCCGCAGCTTTTATTGCCCACCCATATTCCATCCAAGAATTCAAAAGAAAAACAAAACAAGAACGATTACAATTCAGAACAAAGCTAAGACAAAACGTGACAAAAAACTAAGCAACAGCACAACACAGACTGAATATGATAATTCTTATGTGAAATTTACATGTCATCTTGTATATATGTTTGGAGTATTTCTTCCTTTAGTTTTTGTTTAAATTGTCCAAGCGTTGTACATGATTTTAATTCAGGTCCAAAAGCATTCCACAATCTGACTCCTTGCACAGAGACACAGTGTTGCTTGGTAGTAGTTCTCACTGAAGGTTTTTGAAATATACATGTTCCTCTGAAATGATATTGTTTCTCCCTTATTTGGAACAACTTTTGGATATTTGCGGGCAGTGATAGATTCTTCACTTTAAACATTATTACTGCAGTTTTAAAGTCAACCAGATCTTTCAACCTGAGAGCTTCTAATTTAAGAAAAAGTGGGTTTTAAAGCGGCATGATAAAATAAAGGCAGCGATGGAGTTTTAAGTTGGTTTATTGAATCATACCGCCTTCATCGGAACACCTCCCCAGCCCTCGTGCTGCGGGCTGAGGTGATGTCCTCAGGCTCTCAGAGAGGAGACACAAAGTGCGTGTCTGCAGCAGCAGTTGAGGAAGTGGAATTGAGAGAATGAACATGAAAATCAGACAGCTTATATACTCAGCTCAGACAATACATCAAAGACATTCACAGCAGTCAATCTGGCATTTGCATATCAGAGGTACAGACAGGATGCATGAACACAATGCATGGATGACACTTTAACCTCACAGCTGTAAACGCAGCATGCAGTGGAAAAAACCCAGGAGTGCGAGCTGACTGTCTCTGTGTGTTGTGGGGGGGTTGAATTCAACCCGCTACACCGCTCCCCCCCAGAGGGCACGGCAGGCGGCTGAGACCTCGATGTTGCAGTTTGGGCAGCGAGCAGGGAAAAGCTCTGTGCAGGTGGAGGGGGAGGGGGAGGGGGGTAGTAAGTGCTGACCGGGCGCGGTGAAATTGTTTGTGCCGCGCCAAAAATTGTTTGCTGCTCCGCGATGTCGAGGGGCTGTCCCGTTGAACTTGCGGAGATCACCAGAAGAAAAATTAGTGTCTGACTCCTCTCGTGGCCATGAAGAAAAAGAGGAGCGGCGAGGTTGCGTAAACAAAAACAGAGGAACTTGGCATGTTGACTTTAGGTGCGTGCGCAGCCCTAAAGCCCTCGGGAAACGCAGACGGCTGAATCCTTTGTGCGCCGTGGCTGAAACCATCAGTGAACCTCACAGCTGTAAACGCAACATGCAGTGGAAAAAACCCAGGAGTGCGAGCTGACTGTCTCTGTGTGTTGTGGGGGGGTTGAATTCAACCCGCTACAGTTTGTTGGTTCCCTGTAAGCAGCTTTGTTTATTATTCTAATAGCTCTCTTCTGAAGCGTAAAGACTGGGTATATGTTTGTTTTATATGTATTTCCCCATACTTCAGTACAATATGTCATGTATGGGAATATTAATGATTGATACAAAGTATATAGTAGTATTGCGATTGATTTGGATATTTTACCTTTAATGTAATTAATATGTGACTTCCAACACAGTTCGTTATCAATTATTACTCCAAGAAATTTAATTTTGGATACCCTTTCAATCTCTACACCATTTACACTGAGTTTAGAAACTGAGTTGTTGTGATGGTTGTTAAAAATGGTTGTTTTCCCCTTTGTTATATTGTTCTGTTTCTTTTTTTAATCTTTACTTTTAATCTATCCGAAATAAAGATTCATTCATTCATTCAAGTTTCAGCTTTGCAACCATACTACAATTGTCCACAAGTTTATTGTTGATTCCGGAGGGTCAGAACATAATAAAATATTTTTTTCTGACATCCACCTCTGCTATCAACACCTCTGCTATCAACACCTCAGCGTCACACTCCGTGAAGTTATTATTTTTTTATGTTGCGCTTTTCCACAGGATTGACGATCATAGTTTGACAGAAGAGTGACACAAGGGGCGTTTTTCTTCATTTGCATAGTCATTAGTGGGAGGAACCGAGGCGGAGAAAAGAGATTGTGCACATGCATTGCTTTTCAAGTGAGGTGGGAAAGGAAAGGAGTGGAGAATTGGCCATGCACACAGTTTTATGAATCTGAAAATTTTTGTCCGGACTTTGTTATGTCGGAATAACATGAGACCGGAGCCGCATTCAACTGAGCACTGAACAAACGTTATTATAGAAAAACAGCTCAATAAAATCCCAGCTGTAGCCCGCCTGACGTCATCACCCACAACCCCCTGGCCAGGCTACGGCAAGCTCCAAATGTCAAATTTGCACACAACACACAACATCCCCCCCCAAAAAAAACACAATGAACCCCCAGAACATTAGTAACAAACATTGTTTCCCTTTTTTTCTCAACTGAACACTCAAAACTCAGTTAACTAAGTGGGTATTTGGGTAGACTACCAGAATACTCCTTCGTGTTGGGGCAGATTATTCTGCCGCCCATTCCTAACATGCATTCACCAACACTGTCTTCAAAACATAGTGCTCCAGGTACCTGGGCCTTTGATGTGTTCTAGCCGAGGGCCCCCTAGAAGGGGAACCTACTCCAGACACCGTCGGCCACACCTGCGAGTCCCCGACCCCCCCATCCGATAAGTCCCAACCCACACCAGTCCATTCCGCTGTAGCTCTTGGACTCTGAGAGGAAAGGACTTCCTGAGTTGGCTGGAGTGCCACCGTGACCTGTCCGAGAGCTCGAACATGTCCTGGCCCCGCTGCCTCACGATCTGTAGGGGCCCCGTCCAGACAGGTTGCAGCTTATGTGTGCGGTTGGGGGGTTTAATCCAAACCTGACCCGACACCTCCAGTTCGTGGGCCCAAACCCTGAACTTCCTGTCGAACCGTTGTTTCATCTTTCACTGTTGGGCAGCGACCCGGTCCCATGGAGGGTCCATGATCCCTGGAGAAGGGGTTGTGGATGGTTTCAGTCGGTCCAGAAGCAGGTGGAGTCCGCGTCCCAGCATGAGTTTCGCCGGGAAGCACCCTGTCGTAGCATGGGCTGTTGCCCTGTAGTGGAGGAGTGTGCTCTGGAGGGCGTCCGAAAACATGAAGATGTCCGCCAAGTGGGCTCTCAGCCCGTTTTTCAGAGTTTTGTTGAAACACTCCACGCCCCCATTGACTTGGGGGTGATAGAACGCGGTTTTGATGTGCTCCACGCCCCTAACACCCAAAAACTCCTTAAAACACCCCAGAGGTGAAGTGTGGGCCATTGTCTGTAGTGATGGCATCCAGGTCCCCCCATCTGGCGAACAGTGATGAGAAGAAACCCGTAACCACAGCCGCCGTGACTGAATTAGTGGGCAACACCTCCGGCCATTTGGATAACAGATCGTAGACCACAAGCAGAAACCGGCTGTTCAGGGGTGTTGCATGTAGTTATCCGCAGATGTCTAATTGGATGTGCTTCCAAGGGCCCTCCGGGTACAGTAATGGTCGCAGGGGTGTGGGGGGGGAGTCCGTCGGTCTTCCCCTTCTCCAACGCTGCAACGCTGCTTCACCCTGACCACACCCGGGTGACCCTCATGGAGCATCGCCAGGACTCGTGATCTCAGAGACACAGGGATCAACGTGCAGTGTCCCCTTGCTACACACACAATGTTCCAACAGCTCAGTTCGTCCCTAAACTGGTGAAAAGGTGCCAGCTCACCCTGCACTTTCATGGGCCAACCTTCCCAGATGACCGAGCACAGTTGCAACAACGTGGGTCCCGTTCCGATTTTGTCCAGAGCTCCTGGAGGGATACCATGTCCTGTAGGGGTCCATGCAGCGTATTGACAAGATCCGCCTCCGTGGGATCATCACCGTCGTCATCTGGTTGTGCGGTGTTGGTCGTGGCACGGGACAGGAGGTCCGCCACTACGTTCTCTTTTCCAGGGGTGAACTGGGTAGTAAAGTTGTAGGCTCTCAGCCGCTCCATCCACCTGTGGCTTTGTAAGGGTCTGTGTCCCGAGCACGTCATCTCCAGTAGCATTGTCAGCGCCCAGTAGTCCATCCGCAGTGTGAAGTGGCACCCATAGAGGTAGATGTGCCACCGTTCACACACCCAGGCACAGGTGAGCGCTTCCCTCTTACCCACAGCATATTTCTGTTCAGCCGCTAAAAGAGACCTCGACGCGAACACCACTGGGTGCTCGGTACTGTCTTGAACCTGAGACATAACCGCCCCCACTGCCGAGCCAGATGCATCACAGGTCACAAAAATCTGCCATTTTGGATCAAAGTGAGCCAACACTGGAGGGGAGGGGAGTTGGGACTTCACCCTAGCGACCGCCGCTGAGCAGGCCGGAGTCCACTGCCATGGGGCATCCTGTTTCAGAAGAGCCCGGAACAGTTCGATTGTCTCTGAATAATGGGGTATAAAACGTCAGTAAAAGTTCACCATGCCCCAAAACAAGGAAATTTGTGTGGGTGTCGTGGGATCCGAGAGACGCAGAACCACCTCCACGTTTGAGTGCAGGGGCCTCAGACCCTCGGCCGCCAGCCGGAATCCAATAAACTTGATGGAGTCTGCCACGAAAATGCACTTTTCCCCGTTCAATGTGACTCCGTGCTCCTGTAGCACCTCCATCACAAGTAACAAACGACCATCGTGCTCCTCCCACGATGGACCGTAGACCACGATGTCGTCCAGATACGTCACCACACCCTTGAGGCCGTCCGGAATTGTGGACATGGCCTTCTGAAAGCAGCTAGGTGCTGAGCTCAGACCAAAAGGCATGCGGGAGTACCGGAAAAGGCCCATGTGGGTCACAAACGCTGTCAGGTTCCTGATGGCTGGGTGAAGAGGCACTTGCAGGTAACCCTGGCAGAGATCCAGTTTTGTGAATACCCTTGAGCCACTGAATGTTGCGGTGAGTTCTTCCATCATAGGGAGCGGGTATTTGTCTGACTTATTTACCATCCTAAGGTCAATACACAGCCGGATGCCGCCCGTCTTCTTCCTGGCCACCATGATGTTTGATATCCAGGGTGAAGCGTCTACCCTCAAGATGATGCCAGCTTTGAGCAGTCTATTCAGTTTTGCCGTAACATTGTCCCACAGAGCAAGGGGAAGCTGCTGTAATGGTTGGATTTTTGGCGTCACGCTTGGCTCAATGAGCGGGCGGTGGTAGAGCGCCTTGATACATCCAAGGCCCACAAACAACGCCAGCCAGCGGACATGCCATTCTGGAAACACCGTCAGCACCGTTGAGCTCTCTGGATCCATGATGGAGAATCCCAGTTCCCCCAGCAGGTCAATTCCCAGCAAGTCGGCCCCCTGGCGCGAAACCTGGAGGGTGAATGCGGAAACGATCTTTAACCCACAATTCACTGAGAAGATGACTGTGCCCGCCATTTCAATTTCAGTGTGACCATATCCAAACATTTTCACCGCCCCTGCATTGATAATTTTGCCAGGGAAAAGTCTTTTCAATGTAGCCATACTTAATATGGTCTTACAGGCTCCTGAGTCCACCATAAGCGGCACATCAACTCTGTCCAGCTGCAGGACGTACCACTTTAACGGTCCCTTCTTTGTGCCCGCTACACACACCTGCATCATACTCTCCGGCTCCACCACCGATGGTTTAGTAGTGATGGTACAGGCCCTGTCCCGTGCCACAGTCTGCCGCCTTTTGGGCGTCCGCCCCAAAGAGATACCTACGTTGCTAACGGCTAGACTTGGAGGGAAAACTTGAGTAGCTACGTTCTCTTTAGCTAGCACTGGCAGGCCCAGCTGGGCGGTGGGCTCAACCCGCCTAGTCAGTTCAACCACCTTGTCTAGCATGAGATCATCTGCAGTCAGCATCAGCTTGTCTTTCAGCCACTCGATGTTCGTACCGTGAGCTAGCTTGTCCCAGACCAGCTCCTCCTCGATAGGCCCGAAGGTGCACTCCCTTGCTAAGCTACAAAGTTCCATAATGAAGGATTGGGTGGACTCACCAGGTTGTTGTCGGAGGTCAAAAAATGTATCTGGTGGTCCCTGAAGAAATAGTCCATTAAGCCCAAACCTTCCCTCAGTCAGCCGTTGCCACCCAGCCCCAAAAATATCAATTGGCCCTCCTCACCGAGGCAGTGAACGAGTAGGCTCCTCCGTCTCTCTTCATCAGCGCCGCTCAGACCGGCTGTGGCTACATACTCCTCGAGTGTCTCCCGCCAGCTGCCCCATGATATGGCTGGCATGCTCGGAGACTGCAAAAATGGAGGTGGCGGTCTAATGCATGCTCCCATGGTTTATTCTCGTCTCCAAATGTTATGTTGGAATAACATGAGACCGGAGCCGCATTCAACTGAGCACTGAACTAACTTTATTATAGAAAAACAGCTCAATATAATCCCAGCTGTAGCCCGCCTGACATCATCACCCACAACTCCCTGGCCAGGCTACGGCAAGCCCCAAATGTCAAATCCTCACACAACAGATGTACTTTTCAAATTTTGTGAGTACGCCATCTTTCACTATGAAAGCTGCACAATCCTTTATACATGAGGCCCCCTTTGAGGTGTAAGTCATCATTGTTTTGATCTAGCATTTGTACTTGAAAAGCCAGAGGTGGTGACCAAAAAAATCTGTGTTACCTTTGATTAATGTTCCTCAGCAGCATCAACAATAACATCAGTATAAAGCTGGATTTATGCACCTACATCATGTCGATGCCATTACCGACATCCGTTGCAGACGCAGTGATCGGCAATTTTTTCTTGTGTGTTGGGTGAAATGCTTTGTTTCATTACCAAAACGGGTTTCAGCTGATGTGTAGAGTGATTTGTGTTTGGTGTGTTTTTGTTTATGAAGTAGCGACAGACAAGAACAGACTGTAATAGAGTTGGAGCTAAATGTGAAGAAAAAGCAACTTTTGATATGATCGTTGCACAGTGAAAAAAAGAAGTCGGAGAAAATGGTGCGTGCGACCACTGCCACTGCCGTTTTGACAATCTGTGTAATTACTGGGGTTATGACGTGCAACAAAATGCTCTGTAAGTGCGTACTTCCTCAATATTCTTTTGAATTTGGACCGCTGTTTAACTGACTCACCTTGGAAGTTGTGCCTCTATGAACAGGCAAAGCTAAGCAGTGGCGAGAACCAGGAAATGTGAAGAGACAAAGTGGATCAATCACAGCCCTTATGGTCTGCGTCACCGACGTGCACCTCTCCTTCTCTGGAGAGGTGCGTGGCAGGCAACACAATAAGAATGCACATTGACACTGTGTCGACGCTGTCGCAGCTGCATCATAGCAACATGGGTGCATAACTTCAGATAAGATAAGATAAGATTAGATAAGATAAGCTAGGCCTTTATTAGTCCCACCGCAGGGAAATTTCAGGACTGCAGCAGCAAAGGGATTGCAGCACTCAGAGCAATAGTAAATAAGATAATAAGAACTGCTTCACCAAAGCAGTAAATGAATATACATACTGTATGTACAGTTATATACACAGTGCAGGAGCATTGCAGCTAGATGGTATAAAAAGCATTACGGTGGGACAATCTCTATCGTGCAAAGTTGTTACAGTATGTTTAGTACAATTACTACGACCTCTACGAGCAGCCCTGGTTAGGTTATAAAGTCTGACAGCCGTAGGGAGGAAGGACCTACGGAACCTCTCCACTGTGCACCTAGGATGGCACAGCCTACCATTAAATGAGCTCCTCAGTGCGCTCAGCGTGTGCTGCATGGGGTGGGACTCGGATTCCAGCAGAGATGACAGCTTAGCCACCAGCCTCCTCTCTCCTATCTCCTCCACTGGGTCAAGGCGTTGCCCCAGAACACAGCTAGCTTTTTTGATCAGCCTGTTCAGTCTCTTCCTGTCGGCTGCCCTGATTTCACTGCCCCAGCAGACCACTCCAAATGTGATGGCTGATGCCACCACCGAATCATAGAAGATTTTCAGGAGTGCCCCCTGCACTCCAAAAGACCTGAGTCTCCTCAGGAGAAACAGCCTGTGCTGCTCCTTCTTGTAGAGTATATTGGTGCTGTGTGACCAGTCCAGTTTATTGTTCAGGTGAACACCCAGGTGCTTGTAAGATGTCACCATTTCAATGTCTGTTCTCTGGATATTTACAGGTGCTGTGGGAAGGGGGTTTTTTGTCCTCGCCTGTGGCAGTCCACCACCAATTCCTTGGTTTTCCTTTGCATTGACCTGGAGGCAGTTCCGCAGGCACTAGTCCACAAAGTCCTGGATAAATCCTCTGTACTCCGCATGATCCCCATCAGAGATGAGGCCGACGATCGCAGAGTCGTCAGAGAACTTCTGTAGATGGCAGTGTGGTGTGTTGTGTGAAAAGTCAACAGTATAGAGGGTGAACAGGAAGGGAGCCAGAACTGTTTCCTGGGGGCCCCCCATACTGCAGATGATGGTGTCAGACACACAGTCCTGGATTCTCACAAACTGTGGTCGGTTTGGTTTGGTTTCCCGGAAACCAAAGTCTTTGGGTTCCGGGGGTAGTATGGTTGCAAAGCTGAAACTTGAATGAATGAATGAATGAATGAATGAATGAATGAATCTTTATTTCGGATAGATTAAAAGTAAAGATTAAAAAAAGAAACAGAACAATATAACAAAGGGGGAAAAAATCCAACAAGGTCAAATCAAACAATAACTCCTCTGATTATACAGTTCAACATAAGTTATCCGAAATGGGTGATGGCTGAAGCCGCAGCTTATATTGCCCACCCATATTCCATCCAAGAATTCAAAAGAAAAACAAAACAAGAGCGATAAAATTGTGGACAATTGCAATTGATTTCGATATTTTACCTTTAATATAATTAATATGTGACTTCCAACACAGTTTATTATCAATTATTACTCCAAGAAATTTAGTTTCGGATACCCTTTCAATCTCTACACCATTTACACTGAGTTTAGATACTAAGTAGTTGTGATGGCTGTTAAAAACTATAAATTTTGTCTTACTTAAATTGAGCGTTAATTTGTTTGAATCAAACCACAGTTTAAGCTTTCCTAATTCCTTTCCGAGTGTATCCAAAAGTTGTTCCAAATTGCTTCCACTGCATAATAAATTAGTGTCATCGGCAAACAATATTAAATCCATTTTTTCCGAGACTTTATATATATCATTTATATACATAATAACAGTGGCCCCAAAACTGAACCCTGTGGGACTCCACAAGTAACCTTCAGTAACTGTGAGTTTTTGTTACCAACACATACATATTGATATCTATTCTTTAAGTAACTACATAACCAGGACAGTGCTACCCCCCAATACCACAATTTTGTAGTTTCTTTAATAATAAATTATGATCCACTGTATCAAATGCTTTTTTAAGATCCAGGAATACCCCAACTGAATACTCTTTATTTTCAACAGCAGTTGATATTTTTTCTATAAATTCCATTAGAGCAAATGCAGTTGTCCTCTTGTGTTTGAACCCATATTGCTGCTCACACAGTAAATTATTTTTCATTATGAAGTTGTCAATTCTCTCACAGAATATTTTTTCAAGTATCTTGGAAAATTGCGGCAATAGTGAAATTGGTCTATAGTTTGAAAATTCCCCTCTGTCACCTGTCTTGTATATCGGAATTACTTTAGCTATTTTCATTTGCATTGGGAAATATACCTGTTTGGAGAGACAGGTTACAAATATATGTCAGTGGTTTCACTAAGCATTCAATAATAGTTTTGACTAAGAGCATGTCAATACCATCACAGTCCATAGATGTTTTACTTTTAAACAATTTAACAATTTCAATGACCTCTCTCTCATCTGTGTTCTTTATGAAAATGGAGTCTTTTATAGCAGTGTTTTTACTTACTCTATCACCCGTAGGTGCCGTAATGGGTATTTCTCAAGCCAGATTAGGACCAATGTTAACAAAAAAGTTATTAAATTCATCTGGAGGTGAGACTGCATTCACACTCTGAGTCGTTTTATCATTTATTTTTTTTTTGAAAAATTGGTTGGGTAGCTTGTATTTCTATTTTTATTTCCAAGAATATTGTTAAGTATTGTCCATGTATTTTTAATATTGTCTCTGTTTTTCTCCAGTTCTTTACTGTAATAGTCTCTTTTACTACATCTCATTATACAGTATATGTTAACTTATTTTTGTATGTTTTATACCACTGCTCTGTTTCTTTTGTCCTTTTCTTTAGAAAAGCTTTATATAATAAATTTTTCTTTTTACACGCCTTTTGTAATCCTTTGGTTAACCATGGCTTGTCGACAAATTTATGTTTTAGCTTTTTCTTTACTAATGGACAATTTTTTTCATAAAGAGTGGTTACAATGTTCATAAATGTGTCATAGGCTTCATTTTCATCTGATACATAGACTTTTGTCCAGTCTTGCTTCAGCAAGTCTTCTTTAAAAGAACTGATTGCATTTTGTGATTTGTATCTGAAAGATTTTAAAGTTTTTTTTTTCTGTATTGGCCCCTGTGTGTCCATGGATAAGTGCAAAGACTGGCAAATGGTCACTTATCTCATTTATCAATAATCCACTTTCTATTTTCTTATCAATAATATTAACAAACAGGTTGTCAATAAGTGTAGCAGTGTGAACTGTGATTCTACTGGGATGTGTTATTGTGGGATATAGACTGTACATAAAATTCATGAACTCTGTAATTACATTTTGTTGAAATGGATTTAGTAAATCAATATTGAAATCTCCACAACTTACAATCATTTTCTTACTAGTAATATTATTGCACAGCTTGACTAATTTATCTCTGAATGTCTCAATGCAAGTTCCTGGCATTCTATATATACAACTTATAATTAGATTTTTTGTTTTATCTTGGTCAATCTCAACAGTAACACATTCCAGAATCCCTGGTAGTGCAAAGGACATTCCATTTACAAGCTTACACCTATACAGGTCATCAATATACAGTGCAACACCACCACCCTTTTTTTGAGATCTGTTAATATGAAACATTTGATATCCCTCTATTGCCATCAAAGGAACCTGCTCTTCATTAAGCCAAGTTTCAGAGACTGTGATAGCTGAAATTTTCTGTCTAGCTGTTTTAAATAGTCCTGAATCTGTGGAAAGTTTTTATTAAGATTTCTGCTATTGAAGTGTATTATTGATAGTTTACCATCTAGTTGCACTTGACTTTTGAATTGCTTTTCAGTGTAATATTCAAAATGATTATGAATATTATTGAAAAAGTGGTTATCAGGATCAATATCATTCTCCATCTCTTGTAGTTTATGTTCAGCATAATGGCATATTTTCAGAGTTTGAATTTCCTCTCTCTGTGTCAAATGACTTCCTCCAACTGGGGATAATTGATGTCTACTCAAGTCAGTCATAAGTTTTTTTTGGTTTGTTTGTTTTGTTTAGTTTGTTTTTTTTAAGTATATTGACATGGTATGTCACAAAAGAACTATTCTTGTCGTGTGTGTGGATATGGATTATCATAGTCTCTTAATTTTCTTAATCAGTGTTCAATCTATATTTATTTAAGTCAGTAAGATCTCTGATTATTATGGTCTTCGCTTCCTCTGGTGTTCCATTTAGTTTGATCCAAACTCTACAGTTTCTTGTCCATGTTGCCTGTATCTTATTTTGTCTTTTCAGCATCCGTGCTTGCCATGCTATTTCAGCATTAGTCTTCGCTAAATGTTCATTTAGGTAGACTTCTGTTCCCCATAGCTTTCTGGCCTGCCTCAGTATGTCATTCTTTATCCTTCTGTTCACAAAGCACATCACAATTGATTTCTTTGTTTTATTATCTTTTCTGGGTAAAGTGTGACAGGCTGAAATTGCATTTACTTCAACCTTTATGTTTCTGCTTTCAAGGAACTGAAGCACCTGGTTTTCCAGGGAGACTGATTCACTTAGGGGAGCCTCCTCACCTCTCATTCCTGCTGTAGCATGAGCGGATTTCTTCCATTAGCCCTAATAGTTTAAGCTGTTGACTAGCCACTTTGGTCAGTTCTTCTGACAAGAAGTTCAGAGATTTTTTTTATCTCTTCCATTTCCTTCTTCTTTGGTGGCATTTTTACTGACCTGTTGGTAGTAAAACAATCTCTGCTGGTGTCGCCGGTATCCGATCTGACCGACCGACCTTGAATCCAGCTGGGGCCTCAGCTAGCCCCCTCCGCTACTAGTCCCACTGCTTACCGTTGCTGCAATTGAGCTCCTGTCCAGCTGGGCTGCCGGCAGCTCCTCCACCGAGCCCCGCCGCCCACCGCCGCTATAGTTGAGCTCCGATCCTGCTCCTGTCCAGCTGGGGTCCTGGTAGTTCCTCTGCTGAGCCCCGCCACCTACCGCCATCTTCCTCAGTAGTTCCTCCACCGAGCCCCACCGCTGTAACTGGGCTCCAATTTCCGGCTCTTATCCAGCTGGGGCCCCGGCTGCTCCTCCACTGGTCCCCATCTCCTACCGCCGCTGTACTTGAACTCCAATCCGGCTCCTGTCCAACTGTTGCCTTGGTTAGTTCCTCCGGCGAGCCCCAATCACAAGATTCTAAGAATCTGCGCTAGAGGCTCAGCCGTCATCTACCGGGCCGATGCCGGGTCAGTGACACGAACCGGGGACAGAGTCGCTCCTTTGTATCAGTGTTAGGTGCTACAGCTAGCTATGGCATTAGCTATAGCGATAGCATTAGCTTAGCAAACGCTTCAGGTAAAGCGTAGCAGCGAACCACGAAAAGAAACGCTAATCAGTTTACTCATGAATGGGAGCAGTCCCAAAAGGTCCAATTCTCACAATGAGTGCAAAATAATCCTTCCTGATGTGATGATCTCCCCGTGAAGAGCATTACAAGCTCAGCATTATTATCCCATCTCAATATGCAGTCTGCATGTCAAAGTATCATTGAGCAAGACACTGAATCCGCAGCTGCGCCTGGTGGGTCAGGTCAGCACCTGTGTATATCCTTAATATAAACTTAAAGGAATTGATGGAAGGGCACCACAAGGAGTGAAGCCTGCGGCTTAATTTGACACAACAAGGGAAACCTCACCCGGCCCGGACACGGAAAGGATTAACAGATTGATAGCTGAGGGACTGGTTGGTCCCTCAGGATCCAACCAATGATCCTGAGAGACCACTAGTTGGATGGTGTTGAAAGCACTGGAGAAATCAAAGAACATGATCCTCACAGTACTCCCAGGCTTCTCCATGTGGGAAAGGGAATGATGTAGGAGGAACAGCACTGCATCCTCCACCCAGATGCCATGCTGGTAGGCAAACTGAAGTGGATCCATTGCTCATCCCACCAGGGGGTGGAGGTGAGCGAGGAGCAGCCACTCCAGGGTCTTCATTAGGTGGGATGTGAGGGCCACTGGTCTGTAGCTGTTCAGGTCCTTGGGGTGGGGAGTCTTCAGTATGGGTACCACACAAAATGTTTTCCATAGCTGTGGTACCCTCGCCAGCTTCAGACTCAGACTGAAAATGTGCTCCACGATCCCGCAAGGCTGGTCTGCACAGGACTTGAGGAGCCTCAAACTGATGCCGTCCAGACCTGCAACCTTCCTTGCCTTGATCTTCTCCAGCTCAGCTCTCACCTGGGTCTTAGTGAGAGTCAGGTTGGGGCAAGAGGGTTGTGTGCTGGGCGGGAGGAGGGATGTTGGGTCCATGAGGGGAAAAACAGTGGGGGATGTACAAGGGGAGGTGGGGAAGGGCTGTAGACAGCGGGACTAGGTGAAGGTGGAGGCAGCAGTGGTTGGTGGGCAGGTGGAGAAGAGGACTGTTGGTCAAACCTGTTAAAAACAGGTTCAGGTTGTTCACCCACTCCCTACCCCCATGGCCTGAGAGGAGGTATTCTGGTGCCCAGAAATGGTTTTGAGGCTTCTCCAGACACCGCTGACATCACTCTGCTGCAGCTTGTCCTCCATCTTCTTCCTGTAGCTGTCCCTCCCCTCTGTGATCTTCGTCCTTAGCTCCCTCTGTATGAACTTCAGCTCCTCCTTGTTTCCTGACCTGAAGATCCTTTTCTTCTCCTTCAGCAGTGACTTTATCTCAGAGTTGATCCAGGGTTTGTTGATTGAGAAACACCGTATGGTCTTGGTGGGTATGGTGTTCTCTACACAGAAGTTGATAAAGTCTGTGATGATGTGTGTGAGGCCATTGATGTCTTTACCATGTGGATCACAGAGTTGTTCCCACACAGTGGATTCAAAACAGTCCTTCAGAACGTCCTCTGCTTCCTCAGACCATAACTTCACTGTGCAGGTAACAGGAGGTTGTCTGTGTACCAGGGGTTTGTACACAGGCAGGAGAACCAGATTGTGGTCAGATCTTCCGGGGAGGGGAGGGGGGTGATGAGGTGTAAGCCTCTTTGGTGTTTGCATAAAATAAATCCAGTGTTTTATTGTCTCTGGTGTGGCATGTGACATACTGGGTCAAAGTGGGCAGAATGGAGGACAGGGAAGTATGGTTAAAATCACCAGAGATGAGCAAAAGAGCATTTGGGTGCTGGGTCTGCAGCCTGCTGGTGACTGGTGGATGAAGTTTTTTTTTTTTTTTTTTTTTGAATGCAAAAGATGCAATAGACTTACACAATGGTCCTCTCCGGCATACAACTAGGAACATACCGGTCGCTATGGAGGGTGAGAATATGTATGGGCACATAATCATACCATGTAGGATAACTAAATAGACGGTTATGCTGTTTCATCCCACCTAGCAACAATGCTCTGCACTGTGTGTGTTTATATATTTACATATTTATTCCATCTAGCTACAATGCTCTGCACTGGGTGTGTTTATATTTATATATCTATATATTTATTCCATCTAGCTACAATGCTCCGCACTGTGTTTTTATATATCTACATATTATTCCATCTAGCTACATTGCTCCGCACTGTGTGTGTTTATATACTTGCATATTTATTCCACCTAGCTGCAATGCTCCATACTGTGGGTGTTTATATATTTACATATTTATTCCATCTAGCTACAATGCTCTGCACTGTGTGTTCATATATTCATATATTTATTCCATCCAGCTACAATGCTCTGCACTGTGTGTCTGTGTGTGTGTGTGTGTATATATATATTTTATAGTAATATGTACATATGTATATTAGCTGCTCTTGCTTGCTTGTTTTTTCTTGCCTTCTGATTGTTGCTCTGAGTGTTGCTATCCCTGTGCTGTTGCAATCCTGGAATTTCCCCGTTGTGGGACTAATAAAGGCTTATCTTATCTTATCTTATCTTAAGTCACACACTGCCTCAGTGCTCGCAGAGGCAGGTACAGAAATAACAATCACGATGACATGTGAGAACTCTCTGGGAAGATATGCTGGTCACATGCCAAGGCTAGCAACTCAATGTCCTTGCTACAGTGTTGTTCTTTAATCATGATGTGTCAAGGATTGCACCATCTGTTGTTCACAAACATTGCCTCTGCCTCTGCTCTTCCCACTATCTGGTGTCCGATCTTCCCGTATTAAGTGGAAACTCTCTAGTCCGATGTTAGCATCTGTTGCTAGCTCCGTTAGCCACATTTCAGTAAACAACATGATGCTAATTTCTCTGAAGACACTCTTATACCGGGATACAGCTGCCAGTTCATCTGTCTTGGTAAGCAGCGATCTCACATTTCCCATAATAATGGATGGTAGTACGGGTCTGTACCTTGTTTTCCTTGCACGTCGCTTCGTTCCAGCTCGACATCCCCATCGTTTTCGTCTGATTTCTCGTGGGATATCGGATAACTTGCGCTTGAGACGCCATTCACAGAAAATGGTATATCTCTGTATAGAAATTGGTGTGTTTTAATAGAAATCTATTGTTAGCTATTTGTCATTCCATGTAAAAAGAGAACAGTCCATAATTATGCTGAATAAGAAAACAAATTTTTCCATTTTATTTCAAACACATTATATGTTTTCCTAAAATGACAGTTTTATGGACTAGCTGCTGCAGTAGTAAATAAGTTACTATTCATGATTTGCTATTTCCGTTTCATTCCTTAATTCTCATCAGCTGTTTCTCATTTGACCTCATTTCTATTTGTACAGCTTCCCTCATTCCTCTGTTCCCCAGAGATAAACCTATGTTATGATTGCCACTCCTCTACTTTTCACCATGCTCCCGTCTGGTTCATATCTTAGTTCACTATTTTGTATTTGAGTTTAGTTGTGTGTTTTCCAGCCCCTGAGCTGGGCTTTTGGTTTGGTTAATAAATTGTTGAACTCATACCTACATGTGAGTCCCTCTTTTATGCCTCCCTGGCAGCCAGACATAACAGTATCTCCCGGCCAGACAAGACTCAGCGGTATGAGATCATTTAGCATGCGCATGGGTTGGGAACTGTGCTCCACAACCTTAGAGATTGACCACCTGGTGGCCATGGCTTGGACTGCTTTTACCCCAGCAGCTTCCCTAGGGTACCTGGACACTGCCACAGCGGTTATTAGGAGGCACACCGAGGACTTCATCTGGGCCACCAACAGTTTCAGCAATAGCAGCAGAGCAGTGGACAAGGCAAGTACCTTTTCCTTTTTTAACTCCTGTGGGGAGGGTGTTTTGCCTTGTTCCAGACGAGGGGTCTCAGTAGCTGTCGCCAACTGCTGCTGAGCCCCCACCACCTGTTTCTGTTGTCGTCTCCATTTGTCTTCCATCACCTACCTCTGTGTCTCTCTGTCCGCCTGAGGTCATCTCAGAATCAGAATCAGAATCAGAATCAGATTTATTGCCATTGTTCATGTAGTACACAAACTAGGAATTTGTCTCGGTGCAATGCTGCAACATTAAACATGATAAAATAAAAGAAATAAACTATACATGCAATAAAGTGTAGAATAAGAGTGAGTAATACTGGTCAGCAGTTAAATATATTAGCGAGCAGCAGATAATGTGGAGAACCATATAGTGCATATCTCCTCTGCTCCCACGCCGGAGGTGATGGTCTCCTTCTCTGTTCTCATGCCAGAGGTGGTGATGGTCTCCTCCTCAGCTGCTGCTCCTCTTCAGCTCTCCTCAGCGGCTGCATCTCCTCCTCAGCTGTCCTCAGTGGCTGTGTCTCCTCTTCAGATCTCCTCAGCGGCTGCTCCGCCTGAGGTTGTGTCATAAGTTGCAGCTCTGCCTGGGTCTTCATTGGCAGTAGAGCGGAGGGAGCAAGGTAAGTACTATTTCAGTTTTTAACACCTTCACTTAGTACATCTTGCCTTTCTCTCAGTGAGGGGGTTTCACTTTCAGCCACAATCTGTTGCTGACCCCTTGCCACCTGTCTCTGCTGCTACCAATATTGGTGGCATTTTGCCAACCTCCGACTTTTTTCCTTCGTCCAAGGTGGTCTTGTCTGAGTTCTCGGAGGAGGTGGTCTCATCAAGTTCCTTGCCCGTGGAGGTCCACATAAGGTTCCTTGCCGGGGTCCGGTGTACACCATTGGTACAGGCCGACCCGGGCATTCCCCCCCCCCCCCCCCGGGGGCCCTGGCAGTGCGTCAGGGGCTGGTGCCTGCATCCGGGGGGGGGGGGGGGGTGCTGTCCCCCATCCTCCGGGGCCCACGTGTGTGTGTGTATGCGTGTGTGTGTGTGTGCATGCATGGGTGCAAGTACCTGTGGGTGGATGCGCAGGTGTGTATGTGGAAGGAGAGACCCCATTTCTTTGCATGTGTGTATGCATGTATGTGTGTGTATGTGCATATAGCTGTGAATTTGTATGTTGTGTGGAGTGTGTGTATGTGGAGGGAGGGATTTCAT
Organism: Pholidichthys leucotaenia; assembly: GCA_020510985.1. Classification (NCBI taxonomy): domain Eukaryota; kingdom Metazoa; phylum Chordata; class Actinopteri; order Cichliformes; family Pholidichthyidae; genus Pholidichthys; species Pholidichthys leucotaenia. Next base: position 362,932,814 of record CM035839.1, on the reverse strand, counting down.
TTGTGTGTGTGTAGGGGTGTGTGTTTGAGCATGTGTAGGTGTTCCATCATGCCTGGGAGAACAATGCGGTGGAAACAGAGGCTGAGATGTGGACAAACCCCATGATCTGGCTTACTTGGCCCTCGGATGAGGGGTGGGAGGCTGCTAGCCTGTGGTGCTGGTGGTGCACCGGGGTATGATGTTGGTGGGTCCTGGGGTGCACGGCCTGGTGCCCCCGCCCTGGGGTGGGATCCAGGGGCAGTGGGTGGCATCCGGAACCAGTTTGGGAGCTGGCTTGTGGGTGGGGGGGCTCTTTGGGGCCACCTCCCCCCCAGTCTTACCTATTCCCTGCCCTCCCCCCATTCTGGGTGAATCACACATCTTATTGGATACACTTAGGGTTTGGGAATGGGGGTGTGTCGTGAGGTATTGGTGAGGAGGGCTTCTCTGTCTGCTGCACTACAGGCCATCTTCGCCTCAATTTGAATTGCACTATAGACACCAAGGGCTTGGGTGGAGAGAGATGGGAGCTCAGCTGCCCATAGCAGTGGGCAGTGGTGGCCCATCTGGCCCATCTCCCCATCCCCCCAGTTTTAACTGCACTTTGGTAGTTCATACACCTGCACCCAGTCACACCACATAACTTGCACTCACTCATCATGATTCATGCACGGGGGGTGGGGGTTTTTCTCCACTCCTGCTGCCCTCCTTCTTCCGGGGGCTTGGGGCCTGGTTTGTGACCTGGAATGTCATGTTGTCATCATCCCTGGGATGCTACTGGTCTACGGGATGGTGCCTTGGAATATGTTTGCGGGGTTTTATGATTGGATCGGCTGAAGAGGTGAACATAGGGTTTTTTGGTTTTTTGGGGTTTTTTTTTGTTACTTCTTTGTACCCGTAGGTAGATTTGTTTTGCAGTCTGGTGACTTCCGTATTTACAAGCCACTGGCTGCCGGTCGCTGCGTGCGCGAGCGCCCCATATTCCTAACCTGCATGTTTTGTTTTTTTTTAGCATGTGGGAGGAAACCGGAGAAATCCCGGCGTAAACCCACGCAACACAGGGAGAACATGCAAACTCCGCACAGATCACTGTTGGTCGGGGGCTGGGATCGAACCCACGATCTCACGATCCCCCGGCCAAGGGTAAACTGTGCTGCCGCAGTGCTAACCACTGCGCCACCGTGCAGCCCACCATGCAGGTTTGTGTGTGTACGAGTGAGTGAGTAGCAGGAGTGAGGGAGCGAGCGTGAGTAAGTGAGTGAGCGAGTGTGTGAGTGATTGAGCATGAGTGAGTGAGCGAGCGAGTAAGTAGGAGTGAGTGAGTGGGAGTGAGAGTGAGTGAGTATGAGAGTCAGTGTGACAGTGGGCGTGAATGTGAGTGAGTGTGTAAGAGTGAGCATGAATAAATGTGAGTGAGTCAGAGCACGAATAAGAGTGTGTAAATGAGTAAGCATGAGTGAGAGGGAGCATGAGTGATTGCAGCTGACAGTGTGAGTGTGAGTGTAAGCGAGAGTATAATTGAGACTGAACAAAAGTGGGTGAGAGTGAATGAGTCTGTGTGAGTGTGAGTGAGGGAGTGTGAGTGAGTGAGTGAGTGAGTGAGTGTGAGTGAGTGAGTGAGTGAGTGAGTAAGTGAGTGAGTGAGTGAGTGAGTGGTGGCTCCCGGGGCATGTGACTGGGGTGGTGGGATGGGCGCGGGTCCAGTGTGCGTGAGGGTGCCCAGGGGTAGGGGTGGGGTTTGGCCTTTGGTGCCTGAGGCCCAGGGCTGATTGGCCTGGGGGCGGGGGTGCACCGCACTTGCCATTCCTCTGGCTGCCCTCCTGGGATGGATGCCTGGCTGTCCTGGGGCTTGGTGGCTTCGGGAAATTTTTGTTCTGTGAGGGTTTCGGTTGCACCCTGGGGGTTGGGGGGTTGGTGGTGTTGTCTTTCTTTCTCATGGTTTTGGGGAAGTGGGGTCCATGGCCTGCCACCCTCTTTGTATGTTTCCTGGTAAACCATTCACACACTCATCCCCACGCACACTTTCACACACACACACACACACACACACACACACACACACACACACACATCTCCCTGTTCTCTTACAGGTGCAGATATCAGGATCATGATGACATCTCTTCAGAAGCAGAAACTGTTTTTTTGTTTGTTTCAGTTGTTATAGTCTTTTTTCTTTGTTTGTTCCTCTCTCTTTTTCTCCCCCTCCCCATCCTCTCACTCGCCACCCCTTCTGACCACTTCAAGTCTTTTTAATTTCCTTCCCCATTCCCCCCGTCAGGTCCATCACAAGTAAAACAATTTAACCCTTTGAGTGTGTATGGTGCAGAACTGCGGCATACCCCCTAATGGTCAAAAGTGGTAAATATTTTTTGTCAGTAAAATAGTTCAGATTTCCAAGGCTATACTGTAACTTGAAAGTGGTAAGAGATAATGGCTTACTGTCAATTAGAAAGATGCAAAATATGATCCAAAGTTTCAGATAGGAATAGATTTACACATCTAATTTGCATAATGTCACGGCACCTCTTTAAATTCCATAACTCAGTCAAAACTGGACTTTGCATGTATTCACACAAAAAATGGTTCAGTCTTTTGACACCGTTTCTTTGTACAGAGGTACCTCATCATCTTCAAAGTATATGAACAAGAAATCAGTACATTTAAAAAAAAACAAAACAGAAATTTCTCACTTACTTTTGACAAAGTCAGAATGAGAAGGCAGGCACAGTGCCGCACTCTGCCACTAGGGGCACGCAAATTCTCAACTTGAAAGGGTTAAATAAAATATTAAAATTATTACAAGAGTAGTCCATAAATACTATTTATGTAGAGTATATATCAAATATGAGCAAGTCTGAGCTGTCCAGATAGAGTGATGATATAGAGGGAAGTATGTGGCGGTAATGCACCTTTAAGCTGTTTGCCAACTGCCATTCAAATCTAAAATAAGAAGAAGAATATGAGCAAAGCTTCTTTTGGCAAAGTAAATCTGTTTGGCACAATAAGGGAAGTAGATATCCATTCTGCTTACCTAGCTGCTAGACAGATCGGGGCTAAAAGAAGAGGTCCAGGTCCTGGTTCCTTGCCTGAGGAGGTCACTTCCCAGTTCCATGCCTGAGGAGGCCCACATCCCTGCTCCTTCACCCTTGGCCCCGCTCCTTTGCCCAAGGAGGCCCATGTCCCTGTGCCTTCATTCGAGCAGGCCCATATCCCTGTTCCCTCACCTGAGTTGTCTCCTCGATTCTGGTCGGCCTCCTGGAGGTCCCTCTTCCTCAGCCTGGCTGGTTTTGGACTTCGAGAGATCCCGTTCCCTGGCTTGGTTGATCTGGGATTTTGGCTGGCCTCCTGATGGACTGTTTCCCCATTGGGTGGGCTGTGGACTCTGGTCAACCACCCAACACTGTATTTCCTCTGCTCTGCTCTGCCCTGAACTATGTGTTGTGGGGGAGAGGAGTGACTGTTTCTAGCCCTCCAGTCCTGGATCTCCCCCACCTCCCACCCAGGTTGGGATTGAGTTGTTTTGTTTAGGAGTATCTGGGTCCCACCCCTTAAGGTGTGTGTGTGGGGGGGGGGGGGGACTGTAGTGTCTGGGCTTGGCTCCTGGCCATGCCCAGAATTTTCTGTGTTTTCATGTATTCTTGGTTGTTATTATTGTCATCTTTACAAGTGACATCCTACAAGTACCTGGGTGTTCATTTGAATAATAAACTAGACTGGTCACACAATACCGACACACTCTACAATAAGGGACAGCGCAGGCTGTTCCTACTGAGGAGGCTCAGGTCTTTTGGTGTACAAGGTGTGCTCCTGAAGACATTCTGCAATTCGGTGGTGTTATCAGCCATCACTTTTGGAGTGGTCTGCTGGGGCAGTGGTATCACAGCAGCCGATAGGAAGAGACTGAACAAACTGATCAAGAAAGCTAGCTCTGTCCTGGGGCAGCGCCTTGACCCAGTGGAGGAGATAGGAGTGAGAAGGATGGTGGCTAAGCTGTCATCTCTGCTGGAGTCCGAGTCCCACCCTATGCAGGACATACTGAACACACTGAGGAGCTCATTTAGCAGTAGGCTACACCATCCTAGGTGCGCGACTGAGAGGTTTCGCAGGTCTTTCCTACCTACGGCTGTCAGAAAAACAGGACAAACAGACAAAATGGTCCCCCTCAGTATACAACTAGGACAATATCAATTGCTATGGAGGGTGACAATATGTATGGGTACATATTCATACTATGTGGGGTAACTAAATAGATGGTTATACTGTTTATTCCATCTAGCTACAATGCTCTGTACTGTGTATATATATTTATATATTTATGTGTACATATGTATATTCACTGCTCTTATTTTATTTTCTTATCTTCTAAATTATTGCTCTGAGTGTTGCTATCCCTGTGCTGTTGCAATCCTGGAATTTCCCCATTGTGGGACTAATAAAGGCTTATCTTTATTATCATCATTATTATTATTAGTCTCTCTGCTTAGTTGTTCCTAGTTCTGTGTTTGGTCTTATTTTGAAATCACACCATTTGTTTTTTCCTGTGTTCTTATTTTTGTAGTCCTCCTTCCGGTTTACCGTCATGATTTGCTATTTACATTTTGTTCCTTAATTCTCATCACCTGCTTCTCATTTACCCTCAATAGTATTTGTATATAGCTTCCCTCATTCCTCTGCTCCCTGCCGAGAGATAAACTTATGTTATGGTTGTCACGCCTCTATTTTCACCACTCTCCTATTTGGTTCGTATCTTAGTTTACTATTCTGTATTTGAGTTTAGATGTGTGGTTTCCAGCCCCTGAGCTGCGCCACTGGTTTGGTTATTAAATTGTTGAACTCATACCTGCATGAGTCAGTCTTCTCTGCCTTCCAGGCAGCCAGACATAACACTTCCTGAAGAAGTTAATAGAACTGAAACTAACTTGAAGAGTGAATAAGGATTTAGCACTCTAGTCTGCAAGGACACCATAAGGTATTTATACCAAATCTTTGCAAATTCTGGCTGAGAAAAAGGGATTAAGTTTATTTGGCAGCTTTCATCATCAGTATGGACTTATAACTAAGACTCATTTTACATACCGACTTTTATCAGTACATTGATCTGCCAGCTGCTTTAATCATATTGCTATTTTTTATAAATGATATGATTTTGCACAATTATGCTTGATGAATGAACAGATTTGCACCAAAAACTTTTTTTTTTTTTCTCCTGGAAATTTTTTCAGGTGTAATGTTTCTACTTATTTTTTTTTTTTTGTTGTTGTTGTTGTTCTTTACATGGATTTTCAAACACACCTGATCATACCACACCAAACATGTAAGCAAAGAAAGAAACTAGTGTAACTCCCCTTTATTTGTTTTATTAGGATTAAAATGTGAATCATCATTACGATTAATGATGGGGCGGCTGTGGCGTAGTGTTGCTGACTACTAATCAGAGGATCAGTGGTTCAGTTCCCACTGTCTGCAGTCTGCATGCCAAAATGTCCTTGAGCAAGACACTGAACCCCCAGTTGCTGCTGGTGGGTCAGGCCAGTGCCTGTGTATGGCAGCTCTGCCACCATCAGTGTGTGAATGGGTGGATAGCAGGATCTGTAAAGTGCATTGGTCATCTGGAAATGAGAAAAAAGCACTATATAAGTGAACACATTTACCATTTATTAGTGGCAGCAGCCCCACAAAAATTGGGAAACTCTTTTCTGTGATGTATATGACATGCTCCCTGTGGTTACTACTGGTTTTCACTGTTTCATGAAAATAAACAATAAATTTACATTCTTTGCAGACAGGTGTAGATGAAAATGTTTTGTGTTAAAAAATCCTTTCTATATTTCAATCAAGACAAATTAAATTGTTCCAGTACTTGGCTGACGAAAAGAAGTACAGTAGCCTTTATAGCTCATGGATGCACACTATCTACTGTTCCTTATCTTTTGCTGCTGCCAGACAGTCATAATGAATTTATCAATTAGCCATGGCTGTGTGTGCCCTTGGGGCAGCTGTCCCAGGCCTCACTTCCTCTCCACTAAACCTCCATCAGTCATCCTGTCAGAAAAGCAAGAAGCGGTGAGTTGTGTGTAAAAGGTCTTTTGAACGACCTGTTCGAAAAAGGCTGCAAATATATGAAAAGAAGCATCAATTTTTTTTCCAAGTTACTTTTTAACAATATCATTTTAATCAAATTAGCAAGAAAGTAAAGACATATTTGCCATTTTAATGTGATGAAATATGTAAAATTTGGATTTTAAAAGCATAGAGAGTATTTGACATTACTGAGATGTGCATAGCAAACATTTTAAATCTGCATCATCTTGTCATGGTTTTGATGTGCCTCCCTTCAGAGCAAAGCATAAGTACTAAACGTACTGAAATCAATGTGCACTCATGTTCAGCAAAATAAAGTTTATTTTAAAAAGTTTAATATAAAAATACAGTTAAATACATTACTCACATTTTAATATTTTATGCTTCATCATTATCTGCATAAAATACACAAAATATACATGCATTTGGCAGTGAATGTTTCTTGTTCATAGGTCACACTTGAGGCACATTATTTAAATCTCAAAGAAACAGAGTTAAAATACAGTAATGTATAAAATGCATTAACAGCAATGTCAAGGGCTGAAAAACGTTTATTATCTAAGGATATTTTAATCAGGTTTTGTTATACAGCATAATCATCAGTGCAAATAATGTTTGGCAGAGCAGTAAACATTCAACCCAAAACTCAGAGGAAACAGTCAGATGTTTTTCAGTGCACACAGGCTGAGTTGGCTGGGAGGGGAACACATTGTGGTTTAACCACTGGAAACTGACAAGCAACTGGTGGTTGTGCTCAATCTGCCTTTTCGGGGTGCCCTGCGTGGCTTGCTTGGGGTTGGCGGTGGGGTGGCAACGCTCAGATTCCTCACCTTGTTAAAACTGTTCCTCAGACTGTCTCTCCTGCTCTCTGAGGTGCTGGTGGTCTCCTTGGATGTGAATGTGTCTGGGTGACAGAGACCAGCCTTCAAACAACAGCAGCACAGGAGCTCTGCTATAGCCCTTCTCATCTCACTGCTGCCCAGAGCATAAATGATGGGGTTCAGGCCGGAGTTGAGGACAGCCAGGGAGATGCAAAAATCAGCACCGAACAGGAGCACACACTGGCGGGAGTCGCAAAAGAAATCCACCAGCAGCAACAGAAACAGTGGCCCCCAGCAGAGCATGAAGACCCCAACAATGGTGATCACAGTTTTAAGCAAGGCTAAGGAACGCTTGCGGCTGCGCTGGGGGCCCAGCTGAGTGCTCTTAAGTACATGACAGTAGATTGCACCATAGAGCACACCGATAGCCAGGAGGATAAGGAAGAAGATGACAAGGGAGAAAAAGATGTAAGACTTGGAGTAAAGAGGGAGGAGGGTGGAACATCCATCCAGGGTGCACACACAGTTCCAGCCAAGCAGGGGCAGGAAGCCAATCGCCGCTGCTAATACCCAGCAAAGTGCCACCAAGCCGTAGATTCGATAGTAGGTCTTCCTGGTTGACTTCTGGGGCAGGGGCTTCATCATAGTGGTGTACCGCTCCATAGCAATCAGAAGCAAACTGAATATGGAAGCTGCCAACGCCACAAACAGCATGCCCTCCCTAAAAAGCCAAAGAGCTGGTGTGAGGCGAAACGTCTGGCTCCCAGACATGCAGATGTTGACCAGGTAGGCAACACCAGTGAGGAGGTCACTCAGTGTGATGTTGGCAATGCAGACATAAACCCAGCGACGGCTGTGGCGGATGCGGGAAATGACAGCCACCAGCACCAGGAAATTCTCCACGATGATGAGAATGCTGACAAAGAGGAACACTGCCATGACGGCACTGATGGTGTTCTGGGTGTTTGAGATGGTTCTGTTCTGCAGGCGACCTGTGTGGTTGTAATGCCTGAGGATCACATGGCTGATCCCATTGTCTGTGGTGGTGACATCTGATATGGAGCTGTTGCTAGGATAAGTGGGCAAGTGGTACAAATGGGGGCAGGAGGAGGGGGAAGTGAGTGAGGAGAGGGCTTTCATCGTGACAGCTAATCTGAAGCAACGACGAGCTGCATGGAAATTAGTGTGGAACTCCTGATGAAACAGGCTATCAGCACACTCTAACCGCTGGAGCTCACTGGCTGTGCACGACACACACCTGAGAAATAAAATGGAAATAAGAACACTTTCAGCAGAGCATCTTTGTGAAAATCAAACTCATAAAAGAAAATCTTCCTTGCTCGCACTGCTGCACTTCCTCATTACAGCGCTTCATTCAGTATAAAGGCATAATTTAAATGCCTCCCTTGTGTGCCACAATCTCCACCTGGCTGTGGTTAACACAGGATGAGTGAGCAAAGAGGGTATTTAAATCATCACACCAAGGAAATACAAGTACTGTGTAACGCAATGAAAATTCCAGAAAAAAAGGTTAAGTCCCCATGCAGAAAATATAACTGCTTTACAGGGCTATAATAGATAGCAAGTAAATAGTAAATGCATACAAACTTGTTTTATTAAATCAAAATTTAGTCAGATTGTCTCAAGAATGATGTTTTTGTTTAAATGATGTTGGAGTATCAAATAAATCTGATAAAATAAAACTTCAATATCTTTTCCATAAAAAGTTCTGAATTTGCATCAAAACAGTTCAGTAGAATTTCAGAAATCTTTATAAAATTCTAGATATTTTGCTTTATACAATTTTTTTTTTTTTTTTTTTTAACGATGAGATACATAATAGATAATTAGAGAGATGCACTGAAGTGATAATTGGTAGAGAGTACTTACGCTGGTTGCTGGTGGCGATGCTGACTGTGTGTGTGAGATGGTGAATGCTGTCTTCACTGACGTGAAATTTTTTTCACACCGCCTTTTTGATGGGGAAGTGAGCTAAAGAGGGTAAGGTAATAACACCACACCCAAACACACACACACACACACACACACCAGAGAGACTGCATGCTCCATCACCTTGCAAAGACCCAATGCATGTGAGAATTTTTCATATGTGAAAAATGACTGTTTTACAGAAATCTCTCTTCTGGTGTACTAAAGTCGTCTTCTGCAGTAGATCAACTCCCTTCCCGCTTACGATTTTAACGATTTTATACAGATGTCACTACTACTGTGCATCCAATTTATTGCTCAAGATGTCCTATGATTACTTATACGGGAAAGCCTCTTTCAAAACATGTGCCACGCTAAACCAGTTGTGGATGTTTTGTAAAACAGCGTGACTCAATATTTTTAAGGATATGTGGCAAGACTTCACTTGCACTTATGAGACAATGGCACCTAGCCAAGGCATTTTCAGAGATAAGAATTTATTTTTTTTCTCAATATTTCTCAGAAAGAGAAAAACAGGAACTCTTCATCAGAAGAAACTGTGCCACTCCCTGCATATGGAGGGTTTCATATGTCATCATTACACAGCTGTGGTTGTTGCTTTAGGCACACACACCAAAGTCACACTGTTCACATATTCTTTGTCACCATGTGGGGTACATTTGACTTCAGTCAACTCCATGCCATGCGCTTGTGGGCATGGCATGGCATGCCTTATGTCATAAGGCAGGCAGTCTCACTGTGACCATTTTCAAATTGAGCATGAACACATGCTGTACAAAGAACCTACATATGAAGCACCCCTGCAAACAATGGAAGGGGATGCCAGAACCCGATATCATGAAACCACATTGGATGAAAACTAACGCCCTTCAGAGTGGAGAGTTCAGAGAGCTAAAATTATATACAGTGGTGTGAAAGTGTTTGCCCTTTTCCTGATTTCTCATTTTTTTTTGTATGTTTGTCATACTTAAATGTTTTAGATCATCCACCTTCTTCTGCTTAATCCTTTTCGGGTCGCGCAGGGGGGCTGGAAACTATCCCAGCACTTTTGGGCGAGAGGCAGGGTACACCCTGGACAGATCGCCAGTCCATCAGTGTTTCAGATCAAACAAATTTAAATATTAGACAAAGATGACAAGTAAACACAAAATACAGTTTTTAAATGAAGGTGTTTATTATTAAGGGGGAAAAAAATTCCAAACCTACATGGCCCTGTGTGGAAAAAGTGATTGCCCCCTAAACCTAATAACTGGTTGGACCACCCTTAGCAGCAACAACTGCAATCAAGCATTTGCGATAACTGGCAATGAGTCTTTTACAGCGCTGTGGAGGAATTTTGGCAGAATTGTTGTAATTCAGCCATAAGGTCATGCCACAGCATTTCAATTGGATTCAGGTCAGGACTTTGACTAGGCTACTCCAAAGTCTTCCTTTTGTTTTTCTTAAGCCATTCAGAGGTGGACTTGCTGGTGTGTTTTGGATCATTGCCCTGCTGCTGAACCCAATTGCACTTCAGCTTGAGGTCACGAACAGATGACCAGACATTCTTCTTCAGGATTTCCAGCAGAATTCACTGTTCTATTTACCCCAGCAAGTCTTCCAGGTCCTGAAGCAGCAAAAGAGTCCCAGACTATCACACTACCACCACCACCATATTTTACTGTTGGTATGATGTTCCTTTTCTGAAATGCTGTTTTACTTTTACGCTGAATGTAATGGTACACACACACACCTTCCAAAAAGTTCAACCTTTGTCTCATCAGTCCAGAGTATTTTCCCAAAAGTCTTGGATCATCAAGATGTTTTCTGGCAAAACTGAGATGATCCTTTATGTTCTTTTTGCTCAGCAGTGGTTTTCATCTTGGAACTGTGCCATGCAGGCCATTTTTGCCCAGTCTCTTTCTTATGGTGGAGTCATGAATACTGACCTGAACTGAGGGAAGTGAGGCCTTCAGTTCTTTGGATGTTGTTGTGGGATCTTTGGTGACCTCTTGGATGAGTCGTCACTGCGGTCTTGGGGGTAATTTTGGTCGGCCAACCACTCCTGAGAAGGTTCACCACTGTACCATGTTTTCGCCATTTGTGGATAATGGCTCTCACTGTGGTTCGCTGGAGTCCTAAAGCTTTAGAAATGGCTTTATAACCTTTTCCAGACTGATAGATCTCAATTACTTTGTTTCTCATTTGTTCCTGAATTTCTTTGGATCGCAGCATGATATCTAGCTTTTGAAGATCTTTTGGTCTATTTCACTTTGTCAGGTAGGTCCTATTTAAGTGATTTCTTGGTTGAGAACAAGTATGGCAGTAATCAGGCCTGGGTGTGGCTAGAGAAACAACTCAGCTTTCCAAAGATGTGATAAACCACAGTTAATTTATGTTTTAATGGGGGGGGGGCAAATCACCTTTTCACACAGGACCATGTAGGTTTGGAATTTTTTTTACCCTTAATAATAAGCACCTTCATTTAAAAACTACATTTTGTCTTTACTTGTGTTATCTTTGTCTAATGCTTAAATTTGATGATCTGAAACATTTAAGTGTGGCAAACATACAAAAAAAATGAGAAATCAGGAAGGGGGCAAACACTTTTTCATACCACTGTACGTGTAACCCTCAAAGTGGGAAGTAATTGTATTGCTTTGCTGTAACTACCATTTATAAATTGCTGAAAAAATATCAAATGTAGCCTATACCAAAATATAACTGCACCGCATTGAGCGGGCTCCATTATCAAACCTTATTCCACCTTAGCACCTGCAAAGGAGAATCTGTTAGGAGTTCAGAGCTGCAAATTGCCATGTGATGCACAGAGATATTATTATACGTACATGTGCAATATGAGCTTCCCACAAACGCCATAAATGGGTTAGGGGAAATCTTTAATGAGCAACCCTCATAATCACACCAGTGCACATACGTTTTTATAAGCAGTTATCTTTTTTGCTTGCAGCATTTTTTTAGTAATAAGAAAACTGAAACGTTTTTTGTCATCCTCCATCTAAGAGTTCTGCAGTTTGAAAGATGTTGCCATCAAACGGCAACAGCAGTATGATGTGGTGCATGTAAACTGAAAAGCAATGCATGAGTAAACTTGACCTACATTACAACGAGGCAGAACATTTCTGTTCCTCTCACAATGAAACTTAAGAATCTGATTTCTAACACAGCTGCTCTTCTTTAAATTTTTGAGACCTGAGTTACTGATGTTACCTTGACTAAATCTACTCATGTTGTGGTGAGACAGGTATTGTAAATGGAAGCAGGAAAAAGGAAAGGCACAGAAATACAAAACAAGCTTTTACGACTAGAGGTGTGAACAACACCCATAGATGTTGAAAACGCCCTTCCTCTACAATTTCATCTTTATATGTACTTTGTGGTTAGACTGTTAAACCACAAATGTGTAAGCTAGTTTTTGTTTTGTTTAATTTTTTTAATACACTTGTTGGGTTTTAATGCAAGAAAAGATGCAAGATAATTCCCTCAAGGGAGTCCAAGATATTACTTGAATTGTGAAATCTGATGTATTAAATATTATTATTATTATTATTATTATATTATTGTGTGTTATGGGTGATGGCTCCACCTTTCTGGTTCCGCCGCCACCCAGGGTATAAAAGGCCATTGCAGAAGGGGAACAATCTCTTTACGACTAGACCTCTGCCTAGATGGGATCGCCTTTGGTATACTGTGAGTTCATAAATAGTCATGTTCAACTGCACCTTCGGCCTCATTATTGGAGTCTTGGTTATGGACATAACATTTGGCGACAAGGATAAAGCAATGGATAAAGGAGTTTCCAGCATCCTGCCATTTTTGGAGCTTCTCAGCGGGCCGCTGGTTCCATGGGTGAGGTGATTCACCGCATTTAAGAATTATTTGGTGGTGTTGAACCTCAGCGAACTGGAGAAACTATGTGCACGAGCAATACTGGTCCAGAATCTCGGCATGGAAGGGCAACGTATTCTCAGCACTTCGGGTGAGAGTGATAGTTTTGAAGACGTGGTTGAGCTAATGGCGTGCTATTTTCGAGCTCCTGAGAACGTCATTGTCCGGAGGATCCAGTTCCAACAGCACCGACATCGGCCGGGGGAGTCAGTGCAACGGTATGTTGCGGACCTGTGCCAGCTGGCTGGAGATTGCCAATTAGGGGCTTTGGAGGAAGAAATGGTCCGCGATCAGTTAGTGGAATACACTCTATGTTCTGCGGCATGGTTAAGACTCCTCACGCACTTCGGTGAGCTGACGTTAACAATGGCTGTGAAGATGGCTCAGCAGTACGAAGCAGTGGATAAACTATCAAAGGACCTCGGTGAGAGAACGACGTTGAGGCGGCCTGACTCAGTCAGGGGTGCAGGCTGTGGACCCAGGTAGCGATGACGGCACAGAAGATAAAGAAGACTACGCTACAGCTATTAAAATTAGGTCTGCCCCGGGATCGCCCAGATGTTTGGGCTGTGGGTCCAACAAGCACCGATATATGGCAAGAGTGTCCGGCGAGGGGCAAATGCTGTGACAAGTGTGGACTCCTACATCATTTCGCCAGGACCTGCAAAAAGTTTGAGCGAGGCAAATGGCGATGCGGAGTGGATTCCCCCGCCACGACTCCTACGATTATTCACATCGTCTCCCCGAGCACAGATGGCCGCATATACTGTGAGGTGATTCTGGATGGCGTGGAAGTGCCATTACTGGTTGACACAGGCGCAGTGGTATCCATGTTGAACTGGCCTACTGTGAGGAGTTTGTTCCTGCATCACTTTGTGAGAGGACTGTCGACGTCATTTTGTGGCTATGGAGGTAATAAGCTGGCCATCGTGGGTTCGCTGGAGTTGACGGCGAGGTACAAGTCGGCAGTGGTGTCTAATATCCAGTTCGTGGTGACCAGTGTTGGTCAAGTTACTTGGAAATAGTAATTAGTTACTGATTACTTCTCCAAGAAAGTAATCCAGTTACTTTACTTATTTTCAAAAGTAATTAGGTACTTTATTACTTTACTGTGGTGATATTAGTTGTTGGTCTCACACACAAATTTTATCTTTTAATGTGAAGGCGGGGTTTTTCCGGTGGAGAGAGAGAGGAGATGTTAAAAGGAGGAAGAGGTGAAGATTTAATAAAGATTTGTCAGACAGACTCAAGCGTGTCCCCGTCTCTTTCTCTGCAACTTCTACATTGGTGACCCCGACGCTTCAAGAATGTCTGTTCAGGCGACCTCTTCTGATATCGTCGCTACAGCCTCTGTATCCGCCGCGGCCCCCGCACCGGCTGTTTTCGCGGCTACTATAAAATTACCGGACTTTTGGCAGCATGACCCGGAGCCTTGGTTCCAGCATGTCGAGGCTCAGTTCCACCTGCGTGGAATAACCGCAGACGACACAAAGTATTTTCATGTTGTCGCGGCTTTGGATTCTGCCACTACTTGCCGTTTGATGGGACTGCTCCGGGACCCGCCTCACGCCGACAAATATGCCGCTCTGAAGAGGGCTCTACTGCAGCTGTATCAGCTCTCTGATTGGGAGCGCACTGATCGTCTTCTGTCAATGACTGGTCTGGGAGACAGCAAACCTTCTGAGCTGATGGAGAATATGTTGGCACTTCTCGGTTCAGGAGACGGCTCATTTCTGTTCACCCACCTGTTTCTGCGTCAACTTCCGCCTCCAGTGCGCACTGCCTTGGCCAACTCGCCCCTCATTTGTACTAAGGATTACCGGGGTTTAGCTGAAGAAGCGGATAGGCTTTTGCTGGCTTCTCACCATTTGTCTGTGCATGCACTGCTGCCTGGGCAGTCTGATGGAGAAGTTTCGGTGGGTGTGGCCGCAGTCTCGGATCGCTGTAAGAAAGAGAGCAGCCTGTGTTTCTACCACCACCACTTTGGACTGAAGGCTCGGCGCTGTATTCCACCGTGTTCTTTCCAGCAACAGGGAAACGAGAAGGCCAGCGCTCGCTAGCAGCTGCGTGCACCGGCACCAACGACAAGCTGCTTTTTATAGAGGACTGCGCGGCTGGACGTCGTTTTTCTGGTGGATTCGGGAGCGCAACGGAGCATTGTTCCCCCCTCTTCGGCTGACGCTTTTGGATGTGAACACGGACCCCCACTGGATGTGGCTAATGGTACTCCTATCTGCACCTTTGGTACCAGGTTTATGACTGTATGTTTTAATGGCCGTGAATTTAGTTGGGACTTTGTGGTAGCATCTGTAGCAGTCCCTATTCTTGGTGCAGATTTTTTGTGTGCTTACAGACTGTTGGTTGATGTGGCTAACAGATGTTTGATTGATGCTGTGTCTTTTGATTCCTATCCATGTACACTGAGTAAGGCTGGTCCGCTGCTTGCTAACATGCTCGCCTCAGGAGACAGGTACCAGCGTCTTCTCTCTGAGTTTCCTGCGCTTACTGTGCCTACGTTTTCTGCGGCAGTAGCCAAACATGGGGTTGAGCATTATATTACTACTGTGGGTCCACCTGTTTTTGCCCGCGCACGCCGTCTGGATGCTGCTAAGTTAGCCATCGCTAGAGATGAGTTTGCCAACATGGAGTGGCTGGGTATTGTGCACCGTTCCGACAGTCCGTGGGCCTCTCCCCTCCACATGGTCCCTAAGTCAGATGGGGGATGGCACCCTTATGGAGATTTCAGGCACCTTAACAACGCTACTACCGACGACAGGTACCCAGTCCCCCACATTCAAGATTTTTCTTCACGTCTGGCAGGGACGGCCATTTTTTCCAAAGTGGATTTGGTGCGTGGTTATCATCAGATGCCTGTTCATCCCCAGGACGTCCCCAAGACAGCGGTGATCACTCCTTTTGGACTGTTCGAGTTCTTGAGGATGCCATTTGGCCTTAAGGGTGCTGCACAGACGTTTCAACGGCTTATGGACTCTGTGTTACGGGACATGCCTTTCCTGTTCGTATACCTAGATGACATACTGGTTGCGAGCGCTTCGGTGGAGGAACATGTGTCGCACCTTCGTCAGCTCTTCAGGCGCCTCTGTGACCATGGACTGATAGTGAATCCCGCAAAGTGTCGGTTTGGGCTCTCAGAATTTGAGTTCCTGGGAAACAAGGTATCCCAGCAGGGTGCCGTACCCCTCCCGGCTAAAGTCGAAGTGGTTTTAGCCTTCCCACGCCCCTCCTCTGTCAAGCCCCTGCAGGAGTTTTTGGGCATGGTTAATTTTTACAACCGTTTCATACCTCATGCTGCCCATATTATGCACCCGCTGTATGAGGCTTTGAAGGGTAAGAGGGGTAATCAGGACATTGAGTGGACTCATGAGAGGTTATGTGCTTTTGATGAGGCTAAAGCTGCGCTGGCTGATGCTGCCTTGTTGGTTCATCCAGACCCCACGGCCGCCATTGCTCTTACCACTGATGCATCCGATTATGCTGTCAGAGCAGTTTGTGAGCAGTGGGTGGGCAATTCCTGGGAACCTCTAGCTTTTTTCAGTAGGCAGCTACGTGAGTCAGAGAGGAAGTACAGCACTTTTGACAGGGAGCTGTTAACCCTTTTCTTGGCAACAAGACATTTCAGGTTTCGCCTGGAGGGCCGTAAATTCACCGCTTTTGTTGACCACAAACCCCTTACATTTGCCATGGCCAAGTCCACTGAACCTTGGTCAGCTCGGCAACAACGGCAGCTTTCGGCTATTTCCGAGTTCACTACTGACATTCAGCATGTGGCTGGTAAGACCAACTTGGTTGCGGACTGCCTTTCTCGTGCCTTAGTTGCCGCTGTTCATTTGGGCATGGACTATGCTGAGATGGCTGCAGATCAGTTGTTAGATCCAGGGGTGCAGGGGTTTCGTTCCACTGAGTCCAGTTTGCAGTTGGAGGATGTCTGTTTTCAGGACAGTGGCGCCACTCTCCTGTGTGACACTTCATTGGGAAAACCACGACCTTTGGTGCCGGCAGCTTGACATCGTGTTTTTGACGCTGCTCACTCCTTGTCGCATCCTGGCGTTAAGGCTTCGGTTAAGTTGGTGGGCACCAAGTTTGTATGGCCGAGTCTCAGAAAGGATGTTAAAACTTGGACGACGGCCTGTGTGGCGTGCTAGTGTGCTAAGGTGCAGCGCCACATAAAAGCTCCATTGGGGCCTTTTTGGATTCCGGAGCGACGTTTTGATCATGTTCAGGTGGACCTGGTCAGCCCTCTTCCTCCGTCCCGTGGTTTTACTCACCTCTTTACTATGGTGGACTGGATTACGCGGTGGCCGGAGGCAGTTCCACTGGCATCAACTACGGCGTCTGATGTTGCCCGGGCGTTCATCTCCTCTTGGGTGTCCCGTTTTGGTGTTCCCTTGGACGTTACCTCTGACGGGGGCCGCAATTTACCTCCAAACTTTAGAATGAAGTGGCTAGTAGCTTGGGGGTTAAACTCCATCGGACCACAGTGTATCATCCACAAGCTAATGGGCTATGCGAGCGGTTTCATCGGACTATGAAAGCTGCCCTCTGCACGTCTTTAGTGGACAGTGGATGGGTGGACAGGTTGCCGTGGGTGTTGTTGGGTTTGCGTTCAGCCCCTAAAGAAGATCTGCACTCCTCTTCTGCTGAGTAGTCCTTGGCCAGACTTTGAGGGTCCCAGGGGAGTTCCTTCCTACCATTTCAGGGTTAGGTCCCAGTGTGGTTAAGAGACCTAATTGTGGGGAGGAAGCTAGGGTTTTTGCTCCCGTGGCTGCGCACCACTGTCTTCCTCAGTCCTACGTTCCTGACAGCCTTATGTCAGCTAAATAAGTTTTTGTCCGGCACGATGCCCATCGTTCTCCCCTGCAGGCACCTTATGATGGCCCTTTCCGGGTGTTAGAAACAGACCGTAAGGATTTTTTGGTTGAGTTGGGGACTGGTCAGGATCGGATTTCGGTGGACCGTTTGAAGCCCGCCCATGTCCTTTGTGACGAGGAGGTTGAGCTAGCCCGCCCGGCTCGGCGGGGGCATCCTCCCAACCCTGTGCCTGAGGTTGTGCCTGCTCTGGTTGCAGTTGCGCCCCCTGGGACTGTGCAGTGCAGTCGTCGGGGCAGAGTTATAAGGTTGCCTAAGAGGTTCTCTGGAGTCATTTCCGCTTTTGAATTTTGTCCATGTTGTTTTAAGTTGTTTTTTGTCAGTGTGTTTATTTATGTTGTAATTTGTGTGTTCTGGGGGGGCCTGTGTGGTGATATTAGTTGTTGGTCTCACACACAAATTTTATCTTTTAATGCGAAGGCGGGGTTTTTCCGGTGGGGAGAGAGAGATGTTAAAAGGAGGAAGAGGTGAAGATTTAATAAAGATTTGTCAGACTCAAGCGTGTCCCTGTCTGTTTCTCTGCAACTTCTACATTACTTTACTTTTCAAAAACATTATGCACAACCTGAATACGCTATAAAGTGCATATTCCATCATATAAGATTGAATCAAATGAGTGTCTTTTTTTAAAACTTGTTTTATTAGTTTCAATCTTAACTTCTAGCAAGCATCAAGCAAAAATTAAATTAAATGCAACAGTCTGAGATGAAGAAAACTGTTGAACATTTAAACCTATTTTCTGCACATTCCACCGTATATTAATAAAATAAAGCAAGTCTGTTAACTTATATTTCTGCGTATTCCAGCATATAAAATAAAAATCTTTGTGTGTATACGCCTTCATTCGAATAGATGTAAATAAAATACAGCAATAAAATAATTCTAAGTCTCTTAACTGTATTCCAAATTATTAACATTTACATCTTTTAACAGTTGGTAAAGTGCAGAGGAGTAGTTTACCAAAACAAATGCTGTTGCATGCCACATTTAGGCTGTTAGTCCAGTCTCATTTTATGGCTACCCTGACAAGGCCCTATGCTTTGTTTTCTTTTGGAGTGAAACAGTGGTTATATCGCATCAGCAGAAGCTTCTCAAACCTCCTATCAGACAGTCTGTTCCTTTTCGGGAAAAGCACCAAGCCACCTAAACTGAATAGCCGTTCCATTGGTGCACTGGATGGAGTTGGAGTGTTGTATTTCATGTACATCTTTTTGAGGTATGGGAACTGATTCAGAACCTCAAGCTCATACCCAGACCTTAAATGGTCAGTTACTTCTTTTTCTGCTGAGAAGCTTTCTGTGGGCTGGTTCTCAAAGTCAAAAGTCCATTTCAGCTGGGCTGGCTACCAGTTGGGACACATTAGCGTTGTCAGCTGCAGGAGCAGCTTTACGACACTGTGTTGTCAGAAGCTCCTTCACATGCTCTCTCCTACTGTCAGCCATCAAAGGTTGAACTTGGGACAAGTGGCCGCTGCAGGAAGTCCTTCTTGGCTATCAGGTACAGCATCAAAACAAATTTTGATGGCCTGTAAAATACAATATGATAAAACTAAGAATATATTTATTTTGCTATATAATTGGCTATTTTAATTATTTTGTGAGCTTTACTGACCTAAACGCTCATGTGCTATCAATACTGTATGAGATTTAATTTTGGTTGAGGCTGTTTTGACCTCTTTATTTCAATCTTCTGTTGATGTTAGATTAATATTCATGATTAATGATGATCAATATCCCTGATATTGAACAGGGGATGAATAATTGATCTTTTATTATATTCTATCATTTTAATAATTGTACTCACTGCTTAAAACAAACGAAGTGTAACATCTGCCCACCATGAATGGTATAATAAATTCAACAAATCCACCCAAATCAATTATCAAATAATAATCTTGCCTTTACAATGACATCTGGAAGGCTGGCTGTCATTCTAGAGAAGTCATCTTTCAGGGCAAGTGTCTTTGACATCAAGCTTGTGAGTGTTGGTAGTAAAGCCCCATAGGTGCATTCATCCCCTTGTAAGATGTCCAGTGCTACTGTCAGGGGCTTCATCACGGTGCAGTCCTCTTGTAAGAATAGGTACTCCCTTTCATTAAGGCACTTGATTCCCAGTTTTACACACAGAGGATTCAGCTCATTCATCGGAATAGTGATGATTCTGGAAATGGCCTTGTACAGGGAATTCCACCTTGTGTATGTGGGTACCATTAGCTTCCTGCGGCTGACTTCCTCCACCTGTTCAGAGGCTAATGTTGATCGACTTGCTTTAGTCCAAAGAGCAGAGCATTTTGCCATACTACTCCTATATACAGCCTTGGTCTCTGCACAGGAATTTAGATGTTTGTCAGCATCGCTTGTTGAAATCAGGTTAATTGTGTGTGATGCACAATTGTAGTGTGGAGGGAGGCTAAACTGTCCATCACCAGATGTGGTTGAAAGAGCTTCTATGACATCTGTAAAGGTCGGTTCCTCGTCATCACCTTCTTCTTCATTTTCAAATTCAGACTCTAAATTACAGGGCTGACATACTCTGAATGCTTTGGCAAAATTAGATGCATTATCCATTACAGTGGCAACAACTTTGCCATATGATGAATGGATTTCTTCAATCTCTGCTCCAGTTACATCATAGGTGTGCCTGCCTCTAATTCTCTTACGTGCTAGGGTGACCTTGTTGCGCTGTAAAGTGGAATTAATCCAGTGAACTGTTACACCCATAAAACTTATTATTCCCCGTCCAGATGTCAGCAGTGGTGGAAACAAAGTCTACATCTCCGAGTGCAGCCTTCAAATTAGCGTCCATTATGTCGTATTCTCTCTCAAGGTATCCTGCAAATGATTTTCTCTGCGGCAGCTTGACACCGCTTTTGGTCGATATTTTTTCTACGATGCGTTGGAACGATTCAGAGTCTACAGTGGAAATGGGCAACATCTCCTAGACAATATAGCCAGCGACGAGCTTCTTCAGTTCAGCGGCACTAAGTCCTGTCGCTTTTAAGTCTATTTTCACCTATTTAGCAGGAGAGGGGCCCTCGGAGGTTCGCCCGGTGGAACTGGATGTGGTAGCCGCAGCAGGCATGTCAGTGGGGGGGATCCGGGGGTTTCTCAGTGAGTTTCACATTCCTGTGCAGGCTTGCTAGGTGCTTGCTCAGATTTGAGGTGGAATTTTTTGCTGTAGATGAGTTTTCTTCCCACGCAGAGTGTACAGCGGATGCTAATGTTTTTGTCACCTTTTACAGAGTCAAACTCAAAGTAATGTCGGTACTTCCAAGCATTAAACGCTGCATGGCCCTGCTCTCCCCCGCGCTCCATGTTGTCTTTTGCTGATCACTACACCTGTCTGTTGTTTAGCATTGACGTCGTGCCGCTCATACGTCATTGTCATGAGACAGTCTCACAAAACACATCATGGTTTAGTAATGCAGTAACGCAGCCTGCTTGTGGGAAAGTAACAGTAATCTAACTACTGTTTTTGCAATTGTAATCCCTTACTTTACTCGTTACTTGAAAAGGTAATCAGATTACAGTAACGCATTACTTCTAACGCGTTACTGCCCATCAGTGGTGGTGACTGTCAGCGGGTCGAACGTGATGGACTGTGACCTATTCTACGGACTGGGCTTCATGATCAGAGAGGAGTGGTCGGGCTGTGGTTTGTGGGACCATCCAGTTCCGTGTGTGGTGGACGATGCAGTATGGAATGAATATTGGCCTAGTGTTCTGGGAAATGGACAGGACCAATCCCACCCAGGGCCATCCCAGGAGGGTTCCGGTGCCAGGGCCCAAGTTACCCTGGATGTGGAAGCTGGGCGGCATGGAAGAACGCCCGTGACAGCGGGTAGAGCTGAGAGGATGGCTCCCTCTGCTTCCGGAGTTTGGCCTAGAGGTACCGAGAAGCAAGGGGCTGCAACGGCTTCACTGGCATTACAAATGAAAGAGAGCGGGGCAGGACTGGCTGGCACAGTGAACAGACGTGCCACACAGGAGCACTGGGGGCCGAGTCGGACTTCTTGAGGGGTCACTGGTGTGGCTCAACCCAGTGAGGAGGCCCAGTCTAGATGTCGTGGACATTGGAAGCAGAGTCGAGCTCCTCTGGGGGTCGCCGACGTGGTTCAACCCAGGGAGGAGGCTCTGAGAGGGATCCATGGCAAGCGGAAATGACAAGAGGACCAGGAGCGGCTGCAGGTGGTGGCCGTTCAGGAGGATGGTTATCTTCAATTGTCCGATGACTCATGGAGACACCCCAACGAGCTGTGGCGCGCCAATGAAGAGAAGGAGATGCCGGGGCCCCATCATGGTTCATCTCCAGGGGCAAAGTAAAGAAGCAGCTCTGGACGAGACCCACCAGACGGGTCTCTGGGGGTGGTTTCTCTATCTTTCTATTCTATTTTTCTATTCTATTTATTTCTATTTTCTCTATCAGTCTTTGATGTGATACAGCGGTTGCAGTCAATTTCCCCAGAGGCTCCAAACTTTGTTGGGGATTTTAACAATGTTCCTTTAAAGAAGACACTTAAAAACTTTTATCAGTATGTCTCCTGCCCAACCAGGTGAAAAAAGACATTGGACCTGTGCTATGGATCCATAGAGAGAGCCTACAGATCACAACTGTGTACATTTGCTGCCCACATATAAAACTGCTCTCAGAAGAGGCAAGGCGAAGACCAGCGACATAGATGTGTGGATAGAGGATTCAGTGCACAGCCTCCAGGAATGCTTTAACTGTACGGACTGGGAGGTTTTCACACTGTCCTGCAGGGATGATTTGGACACTTTGGTGGATGTCACATGCTCATACATGGCTTTCTGTAGAGATATGATCATTCCACGTAAATGTGTCAAAATATATCCCAACAACAAGCCATGGGTTACAAAATCGGTTAAATCCTGCTTACAGAGGAAAGCACTTGCCTTTAAATGGGGTTGTTTCTGAGCTGCAGGTTGCCACAAAAGAGCTGAAGTCCGAAATTTTAAGAGCAAAACAGAATTATAAATCAGAGTTGGAAAGCAAGATGGCAACAAAGAAACTTGGTTCAACCTGGGCCAGTATGAAAACTATTGCAGGCCTTCAGAGCACAGAGCGCAGTAATTGTGTGTTTTTAGATGGTTTTAATTCAGACACAGAGCTGGCTAAGGCTCTTAATTGTTTTTATGGTGGTTTTGATTCCTTCGATTTTAGCACAGGAACCCAAGATTTGAAACAGAAACTCAAAGACAATCAGCACTTTAAAGTCCTCGGACGGTGACATTTTTTTATTGAACCAATAAACTGATTGTATGAAAATATTCCATTCTGGCCATTCCCATGATTTAAATTGTGTCACCAGCCTCCATAAATGACTTTATTTGTTAAAAGCCCATCTTTCACTTAGTGATGCTGCAGTACCGCCATCTCTCGATAGGGGCAGGCAGCAGTGACGTCAGGTCAGGGAGAAAAAGGAAATGGCTGAACGACAGCAGAGTGATTTGGACAGCGATTATTTTATCGAGTATGACGGCCGCAATATAAGTGATGATATTGAAACTGAAGAATCTAATGATGAAGTAGTTTTGGGTGGTGCTGATGGGGTTATTCAGCCGTATTTGTTCGAGCCCGAGGGTGCGGAGGAAGACGAGGACGAAACAGAGATGGGAGCAGACCATGTTGAGGACGAGCGGCTCGCAGATTTATATTGGTAAAATATGCTTTGAAATTTTTTTTTTAGGCGATATGCATGGTCACACACTTAATTATCAAAATAAAACTGCCAATTGTTCCCTCGCTGCCTTACTTGGCGACTTATAAACATTAGAAACATTTAGAAACATTATCATTGGAAATAAAAGGATAATGTATGTGAGGGATAATATGTGTACTTTACGAGTTTGTTAGGAGATGTTGTTAATCATCATCATGTTAATCCTAGTCTCAAAAGCTACATAATTCTCTTAAGAGATTGATGGATCAACATGATCCATCATGGATCATGATGGATCATGGATCATGATTATTGTGATTCATTATTGTTTTCCTATAACTTCTCTTTCTGCTCAAAATTTTTTACATGTTTTAAATATTTTCTAATCAAACTTCATAGACCAATTTATATAGCACTCCCACGAGCCATTAGTTTATTATAAGCATCTGATTATACCATTTTTTTTAACAGGTGCACTTGTGAGAAATACAACATTATGCCAACATCAACTGAATCTCGGTGCTGCCAGGAGGTATTGAAGGTGAAGGAGAAACTAGAAGAACTGAAGGGCTGTGGATACACAGATGATAACCTACCAAGGTGTATCACTGATCACCCCGGTTTCCGTTCTGTCTGTCTTGACATCTGGGTTTTACAGACAGCTTATCTGGCCTACAGACAGCAATATGGTGATCATGACGCAAGTCAACACGAGTGAGTTTTTAAACAATATTTATTCATGTGTTTTAATTTTCCAGATCAATTATGAAGAAATCATTCAATACATTCAATAATCAATGCAAACGGAATAATCAATGCCAACCCCATATTTTTCAGGCGATACAGATTCATAGCCTACAGGCAACTGGTCCAGTGGTGTTGGGGATATCTTGGGAAAGAAGTGAGGGTGTTATTGCCTGCCTGTGCTGTGAGCCTCATCAGAGAAACATTCCCATCTGATCACTACAAGGGATTTTGCCTACCAAGATTAGATTTGTGATCAATGTTATTTAAATAAAGTTTTTTAAAATCATATATTGAGTTTATTAATGTGCATGTCAATTTTATAATTCTAATATTTCAGCATTCATCAAAGTCGGATCTCATATACATTAGAGTAATTTTTCTACCATTTTATGGTGTAAAATTCGTGTTCAATTTTTAAAAGCACATTTCTCTAAAAATCTTAGGCTTATATTTGTTTGTCTTAGCAAAATATGTTGCTTCCCTAACAATTGAAAGCTGAACTTTCATTGCTAATTGGAAATTTATTCTACTTTTACATGTTTGATTTTGAAAATCTAGATACATGTTGCTCAACAGCATCAGCTTTGATGGGACGCTGAAATTTGGCACTCAATGTTGCGGGAACTCTGGCTTGTACAGAGTGCCACTGCTCCAATAAGTGGGTTGGATCAACCAAGGTTTTGTCGAAAAGAGTATTCATCAGATCATCCACATATTCTGAAATAAAATTAATTTAATAAAAATTAGAAATCGAAAGCTCCTTGTAAGTGGTCGTGGAAATTCCAACGATACCGGCTGCATTTAGAACTCTGAGGACCTTGACATATGACGCCCCAGTGAAGAGAATGGCGGATGAAAGCTGTATGTTACCAGCTGGCATGTCCCTGATCATCGGCTGGCTGTGCCAGGATCGATCCTCAACACAATGTGGACAATGTTGTTTGATCACCAACAGAGAGCCTTTAGTGTGACTTGTTACCTCACATGGATGACTGCAATGAGGACAATTGCTGAATAATTTCCAGAGGCAACTTTTGTAAACTATGCATTTGTCCTCCTCGTGGTGGTTATGGGACTCCTTTTGGTTGAAACTGAAATGTTATAAACAAACAGTGTATATAGATTTTAATATTATATTATTTAGTATTATATATCTTTAGTATTATAAAAAATTACAAAATTCATATTTCATTTTATGTCTTGAAATGTTTCATTAATTTGAATCATACCTTTGGTCTGATACATCCATAAAACTTGGATGGTATGTAACATCATGTGGGTCGTTGTTAGAGGCGTAAGACGACACAGAGTCAATATCATCCGTGTCAACGTCCTCAAACTTCCTCTTTGCTTTCCTTGGTGTCGATGTGCGAGGCCCTGTTGTTGCCAGTGATCTACGGCACGTATCGCATGTGCTCGGATGACTTGTGTCCCATTGTGTGATCTTCGGATCGGTCTGAGAGTGTGAGCCTGGAGATCAATAATTTTAACAATGTATTAGGGTTAACAAGTTATTCTGATAGTTCACATGAACAATAATGTAAATAAATTGTTGATTTCAAATCAATGATACTCAGGTTTTACCGGTTTTTTCTCTGATTGGACAATTAACTTTCTGGTTTGTGTGAAATTGTTTTTTGTGTTAGGTTGCAGTCTCTCAGGAGCTGGTGGATCGTATGTAGTGCTCGCATCTTTGTACTTGGGTTGCAGTGATGGTTCGGCTTTGAGATCTGGATTGGGTGTTGTCAGAAGAGGATCTGGTATAGCCTGGGCTGTATTTAGTGTAGGTGGGACATGTTGGTCTAGTGGATCTGAAAGTGGATTTACATAAAAGTCCTGGTCATCAGCTTCCTCTGCTTGGTCAGAAAAATCCACAGTATTTGAAGGTTGAGTGACAGTGGATAACATCTGCAAAAACAGTAGATCAACATAATTTCATTCCAGAGGTGTCAAATTGGATTACATATATAGAAATATAACTTGAGCAAACAGGCACAACCACCTCCCTATACAGCACTGAATATTTCATATTTGATTAGTATGAATACCCTAAAATTCTAATATTTGATAAGTTGTTAAGGCAATGAAATTCATTGCTTGTAAATAATTTTAGTAAATATTGGCAGTGAATATTAAAAAAAGAAAACTTACCCTGTTTATTTCTCTTTTTCTGACAGCAGATCGCATCGGTAGATCACCCTTGCTTTTCACGCCACTGTCACTGACACTTGTCTGAGAGCGGGACTTTGAAATGAACGGATATATAGTTGGAACAGCCGATTTTTTTTATCAGCAATCTTTTTGCTAATTTCATTTCAAATTGCATCTTATTCTCAAAATTG
Source organism: Pholidichthys leucotaenia (assembly GCA_020510985.1). Lineage (NCBI taxonomy): Eukaryota > Metazoa > Chordata > Actinopteri > Cichliformes > Pholidichthyidae > Pholidichthys > Pholidichthys leucotaenia. The sequence goes on along the minus strand of CM035839.1, from coordinate 362,906,439 downwards.
CTGTCAACGAAATGTCTACTGCACATGTTGGGTGATTTACCGACATCATTCCAATTTTTTCGCGTTTTCTGAACGAATTTCACCCATGCGGTTCTGATTTTCCCAGGCAGGGGAAATTCATAAACACTCACCGCGTGCTCCTCCGGTATACCGTCGCACCCGTAGACAACACAACGCCAAACCATAATTAATTCGATCACTGAAATCCTAATCGTAATAAATACTCTATTTGTAATCCACAAGTACTCCTAGAAATATCCGTTATCGCCGATTTTAAAACGTAAACAACACGCAATGTCCGTCGAGTGTTTGCTGGTCGCTTCCTGACCTGACGTCACACAGTCAGTGGCCATTTTAGCCGCTGATCGCTTGGCAGAGTCAGACAGCTCTCAAGGAAATCATACTTCAATAGCGCATTGTCACCTTATGCGACATTTGTTGACACCAAAACATGTGCGGTTCAAATTAGCTCGTCTCACACAACAATTTAAGATATGATTTAGCGATATTGAAATTTCGTCCGGCCAACGCCTTTAATATTGAGGTGCAAGATATTAAAAGGGCGTTGTGTGCTGTAAAAGTGAACAAAAGTCAGGGCCCTGATAATATATGTGGGCGCTTGGTAAAGTCCTGTGCACATGAATTGAGTCCTGCATTTCACTACATTTTCAATAAGTCCTTACAGACACAACATGTGCCTAAGATCTGGAAAGATACCGTGGTTGTCCCCGTTCCAAAATCCAGCTGTCCTAAAACGGTAAACGACTTTAGACCAGTTGCTTTGACTTCAATTTTAATGAAAATTTTTGAAAAACTGGTCAGATTTGAGGTTCTAAAGCAGATTGAGCATGCATTGGATCCTCTGCAGTTTACCTATAGGCCTCACAGAGGAGTGGAGGACACCACTGTCACTCTGTTTAACATACTTTTTAAACATCTGGATTTTAATGGGACACATGCCAGGCTTTTATTTGTGGACTTTTCTTCCGCCTTTAATACAATCCAACCTCATATTTTAGTTGAAAAGCTCCTGCAACAATTTGATTTGAGCAATAATCTGGTGGGTTGGATTCTGGATTTTTTAACCAACAGGACACAGAGTAAGGGTCAATGGTACATTGTCTGACCAAAAGTGCTCTTCTACTGGCTCTCCTCAGGGGTGTGTGTTGTCACCACTACTCTTCATCCTGTACACAAACATGTGTCGGAGCAAACATGACAACAGACACATTATAAAGTATGCGGATGACTCAGTTATTGTCAGTCTCCTCCAGGATGGTGAGAGTGGCCACGGCCCAGTAGTTGATGATTTTGTTCACTGGTGTGAGGATTCCTACCTGCAGCTGAATACGACAAAAACTAAAGATATGATTATTGACTTTAGGAGGAAAACTCCCAGGCACAAAGTCACTGTACTAAAAGGCCAGACCACTGAATGTGTACAATCCTATAAATATCTTGGGACGATTATTGATAGTAATTTAAACTTTGAAGAGAACTGTGAAAGGGAGTGCAAAAAGGGTCAGCAACATTTGCATTGTTTAAGGAAACTTGCACCCTTCCAAATTGACCAAACCATAATGACAATGTTTTATCGGGCTTTTATTGAATCTGTTTTATCCTTTTCTTTAGTGTCATGGTTTGGTCAGATACTGAAACGGAGGAAATCCTTGGATCAGGTAGTTAGATGGTCCAGTCGTTTGCTTGGTGAGTCACAGCTGAGCCTGACATCCCTGTACACCAGACGGGTACAGAGGATTGCTACTGCCATTTTAAATGATGACTCCCACCCTTTGCACTGCCACTTTCAGCTTCTTCCCTCCAGATGGAGGTTTGCTGTCCCAAAAAGTAAAACCCAGCACTACAAAAACAGCTTTGTTCCTGCTGCTGTCAAAGAGTTGAACAAGTTGTAACAATATATTGCACATAATTTAGTTACCTATTTATTAATTTCATTTTATATTTACTTATTTTTGTAGGTTTTTTATTTGGGTTCTAAATCTTTTATTGGGTTTTAGACTTTTGAGTTTTTAACCTCTTTGACTAGTCTAACTTTTAATATGACCCTTCTCTCTTATCTGTTTTTTCTCTCATCTCTTTGTCTTATATCCTGATTGATGGAGCCTTGAGTATTTTTATCATGTTTATAGTCAGCTTCATGTGTGCCTGTGTTTATGTTGAATGTAATTGTGGTTTGTAAATATGGATGTCACCTGACTGCAAAACAAATCTACCTACGGGTACAAATAAAGGAACGTGAACCCAAGCTGTATTGTTGCCTTGTCAACACGGTTAATGCACATAAGTGGCTATGTTAAGTGCCCATTTTACAAAATTTTGCCAGGATGTTTGAACCAAAATGTTAATATATGTGAACTGCCCAAGCCACGTAGTTAATGTTTCACACATAGTTGCTCTGTAGGTTACCCAAGTTTTTAAAACAAAACAAAACAAAATAAAAAAACAACGATGTTTGTATTAATGCATTTAATACATGGTTGATGTGTGTTTTGCCCAGGTTTTGGGGTGATTTTGTTGGCATTTTCACGGCAGGGTGTGAATGTACATATTAATTGGTTTGTTTACTGAACTGAAGTGTTGTTTGTACATATGTTTTGGGATTGTTTTATACGTTTATATTAGGAACATGGCAGCTTTTCTCACTTGACAGACTGTGGTACAACAGACAGCAGAATAATCCATCTGGCCATGTGGGGGTGGGACAGTAGGCCACTTGTCTCCCTCTAGTGTTAGTTATTTGTGTGCATGGCTAGGCCTTGGTTATTCTATTTTCTGTTAGTGTGTGATTCAGGTTGTAAATTTGGGTGGGTCTAAATGGTGTGCGTTTTGGACTTTTCTACTGGGGGGGGATGTGATGTATTATTATTATTATTATATTATTGTGTGTTATGGGTGACGGTTCCATCTTTCCGGTTCCGCTGCCACCCAGGGTATTAAAGGCCAATGCGGAAAGGGAACGGTCTCTTTACCACCAGACCTCTGCCTAGACGGGAGCGCCTTTGATTTACTGTGAGTTCATAAATAAAATCGTCGTTCTACTGCACCTTCAGCCTCATTATTGGAGTCTTGGTTATGGACATGGCAACATCCACCACATTATGAGCATGAGTATCGAGTTGTTATGATGATACAAGTTTGGGGAGCTAGTACATGCTGTCATAGTATTGCCTTCCAGGCAGGGGTGGAAGAAAAACCCAGAATGCAGACTGAACTGCAGTGTAACATGTTTATTGAAAACAAAAACTCAAGGAACGAAACGTAAAACAAACAAGTGCATGGGGGCAGAAACCAACACAGGAAAACCAAAGTTAAACGACAATGACGCGAGACAGCACATGCACAAACTAGCATAAATGGGGTAACTAATAATTGAAAACGTGAGACAGCTGGGACAACAATCAAGGGCAGAACAGGAGCACTCACGAGGGAGTGGCTATGGACACAGAAACACGAGGGACTGGAGACAATAGGTAGACATTTATACCACAGGACCATAATAAAGACACTAAAGACAAAAAGGGGAGACACAGCAGACCCGAGGTGATACAGGAGACAATAACTATGCTAAATAATAATAATAATAATAATAATAATAATGATGATGATGATAATAATCACAAAGGAACAACATGAACAAGAGGTGTGGACACGGTTCAAGACTGTGCCCAGAACTTGACATAATCCCCCCTTTAAGGGGTGGATCCAGACACCCCTAAAACAAAAAGACACCCCTAAACAAAAACAAACAAAAAGCACAATAACACCAAAATGGGAGGGGGACAAGGCACAATGGGGAAAAATAAACATAGGAATCTCACAAAAAAAAAATCTCCAACTGATAGCCTCTAGAGTCCCAGGATCACTAGACTGGGGAGCACAGGGAATCGGGGGGCCGACCAGCATCCAGGAGCCCCTGGACCAGAGAACATGACGAGTCCGGTAGTCTTCTAAAGTCCCTAGACCACCAGACCGGAATGCAGGATAGGTCAGGTGGCCTACCACTGTTCATGGACCATCAGATCATGGGACGAGGTGCGTCAATGGGCCTCCCAAAGTCCAAAGGACCCCAAACCAGAGAACATGCCAGATTGGATGGCCTTCCACTATCCTTGGGCCACCACATCATGGGACGAAGTGGGTCAGAGGGCCTACCAAAGTTGATGGGCCCCCAGACTGCAGCACGGTACTTGGTTAGCACAAACTGAGGAGCCTTTTGCTCCAAACCTGGTGACTGTGGCGCACTGACCTCAGAAACAGCAGGTGCGTGGGTGAGTGGGAGCAAGACTGAGTGGGTACAGGAGTGAGTGAGAGAGAGTGAGTGGGTTTGGGAGGGCGAGTGCGGGATTGTGTGGAAGAGAGGGTAAATGAGAGTGAGTTTGTATGTGTGGGTGCGTATGAGGGTATGAATGTGTGGAAATGGGTGTGTCTGCTAGTCGGGAGGTGAAGGATTGAGGGGGTAGTGCCTCTTGGCTACGTGGGCTCCCCTGGATGGGGGGGCCTTCTTTGGGCATGGGGGTCCCCGGGGTGTGGGGCGGTGGTGCTGGCTGGTGGCAGGCCCGCTGTGGGGGTGCCTGGGGGGACTTGCACCGGGGGCGCGGACTGGTCTCCAGCCCGGAAGTGGGGAAACTGGCCTCCTGGGACCCGGGAGCTGGCACCATTTTCCTCAAATTTGTAATTTCCTCTTGTAAAATTGACTTTTCTTGAAAATTTGAAACTTTATAATGAATGTGTGGATAATTTTATTGCTTATTTTTGTCTTTTTTTTTAAAATAAAATTACTGGGGTTTTTTTGTGATTTCTGATCATGCACCCTGCTGTTTAATATACTGTATGTAGATAAGAAATTGACAAAGAAACCAGGTAGGTGGCAATTTCAGCATTAAATGGCTTCAGGATGAGGAATTTGTTAAGTACATAGAAAAACAGATGAGTTCTTTGATATCAATACTACACAAACATCAGCATGTATAAAGTGGGAGGCTTTCAAAGCTTTTATTAGGGGGCATATTATTAGTTATACAGGTTCAAAATCTAAGAAGACTCCAGAGGAGAGAGTCCAATTGGAACATAAAATAAAAATTCTTCAAGAAAAAGTGTATGCAGGAAGTGATCCAAAGTTAGAGAACGAATTATTGATTCTGAGAGCTGAATATGACAAAAAATCAGCGAATAGAGCTGCCTCGAGTCTTCTAAGATTGAAGCAATCTTTTTATGAACAAGGTGAAAAATCAGGGAAATTATTGGCATGGCAGATTAAACAATTAGAATTTAAAACACCAATTACCAGTATTATAAGTAATGGACAGGCAGTTGTAGATCCTTTAGAAATTAACAGTGCCTTTAGAGATTATTATGAAAAACTATATGATACAAAAAATGAAACTGACTTAACAAAACTAAATGGGTTTTTGGACGGATTATCTATACCGTGTATTCCAAATGAAAACAGGGAGATACTGGAGTCTAAAATTAGTCAAGAAGAAGTTGGGCTAGCCATTGATGATATGAAATCAGGAAAAAGTGCAGGACCAGATGGTCTTCCAGTTGACCTCTATAAAAAAATTTAAGAATAAATTAATAAAACCATTTTTGGAAATGGTTTTAGAAGCATTTCAAAATAGTAATTTACCACTATACATGAATAATGCCTTAATTATACTGTTGCCAAAACCAGGTAAACCCTCTAATAAATGTGAAAATATGAGACCAATAAGCCTATTAAATGCTGACCTTAAGATAATCTGTAAAATTTTAGCAAGACGACTACAAGAAATATTACCAAATATTATTAACCGAGATCAGAATGGCTTTATAAAGGGAAGACAAGGCTTCCATAATGTAAGAAGACTATTTAATATTATCTATTCTAATAAAGAAGCACCGGATACGGCTCTCCTATCATTGGACGCCGAAAAGGCCTTTGATAGGGTCGAATGGCCCTTTCTTTTTGAAGTCCTACAAAGGTTTGGACTTGGAAATAATTTCATAAAATGGGTTCAGATAATATACAATAATGCTCCAGCAGAAATCCTAACAAACAGCAATATCTCAAAATCAATAAATATCAATAGAGGATGTCGACAAGGCTGTCCACTTTCACCTTTACTGTTTACTATGGCAATTGAACCTTTAGCGATGGCAGTACGTTTACATCCACAAATATATGGAATTAAAGTAGGACCAACAGAACATAAAATCTCCCTGTATGCCGATGACATAATTTTGTTTATGTCGAATCTTAAAAAATCAATTCCGACCTTGTTGAATTTAATAAAGAATTTTGGGGAAATATCAGGATATAAAATAAATAAAACTAAATCTTCAATATTAATGCTAAATGAGACCCAAAGAAATCACTCAGCTCCTGAGGTAAATCAATTCAAAGTTGTAAATCAGTTTAAATATTTAGGAATTCAAATTGTGCCTAAGTTAGAATCAGTCGCCAGTGCCAACTATGAAGCCTTAATGACAGACATTAATGAGTTACTTCAGAGATGGATGTCACTACCAATGTTGATGATTGGGAGAATTAATATACTTAAAAGTAATATCTTACCCAAAATACTTTATTTATTTCAATACATTCCTTTACCACCACCTTCAGATCTATTCTCAAGAATTAAAAAAAAGTTAGTGGAATTTATATGGAACAATAGGAAGGCTAGATTACATCTGTCCTTACTATATTTACCATTTGATCGTGGAGGTCTGAAATGTCCAAACTTTATGTTGTATTACTGGTCAGCACAACTGAGGTCTATGACATATTATTTTTCATCAAATGACCTCCCTCACTGGACTGAAATGGAATCATACAATTTACCTTTACCTCTTCCCACATTCATATACTCAGACTCGGCAAAAAAATTACAGAAACAAGTTAAAAATCCATTTGTAAAGCATATGATCAAAATATGGTGTGAAACCAAAAAATATTTAAAAGAACCACACTTATTGTCACAATTTAGCCCAATATGGGGTAATCAATATTTTAAACCTGTCACGCCGCGCCGCTCATCAGCGGCGCCAGCTGCACGCAAACCTGCACGTCATCAGCGGCGAGGGATTTAAGCCGCCTCGCCCTGGGCTTCGGCCTGAAGCCGTCAGACTTCATTACTGATTGCTGTGAGTTCCATCTCATCCTCAGCAAATATAGCGGTAAGACGATCTTACCTTTTTTCTCTCCCAAGTCTGCTCCCCTGTGCACAGGTGGATTTCCCGGCGGCGGACTATTCCTCTCCATCGCCTATTCCTCGCTGCTGCACCGGGCTCTCCAGGTGGCTGTCTACCGGACCTCGTTCCTTGCTGTGCCAGTCATCTGCCCTTTCCAAGTAAGCTCCTCTCCAACTTGCTTATCTCCTGTGTTGGTGTGTGCCCGTCACCCTTTTCCCTGTGCTTTTCCCATAGGGTTGTCCGGCTGTACGGTCTCCTGCCTCTGTGCCCGAAGCAGACGCCGCCACCAACACATTCACATCTCGCAGACACACATTCATACACCCTTGTTGTCAATAAAGCTTTTTGAGCTACTCTGAGCCTGTGTGTGTGCGTCTCCTGAGCCGTGCGTTATGTCAGTACGGCTTCAGCAGAGCGGCTCGGCAGACGGCGGGCTCGCACACCGGCTTTCCACTCTCGAGGCTCGAGTGGACCAAATAGCTTATCAGCAACAGGTGACACTCAATCAATTAATCAGTATAACTAACCGATTGGACCGCTTGGTTCCCCAACAGCCGTTCCCCCCGGCTCGTCAGGGTGGCGCGGCTCCTGCTGCTCCAGCGGCCGTCCACCAGGCTCCGGGAGCACCGACTCGGCTCACACCCATTCCAACCCCCGCCCGCTTTAGCGGTAAGCTCGGTGGAGCGCGAGGGTTCATAATGCAGTGTGAGTCCGTGTTCCACCGTGTTCCCGGAGACTTTCCTTCAGATCATAGCCGAATTGGTTATATCGGGAATCTCCTAGAGGGGCGAGCACTAACGTGGACCTACGCCGTAATGGCGAGGTCCAGTTATGCCACCCTCACGTATGACCAATTCGTGAGACGCTTCCTGGAGGTCTTTGACCACTCTCTTACCGAGACGGTCCAGGTCGATCGGCTTCTCAGCCTCCAGCAGGGAAGCCGGTTGGCAGCGGACTATGCGGTCGACTTCCGGGTAGCGGCGGAGGAATTGGGCTGGGAGGAACGCTCCCTCTGTGGCCTTTTCCTCCACAGTCTCAACGATGATCTGAGGGATGAACTGGCTGGACAGGATATCCCGGAGACTCTAGCGGAGCTAACGTCCCTTGCCATCAGTTTGGATAACAGGCTGTGCGAGCGCTCCTCGGGGCGGAAGTCGGCTTCTTCTCGCCCTCGTGGAGCCTCGTCGCGCCCGTTCCAAGCTCGCCCCCTGGTGACGCCGCCACCATCGCGCCCCGAGGAGTCGGAGCCGATGGTGACGGGCTGGACAAAGCTCTCCCCGGCAGAGAGACAACGCCGCCGTGAGTTGAATCTCTGCATGTATTGCGGGGACAGTCAACACACGGTAGAGCTTTGTCCACAAGCCAAACGGCGGGGTCCGCGAGTCACTGTAGGGGGCCTCGCGGACGTCAATCGGTTAAGTTCCCTCACCCAATTGAAGCTGCCTGTCCGATTTTGTCACAACTCCACTGGGCATCTCACTCACGCACTGGTGGATTCGGGCGCGGAGGGCAGCTTTATTTCACAAAGCCTGGCAACCCGATTGGGCATCCGCTGCCAGGCATTTAAGACCCCTATCTCCCTGGTCAACCTCTCCCGTGTCACCCTGGGGAGAGTAACACACCAGACCATCCCCGTTCCGGTTATCATCTCTGGAAACCACCGGGAGGAGATAACCTTCTACGTCCTGCCCAACTCTGTGTCGCCCGTCATCCTGGGGTATCCCTGGCTACGCCTCCACAACCCCGTTTTGGATTGGAAGTCCGCCGGGGTGTTGGCATGGAGTACATTCTGCATGAGCACCTGTCTACAGTCCGCTGCTTGCTCTCCGTCCTCTCCTCCATCATCCACGGACGCTGCACCCCCGGACCTGTCCCTGGTGCCATCAGAGTTTCACGACCTGGGTATGGTATTCAGCAAGTCCAAGGCGATGTCTCTTCCTCCACACAGACCCTATGACTGTGCTATAAACATCCGCCAGGGGGCACCCTTACCCTCTGGGCGACTCTACAGCCTGTCGGTGCCGGAGAAGGAGACCATGAACGCTTACCTCAAGGAATCGCTGAGTGCTGGGATAATCTGACCCTCGTCATCACCTGTGGGGGCAGGATTCTTCTTCATGGGCAAGAAGGATGGTTCCCTCCGTCCGTGCATCGACTATCGCGCCCTAAATGACATCACGGAGAAGGATCGCTATACCCTGCCCCTCATGGACACCACCTTCCACTCCCTCCGGGGGCGACCTGGTTCACCAAGCTGGATCTACGCAGCGCATACCACCTCATCCGGATCCGGGAGGGAGATGAGTGGAAGACAGCCTTCCGTACCCCGAACGGCCACTTCGAGTACCTTGTGATGCCGTTCGGGCTGACCAACGCTCCAGCCGTCTTTCAGCGCCTCATCAATGACGTCCTCCGGGATTTCATTGGCCTTTTTGTGTTCGTCTACCTGGATGACATTCTCATCTTCTCCAAATCCAGGGACGAGCACCGGGTCCACGTGAGGCGGGTCCTTCAAAGACTGTTGGAGAATCGGCTGTATGTGAAGGCTGAGAAATGCAAGTTCTACGCTAGGACGACATCCTTCCTCGGGTTCATCATCTCCCACGACCAGGTGCTTCCGGACCCAGGGAAGGTGAAAGCGGTGGTGGAATGGCCCACACCTGCATCAAGAAAACAGGGTTTGCAAATTTCTACCGCCTCTTTGTCCCTAATTTTGGCACCATCGCTGGCCCGCTGACCCGCCTCACGTCCCCTAAGGTCCCGTTCCGGTGGACCGAAGAGGCCGCGGCTGCTTTTCAGGCGCTGAAGGCGGAGTTCTCCTCCTCCCGGGTCCTGAGCCAAGTCAACCCTGCGCTGCAGTGCATCGTAGAAGTGGACTCTTCGGACACAGGAGTGGGGGCGGTCCTTTCCCAGCGGTCGCCTGATGATGGAGACAAACGGCCCTGCGCCTTCTTCTCCCGGCGCTTGTCCCCGGCGGAACGCAATTACGACGTGGGGGACAGAGAGCTCCTCGCCATCAAGCTCGCGCTGCAGGAGTGGCGTCACTGGCTAGAGGGGGCGGACCAGCCGTTCGTGGTCCTGACGGACCACAAGAACTTGGAGTACCTGAGATCTGCCAAGCGTCTGAACGCCAGCCAGGCGCGTTGGTCCCTGTTCTTTGCCAGGTTCCGGTTTAACATCACCTTCCGGCCTGGTTCCAAGAACGGCCTGCCCGACGCCCTCTCTAGGCAATTCGCCCCTGAGGAGTCGGAGGACACGGTCCACACCATCCTACCCAGGTCGTGCGTCGTGGGAGCCGTCACCTGGGACATTGAGAGCAAGATCCGGAAGGCGCAGGAAGTGGAACCTGACCCTGGCGGCGGACCGGAGGGGAGGCTGTTCGTGCCATCCACGGTTCGGGGGGAGGTCATCCACTGGTTGCACACATCCAAGCTCACCTGCCACCCTGGCTCCTCCCGGATGATTGACCTCCTCCAGCGGTCCTTCTGGTGGCCGGGCCTGCGGAGGGACGCTGCCCGCTACGCCCGGGCCTGCCCAGTGTGTGCCATCAGCAAATCAGGTAATGCCCCTCCAGTGGGATTGCTCCAGCCTCTGCCCGTCCCTGGCAGGCCCTGGTCGCATATCGCCCTGGATTTCGTCACCGGTCTCCCAGTCTCTAACACCTTCGACACAGTCCTGACCATCGTGGACCGCTTCTCCAAGGTGGCACACTTCGTCCCCCTACGAGGTCTCCCAACTGCCCTGGAGACGGCGGACCTCCTAATCCAGCACGTGGTCAGGCTGCATGGGATTCCGGTGGACGTGGTCTCGGACCGGGGGCCCCAATTTTCTTCAGAGGTTTGGAGGTCGTTCTGCAACGCCCTGGGAGCCAAGGTGAGCCTCTCCTCCGGCCATCACCCCCAAACCAACGGGCAGTGTGAGCGGACCAACCAGGAGCTGGAGGCTACGCTCCGCTGCATCACGGCGTCCAAACCAACGTCCTGGAGTAACCACCTCGCCTGGGTTGAATACGCCCACAACACCGCTCGCTCTTCTGCTACAGGGATGTCCCTCTTTAAGGCGTCCCTGGGTTACGACCCCCCACTGTTCCCGGCGCAGGAGAGTGAGGTAACTGTCCCCTCAGTACGGGTGCATCTCAGGCAGTTCCGCTCCATCTGGGCGTCAGCGCGCAATGCACTTTTACGCACGGCGGAGCGCAACAGAGCCGTGGCGGACCGGCACAGAAGACCTGCCCCGGCGTACAGAGTTGGTCAGCAAGTCTATGTGTCAACCCAGGACGTGATTTTAAAGGGCGAGAGGAGGAAGCTGGCACAGCGCTTTATGGGCCCATACCCCATCACCAGGATCATCAACCCAGTGGCTGTGCGTGTAGCCATTCCCCCCTCCCTCCGCATCCACCCCACCTTCCACGTGTCCAAGGTGAAGCTGGCAGTCTCCGATCCCCTTTGCCCTCCTCCTGCTGCGCAACCCGCGCCCCGGATGATTGGTGACCACCCGGCCTGGCCTGTCTCCTCCATCCTGGACTCCCGGCGCCGGGGTCGTGGGTTGCAGTACTTGGTGGACTGGGAGGGCTATGGGCCTGAACATCGGCAGTGGGTACCCTCGTCGTTTGTGTTAGACCCATCTCTCATCGCTGAATTCCACCGAGCGCACCCAGAGAAGCCATCGCCAGGAGGCGCTGCTAGAGGGGGGAGTACTGTCACGCCGCGCCGCTCATCAGCGGCGCCAGCTGCACGCACACCTGCACGTCATCAGCGGCGAGGAATTTAAGCCGCCTCGCCCTGGGCTTCGGCCTGAAGCCGTCAGACTTCATTACTGATTGCTGTGAGTTCCGTCTCATCCTCAGCAAATATAGCGGTAAGACGATCTTACCTTTTTTCTCTCCCAAGTCTGCTCCCCTGTGCACAGGTGGATTTCCCGGCGGCGGACTATTCCTCTCCATCGCCTATTCCTCGCTGCTGCACCGGGCTCTCCAGGTGGCTGTCTATCGGACCTCGTTCCTTGCTGTGCCAGTCATCTGCCCTTTCCAAGTAAGCTCCTCTCCAACTTGTTTATCTCCTGTGTTGGTGTGTGCCCGTCACCCTTTTCCCTGTGCTTTTCCCATAGGGTTGTCCGGCTGTACGGTCTCCTGCCTCTGTGCCCGAAGCAGACGCCGCCACCAACACATTCACATCTCGCAGACACACATTCATACACCCTTGTTGTCAATAAAGCTATTTGAGCTACTCTGAGCCTGTGTGTGTGCGTCTCCTGAGCCGTGCGTTATGTCAAAACCAGGGAGAGCGGATGCTGTATTTAAAGTATGGAATTTAAAAGGGATTCAAAAGATTCGAGACTTATATTTGTCATGTTCAGATAACATAATGTCTTTTGAAGAACTGAGGATCAAATTTAATCTTAATAGAACACATTTTTTTAAATATCTTCAGCTTAGGAACTTTATTCGATCAAATCAAAATAATGCTCTCATCCGACCTATTTATTCATCCTTGGAAAAAATCTTGACGAAAGATAATAAGAGAAAGGGTATTATTTCAGAATTTTATAACTCATTGACATTATCCTCAAGTGAAAACTCACAGAAAAGATTGAATTATTGGAAAGAAGACCTGCAAACTGAAATTTCAGAGGAACAATGGGAATTGGCTTGTGCAGAAGCTCAAACCAAATCAATAAATGCACGTCTTAAATTGATACATTTTAAATGGTTAATGCGGATGTATGTTACACCGGTGGAGTTAAATAGATATAACAAAAACATACCAGATACGTGCACAAAATGTATGGAAAGTAAAGGAACCCTATTTCATTGTTTATGGGAATGTAGAAAAATTAGAATGTTTTGGGAAGAGGTGAGGGTAACAATTGAAAAAATAATTTCGAAACAAATCATATTGAATCCTAAATTGTTTTTGTTAGGTCTGTATCCAGAAAAGCATAACTTTAATAAGAGTGAAGGAGCATTCATAGACCTCAGTTTGCTTAACGCCAAAAAATGTATTGCACTATTGTGGAAAAAGACTCATAGACCAGATGTGACTCAGTGGTTAAGACAGATGTTAACAAACCTTCCACTAGAAAGAATAACATACATACTGAAATCAAAGGAAATTGTGTTTGAGAATATATGGAGACCTTTCATTGATTATGTAAAGAATTTAAACATAACTTTTGAAGAAGAAGGTGAATGATGTGTGTGGACCTTGTAAATTCCAAACTGGTGAATGTATAATATGTATACTTATGTAATGGATTGCCTAGATTAAACAGAGGAGCACTGTTGAAGACCTGCCTTTGTTAGTGGTTGTTGGTGTTTTTAATACTTTTTTTTAACTACTTTAGTGTTAGTGTTTGATTGTTTGTGTTATATTTGTAAAAAAAAAAAAAAAAAGGTTCAATAAAATATTGTGGAAAAAAATTACTGTTTTTTTAAATAAATTTAAAACAGACTGTGGTGTGTTTTTTGTTTTTTTTTTTTACTTTTTTGTTATAACAATTTACATTTTTGACCATAACTTTGCAGTTAGAACAGAACAATAATTTAACTCTGATTACAAAGAAAAAAATATTAAATTTAATGAAATAAATTAACTTAAACAACCAAGGATGCAGTTATTTCTGTTAATATTTTTATATATTTATAGGTTTGTTTTTTAGAAATGTCACCACCACCCAGACAGCAGGAAAAACCTCCCTTATTTTGAAATCCAAATGTTGGCACGTTTAGTTTGTCTGAAGGCTGCTGATGGATTAAAGTCAATGACTTGGTGAATTTCGGAATTCTTAACTTGCCAGGTAGATAATGGGGAACATAACTTAATATTGTAGTGGCTGGTGAAATATATCCTCAGCAATTCATCAGTCCCCCTTGCCTTTCCCTTCATATGAAGCCGGCTGCATATGAATTCTAACCATCTCTTAGCTAAGCGACTCTTCCGTTATTGCCCCCGTTTCCAGCGGGTTAAAACCACGATAAATGCCAGTGCTTACATTCCTCTTCTGAATTTTTTCCTTGTTTAAAGTACTTTAATAAACCCATGTTTGTCAGACAGTCACGCTGGTGAGACACTCTGTCTGGTGACTGAAAGCTCACGTGGGCGGGGCGCTTCTAAACTCCACGCGGATGACGCATGATGGCGCGTTGTTCGTGTGCACGTTTACGGAAAGTCATTGCTTCATATATTTTTCTTAAATTCATATCTCCTCATAAGCGCGGTGGTAATTTTTCTGGCAAGGCAGGCCACCACCCAGAAATGTTACCAGAGGAAACACTGGACATCTTCGGTGGAAGAAGCAGTCTGTCTTCTGTTTGTTCTAGCTGTTGGTTTGTCCTTTTTGTCTGTTCTTCTCCCTTTTCTTTTCCCCTCCCTACACCTCCTTTCCCCATTCCCCACCCTGTCAGGTCCTTCATGGGTAAAATAATTTAAATAAAGTATTAAAAGTTATTACATGAGGAGTTTACGGCAATATACAGTGCATTGATAGGTACTGTATAAAGCTCCTTTTGGCAAAGTAAATCTGTTTTGGCACAATAAAGGTAGCAGATTTCTGTTCTGCTTACCTAGCTGCCCGACAGGACAAGGGGAAGGGGGGGGGGGAGTGGAGGGCTCCTGACCTCAGGAACAACAGATGAAGGTCCCTTGACCTCTGGAGCAACGGGTGGAGATCCCTTGATCTCTGGAATGGATCAGCATCCAGCCCTGACACCTGGAGAACCACCCCCGCTGCAGTCACCTCGGACGGGGGAAAAGGGCATGGTGAGGAATCATCGAAATCACAAGGAGCTAAGCAAGTCTTAACTAATATTGATGTTATAAAAAAACTTGCCTGAGCTCCTGGTCCACTACTGCTAGGGTGACCACCTCAGGATGAGCCCAAATCGTGCACCTCGAGCAGAGCTGGAGCTGTGGTGTGCGCCTCAGGGACTGCCGGAGCTGCTGCATGCACCTCAGGGAGGACTGAAGCTGGGATGTGCACCTCGGGGGCAGCTGAAGCAGGCTTATGCACCTTGGAGACTGCCAGAGCTGCTACGTGGACCTCAGGGAGAACTGAAGCAGTGATGTACACTTTGGGGGCAGCTGGGGCAGGCTCATGCACCTTGGAGACTGCCAGAACTGCTGCATGCACCTCAGGGAGGAATGGAGCTGTGATGTGCGGCAGCTGGAACAGTGGCAGCTGTGGGGCAGCTGGAACAGCGACGTGCACCTCGGGGCCTGCTGGAGCTGGTATGTGCACCACAGAGGAAACAGGCTCCTCCATCCCTGATGCAGCCACCTCAAACAGGGAGGAAGAAACACGGAAGAGTAACAGGTCCACAACACAAACACCAGCAGAACAGCTCGGCAGGGAGAGCTCAGAAGCAGGTGGAAGCTGCAACTGGGTCTCCCTGCCAGGAGCAAGACAAATCCTCTCTAATACTGATGTTAAAAAGACAGAGGACCTGCCTTAGCTCCTGTTCTTTTGCTGGTGAAGATCCCATTGACTCTGCTTCTGGAGAGGCGATCTGAAGCACAGCAGTGGACGTGGGCACCAACACTGGAAACGTGAGAACTGGCACTGCAGGCATGATGACAGGTGAAGCAGCTGGCGCCATAACATATGACAACACAGCTGAGGGACAACGTGGAGCTGGTATAGGAAGTACAAAGTGACGTGGAGTTGACACTGCAGCTGCCATAGGAACCAACGGGGCCGCTGTCATGGTCGCCATCATTGCAGCTGCCATATCAGCTGGTGTAGCAGAGCTCCACGGGGCTGAAGCAGAAGGGGCAGGAATGTGTAGCTGAAGTGCCAGAGCCCGGGAGCTTCTCCCCATCGACATGGGCTGAGCCGCGGATGATGAGCTCTCCTCCAGTACGTGTGGTGGGTGCGGGGCTGGAGAGAGACAGGCTGGGACTGGAGCAGGCACCAGAAGGTGACAAGATGGTGTGTACCGGAGCATGGCAGGATGAGGAAGACGTCGAAGCCAGGAGATTCTCTCTTGTCGGCGCAGCCTTTGACATTCCAGGTACATACCCCACCATCTCACGGTACGTATGTCGGAGGTTTCGGAGGGACATCATAAGCCCAAGCAGGTCAGGGTAGCTCCAGAAGCGCAGGGTTGTCTTCATTACTGTGGCTTCCATGTCCAAATTCCTCAGCGCTCCTCCGGGGTGCAGGAGGTGCGAGCGTCCAAGACACAGTCCTCGATAGTTTGTGCTGCTCACACCTTATCTGCATCCAGTCCCAAACTTCTGAAGTCCAAGCCCGCTGGGTCCTCGGGTGCTGGTGTCATACTGTCATAGTATTGCCTTCCAGGCAGTACAGGATGGGTGGAAGGAGGACCCAGAGCGTGGACTGAACTCCAGTGTAACATGGGTATTGAAAACAAAAACTCAAGGGGCAAAACATAAAATAAACAAATGAGTGTACGGGGGCAGAAAACAACACAGGAAAACCAAAGGTAAACAACGATGACACCAGACAGAGCACATGCACAAACTAACATAAAGAGGATAACTAATAATTACAAATGTGAGACAGCTGGGACAACAATCAAGGGCAGAACAGGAGCACACATGAGGGACTGGAGACAATAGGTAGATAATTATACCACAAGACCATAATAAAGATAAGATAAGCCTTTATTAGTCCCACAATGGGGAAATTCCAGGATTGCAACAGCACAGGGATAGCAACACTCAGAGCAACAATCAGAAGGCGACTTCCGGTTATGGCGGCCGCCTAGAAGGACACGTATCACTCTGCTCTGCTCCTGGAAATAAAGATTCGGCAAATAACTCTCTCATTTGGAACAGAACTTTTCCCAGCGTTTGGGTGAGGATATGCCGGTGAAGACTAAGGCTGGGAAATCAGGAGGGGGAAAAATTGAATCGCCGAAGCAGTCCAAATTAACGGACTTTAAAGTTTGTGGCGCAGTAGAAAAAGCTGCGGATATGGCGGATGAAACTAACGGTGGTGCGGTAACTGCTGACGATGGCGGCACAGGTGCGGTGCTGGCTGCCATTAGCTCAATGAGAGCAGACTTTTCCGCTATACTTGATGGGATTATGGCAGCGTTGGATGCAATGAGAAAGGAGTTGGGTGACTGCGTGGAGCGAGTGACGCAGGCGGAGCTTCGTGTTTCAAGTGCGGAGGATGAAATCAGCGGACTTCAAATAAAGGTGCGCACTTTGGAAAAAAAAAATAAAGATCTGGAAAATAGCGTTCTGGACTTGGAATCCCGGTCCAGACGGAACAACCTGAGGCTGGTGGGTTTACCGGAGGGAGCCGAAGGTCATGATTCATGCTCCTTTTTGGAGGGGTGGATCCCGGAGGCGCTGAACAACGCGGAGCTAAAATCATCAGTCGTCTTGGAAAGCTCCCACCGAATTGGCCCACCAAGAGGTAACAAGGCAGCACCGAGGACGTTAATTATGAAGTTTCTCAGCTACAGAGACAGGATGACGATCTCCAACGCGGTGCGGGCCAAAGGAGAAATTAAATACCAAGATCAGCAGGTGCGGTTCTACCCAGATTTGGCCTCAGGAATCCAACAATTAAGGAAGCAGTTTGACCCCATCCGCAAAGAACTGCGCAACCTTGAGATTCGTCATGGAGTGATTCACCCTGCAAGACTTCTGGTCACATATGAGGGCAGAACACACATCTTCAAGACCCCCGAGGAGGCGCAGGAGCTCATCAAGAAGATCCAGGAAGAGACTGGTGGGAGCTAAGCATGAACAGAATATAGGGTAGAATATTTGAGCATTTAACTGATTAGAAGCATATAACAAGATTACAAAATATAGATTGTATTACATATTAAAAAAAAAAAAAAGTACAAAATTGCAAAAAAATTTTGGAGTTAAATTGGAAAATTACAGAAGAGAGTTAATGTTACGTTATTAAAAGCAGTAGAGTTAGGGTGATTGGGAGGATGAAGAAGGAGTGGCTTTGGCTGATCCTCGTGGGTGTGGAACGGTCGATGGCTATATCGGGAGACGGAATTTTTCTTTTGTTTTTGGGGGGATTGCCACAAATGTGGGAAGGGGGAATTTGTTTGTGTGTAGTTTGTAGGGTGAATGTTCAACCACTCATTTTTTTGCTTTTCTGTTTGAGCATGTTTACACTGCAAGGTAATCCCAAACTCCCTATTGATCATAAATCAAAGCGTTAATCTTAATTTAACTTCATGGAATTGCAGAGGTCTACAAAATTTAAAAAAACTTAAACAAGTTATGAATAAAATAAAAGACATGGGTTCAAAAATTGTGTTTTTACAAGAAACTCATCTAATAGAGGAAGATGTAAAAAGAATTAGGAGTAGATGGCAAGGAAATGTTTTCACCTCATCATTTTCATCCCGAGCCAGGGGAGTTATGACTCTCATACATAAATCAGTCCCATTTCAAGTGAAAAATGTAATTGGAGACAAATTTGGAAGATATGTAATCATTCAAGGATCTTTGCTATTAGAAAACATAAATTTGGTGAACTTATATGGTCCCAATATAGATGATCAAAAGTTCTTTGCTAATTTATTTCTTATCTTATCATCACTTACAGGGCAACATATAATAGCAGGGGATTTTAATTGTACATTGAATCCCGGTATAGATAGATCAACAGGACTGGACTGTACGCACAATGGATGTAGGATGACCATTAATCATTTTATGAAAGAATTGAAATTGATAGATATATGGAGAGAAATGAAACCACAAGTTAAAGCATACTCTTGTTATTCCAGTACCTACAAGACATTCTCACGTATAGATTATTTTTTGATCTCCATAGAATTAAGGTCCAAGATTCAAAACTGTTTTTATGATAACATCGTGATCTCTGATCATGCACCCTGCTGTCTAATATACTGTATGTAGATAAGAAATTGACAAAGGAACCAGGTAGATGGCAATTTCAGCATAAGTGGCTTCAGGATGAGGAATTTGTTAAGTACATAGAAAAACAGATAGATGAGTTCTTTGATATCAATACTACACAAACATCAGCATGTGTAAAGTGGGAGGCTTTCAAAGCTTTTATTAGGGGACATATTATTAGTTATACAGGTTCAAAATCTAAGAAGACTCGAGAGGAGAGAATCCAATTGGAACATAAAATAAAAATTCTTCAAGAAAGAGTATATGCAGGAAGAGATCCAAGGTTGGAGAACGAATTACTGATTTTGAGAGCTGAATATGACAAAAAATCAGCGAATAGAGCTGCCTCGAGTCTTCTAAGATTGAAACAATCTTTTTATGAACAAGGTGAAAAATCAGGAAAGTTATTGGCATGGCAGATTAAACAATTAGAATCTAAAACACCAATTACCAGTATTATAAGTAATGGACAGGTAGTTATAGATCCTTTAGAAATTAATAGAGCCTTTAGAGATTACTATGAAAAATTATATGATACCAAAAATGAATCTGACTTAACAAAACTACATGGGTTTTTGAACGAACTATTTATACCGTGTATTCCAAATGAAAATAGGGAGATACTGGAGTCTAAAATTAGTCAAGAAGAAGTTGGACTAGCTATTGATAATATGAAATCAGGAAAAAGTGCAGGACCAGATGGTCTTCCAGTTGACCTTTATAAAAAATTTAAGAATAAATTAACAAAACCTTTTTTGGAAATGGTTTTAGAAGCATTTCAAAATAGTAATTTACCATCATATATGAATAATGCCTTAATTATACTGTTGCCAAAACCAGGTAAGCCCTCTAATAAATGTGAAAATATGAGACCAATAAGCCTATTAAATGCCGACCTTAAGATAATCTGTAAAATTTTAGCAAGACGAATACAAGAAATTTTACCAAATATTATTAATCGAGATCAGAATGGCTTTATAAAGGGAAGACAAGGCTTCCATAATGTAAGAAGACTATTTAATATTATTTATTCTAATAAAGAAGCACCGGATACAGCTCTCTTATCACTGGATGCCGAAAAAGCCTTTGATAGAGTTGAATGGCCCTTTCTTTTTGAAGTCTTACAAAGGTTTGGACTTGGAAATAATTTCATAAAATGGGTTCAGATAATATATAATAATGCTACTGCAGAAATCCTAACAAATAACAATATTTCAAAATCAATAAAAATCAATAGAGGATGTCGACAAGGCTGTCCACTTTCACCTTTACTGTTTACTATGGCAATTGAACCTTTAGCGATGGCGATACGTCTACAGTCACAAATATATGGAATTAAAGTTGGACCAACAGAACATAAAATCTCCCTGTATGCCGATGACATAATTTTGTTTATGTCGAATCTTAAAAAATCAATTCCGACCTTGTTGAATTTAATAAAGAATTTTGGGGAAATATCAGGATATAAAATAAATAAAACTAAATCTTCAATATTAATGCTAAATGAGACCCAGAGAAATTACCCAGCCCCTGAGGTAAATCAATTCAATGTTGTAAATCAGTTTAAATATTTAGGAATCCAAATTGTGCCTAAGCTAGAATCAATCGCCAGTGTCAATTATGAAGCCTTAATGACAGATATTGATGAGTTACTTCAGAGATGGATGTCACTACCAATGTCGATGATCGGGAGAATTAATATACTTAAAAGTAATATCTTACCTAAAATACTTTATTTATTTCAATACATTCCCTTACCACCACCTTTAGATTTATTCTCAAGAATTAAAAAAAAGTTAGTGGAATTTATATGGAACAACAGGAGGGCTAGATTACGTCTGTCTTTATTATATTTACCATTTGATCGTGGAGGTCTGAAATGTCCAAATTTTATGTTGTATTATTGGTCGGCACAACTGAGGTCTATGACATATTATTTTTCATCAAATGATCTCCCTCACTGGACTGAAATGGAATCATACAATTTACCTTTACCTCTTCCCATATTCATATACTCAGATTCGGCAAAAAAAATACAAAAACAAGTTAAAAATCCATTTGTAAAGCATATGATCAAAATATGGTGTGAAGCTAAAAACTATTTAAAAGAACCACAGTTATTGTCACAATTTAGTCCAATATGGGGTAATCAATATTTTAAACCAGGGAGAGCGGACGCTGTATTTAAAGTATGGAATTTAAAAGGGATACAAAAGATTCAGGATTTATATTTGCCATGTGCAGAAAACATAATGTCTTTTGAAGAGCTGAGGATCAAATTTAATCTCAATAGAACACATTTTTTAAAATATCTTCAACTTAGAAACTTTATTCGATCAAATCAAAATAAAGCTCTCACTCGACCTATCTATTCATCCTTGGAAAAAATGTTGATGAAAGATAGTAAAAGAAAGGGTATTATTTCAGAGTTTTATAACTCATTGACACTATTTTCAAGTGAAAATTCACTGAAAAGATTAAACTACTGGAAAGAAGATCTGCAAACTGAAATTTCAGAGGAACAATGGGAATTGGCTTGTACAGAAGCTCAAACCAAATCAATAAATGTACGCCTTAAATTGATACATTTCAAATGGTTAATGCGGATGTATGTTACACCGGAGGAGTTAAATAGATATAACAAAAATATACCAGATACATGCACAAAATGCATGGAAAGTAAAGGAACTCTATTTCATTGTGTATGGGAATGTAGATTAATAAGAATGTTTTGGGAAGAGGTGAGGGTAACAATTGAAAAAATAATCTCAAAACAAATCATTTTGAATCCTAAACTGTTTTTGTTGGGTCTGTACCCAGAAAAGCATAATTTTAATAAAAGTGAAAGAACATTCATAGACCTCAGTTTGCTTAATGCCAAAAAATGTATTGCACTATTATGGAAAAAGACTCATAGACCAGATGTGACTCAGTGGTTAAGACAGATGTTAACAAACCTTCCATTAGAAAGAATAACATATATACTGAAATCAAAGGAAATTGTGTTTGAGAATATATGGAGACCTTTTATTGATTATGTAAAAAATTTAAACATAACTCTTGAAGAAGAAGGTGAATGATGTGTGTGGACCTTGTAAATTCCAAACTGGTGAACATAATATGTATACTTATGTATTGGATTGTCTAGACTAAACAGAGGAGCATTGTTGAAGATTTGATTTTGTTGGTGGTTGTTGGTGTTTTTTAGTGCATTTTTTTTTTGTAGTACTTTAGTGTTAGTGTTTGATTGTTTGTATCATGTTTGTTAAAAAAAAAGGTTCAATAAAGATATTGTGGAAAAAAAAAACAATCAGAAGGCAAGAAAAAACAAGAGCAGCTAGTATACATATGTACATATTAATATATATATATATATATATATATATATATATATATATATATATATATTTTATAGTAATACGTACATATGTTTATTAGCTGCTCTTGCTTGCTTGTTTTTTTTCTTGCCTTCTGATTGTTGCTCTGAGTGTTGCTATCCCTGTGCTGTTGCAATCCTGGAATTTCCCCGTTGTGGGACTAATAAAGGCTTATCTTATCTTATCTTATCTTATATATATATATATATATTTATATAGACACACAGTGCGGAGCATTGTGGTTGGTGGATGTGCAGCAGAAAGTCTAAGCTCTCTCTCCGCGGATGCAGCGGGCCAGCTGGATGTCTTTGGGCATGATGGTGACCCTCTTGGCGTGGATGGCGCACAGGTTGGTGTCCTCGAAGAGACCCACCAGGTAGGCCTCTCTGGCCTCCTGCAGAGCCATGACGGCGGAGCTCTGGAAGCGCAGGTTGGTCTTGAAGTCCTGAGCGATCTCCCTCACCAGGCGCTGGAAGGGCAGCTTACGGATGAGCAGCTCCGTGGATTTCTGGTAGCGACGGATCTCTCTCAGAACCACGGTACCGGGCCTGTAATGGTGAGGCTTCTTCACTCCGCCGGTGGCCGGAGCGCTTTTCCGAGCAGCCTTGGTGGCCAGCTGCTTCCTGGGGGCTTTTTCCTCCAGCAGATTTACGGGCGGTCTGCTTGGTTCTTGCCATCGCTCTTTATTATTCTGTCTTATATTTCTTGCACACTGCCTAAACTCCAGCCCGGCGCCCGCGTCATTTTCTCTTCAGTTCCCTGGTATGTCGAGTTTCTCCGTTAGCACCGGGTGGCGGTTGAGTGCTAGCTAGCTCTTCCCTGCTGTATCGTCTCCTGCTGTAAACAGAGGCTCCGTCCGCCGACTCGGGAGACCTTTGGGGCAATCTGTGTGTCCGTGATATACTGTATATATAGAATGAAAGGTGTGCCGGATCAGAAAGTTATCACCGGATCAGAAAGAAGAAGGAAGATAAAAAGACTCAGAATTGAGCCGCTGTTGCAAAAGGCAGCTGACTCGTGTGGCGCCGGAAGTAAAAAAGACACTAAAGACAAACAGGGAGACACAGGAGACAATAAATATACCAAATAATAGTGATGATAATAGTAATCACAAAGGAACAACATGAACAAGAGGTGTAGACACGGTCCCAGACCGTGCCCAGAGCTTGACACACTCAAGCAAGTTCTAGTATACACAAAAGAAGCCCTTGTTGCCAGGGAAGCTCACTACACCTGTAACATGCATGAGTAAATGTTTACAACAGATCATTCTTAAAAGGTGTATTTACAGAAATTAGTAACTGCTGAATATGATTTTGTCAACTGGCAAGTAAGAACCTTTGTGTGGCTGTTACTTTAGAGTACTTTACATTTTTAGTCTGATTAGGTCCTATTTAGTGATGTAACATTCACAAACAATTCATTCTTGTATACGATGCTGAAACCCTTACTGTAACTGAAGAGAGAATCACTTCATGACAGGGTAAAAGACATTCTTGGTAAACTTTAAACAAGCTTCAGAATGCCTTTTTGCAAATAATGGTGTAATGCGAGTTGAGCGTGCATGGAAGCAATGATGGTGGAGTGCATTTCCTATTGTTTTCTCTGTCACAACTGTACCTGCTGCCTCCTAGTTTTTCTATAACTCTTTCTGCGTTGTCCTTGGCTCTTGGGTTATTCTTCTGACTGCCCTCCTTACTCCCTGGTCACATCTCCTGTGCATGTTCAGTTTAAGGTAAATAACGATAATGGCCCCAGTGGTGCTTATTGAAAGATTTAGAAGTTTTGATGTACATCTGTAACAAAATCGATCAATGTGTCTTACAACAATTAGGTTGTGATGGTCTTAGGACAGGGGTCTCCAATCTGGAGCTCCTGGAACGTTCACGTTTCTGTTGGAAATTTTCTAATTTCATTTCTTAATTGGTCCAAAGACTTGCAAATAATTTGCTGTTGTTGTGCAAGGGTGCCTACAGAACACATGTGGCATATTGCAGGGCTATTCGATTACAAAATCAGTTGGGCCACATTTTGAAATCAAGACATGTAACTGGGCCGCACATGTTCAGTGATCTGTTGAATATGACAAATTTCAACCCGAAACGGATCAATCCACCTTATTCCTAGGCCCCATGATACCTTACATGAATTATGGTAGCAACTTCCAGTACTAGTTTAGAACATATGGTTGTCACTGAAATGTGACACTTTTCCTTTTTAAAAAACAATGACTTTGGCATCAGAAATGTGGGAACATGGCCTCTTGCACCTCAAAACAGTAATAAAATCATTCCACTTCCCACGACTATTGAGGGATGGAAAGATGACCTTAAAAAGTGGCCTTGTACACAGTAGCTCTGTTAGTTAGCGCAGCTGCTAAAATGCTAATGGTGTAAACAAATGACCCATGCTGGCAAAATGAGTCACTTTGAGGACATTTTCAAAACTGATGCAACGTTATTTCCATATTCTGTATTGAAAGACCTTCAAAATGATATTTAATTTGTAGGTAGTGTGCAAAAACTGACCCAGAAAAAGGCTATTTGTTTATATTTTAGCTAGGTTGAAAACTCGAGTTCAATCAGTTGGGAGTTGTCTTCCACAAAAACATAGATATATTTAGAAAGTACGATTTCTCAGCTTTCCAATGATACCAGGCACTCATGGGGTTTTCCTGGCACTTGCCCTACCAAACAGAGTGTCATGATTTATGACTTCTTGTTGCCTGTACTCATAATGACGCGGTGGGCATTCCAACCAGCACGTCTCCACTGCAGTAAAGTTGGCTGCATTTTGTTAAAATATTTTGGACATAATCAAATTTACTTTAGAGCAGACGTATGCCACAACACCGTGCTTGGACGTCGTGTGTCACCGTGTGGTGAGAAGCCTCCATTTATCCAGTCTGGCACAACCACAAACACCAGCAAGTACCAGAACTACGCAAAAACATTTAAAAAAAAAAATACAAAAACTAGAAGAGGTGAAATTAGCTGCTACTTGAGTGTAAAACACGTATGTGGACTATACATTAAAATGAATTTGAAGAACTTTTAAAAATGCTATTTTAAATGCCCCTGCTATTCCACTCTTACTGACTGATTTAACACTAGGTCAGCTGAAACCGGAAGCTCCGCCCATAATCGTTCCTACAGTGGCACCCCCAGGAATAAGGTAGATATGATGAAAAATATGCATTTTTTTATTCATTGGCTTGGTTTTAAATGTGTGCTTGGCACATGACAAAGGTACATCAAACGTGTATAAAAACACAGTAACAGTGCTGGGGTTGAGCAGAACTTGAAGTAGTAATATTTTTCCTCTTGAAGAACAATTTAAATAAATAAAATGAAAAAAATAAAATTCTGTAAATAACCATTTTGGTCACATCTTACTCAAGCATATCTCAAAGTGCATAAAAACTCAGTATGCACTGTTAGTAGCATTAACATTTTTTTCCCTTTTGAAATAAAATATACTACATCCTGGTCATAACTGACCTTGGCACATCACAAGGTGCATTTAGCTGAATAAAAAAATGAACTGTCAAACACTTCAGTGTACAACCCCTCCCCCCCCCCAAGTAAAGACTGATAACATTAACAAACCTTGTGGTTAGTTCTGTTTTAAATCACCACGTGAGTAGGAACCTCTTTTTACAACGACATATTCCATTATATACACGTATCAGTCAACCAAAAATTTCTAGTAGAGTTAAGGATGCAAAAAGCACCCACTTAAAAACTTGAGTAATGACTTCAATCTTGAAGGTTTTGGTTTTTCTCTAAAATTTATAACAATTTTCTGTTTTCTACTTTTCTCTGTAAATTTATCTAAATTTGAAACAATTTTCCTCAAATTTGTAATTTCCTCTTGTAAAATTGACTTTTGTACATTTGAGACTTTATTATAAATTTGCAGATTATTTTATGGCTAATTTTTGTCTATTTTTTAAATAAAATTACATTTTTTTAATAAATTTGAAATGGACTATGGTAAAATTGACATTTTTCCTTATACAGTTTACACGTTTGATCATAATTTTGCAGAGCTACAACAGAACAAGAATATCTGATTTAAAAAAAAAATTATAAACTACATTTAATGAAATAAATTAACTTACATTACCAAAGATTCAGTTATTTCTGTTAAAATATTTCTATATACAGTATTTATAGTTTTTTAGAACACTCCTCACCTGTCATGAACACACCCTTTTGTCATGTTCCTTAAATATTCACACAGAATCACAGACAGGTGTAGCTTATGAGTAATCAATGGGCAGCAGCTGTGGGTAGCATCACAAGAAAAAACAAATGTCCCACACACAAAGAAACAGAGGGACTGAAACTTAAACAAAACAAAAGAACACCAAAAGAAAACACTCATGAATTACACTCTGTCCAAAAGGTGGCAACACGGGACTCTGAGTCCGATTGATGAGTGGATGAACAGTTCAGGTGGTCTTCCTAAGTCCCGCGGCCACCAGTGTGTGTGCTGGAATGCTTCGGGCGGCCTCCCCATGCCCCAGCACCAACGAAGCAGCAAGGGCAGTTCTGGTGGTTGTCCCAAGACCACCGGCATCTGTGCTGGGACATGTCAAGTGGCCTTTCTGTACCCCAAAACCAACAAGACTGAAGAGGCAGTCCATCAGGCGGTCTTCCAAGAGGATCTTTTCGGGACGCACCCGCGGTGGCCCTGGGCTGAGTTGCACCCGCGGTGGCCCCGGGCTGGGGCTGGCTGACTTGCACCCGCGGTGGCTCTGGGTGGGAGCAGCACCCACGGAGATCCCGGGCTGGGACAGAGTGTCTGTAATGTTCCCCACGGGAGGAGCTGAACTCATGATGGTTTCGGGCGGCAAACCTGGACTCACAGAGACTTCTGGCTCAGGTGGATCTTCCCCGGTGACCGTGGAAGAAGGCTCAGGAAAAACGAGCAGAAGAATTAGCCAGAGTCACTGGCAACGCCGGAGCCCGGCGAGGTGAGCTCAGGTGCAGCTGATGGCTGCA
Organism: Pholidichthys leucotaenia; assembly: GCA_020510985.1. Lineage (NCBI taxonomy): Eukaryota > Metazoa > Chordata > Actinopteri > Cichliformes > Pholidichthyidae > Pholidichthys > Pholidichthys leucotaenia. Next base: position 362,878,995 of record CM035839.1, on the reverse strand, counting down.
CTTGGCTCTCCTCCCCATGAGCCAGACAAGACCTCTCCCAAATGGAGACAAAAGGAATAGAAGAGGGCACATGCCTGAACTCGAGCTCCACCACCGTCCAGGACTCCGGTGATCCAGGCGACAATGCTCTGGGCTCAGTCCTCTGGAGGTTGAGTTGCAGCTCTGCTGCAGCAGCCTCTGCAGCAGGTGTGATGGTGTGAGCAGTCTTGGTTTCCCCAGATGGAGTGGACCACGCTGGTAGCTTGTTCGGCGTGGCAACTGGGGTTCAGCTCCATGTTGGCACTGGGCTAGAATCATCCAAGACCACTTGCTACTCCATCATCCAGCGGCTCAGGTCAGGATCCGGCGGACACTCAGGAGCAGATGGAGGAGACACGAAGGTAGCAGGTGAGACACTCAGTCACAGCTGGTAGAGAAAACCCAGTGGACTGCAAAAATGGGGTTCTCTCTCCAGGAATCAGGCAAGAAAATTCATCCTTTAGTAATGGAATATGAGTTCACTTGGCTGAATTCCTGGGAGATGATGGAGTCAGCTGCTGCTCCGAGGTCTGGCCCTCTCTCCAAGAGTCTCGGGCACTGTCTGTATAGAGGGTGGTGGCGACGGCTGGAGGCGGGAGTGGCGAGCCCTCCGTCCCCGTGAAAGCTTCTTCTGCCTGGGCTAAAGTGAGGGAGAATCCTCCAGCAGCTCCACAACTCGCTGTCTGGTTTTATATACCATAGTGAGAAGAGGAGTCAGAGCTGGATAGATCCAGAGGCTAGGGCAAGTCTGTCAACCCAGCAGCAAAGTTCACGTAGCCAAAAACAGTCTCAGGAGTGTGGGTGACCTGAGCTTTGCAGGCAAAGTCTACAACATTCTCTGCCAGCGCACACTCCTGCACACTCAGTCCTAAGGCTCAGAAGTCCATGGTGGAAACCCTACAACCTCAGACAACTCAAAAGAAAAAACGCCAAAACCTACAATGGCTGGTGTCCAGACTGGCCGTGTCCTTCTGTCATGAACGTACCCATTTGCGGGCGCAAAATAGGACACCACACACACACTGTAGGTTTCTGCACATTTATTCACATAAAGGACAACACAAATACTCACAAACTAGCTGGTGAACCAAAACAAGAAAATAAACACAAAACGCTCCCAAACTAACTGGTGAGCATGTAGAAAAATAAAGAATAAACTTAAAGTGCTCCAACATGCAAAACTGGCGAGCACATATAGAAAATATGGAATGTAAACAACGTGCTCCAACAAGCGAACTGGTGAGCAACTAAGATACATACAATATGATGACATGGGAAATACCCAATGCTGGAGGAAAATTGGGCTCAACGTCAGTGGTGCTAAATACAGGAAACGCCTCAGCAAGAGGGAAAGCTCAGCTGGAGGACCCTGAGAGCAATGGGCTCGGCAGCTGAGGGAAAAAAAACTGAGGAAAAAGGCACCAAGACCGAGCACACCAACTTACCTCAACAGCAGAACCTAAACAATGAAAATGGGTCACGGCAGGAAACAGCAGGAAGAGAGTAGTAGGACACAGCAACAGCTGAAGTTGTCATGTTCCTTAAATACTCACACAGAATCACAGACAGGTGTATCTCATGAGTAATCAATGGGCAGCAGCTGTGCAGCCTCAAAGGAATAGACAGCCAGAAGCTGCACAGCGCTGTCAAAATAAACGAAACAGAAAATACAAATACAACAAACTCGAAATACTAAGAAAACAGAAAATAAACAGCAAAATGTTCACTGGGCAGAGAAAACTAGGCACGGCTCTAACCCGTGCCCCAGAAACATGACATCACCAACCAGACAGCAGGAAAAACTTCCCTTATTTTGAAATCCAAATGTTGGCATGTTTAGTTTGTCTGAAGGCTGTTGACAGATTAAAATCAATGACTTTGTGAATTTCGGTCATCTTAACTTGTCAGGCACATAATAATGAATATAATTGACTGTAATGGGTGAAGTAAATCCTCAGAGATTCAGTCACTCTTGCCTCTTTCCCTGCATATGAAGTCTAACCACACCTGTTTGCGCAGTGACTCATTTATTGTTCCTGTGACCAGCGGGTTAAAACCACTATAAATGCCTCCACTGCTTACAAACCGCTTGTGCTTTTTTCTGTGTTTAAAGTACTTTAATAAGCTCGTGCTTCTCTCGGACAGTGATGCTAGCGAGACACTCTACCTGCCAACTGGAAATGTCACATGGGTAGGGGGCTTCTGAGTAACGCGCGTTGTTCATGTGCACACTTGTGGACCATCATTCCTTCATATTTTTTTCTTAAATTTATGTTTCCTTGGCGTGGCTTGGGCCCGGGCCACTCAGAGGTAGGTTCGGGGCTGCATGTGGCCCATGGGCCACTAATTGAATAGGCCTGGCATATTAGAATACCACCATACATGTCACAGCTGTGGAGAGACATGTACGATGTGATGTCATCACACCATGACTCTATTAGGGGACTAACTCTTTGGTGCTCTGCCTTCAACCTGCTACCTGCTGTACCACACCTCCTTTAGCTTATTGTTAGCCTGTTACACGTGTTGTTAGCTGGTTCATTAAAGCTAACTCTCAACACAGACGACGTGTCCGCTGGTATCATTTCCCAGACATAACATTGGCGACGAGGTAAACCTAAATCTGTTGGAGGAGAATATGACATTTTTCTGAAGATGGAAGCATATCTGGAAGTGTGTTTGACACCCAACCCAGAGAGTGTGATGGCTATGCGACTCAAGTTTCGCCAGCACCGACGGCAAGCGCGAGAGTCTGTCCAGCAGTTCGTCGCTGACCTCCGCTGCAGACCTCCACCACCTGGCGAGTACATGCAGGTTTGGACACTTGGAAGAGGAGTTGGTGCAAGATCAGTTGGTAAGCACACCGCGAATGCAAAGCTGCTGGAGAAGTTAGTGATGGGGCCAGGCAGCATGCCGCTGGCCAAAGCAGTGTCGTTACCGTCCCAGCTAGAGCTAGAAGAGGCTGCCCAGTTAGCATCGCAGCTAGCGGGCCCTGGTCTGCGCTCCTAACAGTCAGCTCTGCTGGTACAGAGAGTTGCCTCGGCTGCTGAGCCCACCGACCCCACGTCTTCTCAGGAGGGCCCCGAGGTAGACGTTGCGGGACAGGAGGACACCACAGCCCCCCGACCCAGCGGTAAACTCAGTTCGGCCGCCGACAGCTCACGTCCACTGCACTTGGACATGGATGCGGCCACTCCCTGTTTCACACCACATGACAAGCAGAGCACAGGAGACTGGGAACCAATCCTCGCATGGCGTAAGCCTCCCCGTGCCACTGCACCGCCGAAGGAGTTCCAGTCTCTACCTATGCAGGACCTGGAGCTGCCACAGGAGCTCCAGTCTGTATCCACACAGTACTCGGCACCACCACAGGAGCTCCAATCAGCATCCATACAGGACCCGGAGCTGGTTCTCACACAGCACAAGCATTCTCTAGTTGCTGCCTCATTGCAACAACAAACCCTGCTAGCTCATGCAGTTACCCCAGCAGAATAGCCTGTTGACACCATAACCTTTTTGGAGGACGCCGAGGTGACCACCACGGGACAAAAGGACATCATGGGATGCCAAACGTGTGGTAAGTGTGGTTCCCCTGTGCACCAAGCGCGCACGCGCTCCTACCCAGCCAAGGGGTAGCGATGCCAGCACTGTGGTAAGCTGAACCATTTTGCCAAAGTGTGCCGTTCAACATAGTTAATGACGAGCTCACCACTCAGCTCAATTGAACTGCCTTCGCCAACAACCATTCATTCAGTGGACTCTAGCAATCCGGCGTACAAGTGGGGCACAGTGAGACTCGATGATATCACTGCCGTTACTACTGTACACCGCCGCTACAAGATTGCTGATGAACTTAGTCACAGTGAAGAGGTTCTTCCCTCAGCATCCAATCAAGCCAGATGTGGTAGAGCTCTACGGATATGGGCACGCCAGAATGAGTGCCATGGAAATGTGGCATATTGGAATACCACCATACACATCACGGATGTGGGGACGCATGTACAATGTGATGTCATCACACCGTGACTATATTGGGGGACTAATGGCAGGAGACTGTCTCTCTTTGGCTCTCTACCTTCAACCTGCTACCTGCTGTACCACACCTCCTTTAGCTTGTTGTTTAGCCTGATACACGTGTTAGCTAGTTCATTAAAGCTAATCCTCAACACAGACAACGTGTCCGCTGGTCTCATTTCCCAGACATAACATGCACAACAATGACAAATTATTTGCAAATCTTTGGACCAATTAAGAAGTGAAATTAGAAAATTTCCCACAGAAATCTAAACATTCCAGGAGCCTCAGGTTGGAGACCCCTGTCTTAGGAGAACTCTTGACTTTAACCCATTATGAGATGTTTCTTGTATGATACCTTGGTTAAAACAAAAAAATGTTTATAGCCATTCATGAAGTACCTACCTGGTACTTCACCCGTATGAGATGGGAGGTAGAAGCACTTTCTAACCCAGGATTTACACTGACTCCTGATGCAGTACATTGCAGATGCAGTGCAGCTGGCCCCTTGCATTCATTCCTACCAGCTCCGTTTGCGTTTTGCAGCGGCATGGATGAGAACAGAGTTTGAAATACAAGATCACGTCAGAATTATACAAAATAATGCAAGATCTCAAGAAAGACCCGAGAGTGACCGAGATGAACCGATCACGTGATAACAAGGAAGTGCGATGTAGCAGCTCTCCACCTGGATTTTTGGGCTCTAAATAATACATAAGTAGCCCATTAATTTTAATTCTATGAAGCATTTTATGTTAAGTCAAGTTTTTACCTTCTCTGACACAGTGGTGAAGGAGTAGACCTCAGAAAATAACGGACGATCCTTAAATCGTTTTAATGAACAAATGGCTCTTAAATACCGCGGGATTTCCTTGCAGATTGGATCCGGCATCCGTCAAAAATAGACTTGTTGCCTTTCATTAGCAAACTGAATTTGATGAGCTGGATTTGTCATGAACCCTCCCGTGCATCTCTCCATAGCACATGGCTAGGGGTGAAAGGACAAGGATTTACACACAGGGTTTTACACCACACACATTTATTAAACACAAAGATACTGACACACAGTTCCAGCAAAAGTTTCCTTAGAAGCCTAAGGAGTCCTCAAGGATGCTCAACAGTCTTAGGGTGAGGACCACTGGGGGAAACGCACACAGTAAATACTCACAGAACTGGAGCTGTCCGAGTAAGTCCAAATAAGCACCGAGAGAAGCACAGTCTTTTAATGACTTTGACTATCATACAGCGATTAACAACCGCATGTCTAGTCCAATGACCCAGCAATGCATGACTGGCAAAAGGCTCTTTAAGTATACGCATTGCTGGAGATGGTAGATTGGTCACAGCTGGGCAAGGAGCGGAGAGATGGAGAACGGGAGGGGAACAGCTGACAGTAATAAGAGAGGGGGCGTGGTCAGACCGGCAGACAGTGCTCGCACCAGCGTGAGCCAAAGAGGCTGCCTCACCGCTGCCGGCCAGAAAGCAGTGGCTATGGGTAAAGCAAAGCACAAAATACACAATATGCACATACCTAGTGGCACCTAAACCCACATAGAGATCAGGACCGAGCCGGGGGTAACCAAGCCAGCTCGGCTCCTGACAGGATTCATTCCACAGCGGTCCGGAACAGGTGGGGGTTACAAAATTGACGAAAATGGAAAGTATTTGCTGCCGAGGCCGGATTGTCGCCGTAATGTACTGCATCTGGAGTCAGTGTAAATCCAGGGTTGTCATGGATTTCTGCTAATTTTTTGCCTTGGGGTACTGCATTTTCTTATTTGTCTAATACAGTGATCCCTCGCTACTTCGCGCTTCACCTTTCGCGCCCTCAGTGCATCGCGGATTTTTCAAAAATATTCATCAAAAATTCAAAATTGAGAAATAATGGGCGGGTGCTAGCAGAAGGCAGGGAGACTACATTAGACCATCAGGTGTCAACACGGAGAGCAGCACAACTCTCTGTTCGCTGTTCTCGTGTTGGCTCGGCTCGGAAATCTCGCAAGCTGATTGGCCGAGACGTTTCACCCCGCAAGCTGATTGGCCGAGACGTTTCACCCACCTCCTCTCCCTGCCGAGCACCCATGAAGGAAGGAAGACCGCATTCATTGCTTTTTATCGCTCGTGTTACTTAGTCTCGCCGCGTGGAACTTTTTGCTGTTCTCTTGTGCCATTTTGTGCAAAATAGTCTTCCCGTCGAGCCACTACGCCGCCTCCTCCAGCTCTACCGGAAGCTGCCCTCGATGATCCTGCGCCTCTAGCACCTCACGATGAGGCGTCACCTGAGGAGCAGTAAAGCTCTCATTAACCTGTGCAGTAAATCATTTTCATCTTGAGTTATGTATCTTGTTATAAGAATAAAAGAGTTCTAAAAACATATTTATGTACACTTTGTTTACATCTACGTATGTATGTACACGTACACACACACACACGTGTGTGTGTACGTGTATGAGAGAGAGAGAGTGAGAGAATGAACGTACGTATTATTTATGGATGACGTCATTAGGGGTGACGCTACTTCGCGGTTTTTCACTTTTCGTGGTCGGTTCTGGAACCCATTAACCGCGATAAGTGAGGGATCACTGTACTTTTTTCCATGTTTCATTCCACTTTATCACAAGTAACATTTATGAATTTAAATGATTTGTTTCTATGTGTGGATTTTTGGAGTTAATACCAAAGCCTGGTGAGAATTTAAGGTGAGCAGCCTCTTTGGAAATTTATGTACTGGAAAAAATGCTAATGTGTTCAATACTTATTTCCTCCATTGTATGTGTCTTAAGTAGGTTAGTGTAATAATATTTAGGAGTTGTGCTATAAGGCACTGAACATGTATAATGCATGTATAGTTTAGCTCTTAAGCAAACAGATGAATTTCAAAACAGATAATTTTGAACATGCATGATTAAAATACCAGAACCGTATTCAAAAATTAAATAAAAACTTAAAATCATAAGGTATGTAACAGAACCTGTTACTGCAGGTACTCATAGCTGTTTGGCTGAGAGTTTGGAGTTGTTTAGATGGAAACCCTGCATTTATTAAAGCTTTAATCTATTAAAACTTCACACCATCTTCTTCAACCAGGCTACCAAAAGCCTATGACAGATTTAGCCTTGTTAAGTAATTAAGGCAACTACAATATCTATAAGCATGAGACAAATGAGGAAAACCTATTAACCACAGGTCCTCGCAAACTGACTAGAGGAGGTCAACTTACCAAACATGTACGCACATTTACAGAATTCCTCATTTAGCACTCATTTCCAGTGGACAGACTTCTAGTCCTCAGAATCCCTCCAGTTTACTAACTTTGGGACCCTTGGGCCTAAAATCGTCATGCACAAAAAGCTGCTATAAAATTATCAACAATATTTTTTTCTGCAGAATAAATATCTTAAACCACTTCAGCTCTGCTCAAAACTACCACATGTTCAATCATTTTTACAATTTTCACCCTTTAAATGCCAGTTGGAATACACGTCACTGTTGTTGTTTAGTAAAAAGCACAAAATAGGAGATATTTTTTATAAAATGAATAGCTGGAGGATGGGGCACTGCTGGTGATTAGAGTCTTGGATATGTCAAAAAGTAGCAACAACATTGATTTCACTGAAATGGTATTTTTCATCTGGTGTCAGATTTATAATTTTAGTCCCTTTGGGGACCCTTGGGGTTAAAATGGATATGCAAAAAACTTGCTATAAAATCTTTTTTTTTCTGCATAAATCACTTAAACCACTTTAGCTCTGCTCAAAACTACCAAATGTTCAATAAATTTCAGGATTTTAACCCTTTTAATTGCCAGTTTGAACATGTGATACCATGTGATGCCACTCGTTTTTGTGAGGGGAAAAAAAGTGAGGTATTTAAGAAATGAATAGTGGGGTGGTGGGGCACTGCTTGTGAATAGTCTTGGATAAGTCAAAAAGTAGCAACAATACTGATTTCAGTGCATAAGTAGTCTTATTATATTAATTTTACTCCTTTTGGGGACCTTCAGGCCAAAAAGCTGCTATAAAATCATCATATACTGTATTGTCGCACCCCCCCCCACACACACACACATCACCGCCGACACCTGTTTGTAAACTGTCATGACGCTGTCAAAGCATTATCTTGTCTGTTTTTGTTTGTTGTATTAGCTCACTGTTAAATTTTTTATCTCCTTTACGGATATTAACTTTTTACTTAGTATTAGCTTAGTAAATACGATGGCCCGATCAGGCACACAGGTGAATCAGACCCCGGGCAGGGCTGTTCACCGGATTAGGCTAACCTGTTTTAGCTAGCTAGCTAGCCGCTTCTGGCCTGGAAAGCCATGACTCCATCCCCAACTTGTGTCAGCTGTGTTTCCCTCTCTAAGAAGGTTTCTGAGTTGGAAATGAGACTCTCTAACCTTTATAAGATTCGGGAGGCTGAAAACCACCTGGACACTATTATTTTTGGACAGACATCGGCCCCAGCGATGGACTTGCAGCTAGCAGAGATGGCTACTTACCTGGGTGAAATTAGCACATCGCCATCCACTTTCACCCCTGCTCCGGTCACCTCAGCTGTCCAGGACTCCAAACACTGGCTTCAGCTTGGAGCTAAACCCAAACCCCCGGGTGGTTCGTCACAGCCTCAATGCGCGCCCTGGACCATGGTTGGACCAAATAGCAAATGTCGGGGATTGACCAGACATGGCCGCGCCTCCTCTCTTCTACTTTTGCTGGAAAACAGATTTGACATCCTTTCCCTGGAAGATTTCCCCCACCTGGACTTCGATCTTCCTCCCATGGCCGCTCCTACTCCTTCAGCAGCGGCCCAAACCCGCAAGCCCGGGATCAAAACTACCTTAGGTGTGCCAAACTATACACCAACTCCAAAAAGAAGAGAGTGCATCCCCCGCATCACCCCCACATCGGCACCCTGCCGCCACTGCTGCAACAACGGCAAAATTATCCACCATTTCATAAGCCACCGGCAAATTCCCCCCAGATGACGCTGGTAATTGGTGATTCAATAATGAGGAACGTCAGAAGCAGGTACTGTTACCTTAGCCCCAGGAAAAAATTTTGTATCAGACATTGAGGCTCTTACCCCTGACCTATTAAATGAATATGTAACCCTTGCTTTACATTAATTAGGTAAAAGAAATTAAATGTAGACCAGTTGCTAGGTTCGTAAGGATTACAATAGGGAATTAAAATGAGTGTGGAATGAAATAGTTGGAGGCAAGAATTGAGCAATTCATGGCTTTTATTTTTAAAGATAAAGAGAGCAAAATATACAAACAATTTACAAATATACAAATATAACAACGGCCGGCATGAAATAAAACCCCAAAAAATGTCTTACTGAGCTCAGTGTTTGTTTGTCTTTTTGTTTGTCGTTTGACCAGTCAAGATATCTTGTATTTCCAAGTTCAGGTTTCTTTTCCTCTTTTAAAGCGGCGGCTTAAGTTGTTACCACTTTGAGTTTTGTGCACTGGAGAGGGGAAGGATGTTCTTCAATCGAGATCTGGGTTCAGGTCTCGGTTCAGGCCTTTGTTCAGGCCTCGGTTCAGGTATCTGTTCAGGTCTCGGGTCAGGCTCGCCATCTCCATTCGGAGAAAATCCAGGATCCAGAAGATTCTTAATCGGCAACCAAAAAAACCTAGCCTGCACAACAATGATATTATTGTATACAGCTAAAGTAATTCATTTTTCAATCTCTTCTCATATAACACTATAGCTTAGTGTTTAAATTCTTCTCTCATATTACTATTGTTACAATCCAGTAATATAGTAATATCTTACATTTCACATCTTACATCTTACATGCATGTTTTCTTCTCAAAATCTCTCTGGTAGTACATGAAATACTTTTTCTTCTCATGTAACCAAATAAATTAATCTCTCTTTTTATCCTTTTCTTTGTAAATCATGAAATGAAATACAATTAATTTGTCACATGACCAGGGAATATACTGTCCCATTACTTCCAATATTCCCTTTTAAAATCAGTAAAACCCTGTCTGAGCTACTGGGTTTAGCATAACCTATGAATTTACATAGAAAACCAACAAAATGTGCTTTTAGCATCAAACTACACGTTACATTCGACAGAAATAGTGCAAAAGAACTAAAAGTACTTCAGCATACTGTTGTGAACTGAAATCACATTTAGAAAAACCATACAGAAACAAACAAAAATAGCCTTTTCCATTGCTTTTAAACAGAAAAGATCCACTCGCGATTAGCATTAGCATAACGCTAACATTAGCATGGCGCTAGCATGCTTTTCTTTATCACACACTTGGTTTCCACTCACCAAGATGAGGTTTCAGCGCGAACACAGCAAAGGACACATCCACTATACCTCTCAAGCTGGTGCTCCCGTCAACTTAGGACAATAAAGGTTTCAAATGAGCATTTGGATAGTGTTTAGATTTATTTATAGCACTTCTCTACACTAAACTCACCAAGACGACCCACAGGCCTCCACACGGATCGTCCACAGCCTCTCTCGTCCGCTCTCAGAGCGCAAAAGACCGAAAAACGGGTGCGCGCCCCAGCACTCTGCTCGGAAGGCGGGACCAATACCGCTCCCAACGAATGAAAAGACCAAGATCACCCAACGTGACCATGAAACAGGAATTTAAAAGCTGGATAACGAGGGTCACACTTCCTCTATTCAAAATAACCATTTTTCAAAATAAAATCACACAACTGCATTAATACAAATGAAATGTGAGAAAAAGGGTCATTTTCTCAGCTGGGTTACAAATACCCCCACGCTAAAACTGTTATTGTGCACGTTGGATGCGACAACATCCCAGATGAAACGTCGGAGATCTTAAAGAGTGACTTCAGGAGCCTTCTGTCCACTCTTATGAACTGTGGCAGACATGTTTATTTCTGGGCCACTTTCTCCTTTTAGAAGAGGTTGCAGTTATTTTAGCTGAACTCTCAGCCTTAAAGTAGAACTGAACTGAACGACATTGAACGGCACTGGGTGATAGTACATACAATTATAAAGATAATTTATCATTGACACCCCCTCCACAAATCCTGGAATCTTGGAGAAAATCGCGATTTTGAATTTCCCGCCCTGAAAAATCAGACAAATCCGCCGAAGTGCAGCCGGAGTTCCACGTGACGTCACGAGTGTGACCCAGTCCTCATGTTTACCATTGCGAGCACGTCAACACTGGTTGTTTTTGGTGCATTTTGTCATGATAGTCGACTACAAAACACTTCCAACACCTGGGAAGATCTGTTCAGTGGCCAAGGAAAGCTGTCATGGCGACGAAAGAAAAGAAAGGGGGAGGAAAAGCGACCGGGAAGCGATGCGTTTCTAGATATACAGTGATCTCTCACTTATCGCGTTTAATGGGGACCAGAATGGTCCCCATTAAACGCGATAAGTGAGAGATCACTGTAATAAGTTGGAAAAATGCTGATGGTTTTTTTTCTCTTTCTTTTTTATTGTTAATTTTCCTTATCCTGACAACCCAAACATGCCAAAGTAAAGACTCACCATTCTGTATTCAATAAGCGACTCTCCTCCCCATCATTGCTGCGGTCTGAGTCGGTGCCGGAATCCCCCGAAAATTCTGGCTCTAATCTGTACGGTTCGATGCCTCCCTCGCTCTCTTCCTGTTCACTTGACACTCCTGCATCCTCCTCTGTCTTGTCACCGATCCTGAATGCCTCTTCACTCTGAAAACTCTGGTGTTCTTGACTGCTGAAACTGCTATCATCTGCCATTGTTGTTTTGATAAGGGTCACACTCGTGACGTCGTCTGCACTACTTCCGGTTTGTTTGGCACTGCCAGCCAGAGGCAAAAGTTTATCGGCTTAAAGCTTGGCCATCGCACGGCCTAAAAATTTCTTTTATGTGTTGAAAAATACAATAGGTAATAAGGAATTAATCTGCTATTCTACTTTTTTGGCAAAAAGGTGAGTTCAGTTCTACTTTAAACATGTGGGGAAAAATGAACAAGCAATTATGATTTATGATCAATGCATGCAGCAGCTGCTGACTTTTATAATGACAGTAGTTGGGGGAGGAAGACAGAGAGTGGATGAGTGTGTGTGTGTGTGTGTGTGTGTGTGTGTGTGTGTGTGTGTGTGTGTGTGTGTATGTATGTGTACGTCTTCAGGATGTGTGTATGGTAGATGAGGGGTGAATCGATAGACAACTGGAATCATTGGTATGCAGATTCCAGTGGATAGCATTATGATGAGCAGGTGTCATTAATCAGAAAGCAGAACATAGATCTGAGCCTGATGGAGGAGAAGATAATCCTCCTTCAGTGGGTCCCATTTGTGGCACCACAAATGCCATGGACTAGACTACCTACACAACTTCAGCTGAAAATTTTTCCAAAAGACCCCTTAACTTTTAAACTTTGGTGTGTTGAATCTAGTTTTTCATAAATGTAGAGCAAGGGACCAAGAGATACCTGACCCTATAAATTGCAGTTCTCTGAACAGCCACTTAATACCTGGTTGTGTTCAACATATCCTACTTTAACCATTGGTTTTATAGAAAATTTCAACCTGTTTTGAAACTGCCAATCATTTATGAGGCCAGATGGCATCCATCCAAATAGACTCAGTGCACATGTTCTAAGGGACAATCTGTTTTATTCCATTCAGCATTTTTTAGTACCGTGACTGAAAGCTGGTATGTTAACTCACCCCGAAGTACCTGGGTCTGCCAACCAGCCCTTTTTTGTTTCCACTTCTCATATTAATCTTATTAATCCAAATAATTCTCACTGTTTAGATCAGTCTTCACTTCATAACCCCATAGAGATTGTGTCTGTCTCCCGTTACCCAAAACATTATAGCCAAGACAAATGCAACATAACTTGATAAATACACGCCTCTCTGCAGCTCCTCTTCATCCGCCACCCCTCAACTTGGCCCCTGTCTTCCCCATCAGAGAATCGTCTGCTCCCTCCAAAGTTAATAAAAATATAAGGTATAAGTATCCAAAAGTGATTAAACAAAAAGTGTCATGCGGTGGCCCTCGCGAGCCACCATAAGACGCCACAACAGTCACCAGTGAGTTTCAGTGAGTTTTATTACGGTGAAAAGTAACAACACAAGATGCAGGGGCAATGACACATAAGTCTACACACATCCGGAGGCGTAAGGCTAAACAGCTCTCTTACAGGTCCATAGGAGGAGACGGTCATACACAGGCAAGGTTGATGGAGTAATGACTACACAGGCTGCTGAGGCAGAGACACACAGAGGTCTACTCACACCGGGAGGGGTAAGGCTAACAGCTCACTTACTGGTCCAGGGGAAGCGACGGTCAACCACAGGCAGACGAGGTAGGTAACAGTCCAAAGCATCCGTAGCTCAGACGAAGAACGACTGACACTGCTGCGTCTTACCACCGCCAGTGCCGGGCTTAAGAAGGCGAAGCACTAACGACGATAATTACAATCAGCTGACCGACCGTTGACAGGCGGAAGCCCCACCGAGCACTTTCACAGTAAGAGCCCGGTGAGGCCAGAATACAGCCCGCAACTGTCAAGGCCGGCAGCGAAACATAATTTAGCCCGAGCGCCACCAGAACCGGCGCTCGGGTCATAACAAAAAGTTGGTAAAACTCAAATTAAACATCAAGTATCTAAATTTAATGATTTGGCATCCCTTCCTCCTTATAATTTAAAAATTAAATGTGGCTTGTTAAATATTAGGTCTCTAACTCCCAAGTCTCTGCTAGTCCATGATCTGTTAATTGATCACCAGATTGATTTAATATCCCTTACAGAGACTTGGTTAGGGCAAGATGATTATGTTGGTTTAAATGAATCAACTCCCTCTGGTTATTTAAACTATCAAAATCCCAGAAATTTTGGTTGTGGAGGAGGAGTAGTGACCATTCTAAATTACTAGTTAATGTAAAGCAAAAAACATGTTTTAATTCCTTTAAGGGCCTGGTCCTCAGTATTGGGCGTGTTAGCAATTTTAGGTTAAACCCAATTTTCTTTGCCATAGTTTATTGTCCTCCCTCAGCCTACTCAGAGTTTTTATCCAAATGTGCCAAATTCTTAGCTGATTTAGTGCTGAAATTAGAATAATTATAGTAGGGGACTTTAATATACATGCAGATGTTGATAGATATTGTTTTTAGTTCTGCCAGGATATATGGCATTTAATTCAATATCAGACTCGATGGGGTTTTCTCAGAAAGTAGAAAATTCTACCCATTATCTCCACCACACATCGGACCTTGTACTGACATACGGCATAGAAATAGAAAATCTGGTAATGTCTCCTCATAACCTTGTACTGAAAGACCATTATCTGCAAACCTTTGATTTTACTATTTCTGACTATTTGATTCCTAAAGAAAAATATTCCTACAGCAGATGTCTTTCAGATGATGTTACCAAATTTATGCAGATTGTCTCCTCTATGCCATGTGTCAACACAACGGAAATAACCTATGGAGAGCTTGCTCCTTCTGTAATTGATAGCATGGTAGACCATCATGGTAGATCATCATGGTAGAGCATCAGACTCTAGACATGGTGGCCCCTTTAAAAAAGAAAAAGTCCAATCAGATTTCTAACCCCTTGGTTCAACACAGAAACTTGTAGCTTAAAACAGAAGACTCGTCAATTAGAAAGAAAATGGTGCTCCACTAATTTAGATGAAATCTATTCAGCTTGGAGAAGTCCTTGTCAGGAACCGAGCCGGCTTGGTTTCCCCCCGGCTTGGTCCTGATCTTTCTGTGGGTCTAGGTGCCATTGTGTATGTATTTCAGTGTGTTTCCATACCCATAGCCACTGCCTGACCGGCAGCTGTTAGACAGCCGCTGTAATCTACTTTCTGTGATCACTGCTGACAGTCTGCCGGTCCGGCCATGCCCCCTGTCTCTGACAATCAGCTCCTCGCCCCGGTAATCAACTTTCCCGCGCCTCACCAGATGTGCCCAATTTGTGATGCCAGCAGTGTTTGTACTTAGGTGGCCTTTGCCAGTCAAACACTGCTGGACCATTGTGCCTGATCTACTGGTGTTAATCACCGTATGTACGATCAAGTCTTCGAGGGGTTGTATGTAGTGATGTTAAAACAGAGGCCTCATGAAACAATGAGCAACTTTGACACAACCACTTCATGAGCGACAGTGTTATGACACATCTAATAAAGGCTGCCATCTGGTGGCTGACTGTCAGAACTGCATTTGAGTTGAAAATTTGGAAAAAGCCAATGCTCTGTCACAGGTTGCACTGCACTTTTTATGTAATTTTCTCAGACAGCCTTATAAAAATTCTGTCGTCTATCATTTTAATTGACTTTAATTACATCACCCTCCATGTATTCTGTCAAATGATAGACAGCTTTCAGAATTTGTAGTCATTGCTGGCAAAACTCTGGAAATACAATTTTCAGTGAACAAAACCTGATTTTATAGATAGATAGTATGCAGGGCTTGATATTAACACTGGCCAATGGCTGAATTTCAGCAGTGGCCGGTAAGACAGCTACACACTCCACATCACCCACTCAACACTGATTCATGGAATATAAAGCGGAAGTGTCGTAAGCAGGTTTTTTTTTTATTTAATAGAATAAAATACAACATACAAACTCTCAATGAGGATAAAGATTACAAAGAGTTACAAAATCAGAACTTTCACAAAAAATATACAGTCAAACTTCACATTCAAGACAAAAGGGGCATATTAAAAGAGAGTAAAGAGCACAACAATTCTTAGTCTTTTTTTTTACTATAGTAATAGGACCTGTCCAATGTCTCTTGCATTTTTTTTTTTTTGCATCATGAGCACTGCATCGAGCGCTGTTTCAGCATGCCCACAGTCACGTGACCGTAGCAAGCGAGACCTGTGACTTGAGGGCTCGCGGGAACGTATGCAATGCCCAGCCCTCTCAAATTTCTCTCCAGGTATCAAATCACGTGATGTGACGAGGCCTCGTTCACTATGGTCACGTGACTGTGGGCATATTAACACAGTGCTCGACACTCTGCTCGCGACACTTCCGTGTTATATTGGTCGAGTCAGTCTGGAGTGGGCGGTGTCAAGCATAACATCACTAGTTGTATGTGTTCACGAAGAATTGGACTTCTTGGACTGTTCCTGCTTTGTGAGTAAACTGACTAGCGTTTCTCCGTGCAGTACTGCTGCTACGCTGGACTGGTAGCGTTTCTCTGTGTAGTTCTACTGCTACGCTTAGGCTGTTGCCCAGTTTGCTCCTCCTGAGTTAGTCGAGCCTCCTAGAGTCCTCCTCGTTCTCCCGAGCGTGTATGTTATTTGCATCATTTTTCTGTGGCCACGGTACACAGTGGTCTGCCCGCTGTTCGCTTGCTGCATCAGCCATTTTTGTATACACAGTTACCTTTTTGTTAGTCTTTATGTTTCGAACTGTCAGCTTTTGTGTTAGTAAATGTGTTGTGAATTCCTGCGAGTAAATCCATTCTTCCTTCTCCTCCTCCGTGCGCTGCGTTAAAAGCGCACGGGGAGGTTTACGACAGTCATCTTTTAATTTATAAAAAATCTCTTAGAAAAGCTAGAACAAGTTATTACTCTGCATTAATAGAAGAGAACAAGAATAATCCCAGGTTTCTTTTCAGCACTGTAGCCAGGTTGACAGAGGCAGGACTCTGTCAATCCTTGCATTCCCTTAGAGTTTACTAGTCAGGACTTTATGAACTTTTTTTAATCATAAAATTTCATCTATTAGAGATGAAATCGGTCAGATTCTTCCCACCGTTAACTTAAATACAGTAACTACTACAACTCCTTCAATTGATATCTGTTTGAATAAGTTTACTCCAACTGACCTTTTAGAGTTACATAAAAAAATTTCCTCATCCAAGCCTTCAACTTGTCTTTTAGACCCTATTCCTACCAGGTTATTTAAAAAAAAGTCTTCCCATTTATTTGTAGCCCTATTCTTCAAATAATAAATTCTTCATTAACATTAGGCCATGTACCGCAGGCTTTTAAAACTGCTGTAATTAAACCCTTACTCAAAAAGCCAATGCTGGATCCTGGAGTTTTAGCCAACTATCGACCAATCTTTAACCGGCATTTCATTTCAAAAATCTTTGAAAGAGTTGTTGCTACACAATTATTTGACCACTTGCAGGGAAATGGTTTATTTGAAGAGTTTCAGTCTGGGTTTAGAATCCATCATAGTACTGAAACAGCCTTAGTGAAGGTCACTAATGATCTCCTTATCGCATCTGATAATGGACTTGTTTCTGTACTTGTCCTTTTAGACCTTAGTGCAGCTTTTGATACTATCGACCCTAATATTCTACTGTTGGACTTAATGGAACTTGGCTGCAGTGGTTTAGATCTTTTGTCTGATAGGCTCCAGTTTGTTCATGTCAGTAATGAGTTTTCTTCCAACTCAAAGCTTAGTCATGGAGTTCCACAGGAATCTGTGCTAGGCCCTACTCTTTTTAGTTTATATATGCTTCAGTTAGGCAACATTATTAGAAAGCACTGTATACATTTTCATTGTTATGCAGATGACACACAATTATACCTGTCAATGAAGCCAGATGATAGTAATCAGTTAGCCAAGTTAGAAACCTGTGTTAAGGAAATCAAAACTTGGATGACTTGTAATTTCCTGCTATTATATTCAGATAAGACTGAAGTCATTTTTGTTGGTCCAAAAAACCTTAGAAATACAGTACCTTTCCAAACCAAACTTTTAGTTTGGATGCGGTTACTCTCTTAATAGTTCTGTGAGGAACCTTGGAGTTATTTTTGATCAAGATGTGTTTTTTAATTCACATATTAAATTCATTTCTAAGACTGCCTCCTATCATTTGTGTAATATTGCCAAGATTAGGAGCATCTTGTCTCAGAGTGATGCTGAGAAACTGATCCACGCTTTTGTTAGCTCTATATTAGATTATTGTAACTTTATTATCAGGTTGTCCTAAAATAACTTTAAAAAGTCTTCAGTTGATCCAAAATGCTGCTGCAAGAGTTTTAACAGGTACTAGAAAAAGACATCATATCTCTCCGGTTCTGGCCTCCCTTCACTGGCTTCCCATAGAGTTCAGAATTAAGTTTAAAATCCTTCTTTGCACTTACAAAGCTCTTAACAATCAGGCCCCTTTTTATTTAAAAGATCTGATACTACCCTATCATCCTAACTGAGCATTAGGCTCCCAAAATGCTGGATTACTTGTAATACCTAGAATCTCCAAAAGTACAATGGGAGGCAGAGCCTTCAGTTATCAAGCTCCTTTCCTGTGGAACCAGCTACCAATCTGGATTTGGGAGTCAGACTCAATCTCTGTTTTTAAGAATAGGGTTAAAACCTTCCTTTTTGATATAGCCTACAATTGGGGAGGAATCATGTGTCTCTGAACCCTCCTTTAGTTATGCTGCTAATAGATTTATGGCCCTTTTCCACTAGCCCAGCACCCCTCGCCACGTCTCGATTCACTTCGACATGGTTCGGCTCGGTTGTGTCTCCATTACAACCGTGTTAAGCTATGGTGGGCGGGATTTTTTTTACAGCAAGGCGGCACCACACTCCCATGACGTAAAACACGCGACCCAAGCAAAACATAACACATACATCATGGCGGCTGTACAAGGCGACTCCTCGGTCTGTGGCTTTTTTCACCGTAAATGCCAAAAAGGACCACCAGACACGGGTACAGGCAGCAAGATGAAACACTCTGGAATAGTTCTGCAGCTTCTGGGAGAGCCAAAGGCGTGAGGATACAAACTAGGTCATATATGACGGTAAGCTAATGTTGCTAATGCTAGTTTGCTATAAGTACGTCGTACTACACTTTAATGTCTGCAAGTTATCGCTGTTAGGTACTAAAATATGTACGCTCTGTGTGTGTGTTTCAGATGGCTCTGTTGTGGGGAAATTACCGCTTCAAACGGTCGGTCTGGCGTTCAGCACAGCCTGTCACTGATGTCAACACAGCTTCACAAACGATCAGTGGTTATAGAGCTTAAGAATGTCTGTAGAAATGTTTATTTCCTGTGCAACAAATTGCTCTGATCTGCGTGAAAATCATGGAGAGACTGTTGAGACATCATGGACGTACCTGCTTCTGCAGCACTGAGTCTGAGGTGGTGTCATGGCAAAAAATGATCAGCTGACACAACTTGATCGCCAGGTTAATAACTATATTAGCCACAAAATATATATTCAAAAAGTAAACAGTACTGAGTTATGTATAATAAGATATATTTGACAGTCATGATGCATTTTAGGCCAAAACAAACTTGATCTAGGATTAAAAACAATTAAAATAATGCAGTCACAAGGTTACATGGAAAATACTTGATTTACTAGATACATGTACAGTAGAAATATATATTCTCTGCATCAACAATGTACTATACATGCATTCATGTAGTATTGCACTGGGAATTGCACTGACAATAAACCTCTGAAGTTTTTGCAGATGTCACTTTTTTATATGTGAAGGTTACCACCATGTGGCACAAATAAATACTGAAAGATTGGAAAAGCTAAGAACAATCCAGCAGTTTGAGAAATCACTTTTGGTTTGGTGTAAGTCTGTCAACAGAATTATGAACCATAAAGCAGTTTGTGTTAAAATGTTAAATCCCATTAAACCTAATCCGGGGGCTTCCAATCATGTGTCATGGGGGGCCAAGACCCTGCAGGTTCTCTCTTCTACCCAGTCTCTTCAGCAGGTGTTCTCACTGATCAGCAGTCAGTGGAAGAAGTTCAGTGGAATCTGCTGTTGAAGACACTGGTTGGAGGTAAAGCCTGCAGGGTCTTGGCCCTCCATGGCACATGATTAGACACCCCCGCCCAAACCCATTATGATGAAGAGCAGATGCTAATATGACCCAGAATTCCTCCATATACTGGTACTGTCACTAAAGTATGCAGGGTCTTCTGCGGTGGCACATCCAACAATACAGACTTCAGTTAATAAAATAATTTTGGTTACTTTTTTCTTAAAAATGAGCCATTATTTTCAAGGTCACCGATAAATCCTTTGTACAGTTGACTCTTTTCCCACCGGTGTCTTAACAGACAAAATAGAAAATCATGATGCAAACACATAAGTCACTAAATTGTTTATTACAATCAGCAGCAAATTCCAGATTATTCAGAATGTGCAAAATTCAAACTGTAAAAAAAAAAAAAAAAAAATGGAATGGGTCACACACGCCAGCCACGCTGCCTCACTGAGAAGCAACTGGATCGGCCCCTCGTACTGGTCCTGGTTCAGCAGATCTTCAGCCTGCATCTCTGTAAATAGTGAGGCAAGGTCCAGTTGGGGTGGACAGTTTCCCTCTTGCCTAGACAAAAGACAAATGAGTGGTGGTTAATTAAAGCAAGTGTAAAACATATTTGGGAAATACACTTGTTGCTAAAAGCCAGTGGTGGAATGTGAATTAATGAATGAATCTTTATTTCGGATTGATTAAAAGTAAAGATTAAAAGAAAATAGAATAATATAACAAAGGGGAAAAAATCTAACAAGGTCAAATTAAACAATATCTCCTCTGATTATACAGTTCAACATAGGTTATCTGAAATGGGTGATGACTGAAGCTGCAGCTTATATTGCCCACCATATTCCATCCAAGAATTCAAAAGAAAAACAAAACGGGAGCGATTACAATTTGAATGTGACAATAAAGTACTTCGTTGTTGTATTTAACCACAATTTTCATGTAGCTGCGCTTCAGTAGATTTTACAAGGGCTGCGTTACATTTAAAATCATCTGTTTTTACTGTGGCCTCAGCAGTCAGAATGAATTAATGCATTCACTTGAATGGAATATAGTACTTTAACTGAAGGTGTGCATCACCGAGTATGGAGTCGCTCTGTCAAAATATGGAGTTTTTATCAATAAAAGTTTGTCTTGTCTGTAAAAGTGTCTCTTCTTGCCCTGGCTTCATGTGTGGGCGGTGTTTTGTACTAGCATTGCTAAAATATAAAAGGAAGCACTACAATGGGTCTCAAATATTTGTAATGTGTCCTGTTACTGCATGAGTTTATTGATGATAGACTATAAACTACACATATAAAGTAAATTATATTGACGACTGAACAACTCACATTCGCCAGAACATACAGTTATGAACATAACTCACAAAGGATCACACAAATGATCTGACAAAAAAATAAATACATTAACAAGCGGTTTACAGTTGATGTGCCATATTCACACAATCAAATAAATCTCAGTTCAGTCCCTTTTATATTAAGTGGAAATTGTGCTACTTTGGTTTTGACACTTTATCTATAAAAGCAAAGGATTTCAGTACGTTCCACAGTGGCAAGGTCCGTTGTGGGGCGGCTGCTTTTCCTCTTGCCTAGATGAACGACAGAAATGGATGGTGGTTAGGTTCAAGCAAGTTCAACACATATACAGGCACATCTCAAAAATTAGAATACCATGAAAAAATTCAATATTTTTGTCACTCATTTCAGAAAGTGAAACCCATATATAGATTCATTACAGGGACAGTGATATATTGAAAGTGTTTATTTTAATATTGATGATTACGGCTACAGCCCATATTAACCAACACCTCAGCGGCCAACATTTATATTTAAAAACTATTTTTTAAAGTTAATTTTATGTAATATTCTAATTTTTTGACAAATTGAATTTGGGGTTTTCAGGGGCTGTAAGCCGTAATCATCAAAATTAAAATAAATAAATGCTTGAAATATATCACTGTCTGTGTAATTAATCTATATAATATACGGATTTCTCTTTCTGAAATGAGTGACAAAAAATATTGAAGTTTTTCATGACATTCTAATTTTTGGAGATGTATCTGTATTAGGGAAATACACCTATGAAAGTCAGTGGTGGGATGTGACAAAAATGCTTCGTTTCCCTGACAAGCACTGCAGGATCCACAGAATAGGTGTGTGGGTCTATTCTGACGCTTTAGAAAATTATATGAATGACTTTATAAATCACTGGTTTGAAAAAGCACTTTTAATATGACGAGAGTTCGGCTCCTGTGGTCCATTTCACCAGTATCCACAATATAAACACTGAGGGAAGCTAACCCCTGGCATGTGGAAACACATTCTAGCATTAAATTGCACACAATTTAATGCGCAGCACCAAAGTGCAGCATGTACACAAACCAGGACTTTAACCAGAATTAACATATTTCATCGTTTTGCTCTCACAAGCGAATACTTAGGAGAAAACAAGCGCGAATCAGCAGAGTTGGCTACTAGCTAGCTAGCTAGCTACTAGCTAAAACTTGTTAGCCAGCACAAAACGGCACTGTATGGCTCAAAAAAAGTGAGCTTACCACCAACAGGATAAATAAGCGAATAGATGCACATTATTACAAATCACTCACCATCGATGGTTCTCTCACGTTCGTCTTCAGCTTGCCCTTAGTCCAGTTCTATGCTGGGCTGCATCTGTATCGGTGCGGGTCGCTCCTCTCACTGGATCTGCCACCAAGCAGAGAAAACTCCGCACCTCTTCGTTTGACCACGGTGTAGAGTTCCGCAAAACCTAGAACGCTGTCTGTATTAATATCGTATTTACTCCGTGACCGAGTTAGTCCGTGAAATATTGCAAATGGCGGTCGTGTAGATTCATCAGAAGACGGTCGCTTTCGTGACATTACGACCTGACCATTCAGCGGCGACCAGGCTGTTGACGTCACATCTCGGCACGACTCAGCACAGTTGTACCCTGCCCTCGAGCAGGCACAAAAATAGCACCTGTTAAACCATGTTGGGGCTAGTAGAAAGAGCAACAAAGCATGCTGAGCTGTCCCGTGTTGGGCTAAGCGGGGCTAGTAAGGCCCTTTTCCACTAGCCTCACTTAGCCCTACACCGCACCACTCAGCCCGCGTTTGAGCATTTTCCATTAGCCCCAGCACCGGTTAGCAGGTACTTTTTTAGTACCTGATCCAGGGCAGGGTCTAACCGAGCTGAGTAGGGCTGAGTATGGCTGTGATATGACTTTAAGAGACTGGTCGCCGCTGATTGGTCAGGTCATAACGTCACGAAAGCGACTTTTTCTGCTGAATTTACTCCACGACCGCCATTTGTAATTGTTCAGCCAGTGAACACAGTGCGCCCCTTTAATACAGTATATTATATTAATATACTGTATAATATACTTATATAATAATATACTCCTAATATTATATATTAGGAGGTGCGCAATTTTCTTTCTATATTAGGCGACGATCACATCCAGCGCGAGTTGGACGGATCTACTCGAAATGAAAAAATATACTAGCAGGTTTCCGAGCAGATGGCTTCCCAAGGGCACATCCGTACTGCCAAACAGTGTCGGGAGAAGCTGAAGAAGCTGAAAAAGCTGAAAAGCGATTACCGAGCAGTGAAGGACCACAATGCTTGAAGTGCAGCGGATCGGAAGGAGTGGAAGTGGTTTGCTGAGATGGACGCGATCTATGGACATAGGCCCTCAACACGGCCACAGTCACGGCCACAGTCACGGCCTTGGAAACCGTGGATGGTGAGTGTTGTTTTGATATTGCGTGTCTTTTCGCCACTTTATCCTTTCTGTGTCAAGCTCACTGTTTTTAAGAAATAGGAAGGTTGTTAGATTGTGGGTAATGGTTGTTACTGAGGCTTGCCTATTGTTTTGCAGCCAACTGCAGATTCACGCTTGCTTTGTGTTAAGTATTAGCGCGAACAAAACGCTGAATTACGCTTATTGTATTCCGGTTAAAAACTTGAGAGTGTTGTGTACATGTTGCACTTTGGTGTTAAGTTTTAAATTGCGTGCATTTTCTTTCTCGAATCGCAGTTCATATCACAGGGGTCCACCTCAGTGGACAGGGACACAGCGGACTCTCCTGCGTCTGGCGGAGCGCCAGCTGGATTGGCTCCGATGTCAGCCACATCACCAGCTCCATCTGGATCACGTTCAAATGCCGGTAAGGCACAATAACCACAATTTTTTTTTGTTGAAACAGGTCCAGCGGAAACCAGGGTCGAAAATCCATCCATCCATCTTCTACCACTTAATCCTTTACAGGTCGCGGGGGGGGCTGGAGCCTAACAAGTTATGTACCAAATTGATTAATGCAATTTCCTGTAGCTGCATATTAATTAATTGAAAATGTCTTTTTAAATGTACAAAAAGGTTATTCTTTGGTCTTCACTTATCGGTGTTCCACAACCATTTTTAGGTGTGGTGATTGAAGTGCTGTTGTAACTCCTGTTTTATAAAAACAAATAAAGCTCATGAACTGCCGTTGAAATCAACATGCTTCATTGAAATGCTTCACGTCAGCTGACTGTTTTAACCCATTCAGATTTCTGCGGCCACACTACAAGCAACTATTTTAAACATTACCCATCCATCCATCCATATTCTTAATCTTAATCCTTTTTAGATTTGCAGGGGGGCTGCAGCCGAAGACAGCACCCTGCGTGTTGCAAAATCTGCTCTACTGAGGGGCAGCAACATGACAGTTCGGCTTATATACAGCAATGAAGCATAATATAATAGTGACATTCCACCACAGACGTTCACCTGTGTAATTCCATAATATATGTAGTGATCCAGCTTTAACGACCATGCCTTTCTGTCTTTCCATCTAGGCAAGAGGAAAACAGACAACTCCCATCGCTGACCTTACATTAGCGATGGTCAACATGCATGACAAAGAGATGCGGCTCTTGGAACGGCAACATGACCAGCGGCAAGAACACCATCAGGAGTACATGCAGCATTTGCGACAGGTGGCCGCAGATGTGCGGGCAGATGCGCGTGAAGCCCTGGAGCAGGATGCTGTGTTACAAAGGGAAGAGCTCGCAGAGATGTCAGCATTCAACAGAGATTTCCTGACCCTATTTGGCAGGCTTGTGGACGCATTTAGCAGTCGGCGTGTCTAACCATGTCTCCCCACGCCCAGTCTGTTTTTTTGTTTGTAAATTTTGCTTCTGGAATAAAATTGTATTGTTTGCATCAAAAGTCTGGTTTATCTGTTATGACACCGTATGAGAAAAGCCAATAATTACATACACATTCCATTCTCTGTTCACTCCACATGCTGCTGTTCATCAGGTCAGGTGTATAGCCTTCTAATGGTAATTTAATTTTTAACAACACAACGAAATGTAATGTCTTGGTAGTTTTTTTTTTTTTTATTTTAAACAAATTTGAAACGCTGACTCCATTTCTCTTGAACGGGTACATTTTTTAGGTTATAAGCAGTTGTACAGGTGTGCTTTAACTTGTAGACACTGATAAAGGTAAGTACATGTAAACTGAATGTTGCATCACCAGTCAAAATTTAATAAATTAAGAAGGAATCTCGCAAAAATTTGGCACTAATAACAGTAGACAAATTGGACAAGGATACACAACTGTGTTTTTGTTGCACACAACTGTTGTTACCAACAAGTGCAAAATTTATATTCCCTTTTCCCAAAATTAAAAATCAATTTGTAAGTAAAAGTGGGAGACCTTCACATGGGAATATGACATGTATCAGCACAGGATTTATAGTTCAATTTGCATTTCTACCTAAGCAAAAGTGGCTTGTCGAGCTGGATTTTTGTGAAGATGGCCTGTGCGGTGTTTCTGCATGTAATTTCATACCTGTCAAGTGATACGGTTTCGCCATATTTTAATACGGGGAAAATGCAATTTTAGCAAATACGGGCGTATTGCCATTTCTGTATGCCAAAAAGAAGAATATACGGGAAAAAAAGTTATTGAGAGTGTTGAGGAACACGTTGTGTGTGACCCCCACAGCGTACGGGCGGGCAGAGCGCTCAGCGTGAGCAATTATCACAACAGTGAGAAGTGTGGACTCATCATTAGGCTGATGGCCTCGCACCTTCTTCTGTTGTCCTGCGGCTCCTGCAAATTAGCTAATAGCTATACACTCTGTGCAACACATCAGATTGATTGTCATTGATTAATTGTCTAGTGTGGAAGTTGTGTTCAATGACGAGACTTGAGTTTATTCCTCAGGTTCGGCTTTATTGCAGAACACAATCATCCAACATTCTCAAAAAGCAAGAAGAGGCAGAATCATGTTACATCCCATTCTTATACCTCCGGGGGATTAAGAACTCAAGTCACATGGTGCTTCTGCAAACATTTAATCACAATGCAAGTCTCTGAAGATTCACCATTGTCTCTTATTCTCTGATGTTCCGGGGACCCCCCAGGGCCTCCTCTCTGGGACAAGGGTCCGACTTCACACCTCCTCGACATCTCCTGTCGGCCCCCGTCGATCCAGACTCTTTGTTCCTCCAGACGTGAAGCCCCAATCCACATAAGCCATACATTTGTGGGAGATATGAATCAGACATATGTGCCACACTCTTGTGGGAAATATGAACCAAACATACAGTATGTGCCACACTATGTTTATTGCACTGTCCCTGTCAATTAAACAAATCTAATCTAATTTAATTACCCGTACCTTAACAGATAAGCGTTATGAACAACAGGACAGGTAGATGGAACATGCACAACATTTTATTTACAAAAAACATTTTTGAAATATGTATGGACATAAATGTGGGCGAAATTACATTTCTACCTATTGCTAGACAAGTACTGCATCTCGTATCTGGGCTCCCTGCTCCTCTGCTCCCTGTGCCGCTGCCACCACTGGTTCATCTACTGCATCATCCAATGTAGTGTCAAACGTCTCTCCATGACTAGGCAGAGCACAACAAGTCAGCACCATAGATTTCACCAGTTTCATGTCACAGTCATTCCTCTCTCCTTCCTCCTTTCTTCTCTCCTCGTCATCAGCCATTTTGTTTGTTGTGGAGGATTCGGTCGCGTGTTTCACGTCACGAGGGTGTGGCGCCGCCTGCTGTTCAACAAATCCCACCCACAGCAGGTGTGCCAGCAGTAATGTTGAAACGCAATCGAGGCCAAACCGAACCGAAGTGAGTAGAGTCGGGTTTTTAATCGGGGCTAGGCTGGGCTAGTGGAAAAGCACCTTTAGAGAGCCGGGGGACCTCTAATAATGTACTGGGCTTCACTCCTTTAATGTTTGCTCTCTACATGTCTGTTCTTTTCATCTTCTCTATCCCCTCACCCCCCAGCCAGATGCAGCAGATGACAGCCCCTCCCTGAGCCTGGTTCTGCTAGAGGTTTCTTCCTGTTAAAAGGGAGTTTTTCCCTCTCCACAGTCGCCAAGCGCTTGCTCACAGGGGATCGTCTGATTGCTGGGGTCTTTCTGCAATTGTGGGGGTTTCCCCTACAGTTGAAAGTGCTATGAGATGAGTGTTGTTGTGAAGTGGTGCTATATAAGTAAAGTTGAATTGAATCACTCTTAGGCCCCCCTGGCGGTCACAGGGCTCCATAATATAACTAGCAAAGATAAGAATTTCATGAATTGCCTACAATGGGGGGGGGGGGAAGCTGAATCTGGTAGAATACAGAAGAAATGTCAATTTTCACTAGTTTTGTTCAGAAAGACATGCTGACATTACAGAATGCATGTTTATATGTTGGAGTTTTCACTGTGAAAAATAAAATGTGTTTTCAATGCAAGTCAATGGGGCATGAGGGTTTTAAAAGGTTAAATCTTACACTGCACAAAACTACTAATGCAATGAAATAAGTATTATTGCTAATCTTTGACATGTCCATGACCGACAAAACAATGCCACATCCCTCCACCATGTGCTATATGGAAAATCTCATTTTTTGTGTTGTTTTTTCCTAAAATGAGTGGCATCACATGTTCAAACTGGCATTTAAAGGGTACCTGTAGTGAATTTTAATCAAAAGCTATTTCAACTGATCAAATATGACACTAGTGGTTCCCTCCAGTAATTTTGGTCATGATTCCTTCTCAAATATGTGCAAGTTTCAAGTCACTGCTCTCTGTCAGTCATGGTCAGAGATATCTTGCCTCCTCCATGGCCAGTTTCAGCACAGCAGTGACGCACAGTCGTTGCTTTGCGCAATTGACTGCGCTGCAGTATAGCAGTCAACAAAGTTTTAACATCAGAATTTTGTGATTTTTTTTTTTTTACAACCATGTACAAGCAAATCTACCCGCATATAATTTAATGATATAAAATTCTTGTATATCAAGATTTATTCAACATGTTCTGAAGTTACTTGACTGGCAACTTGCCTGTTTGTCAGGTCCCCTTCAGTTGCTGGTCCCCGGAGGTAAATGCGGATCATGCTGTCAATGAAGGCCATTTCCAAGGATGGTTTGTGCAGTATATATCCGTGCAGATTTTGCACCGTTTTCAACTCAGATCTTGACCCACTGAGCATCTGCTGAACGTGTTTACTCGTCCGCTGTAAACACATTACTCTTCCGCAGTAAAGTCGGAAACAACGAATGTACGTCACTCCTGGCCGCTGATGGCTGCTCCCCGTTGGTTTTGACCAAGCGGTTTTCATGGGATAAAATTATTCAATATACTGACTCTGGGGAGTTATGTTTACTGAATAAACACATTTTTGGTTTATAAGTAATACGTAAAGCAGGATTAATGTTGTTATAATGACCAGTACAGGTTTCCTTTAAAGGGTTAAAGTCCTGGAAATTATTGAACATTTGGTACTTTTGAGCAGAGCTTAGGTGGTTTAAGAGATTTATGCAGAAAAAAAAATTATGATGATTTTATAGCAGCTTTTTTGCATGTCCATTTTAGGCCTGAGGGTCACCAACAGGAGTAAAATTATAAATCTGACACCACATAAAAATACTAATGCAATGACATGTTGCTACTTTTTGACATGTCCAAGATTAGTCAATCGCAACTCCTATCAAAATGTAGTGCTCCCCTGGAGTGCAGGATATAAGACCCAAACGCAAGACTTTAGTTTGCAGGTTTATTAACATAAAATAAAGACGCAGCCAGTGAGCTGGCAACAAAAAGCTAAACTGGGCAGGCTCGGCAGGATTCAAAAGACAAAGACATTCAGGGAGGCAGAAACAGAAGCATGGCATCACGCCACATGACTTAAGGACGTCGCCCCAAGCTACAGGACGACATCCCTTAAATAGAGCACAGATAATTAACAAACTCCTAAACCGCCATGAATCATCAAGAACTTAAGACACTAAACAAGCTAGGTGAAAAGGGAAGTTAACAAAAGGAACTGTCAAAATAAAAGCCCAAACCAAAATAATGGCAGGAATAAACTACAAGACGTAACCATGATGATAATAATAATACTAAGGCTGACCATAACGGACTAAGGCTAAGACAGGAATAATATGAAACCAGAAACTAAGGACAAGGCATGGATACATAATACTAATAATAATGATAAATTCAGAAAATCCCCAAAAGCGAACTAAAGGGAGGACATGATCTGAGACTCATGTCCTGGTAACAAGAAAATATAAACTACAAAACCAGGCAAGGGCATGAGCTCAACCCACGGCTTGACACTACCCCCTTTTATGGGGCAGCTTCCAGATGACCCCCATACAAATAAAAACAAACACAAAACACCCTCCCAGGGTGGATGGTGGGGGTACAAGGCCAGACGGGCCAAAAACAAGTCCTTTTCCCCACACAGAGTCCTAAACAGGAATACAGTTCGTGGGCCAAACAAAGTCCAAAACGGGTCAGGTGGCTTGTCCCAAGTCCAAGGGCCACCAGACGGGTGTACATGGTGCCGTGGGAGTGCTGAGCTCAGGAGCCTTTAACACAGGAGCTAACATAGAGGTCCTTTGATCTGGAGATAAAGCCTTAACCTCAGGATATCAACATAGGAGTTTCTGAGGGGCCTTCGGTGCAAGGGCTAACAGCAGCTGAGAAGTGGTGACCCCAGGCAGCCCAAGTAGAGCGGGGGGGGGGGGGGGGGGGTTAGACCACTTTGCCTCTGGGATGACTGGGGAGGGAAGGAAGCGGACCACTCTGCCTCTGGGACGACTGGGCGTGGGGTGTCCCCCGACCTCTGGAACAATGGGTGAGGGTCCCCCGACCTCTGGGACAATGGGTGGAGGTCCCCCGACCTCTGGGACGATGGGTGGAGGTCCCCCGACCTCTGGGACGATGGGTGGAGGTCCCCCAAACTCTGGGATGCCGGGTGGAAGCATGCTGACCTCTGGAGCTGACAGCTGGGGTGCACCAACCACAGAAGCAGATGTCAGCAGCATGGAGATGAGTTGGAGAGCAGCGACTGAAGAGTAGACCCCCGTCTCCAATGAGCCGGGAGTTGAAGGCTCTTCCGCTTCTGGCATGGGGGAGAATTTGCTGGAGAGGAGGAATTCATTGAGGAAGGCTTGAATGTCCTCCCTCAGATGTGGGTTAGATGCCACCAGCTGGTGTGCCTTCACCCACGCCATGTCCTGCCAACCATCTCTCCAAAGGCAGAACTTCTGGCACTCGCCCAGCTGCCTGATGAGGTCCCGCAACTCCCTGCAGAGGGTCAGTTCCCCTGGCGAAGGGTTTGGGAGAAAGGAGAGACAGGTGAGAATGATGGAGTGGCAGCAGATGTTACAACAGAGCCAGGTGAAGAGGACTCAGTGGCGGTGGGTGGCTGCTGCTGAGCCCCACCACCGGGAGCGAGACAAGACCTTTCATTCATAGGTGTAAAAAAATGAAAAGGTACTTTCCTTGTGCCCTGCTCTGCTGCTGCTGAAGAGCCAGGCAAGTCTCTCTGGGTGGCTGCAAATCTCATCTGGTGGTGAGCTGTGGGGAAGGGGGGTGCCGGAGCTGGGGTGGAGTGCCAAGAGGAGCGGCGCTGATGCTCCCTTCGCCTATTTTCCCCAGTAAATGTGTGGCTCCTGTACCCATGGAAACACCCCTAAATGCGGGGTGCACCCCAACACCCGGGTTGCCGCTGTCCAAAACTGGTTTTCCTCCAGATTAGTACAGCTGTGAGCCACGGTCACCAGACTCAGTAGTCTCTCCAAGGCCCACAACTGTTGGTCGGAGAGCAGCACACAACCCGCAACAGCTCAGAGCAAACAAAGTCCGCTGGGTCTTCACTGGCGGTATCCTACTGTCAAAATGTAGCGCTCCCCCAAAGCGCTACATTAATAAAGACGCAGCCAGTGAGCTGGCAACAAAAAGCTAAACTGGGACAGGCTCAGCAGGATTCAAGAGTAAAATGTTCAGGCTTGCAGAAACAGAAGCATGGCATCACGTCAAATGGCTTCAGGACGTCGCCCCGAGCTACGGGGCGGCATCCCTTAAATAGAGCAAAGATAATTAACAAAATCATAAACAGCTGTGAATAATCAAGAATATAAGACTCAAAACAAGCCAAGTGAAAATGGAAGTAAACAAAAGGCGCTATCAAAATAAAAGTCCAAACCAAAATAATGACAGGAATAAACTACAAGATGTAACCAGATGATTATAATACTAAGGATGGCCATAATGGACTAAGGCTAAGACAGGAATAATAATATATAACCAGAAACTAACTACAAGGCATGGATACATAAAACAGAACATGATGATAATAATGATAAATACAGAAAATCCCCAAAAGCGAACTAAAGGCGAATACGTGAGCTGAGATTCATGTCCTGGTAACAAAAAAACAAATTACAAAACCAGGTGAGGACATGAGTTCAACCTACGCTCTGACAGCGCTGCATCCTTCAACTACTCATTTTATTAAAAGTCTTACATCTTGTGTTGTTTTTTTTAATAAACAAGTGGTATCATGTATTCAAACTGGCATTTAAAGAGTTAAAATTCTGAAAATTATTGAATATTTGGTAGTTTTGAGCAGAGCTTAAGTGGTCTGAGATATATGCAGAAAAAAGCAGAAAAATTAATATGCTGTATGATGATTTTATAGCAGTTTTTTTTCTTTTTCTTTTTCTTTTTCGTGTACGTTCATTTTAGGCCCAAGGTTGACATGGGGTAACACTTAGACTCAGGAGCAGACACGGAAGACAACGTTTAAGGTGAGTGTAACAATAATCTTTATTAACAATAATACTGTGATAATGAAATCGTGGTGAGCATCTGGCAACCCTGTAGGGGAGAGAGCAGAAACAATGGTGAGAATTTGATAAGATGACAGGGAGATAATGTTGTTATGCTTACAGGTTTCTTCTGGTAGAAGCAGCGGTGAATTACAGCAGATCCAATGATGGAGTTCTTCAGAGAAGGGATCCTATTGGTGCAGGTGAGGGGCAAGGGGGAGAGGCTGGCCAGGCCCGAGTACTGGGGAAAATAGGGGTGAAAGTGTTTGATGTTTATTTGAAAGGGACAGTACATACTAATGACCATTAATACAGTGTTAGTATGCCAGATTTAGCAATACTGCTAATTTCCATCTATAGTCCCCCAGCGGGTCATAAAAACACACAAACAACTGCAATGAAACTGTACATAGTGCAGAGTTAAGGTGTTACAAAACAAAATATTCAAATGTCACACGTGTGAAGTGCTGTGTATGCGTACACACACATGCACCCAAGCACCTCACAGCAACAACAGACTGCAACAGACGAGAGGTGGGGCATATGTGTGTGATGCAAGGGCACATACAGTATATATATGCGTATGCTGCAGAGCAACCACTAGTTATGGGTACAGTTTTGGTTGTTTAAAAGCCAGTTTTTACAATGAGTCTTAAAAGTGTTTAGTGTGGTACATTCTCTGATTGTAGGTGGTATATTATTCCAGATCTTGGTGGCCCTCACTGATGGCACAGATTGAGCAAATGTGGTGCATCTGTGGGGGACCTCACAGTCTCCTCTAGTGATTGCTCAGGTGGTTGTACCTGTGACAGTTCTCAGTTTAACATATTCTCCCTGGGGGGGGGGGGTGCATAGCCATTTAATATTTTATAGATTGAACAGGCATATTTGAGAGTTTTATCATTTTCAAAAGACAGAAGATTGTATTTCTTGTAAATGTGGCAGCAGTGATATGTGGGATCTTTCTTGTCAAGGATTTTTATGGATTTTTTTGTATAAAGATTTAGTGGGTTTGATTATGGTTACAGCAGTGAGTGACCAGTTGGTAAAACAGTAGTAGATGTGTGAGAAGATCATTGCATGCAGAAACATTTTGGCCGCATTAACTGTCAGCGATGATCTAATTTGTTTAAAATTTCTTAGATTGGATTTGATCATGTTTGAGATTTTTTTGATGCATTTTTTAAAGGTTAATGAGGAGTCTAAAATCATGCCGAGGTACTTAAATTCCTCAACTAATTGCAGCTCCTCCCCTTTTAAGAAAATGTTTGAGTTTGTAATATTTGATCGTTGTTTGAACACCATGCAAACAGTTTTTTTAGTGTTTAGTAGGAGACATGACTTATTTAGCCAATCATGGATTTGGGTCACCGCTGTTGTGAGAATACAGGTGGCTTCTTGTGTGTTTTTTGCAGGTGTGACTATTATCGTGTCATCTGCATACATTTGTATATGAATGTTTCTGCATGCATTTGGTAAATCATTTATGTATAGGGAGAATCATATTGGTCCAAGTATGGAGCCTTGTGGGACACCCATTTGACATTTCAAATATAGCGATTTGACACTCTTGACCATTACACATTGCTGTCTGTCGGTTAAATAGGATTTCATCCATTTGATAGAATGTTCTGAGAAATTAAACCGAGTAAGTCTGGTTAAAAGGATGTTGTGGTCAGTGGTGTCAAATGCCTTCTTCAGATCTAAAAACACAGCACCTACACAATTGCACTTATCTAAGAAAGATTTAGTTTTATCTAAGAACAAGCTTATTGCAGACTCTGAGTGGTGGGCACGGAACCCAAACTGTGCGTGATGCAGTGGGGTGTTCCCATAATTCAGATGTTCATATAATGTGGCCACCCATTTTTCAGTTACTTTGGAGATGACAGGTAAGATGCTGATTGGTCTGTAGTTTTTGAGTTTTACTTCTCGTTTTGAAAATTGGTCTGACCACTCCTACCTTCCAGGCAGTTGGGACGATAGCATGTTTGATTGAAAGATTGATTAAATGAGTAATTGGACAAATGAGAGATTCTTTATTTTCTTTTAAAAATTTGGTGTTGAGACCATGTTCAACTGTTGCTTTTGAGCTATTCAGTGAGCTGATGATATTTGCAACTTCATTTTCAGTTATTTCTAATATATTAAAGACAGGTTGTGAAGGGTTAAGAGGACTAGAGTTGTGGTCAGGTGGATTAAATGAATTGGATATTTCTAGCATAGAGTTTATGAAAAAGTTGCTAAATTCTGTAGCAATGACCGTCAGATTCCATACCAATTTGTTATTAATATTAAGTTCCATGTGTCCATCTTTTTTTGTTGTTTATTAGTCAATTTGTTAATATTATTCCTTTTTTTTTTGCCATCTCATTTTGCAATTTCAATAACTGTTATAAAAACAAGTTTTCCTTCGCCTTCCTCAGAGTTTGTTACCTTATTTTTGGCAGATGTAAATTTTTGTCTGTCTGTTCCTGGTCGCTGCTCCTTTCTGTCCGCTGCTCCTTCCTGGCCGCTGCTTGTGCGGTCGACCGGTTGGCTAGTGGAGTAACATTATTTGTTTTATCGTCTTCTATTGATCTTTTTAATTGTTTGGTTAGTCCGCACATTTTGCACATTCTGCCTTTGTTTTTAATCCGTCGAATATATTCTGGCAATGGATATTCCTGTTTGTTTTTTTTATGGACAATTTTATGGATACAGTACCTATATACCTGCAATGGCTGTTTGGCCAGGAGTTTGTGTTTGCTATTGGAAACAATCCTTCTGATGGTCCACGGCTTATCTACACCAGTGATTATCTAATGCAGCTGGGACAACAGGTTCATCACACCATAAACATGGACAGTTTTCCAGAGGAAATACTCTGCAAGGACCCCTTTAACCAGCACAAATCCACTCACAAGAGACTTAAAGGGTACCTGTGGTGGTCGTCTAAACGCATTCAACTTGAAAACATTAGGCAAAGTATTCGTTATTTGGTTAAATAATTATTGCCAGCCATATACCACCAGAGAAATATGCAAATACGACCGCAGGCATGGTCAGCCAATGAAAACTCTGAGCGCAGCCATGACACATGCGGATGTGACGTCATATCGTTGCCAATACTCCGCCTGTATGAGAGACTAGGGTGCTGTTGTGAGTGTTTTTATGGCTGAATTGTCGGACTCTGAGGAAGAATTCGTCCAACATGGCTACAGGTTTGAGCCAGAAAGGTCTTCTGAGGGTTAAAGTGACGAAGTGGTCCTCATACACAGCGCAATTTCGTCTGAAATTATTCGTCTGTGCCCTGTTTCCGCTCCGATCTTCTGAAAAGGTGAGCTGGGTTTGGGTACACAAAAGAAGTGTTTATCTTTGTTTTTTCACTTATTATTCAGACATCCAAAGGCTTTACATTCCGCCATGTTGCGATATCCATATCGCATTGTATGTTTTTGTTTTTACAAGAGTGCCGAGTGTCTGCTGCTCTGTATATAGTTTTAGAATCATCTTCCGTGTTGCGGCCGTTACGCGCTCAGATCAGACAAGACAAGCCGCTGAATTTAAGCATTTATTTTCTACTCGTTTCAGTTCTGCATTTAATATGAACCCTGAGTTTGAAATAAACGTTTGAATTTGAATTTGAATATCCCGAAAGCCACTGCACATCCGGGTACTCCAGGCTCAGCCAATATTGATCCAGATCGCATAGTTTTAGAATCATCGGCCGTTACGACCTCAGATCACACGAGACGGCCCGTTGAATTTAAGCATTTATTTATTTATTTTCTACTCGTTTCAGTTCTGCATTTAATATGAACCCTGAGTTTGAAATAAATGTTTGAATTTGAATTTGAATATCCCGAAAGCGGCTGCACATCCGGGTACTCCAGGCTCAGCCAATATTGATCCAGATCGCATAGTTTTAGAATCATCGGCCGTTACGACCTCAGATCACACGAGACGGCCCGCTGAATTTAAGCATTTATTTATTTTCTACTCGTTTCAGTTCTGCATTTAATATGAACCCTGAGTTTGAAATAAACGTTTGAATTTGAATATCCCGAAAGCCGCTGCACATCCGGGTACTCCAGGCTCAGCCAATATTGATCCAGATCTCATAGTTTTAGAATCATTGGCCGTTACGAGCTCAGATCACACGAGACGGCCCGCTGAATTTAAGCATTTATTTATTTATTTTCTACTCGTTTTAGTTCTGCATTTAATATGAACCTTGAGTTTGAAATAAACGTTTGAATTTGAATTTGAATATCCCGAAAGTCGCTGCACATCCGGGTACTCCAGGCTCAGCCAATATTGATCCAGATCGCATAGTTTTAGAATCATCGGCCGTTACGACCTCAGATCACACGAGACGGCCCGCTGAATTTAAGCATTTATTTATTTATTTTCTACTCATTTCAGTTCTGCATTTAATATGAACCTTGAGTTTGAAATAAACGTTTGAATTTGAATATCCCGAAAGCCGCTGCACATCTGGGTACTCCAGGCTCAGCCAATATTGATCCAGATCTCATAGTTTTAGAATCATTGGCCGTTACGAGCTCAGATCACACGAGACGGCCCGCTGAATTTAAGCATTTATTTATTTATTTTCTACTCGTTTTAGTTCTGCATTTAATATGAACCTTGAGTTTGAAATAAACGTTTGAATTTGAATTTGAATATCCCGAAAGCCACTGTTCATCCGGGCACTCCAGGCTCAGCTAATACTGATCCAGATCGCGGTAGCCACGGTATTACGTCACAGGAAGCATCCTGGAAGGCCATGTAGCCGCTAGTATGGCTGCACCCATGTTTTGCTGACATAGCTGAACCAGCACATCAGCAATGGATTTATATCAAATTGCTTTGAACGGGAATTTCAACTTAAACTTGAACTAGAACGTGAGACAGGGGCTCAATATAATATCTTTTTTTTCACGACCACCACAGGTACGCTTTAAGGTAACCATGAAGGGGGGGAAAAAAGGGTGGTGTTAAAGCCAGGCTTAAGAGACTTTTAAACAGCAAGCGCTGCTGTCTATTACTTTGGCCAATGTACACTCTCCATAACGAAATGGATGAGCTGCAAGCTAGCCTTAACCATATGCATGAATATAGGACTGTTTCTATTCTTGCATTTACTGAAACATGGCTAAATGAGAGCAACAGTGATGATATGTTGCACATTGATGGCTTTAGCCCCCCGCTACATCTGGACCGCGTCCGTAAGCTTACAACATCATGGTAATGGCATATGTTTTTATGTAAACACATGCTAGTGTTCCACAGCTGTTGTGAGGTAAAAACTGTGCGCTACAGATATTGAGCTTCTGGCTGTGTCTTTGCACCCTTTCTACCTTCCCAGAGAATTTCCACAGCTTTCCCCCCCACCCCACCCCACCCCTTTCTGGTGTATATCCACCCTAGAGCCAATGCAGCTACAGCACATCTTCAGCACTTTAAATAAACTGGAACAGTTATCACCAGACTCTCCTAAGTTTATCCTGGGTGACTTCAATCACTGCTCCCCTAATAAGTTTTTAAAAGGTTTTCAGCAGTACTGTATGGCACATGCACCACACATATGGGGAGAATCTGAATACATGCTACGATTCAGTTCCCAATGCATACAGATCTTTCCCCCTCCCGCCACTTGGCTCTGCTGATCATCACTCCATCCTGCTTGCTTCAGGTTGCACACTGGTCATCAAGAAGGCAAAAAGCATTGTTAAAAACACCAAACAGTGGACAGCAGAAAGCATCCAAACTTTACAAGGATGCTTTGAATCTACAGGCTGGGATAATCTTTCCCCCGCTAGCAACATAAACAAGCAGGTAGACACAGTTTCATCATACATCTTTCTGTGTCAACAACATCATTCCATCCAAAACTGTCACCATCTTCCCCAATAATAAGCCTTGGATCACAAAAGTGCTCAAGGAAATAAGAAGAAAAAGGATTTTCTTCACTGGCTCTGAAACAGATAAGAAAGATCAACAGAGAGGTTAAGCAAGCCATAAAAACTGCTAAGCTGAAGTATAAAAACAAAGTGGGGAAGAAATTCACTGAGGGGAACCGCCGCTCTGCTTGGCAGGGACTGAAAACCATGGCTTCTGTGAAAATTGCTGCCTGCAACCACAGAATCATCCAGGTGGAGGGTAGCAGTCTCTCATCCCTCCCTGATGACCTGAACTCCTACACCAGGTTCAAGTCAGACAACACTACCCATCTCCAGAGGATAAGATCCACACTCAAACCTGGTAACTCTGAATTTACCTTTAACTTTCAGGATGTGGTGAGCGCCCTCAGGAGAACCAGGGAGAGAAGCTCACCCGGTCCTGACCATATCAGTGGCCGTGTTTTGAGGCACTGTGCTCAATAGCTAGGGGGTGTGTTTCAGAGCTCTGTGAACAGTGGCATAGTCCCCCAACTGTAGAAACATTCCACAGTCATTCCTGTTCCCCCAAAAAAAGCACAACAAAAGCTCTGAATGACGTTCGGCCCATAGCTCTTAAGTCATTAGTGATGAAAGCCATGGAGAGGGTCTTAAAACATTACATCAGAGGTACAGACTCCCAGATGGATCTGCTTCAGTTTGCATATCACACATGCAGAGGTATTGATGCAAAAACAATCATAGATACCATGCACAAACATGTGCAGCAGCCCAACTCTTAAGCCAGACTTTTGTTTGCTGATTTCTCCTCAGCTTTTAATACTTTGCAGCCACATATTTTGGCCACTAAACTTTCCTCCTGCTTTCATCTGAACGACCAGCTAATCCTGTGAATATTGGACTTTTTGACCGACAGATCAGAGAGTATTGGTCAACAATATATTCTCAGACATTCGCCACACCTGCGTCTTGTCTCCTCTGCTTTTCATCCTGTATACGGATGACTGTAGATCCACGCAGCCCAACTGTCATCTGGTTAAGTATGCTGATGACACTGTGCTCCTGTCCTTGCTGTCTAGTCCCTCACATAACTATGGACAGGTTCTGCAGGAGTTTGTGGACTGGTGTGACAGCTCCTGTCTGAAACTGAATGTCAGCAAAACAAAGGAGATGGTGGTGACCTTTTCTAACAAGCGGAGGGACCTGGCTGCAGCAGTCACCAGCACCATTCATGGGAAACCAGTGGAGCTAGTCGAGGAGTAAAAGTATCTGAGTACCATTTTTGACCACCTACTGAGATTCTCTGCCAATACAGAAGAGATTCTTAGGAAATGTTGGCAGCGGCAATATCTCCTTAGGAAGCTTAATTCCTTTGGAGTCAGAAAGGATATCTTATTGGCTTTTTACTACTCCTTCATCAAGAGTGTCATTACGTTCTCCATCACCAACTGGTTCCACTCCATCAGCCTGCAGAACAGAAATCGTTTGCAGAGCACTGTTACTGTGTGTTCCAAGGTCATTGGACTGGCCATGAGAACTGTAATAGACATTTGTGTTCAGCAGACACGCAGGCTAGCATATATAATCATTAAAGACCCTTCACACCCACTTTGTTTTTGAGAGGCTCCCCTCCAAACGCCAGCTCTGGTGCCCTGGCTGCAGGACCCAGAGAAGGAGGGCCACCTTTGTTACCAAAGCTGTTTTGCTTTTAAATTCCTGACCCTTAGATTTGAGCCTGTTTCACTTTTTATTTTTAGAACACTAGGTACTTTACGGTTTTTAGTTTGTTAGTGAGTTATTTTTTTAAGTTTTATTTAGTTATGTATTTAGTGGTACTTGCATTGTTTGTCATTGCGTTGCTCCACTGTACTTTTAAAATTGCCCCTCGATAGAGTAATACACCATCCAAAGGATGATCGTGACATTGTGATGAGACAGAGCTTCTGACCAGATAGTGATGATACAGAGTGAAGTACGTGGCGGTAATGCACCTATAAGCTGGTTGCCAACCACCAATCAAGTCTAAAAGAAGAAGAAAATTGCCCCTCGGGGATAAAGTTTTTTGAACTGAATTGTTGTTAAACCTGTTTTTTTAGAGCTATTTTAAGGAGCTGATCTCTGGTCTTCAAGAGTTGAAGGTGCTGGTGATAATGGTGGTAAGATGACTTACTTGTAGAGGGGATAACATGCACAGTCAAAGATTATCCAAATCCAATTTGTCAGGCAGTTTCCTGGGTCCAGGGGCAGGCAGGGGTCAGAGCACGACAGGCTAGAACTAGTGATGTTGCGTTCGACACCGCCCACTCGACACTGATTTGAACAATATAAAGCGGAAATGTCATGAGCAGTGCATCAAGCGCTGTTTCAGTATGCCCACAGTCACATGACCATAGCAAGCGAGGCTTCATTATGTCAGTCACATCACGTGACTTGAGGGCTCGCAGGAAATTTGGGTGTTCTGTTGGAATTGGGGGGGGGGGGGTTGTCTGCTTTGTATTGTTTGCTCCTGCTATCCAATTTTTAATAGACCTCGGATGGCCAAATGCTCACAAAAAAAGTATTGAGATTTTTTTCAGGTTTTCCACTCAGATGCAGTTCTGACACGGTCAGCAGATGGCACTCTTTATTAAATGTTTCAAAACACTATGTCAATCATGAAGCAATTGTCTCAGAGTTGTTTTATAAGGCCTCAGTTTCACCATCACTAGCTAGGACAGAACAGGCAGTCAATTCCAAATAACAGACAGGGTCAAAACGCAGGCAAGGGTCAGACCATGGCAGAATAAATCACAAGATGAAATTAGGATAACCACAAGCCATGATACAGGCAGGGTGTGGATCAGACCCGGCCAGACAGAGTGGAGTTAGCGTATCCTACTTACACTACCGTACTAATTGGCTGCAGGTGGTGATTGCAGCTGCCGGAAGAAGTGTTCAATCAGTGGGGAGAGAGGCAGACAGGCAGAACAGACCATAGATATAAAATGCTAGATTGGCAGCGCTAGTCAGTCCGTGCTTGCGGTGGCGTGACGCGCGTCCGCCATCTTGGTACAGGATATCTGTAGCACATCCCTGTGGTCCAGTGCAGACACCTGCTTGGGTCATTCTCCTTTGTTAAACGTTTGACAGGCTTCAGTGAACATGTTTACAACACAGCGCATAGTGGTTTACTTTCAGCATAATCTGCATAAATATTAGGTGTTTAAGAGCTTCATAATTATTAAATTATGGCATTTTGCAGTGTCTCAATCAAGAACTGTCAAATGAGCTGAAAAAGAAGTTACCATACCCCCTGATTAATAATTAAGCCTGCCTCTTTCATTGTGGCCATTTATGCATAAATATATGGCCGAAATTGATTAATTCATACTTTGTCCTGGGCTGTATTTGTTATATTTGCCACCCCAGGCAACCAGCTTATTGCCCCCCCCATTGTCAAAAATGTTTATCAAAGAAATATTTCAGCCTGTGCTATACAAGTTGGCCTAGATATGTCAACTTTGAAATAAAGAGAATAAAAAATTACAAATCAATTATTCAAGTTTCTTCATTTAACTAGACAGACATTATACACTCCCCCCCCCCCAAATCTACCTGGATCTGTATAGCAGTTGTTTAAAATCAATTTGAAATTCTTATTGATTTTAGGCCCACATAACAAATTTATACAATACACCAATGTTCATTACAAATTTATTGCATAGAATAATGCACTCAACATGAAAGCAGCAAGCTCATATTAATCAAATGCAAAGTGAGGTGAAGTGTTAATTGAATCAAAACACAGTTTAAAGCAGTAGATGTAGGCTTTATTAATTTAACCCAGAGCCCAGCCCATCGTCATCACCATCATCACACGTAATATCCACCCTGTCCCCTCCTATCCATCATAGCAAATATTTATAGTAATGTCAGGCAAAATGTAATATAAGACAGAAATAGTAATGTCTATGAGATATGACTGCATTAATCATCACCAGATCTTCTTGTACCCCCTCCCTGTAATAGACAAATGCGAAATAGGTAATGTAAAATTTTATAAGATAAGATAAGCCTTTATTAGTCCCACAACGGGGAAATTCCAGGATTGCAACAGCACAGGGATAGCAACACTCAGAGCATCAAAAGAGAGAGGAAGGGGAAAAAAAACTCGGAATCGAGCCGCTGTTGCAAAAGGCAGCCGACTGGTGTGGCGCCGAGAGACTATTAACAGTGGTATACAACAGTGGTTTACTTTATCTGTAAAGTTTCAATTTTCAAATAACATATTGTGGAAGTTGTGTTCAATGATGAGACTGAGTTCATTCCTCAGGTTCGGCTTTATTGCAGAACACAATTATCCAACATTCTCAAATAGAAAGAAGAGGCAGAATCATGTCACATCACATTCTTATACCTCCGGGGGATTAAGAACTCAAGTCACATGGTGCTTCTGCAAACATTTAATCACAATGCAAGTCTCTGAAGATTCACCATCGTCTCTTATTCTCCGATGTTCCGGGGATGCCCCCAGGGCCTCCTCTCTGAGACAAGGGTCCGACTTCACACCTCCTCGACATCTCCTGTCGGCCCCCGTCGATCCAGACTCTTTGTTCCTCCAGACGTGAAGCCCTAATCCACATAAGCCATACATTTGTGGGAGATATGAACCAGACATATGTGCCACAATATCTGTAAATTACTATCTGCAAACCTTCATGATGTTGGTCTGATACAGGAGGTAGATGTTTGTACACATATATGTGTAATTATTGTGTAAAGACGGTTTGATAAACCTAAATCTTTCATTAGGCCAAGTGTATACAGGAAAAAGAAAAACTATCCTCACGCTATTTGAGTAACTACCAAACTAGTTACAAGAACCCAAAGTTCATTGTTGATAATATTGGCTACCAATACTGACCCAGTAACAAAGAACACAATGTAACACTGTATACTAATATCACATGAGAAATATTGCCATAACTATCGATACTGAATTACAATATACAGTATATTACACTCATGGCAGTCATGCATGTACAGAAATCAGTGACCTCCCAAATGAAAATCAGAGTTTTTACCTTTATTTTTGGCAACACGCCATTAAATTATTTAAAAACAAATACTCGACACTTACCGTAAGGGTTCCAGCATAACAGTGCTTAAGTCGCAGCCCAGAGTGATCGAAGCTGCTCCTTTTTATCCTCATTAGCAGCGCCTCAGCTGATGAGGATTAATTGGGCCCCAGCCGTCCTGTAACACTGACAGCTGGGAGCCCGCAGAGACGCTGCCCAATGACAGACAGCGATGAGAAGGGACATGGTCTGAGCGCCGGAAACCCGGCGTCTCATCCCATGGTGACAGAAATGAAGACTTAATCAGAGTGTTGTGCGTTAAGCTGAGCTGTGGATTTGTTGTGATTCCTGTACCAATATGGCGGCCGGAAATCTTGCGCTCCAGTGACCTACTGCCAATCTAGCATTTTATATCTATGGAACAGACAGGAACCCTTACAGAGGGTCCCCAAAGGGTGCAAAAAGTGTCTGTAGTGTATAATAGACTTGTAAGAGTAATTAACATTAGATTTAAAAAAAAATGTCAAAAAAGAAACATTCTTGCCATAAGTTGTAGCGCAGCCATAATGATTACCAAATGAAAAAAGTGACAAAAATGGCCTAAAAATGGCCGAGGGGTCTCTAAGGGCTAGATGGCCTGTATCGCACTCTGCCAGGGTTGCCAGGTCTGGGAGAGAAAACAGCCCACTGGCCAATCAACAACAGTTCAATATCGGAACTAAAAACAGTCCAACAAAATTAACCTAAATAAAGACTTTCAAAGCAGTAATTTAGATTTTTTTTTTTTTT
The DNA here is from genome assembly GCA_020510985.1 of Pholidichthys leucotaenia. Lineage (NCBI taxonomy): Eukaryota > Metazoa > Chordata > Actinopteri > Cichliformes > Pholidichthyidae > Pholidichthys > Pholidichthys leucotaenia. The sequence goes on along the minus strand of CM035839.1, from coordinate 362,835,369 downwards.
TAATTACAAGGAGCTGATGTTGAATATTGCAAACTGAAGATGTCCAACACCTAATACTTGTTGCAGCACAATTAAAATTCTACAGCTCCTCTATTCATTGATAATGAGGAAAAAAAATCCAAGATTTGAACATTCAGGAAAAAAACTTTCCTGTGATTGATCCTTGACATCAACTGTGTTTTCCATCCATTGCTTATCCCAGGCCCCGGGTCATGGTGGCAGCAGTCCAAGCAGAGTAGCCCAAATTGCCACCCTGTTCACATATCACCATGATCCCCATGATCCCTCCTGCAGGTGGTGAGCCCACAGGAGAGCAAACCCATCTGGGTCCTTTGGGTACACTGGGTCCTTGTAACTTTTCATGGGGATCTACTGGATTGTTCTTCGTCTGGCCCTTCATCCAGGACCAGTTTGCCCTTAAAGACCCCACCAGGGACAATTTGCCCCGATAACATAGCTCCTGAGATCATTTAGGGCACACAAACCCCTAAACCATGGCGAGGTGGTGCTCCATAGAGGGACAACTATGTTTTGAGGAAACATGGTCCTCAAAACTATGTTTTGAGGAAACATCGTTGTCCCAATCTTAAAAATTAAGATTGGCAAAAAAAGAACAGGATATTTGCATACATTTAAGATAAGCCGTTTAATTCATAGAACCCAAACGATTTAAAGGAAGAACTTTTGTTTATCATTGATGGAAAAATGCTATGTTATACTGAGTTATATGAATTCTTCTTTATAAAGCTTCATGTGTATACCTAGGAAATCCTGTTACCATATTTGGAGTTGCTGAGTAGTGGAAAAAACAGATTGAAGGATGCTGATGTGACTGTGAACCTTCAGTTCTATCACTGACTGTTCAGCTTATCACTAGTGTTTTCTACATGGACCCAGCAGATACAATCTTAGTCATGAATGAAATAATCAAAACACTCAGCAAACTTTATCAATTGATTCATGAATGAACTATCAAGAAGTGACCTCACCCCGATGGCCCCTTGGATATATATATAGCCACAATCACTCTGTTAGTTAAGCCAATGTACTGCAGCAGTCTGTGAAAGCTGTACTCTGTATTGTCTTCCACTGATCAGTGCATATTAAATTTGCTGAAACTTTGATTCTGCCTAATTTTTGATGAGGAATTTTTCCAACATACTTGGCGCCCGAGCACAGGGACTCCATATATTCCTGTCCTGTTTCTGGCATTTTTGGACCAAGACAGCTTGTGCACGGCTGCGAAAGAAGACCTCCCCCACAGACTCCAGCGGGTCAGCTTTGTGGAAGTGAGGCACGGTCCAGAAACACTGAGAGCAGACCAGAGGGTGACGGAGCTGAACTACAGGCCGATTGAAATGAGTAAATTTAATTATTAATGATTTAAAAAGGTTTTGTCCCAGTTAGAGTCCGCGGTCGGTCTGAAAATGTGCATAAAGAGTTAAGAGTTAAGCATCAGTTACTGTAGGTCCAGGTCTGTTCAGTAAAGCTTAACTGTGCCCTGGTTAGTCAGTCAGTGAAGTGCATTTCTGCTGAGTAAACTGATAAACAGCGCGCAGGGGGATGTTGCAGCAGGATGCCCGGAAAAATACAGCGGCAGGTTACCGCGGAGTGATATAGACAGCCCAGAGAGAACAAAAAATAAGACAAAAATTAGAGAAGATAAAAGTTATAATAAGAAATAACCTTACAATATAGAGAGAGAGACGGGGAGAACAAAAAAAAATCAACAAAGGTTATAATGAGAAATAACCTTAGAGAGAGGGAGAGAGAGAATGAAAAAGGCAAAAAGTAGAGAAAATAAGGTTATAGTAAGAAATAACCTTAAAATAAAGAGAAATAGCTATAATATAATAAGGATTAATCTTAACATGATAACAACAACCAAAATACCTTAAGGTATAATTCAAAATAAGTTTAAAATAAACTAAAATAACCTCTAACTGGGTCATTCCTTTGAGTTGGGTCACAGTTACAGTGGGGCAAAAAAGTATTTAGTCAGCCACCAATTGTGCAAGTTCTCCCACTTAAAAGATGAGAGGTCTCCCATTTTCATCATAGGTATATCTCAAACCTCAACCATGAGAGACAAAATGAGAAAAAAAAATCCAGAAAATCACATTGTCTGATTTTTACCTCTGCCAAGGAGGTTATGTTTTCATCGGTGTTGGTTTGTCTGTCTGTCTGTTTGTCTGTTTGTTTGTTAGCAAGATAACTCAAAAAGTTATGGACGGATTTTCATGAAATTTTCAGAGATTGTCAGAAATGGGGTATCCTACAGATGATTAGATTTTGGTGGTGATCCGGATCACCGTCCAGAAGAAAACCGCCATTACGGTCAATAACTACTGAACCACTAATCCTATCATTGTGAATCCAATTGCTAGTCATATGTTTTCATGGTCAAGGAATCTGAAAACGTACACACAAACACTGTATGGGGGGAACTGTGGCGCTTGGCGGAGGTCTGCGCTCTCCGAGTGCTTTTCTAGTTAAAGAATTTATTTGCAAATTATGGTGTTAAATAAGTATTTGGTCACCTACAAACAAGCAAGATTTCTGGCTCTCACAGACCTGTAACTTCTTCTTTAAGAGGCTCCTTTGTCCTCCACTCGTTACCTGTATTAATGGCACCTGTTTGAACTCATTATCAGTATAAAAGACACCTGTCCACAACCTCAAACAGTCAGACTCCAAACTCCACTATGGCCAAGACCAAAGAGCTGTCAAAGGACACCAGAAACAAAATTGTAGACCTGCACCATGCTGGGAAGACTGAATCTGCAATAGGTAAGCAGCTTGGTGTGAAAAAAATCAACTGTGGGAGCAATTATTAGAAAACGGAAGACATACAAGACCACTGATAATCTCCCTCGATCTGGGGCTCCACGCAAGATCTCACCCCGTGGGTCAAAATGATCACGAGAATGGTGAGCAAAAATCTCAGAACCACACAGGGGGACCTAGTGAATGACCTGCAGAGAGCTGGGACCAAAGTAACAAAGGCTACCATCAGTAACACACTACGCCGCCAGGGACTCAAATCCTGCAGTGCCAGACGTGTCCCCCTGCTTAAGCCAGTACATGTCCAGGCCCATCTGAAGTTTGCTAGAGAGCATTTGGATGATCCAGAAGAGGAGTGGGAGAATGTCATATGGTCAGATGAAACCAAAATAGAACTTTTTGGTAAAAACTCAACTTGTTGTGTTTGGAGGAGAAAGAACACCATACCTACTGTGAAGCATGGGGGTGGAAACATCGTGCTTTGGGGCTGTTTTTCTGCAAAGGGACCAGGACGACTGATCCGTGTAAAGGAAAGAATGAATGGGGCCATGTATCGTGAGGTTTTGAGTGAAAACTGTCACGATGGCCCTCACGGACCATCACAAGACGCCACAGTCACCAGTGAGTTTTGCAGTGATGTTTTATTAACAGTGAGGACAAGCACAGGATACATACAAGGACAGGGTGACGTCTGAGCCGGGAAGCGCCCGATGCGCCAGACGAGATAATGGACAAGGTGTAGTCTTACAGAACGTACCTTACAAACAGGACCGTTAACCGATGGGATAACAGGAGATGCCCGAGTCGGCTAACAGTGGATCACGGAGATCAGCAAGGATACAACAGGAAATAACAGAGCATAACAGAGCATAACAGAGACTGCCGCATTGGAGAACATTCAGCACCAGCTTTTATCTCTGGCAGCTAATGACCCCAATGCGGCGCAGCTGCTCAAAATGACAGCAGCGCAGCAGCTGACTTTGACAGCAGGGAGCTCCCCCGGGCGCCTTCACAATAAGAGCCCGAGGAGCTAGAAGGAATCCTCTGCTGCCAAAGCCAGGGAAATATGATACAAGACCCGAGTGTGGACAGAACCGACACTCGGGCTATGACAGTACCTCCCCCTCGAGGCCGAGCTCTGAGCGGCCCGAGTAACACCCAAGCCCCCCCCCCCACCCCCCCACCCCCAGGGTGGGTGGATGGGGCGCTGGCAGGAGGGAGAGAGACAAAAAAAAAAAAAAAAGGACAAGCAAGTAACAAGACCAACAAGGCAGTAGAGACAGAAAAAAAAACATACTCCCTTGAACGTGGGTAACAAGAACAGGATCCAAAGGGCAGTACATATATTGGCAAAAACAAATTGGCATTAGGTGGAGGGAAAAGAACCACCAAACACAGAAACAAAGTGAACCACACAAACACAAATCAATCCCCCCCCCCCCCGCACACCCCAACAGTCTCACAGACATAATCAGAACCCCGGGGAGGGTGCAGTCCTGACCCTGAGGGATGGGGGCAAAAGGCTTGGGGGGGGGTCATCCGGCATCAAGAGGCCACAGAACAGGGAGGGGAAAAGAGTACAGTTCGGGCGGCCTACCCCGGTCCCATGCTCGGAAGCAGAGAGTTTCAGGCAGCCGGACCAGGTCGCCACACGGGAAGTCCAGAATGTCGGGAGGCCGACCCAGAGAGCCAAATTGGCGAGACAGTCTTTCGGGCGGCCGACCCGCATCGCTAGCCCACCAGAACCGTTGGGTCAAAGTAGCCGGCGGTCCCGCTGAAAAGGGGAGAGATGAGGGAGAACCGGGCGAAGCAATTGGAACCCCAACAGCCCTAGGTGAAGATGGGCAGCGCTCCTCAGGGAGACGAGGAGGATGACGATGGTGATGAGGGTGAAGAGGGGAATGAGTCTGTCCAGCATCCGGTGGCCGGGGATCTGCAGCTCCCTCACCGAATCCAGGACCTGCTGGTGCTGCACCCACGTCGGACCCCGATTGGGCCTCCGGAACCAAACCCACGGTGGACCCCGATTGGGCCTCCGGAACCAAACCCGCGACGGACCCCGACTGGGTCGGCGTGGCACCAGACTCGACCTCCAACCCCGAAACCGGAACCTCTGGCGCAGCAGGCGAGAGCAGCCCCTCGCCGGCGACCCTGGGAGAAGGCTCAAGAGAGAGAGAAAACCCGGGATCAGGATCACCGGCAGCGCCAGAACCCGGCGAGATAAGCTCGGATGCAGCGGGCGGCTGCACCCGGCTCATCTCCCCTTGAGACAGGCAAAAGTGCTCTAAGAGGTGAAAAAGAAAGACAAAACAGAGCACTTGCCTGAGCTCGGGTTCTGACGCCGTCCAGGACTGCGAAGATCCGGGCTCAGATGTCAGGAGGTCGTCCTCAGGCTCCCACTCAGCCGCGTCGGGCTCCACAGCTGGCGTGATGGTGTGCGCAGCTTGAGAGTCCTCCGGCACCGATGTCCACGCCGATGGCCCGCACGGCGTGGTGGCAGGAGAACCTCGACCCGCTGGACCGGACCGCTCCTCCGTGGAACCCCGGGGACGCTTCCTCATCGGCGAAGGCTCCACGCTGCAGTCCGCTGTCCTCCTCCGCCCACGGCGTGGCTGCGGAACCGGAACCAGGCTCTCCAGAACCGCAGGCCCCCTCCTCATCCAGCGACGTTGGCCTGGCGTCGAGGACCGCTCAGCGGAGGGAGACACAGAGGAAGCAGGGTTAATTCTTTCATCCACAGCAGGTGGAGGGAGCTCGGGGGGCTGCATACCCCGAACTCCACCCCCAGGAGTCAGACAAGGCAAAACAATATCGAAATGAGAGAAATTATCATGCACTTGCCTTTCTCCTGAGGGTAAGATGGTTCCCGCTGTGGGGGACGTCGTTCCTCCCTTTCCCCGCTGGATGGCGACAGAGGGCCCTCTGGGAAGACGAGGTGAGGCCACTCGAGATGGTTCCGGGATGGGACTCGCCGAAACGGAGCTCCCGAGACACACAGCAGCCAGGATAGGCGACGAGGAGGAGGGGGCGACAGCCGGGGTCAGTCGGGCATGGACCGCTGACGGGACAGCAGGCAAAGGCCCGGAAAAAGACGAGGCTGCGGGGATTCCCCTCTGACGAGGCACAGGAGTGACAGCTGTGTGGTGGGTTGAGCCCTTGCGGTGACCCGGAACTGGATCCAGACGGGGTTTCAGCTGAGGATTCTGCTGAGGAGAGCCCGCGTCGTTACGCCGACGTCGTCGTCGGCCCCAAGACGGCGCGTACTCCTGGTTCTTCTCCGGGACGGGGACGGAACAACGACGCAGGGAGCGTAGATGCTTTCTTCCCTGCTTCCTGCTCCTCTCCTCCAGCCCACGAAGCGACTCGCATTGGGCGGCGAGTTCCTCCCACCTCGCTATCACCTCCGGGTGATCGTCAAACTCGAGGGGGAGATTAAGCAGAAATTCCTCAGCGTAGTCCAAATGTCTTAACATGTCGCTGGGAGTGTCCCACAGCGTAGCGAAAAAGATGGTGTTGTCAATATTTTCCAGAGCTTCCGCTAGCTGCCTGCCCAGGCGCCGGCCGCGGCTCCTGGATGACGTCATACTCCCAGCTGCAGACACTCAGACAGGTAGGAACAAACAGCCCAATACAGCAAAACTGCACGGTGAATGGCGTCTCGTACTACGCCTCCTCTCCGGGCGTTTGGCGGCAGTCTACTGTCACGATGGCCCTCACGGACCATCACAAGATGCCACAGTCACCAGTGAGTTTTGCAGTGATGTTTTATTAACAGTGAGGACAAGCACAGGATACATACAAGGACAGGGTGACGTCTGAGCCGGGAAGCACCTGATGCGCCAGACGAGATAATGGACAAGGTGTAGTCTTACAGAACGTACCTTACAAACAGGACTGTTAACCGATGGGATAACAGGAGATGCCCGAGTCGGCTAACAGTGGATCACGGAGATCAGCAAGGATACAACAGGAATTAACAAGGATAACCAGGATCAACAGGAACATAACAGAGCATAACAGAGACTGCCGCATTGGAGAACATTCAGCACCAGCTTTTATCTCTGGCAGCTAATGACCCCAATGCGGCGCAGCTGCTCAAAATGACAGCAGCGCAGCAGCTGACTTTGACAGCAGAGGGCTTCCCCGGGCGCCTTCACAATAAGAGCCCGAGGAGCTAGAAGGAATCCTCTGCTGCCAAAGCCAGGGAAATATGATACAAGACCCGAGTGTGGACAGAACCGACACTCGGGCTATGACAAAAACCTCCTTCCATCAGCAAGGGCATTGAAGATGAAACATGGCTGGGTCTTTCAGCATGACAATGATCCCAAACACACCTCCCGGGCAATGAAGGAGTGGCTTCGTAAGAAGCATTTCAAGGTCCTGGAGTGGCCTAGCCAGTCTCCAGATCTCAACCCCATAGAAAATCTTTGGAGGGAGTTGAAAGTCTGTGTTGCCCAGCGACAGCTCCAAAACATCACTGCTCTAGAGGAGATCTGCATGGAGGAATGGGCCAAAATACCAGCAACAGTGTGTGAAAACCTTGTGAAGACTTACAGAAAACGTTTGACCTCTGTCATTGCCAACAAAGGGTATATAACAAAGTATTGAGATGAACTTTTGTTATTGACCAAATACTTATTTTTCACCATAATTTGCAAATACATTTTTTAAAAATCAGACAATGTGATTTTATGGATTTTTTTTTTCTCATTTTGTCTCTCATAGTTGAGGTATACCTATGATGAAAATTGGAGACCTCATCTTTTAAGTGGGAGAACGTGCACAATTGGTGGCTGACTAAATACTTTTTTACCCCACTGTACCTACGACATTAACCATTATAATACATTTTGCAAATCAAGTTGAGTCCAAATTTAAGTTCATTCCAAGGAATCCTTGCACCATATAGAGATAAACTGATGACCAAACAGCACATGGAATAATTAATCACCTTTTAAAAAATCAATGTCAAATGGTTCTTTAGGCGTTTGACTGGAGTACAAAGTGTGACATTTTATTGCAATGCTCAGAAGAATCAGTGGGAAATGTTGCTAAATCAAGATTAGCACTCCTCTTTCCACCTAGATATACAGAAACGGTACACCTACCAACAACCAAATTCAGAGATTACATGTCATGATTGCATTTCTGGTACCGAGTCTCAAATCTGGAGTGGAAGGGCGTAATGTATCCAGTCAAAATTGGTTACAAGCGTCAGCTGATCGTGTAAACAAAACTAGTCGAGTGACGTCATCGTTTACGTCATCGTAAAATTTGTTGTTAATGAAACAACAATGGAAAGTACATTTTCGGTATGCGCAGTTGTAAGCAGATGAAAAATTATGATATTCCCGATGAACAAGGATCTCCTGTCAAATGTGCGTTCGCCCGTCTCGCCAATTTTTTCCATGAAAGCACCGTGCATTTTCCATAATACACTGGTAGATTTTACAACATCACATTGCTACCCACTTATGGCAGCTTGGTCACTAGAAGGAGTCAAGATGGCGGCCCGAGACAATGATGGTGAGTATTCATAAACAAAATGTCAATTTACGGGCAACACAATAAATCAGTAATTTCACAGTTAAAGCTTTTTGAACTTAGATACTTTGAACAATATTGTTTCAATTGTGGAAAATGAGCGATTCAGCAGAGGTTCGGTGCCATTTCAAGCTCCCGTTTTGGAAATCTCTAGCTTGTTTGTAACTTTGACCGATCATTTTGTTCTGTCCGGGGTTACGATTGTTACCCAAACCTGGCTGATTTGAAGGAGTAATTTGCTGGTCATACAAAATGTTATTTTATTTTAATTTTTCAAGTGGAGACATGACTTAAACTGCTTAGAATCGGTCAAATAATATGTGCATATCGTACATAATTATATGCAGTGCATGCTTGTCACTTGATATAATGAGCGGCTGTTAAGAGTTACCTACTTCTGCATAAATTTTCCTGGATTCATGAGAAATTCCTGATTGCACTGAAGTCTGCTTTATAAGGCTCTATAGTGCTCAGATGTGCTGATTTATTACTGTCACTTTATTCAAGTGTTTGGCCAGCTCCTTCTATTCTTTGTTGTTGAATGTGTGTAATGGTACAGAGGTTGACTGGATTTTTTTTTTCATGTCAGGTTGGTCAAGTGTTCCCACTGTCTGTTGTGAGAATGTGACTCTTGCTTGTTTCCTGTGCAGCTCAGGAATTGCACATGACACTTCAACTTTAAATTGATGCAGATTTCTCCCAGTTTAGTGAATTAAAGTTGGTTTTAAATTATAAAATTTCAATATATTAATGATGCTGAGAATACTGACATGAAATTCCTCATGTCAGTGTTACCTACTCATGGAATATTTCCTGGATTTCCCTGATTTTCAGAATGGACTCCAAAATTGAAATATTGTGAGGGCTGACAGTGCTTTGTTGTACTGTCATATTGACATCACTCTTCAGAATTTATGGCCAGCAAATTGTACACTGTTTTTCAAGAGCTTGTAACATTAACTTTAATATGATCAGTCAATGTTGCCAACTACCTCGAGTGAAGGAAATTCAACCAGCCACAGACTATCTGAATAAATTTTCCTTCCAGATCATGCATGTCGTGCACACTCCATCAGTATTTTAAGTTGTTTGCCTGTTGGCCCCTTAGTCTTGTCCAGGACTATGGAATGCCATAATGGCTGTAACTTGACCTGCCACTACATCTGCCAATGGCTGAGTCAATGTTACATTCTTTCTACTTTATAGTATTTTATTTTAAATTATCCTTGGGGAATAGTTTACATGAGTTTATGTGCTGGGCCTTTGGGGTGCAGTTTTCCTGTAACTGCTTGTAACTTGACTGAAAATATGAACGTCATAGCTACTCACAGCCTCTTCAGTGAAGTTGTAGCATACTGGTACCTGATGTAACAGTAGGGGATTTCAGAATTCTGAGCTGCTTTTCCCTGCTTACATTAGGTTTGTGATGTTATCATTTGTGGCAGCATGTTTGAACAATGACACTGGACATGCTGAAATTTTGTACTAGGGTTAACTGCTTATGACATCAGCGAGTCAGTGTTACGAGGTCATATTCAATAAGTCCGACTAAACTCAACCTGACAGTTTTACTGTTTATCTATGAATCCCTTAGAAATGTGCAGCCAGTCATGATTTTTTTTTTCTAATCAGTTTTCTGCTATCAATTTTAAAAAAGTCACATGAACAGTTTTAGTAAACCTGCATTGACAAAATGTACAAAAGTCATCCAATTTTATCACAGCTGCTCAGCTAGTGTTGCTAATTTGGTCAGTGTTTCTGTGGACTGTTATCACATCATGGCTATTCTTTCATATAATTATCCACAAACTGTCATAAACCTCCGTGCGCCACGAGAGAGAGAATGAAACCCAATAGCAGGAGTAGAGAGTGACAAGTTTACTTTAGTTCACCCAAAATAACAAGTCCAATAAACCCTGAATGCAGTTCACTTCCACACAATACAGAATAATGCAATGATAGGATTGGCTACCAAAAATACAGGACGCCAACCGAATGCTCGACAGCCTGGTGAATACAGAGCCTCGGGTGCTGCAGGACTGCTTAGCACACGAAGCAGGAAGGCAAACAGCCAAGCGCTGCAGGCTACTGGCACAGGAGAAAAGGTGAAAACACTTACAGGACTGGAGCTAGCCGGAGCAAACCGTGCAGTCTGGAGAATGGGGTTGAGATGCAGAGCCAGCCGAACACTAATGAGACAAACAGGTGAGACATGACTGGCTGGAGGGTAACGCAGGGAGTGATGCAATATAAGGGGAGTACAAACTGCCACGTATAGAGGCAAATGCCCCGACAATCTCTTTCCTCTGACGCACTCAACAAATACTCCTGAAGCTAACGAGGAAAGAAATTGCTGGTGTGCGAATGCGTGGACCGAACTGATTAACACCAGCTGTGTGCGAGTGTGTGAAATGAGAATGAATGGAGCGAGTGCATGTGTGTGCGTGTGGGTGTGTGTATGTGTGTGAACACCAGACAGTGCAGCTGACGGAGCTTGACGAGAGGAGGGGGCGTGCCCGAGCTCTCATTAGGAAAGTAGGTCAGAGCATAACCATGAGTCAGAATCGGGTTTGGCTTCCAAACCCGGATTCATGACACAAACTATCCACAAAAAAATTCACATCAATGTTGCTATCAACCGTGGAGGAGAATAATACTTGACATGACTGAACTAGTTCCTGCAGGAAAATGCTTTTTTTCTCTTACCTTTTCAGGGGATACATGCAATGCAGTTGGGTGTGCGGCAGTGCAGGGAACTGTGGCAGAATTGAGCGAGGGTATTCTACTGCCAGCATACCACGCTGATCAGCTAGAATAACACACCTCCGCCCATTTAAATCTGATTATCTGTAGGAGATGCTTCAGCCATCACAAGCAGTAAAAGAGACCAAATATGAAAGGAAAATTCAAAAACTGAAGGAAGAAGGATGTTATGAGATGTTTAGAAAGTGTGAGGCCTTGCGACACTCAATCTATAGGGCAGAAATGACAAAGGATCAAAAAGAAAATTACAATAAGAAAGCAAAACTGAGGATGAGAAAGGAGAAAGCTCTTCTGAACTGCACAAAGAAGTTCCGTCCAGATGATAGTGTTCCATCTACACCTAAACCCAGTAACAAATCTGATCAAGATGATTTGATTACCAAACCTCAGCCTGTATTAAAGTGCCTGCGTCCAGATGTTCACCCCAGAATCCACTGTCAGCACAAGTACATGTAACTACAAAGATTTCCTGAGCAATTCTACAAACAGGAAAGTTGTATCCAGGGTGCAAAAACACATGCCGAAAGATCCATGTCAATGGCTAAAGATAATGAAAGGAATTATTGAAAGTGCATCCCCGTGCAAGAAGAGCCTTCTCAGGGAATGCTTGCAGAGAATTAAGGACAAAGGAAATGGAATTGATGTGCACAGAAATTTTGCTCAAAATGTTGTTTCGCACCTCCCTCAAACACAAACAAGACAAAAAGTCCCGAATGCTGAGAGAAATTTATGTAAACTGCATTCCCAGAAAATACAGGAAGATGCGTGCCATTCAGAGGCAGCTCAATGTTGAGTGGACTCATCTTTTCAGGCAAATGAAAAAAGATCATGAACCAAAAGAACGGGGCATTTCCTCAGCAGAAAAATGTGCATTTCGAAGAATGTATGAGGACAATGCAGTCACAGTGCCATATCGGAAATCAGTCTCTGGCAAGAAAACACTCAAGGCAAGATCAGTCTTAACAAGGACAGTGTACAGTCTATACCAGTCATATCGTCAGAAGTCTGATGCACCAGTAAGCTTTTCAATGTTTGCTGCTCAAAGACCACATAACATTTTGCCTGTAGCCAAAGCAAAGCTAAAGCAGTGCTTGTGTGAAAAGTGTGAAAACTGTAATCTCAAATTAAAAACACTGGACAAACTGTGCACCAACGCCACACAAGGTTTAAAATTGGACAGGTTCAAGTGCATTGATGCCACGTTATGTGCAAAAGTCAATGGGTATCACCAGATGAAATGCCTGGAGCGGAAGTGTAAAGAATGTGGAGTGAATCTCCTTCATAAGCACTACCAACCAGTTGTGAACACCTGTCAGGATCAGGGAATAGAAACTGTTTCATGGAGATATTGGGGAGTCTCCAAGACCAGTATTGATGGAAAAATCATCTTCAAGAAGTGTTTGATGACCAGGACCACAACTGTGAGTGAACTGGTGGAAATGCTGTGTAAGGACTTGCAGACCCTGGCCAAGCATCTGTTTGTTGCTGACTGGCAATATAAGCAATGCCAGAGCCTGAAGGAGTCTCTCACAGAGGGGGAACTTCTGGTACAAGCAGACTTTGCCGAAAACTACCACTGCCAGTACCAAGACCAGGTACAATCAGCTCACTGGAGCTATAGTCAAGTTACCGTGCATCCAATTGTGTGTTACTATAAATGTCCAGTTGTTGCCTGTCAGGAAAGAGTGAAAGAATCTGTAGTGATACTATCGCCAGACATGCAACTCAGAAGGGGGAAGCAGCTCCCTGTCCACACTGTGTATGGTGCGGATGGGGCGCTGTTGACTTCGACTGGGGATATCATCGGGCAGTGGAAGGAATACTTTGAGGATCTCCTCAATCACACTGATGCGCCTTCCATAGATGAAGTAGGGCTTGTGGACGAGGGGTATGACTTGCCTATTACAGGGGCTGAGGTCGCCAAGGTGGTTAAAAATCTCTTTGGTGGCCGGGCCCCGGGGGTAGACGAGATTTGCCCTGAGTACCTCAAGGCCCAGGATGTTGTAGGGCTGTCATGGTTGACATGCCTCTGCAACATTGCGTGAAGGTCGGGGCAGTGCCTTTGGCATGGCAAACCGGGATGGTGGTTCCTCTCTTCAAAAAAGGGGACCGGAGGGTGTGCTCCAACTTTAGAAGGATCACACTCCTCAGCCTCCCTGGGAAGGTCTATGCCAAGGTACTGGAGAGGAGAGTCTGCTCGTTGGTCAAACCTCGGATTCAGGAGGAGCAATGTGGTTTTCATCCTGGCCGTGGCACATCGGACAAGCTCTTTACCCTCTTGAGAATCCTCGAGAGTTCTTGGGAGTTTGCCCAACCAGTTTACATGTGTTTTGTGGACTTGGAGAAGGCATTTGACTGCGTCCCTCGTGTTTTTTTGTGGGGGGTGCTTCAGGAGTACGGGGTATCAGGCTTGTTGTTATGAGCTATTCTGTCTCTGTACAACCATTGTGAGAGTTTGGTTCGTATTGCCAACACTCGATCAGACTCATTCCCAGTGACAGTTGGACTCCGCCAGGGTTGCCCTTTGTCACCGATCCTGTTTATAATTTTTATGGATAGGATTTCTAGGCACAGCCAGGGAATGGAGGGTGTCATGCTTGGTGACCACAGGATCTCATCTCTGTTGTTTGCAGATGATGTTGTCCTGCTGGCTTCATCCAGCAATGACCTACAGTTCTTACTGGGACGGTTTGCCACTGAGTGTGAAGTAGCTGGGTTGAGAATCAGTACCTCCAACTCCAGGGTTGGGCCCCGGAAACCCCATACCGGGCGGTGTACACTGAATCCTTGTTCTAATATTTATCACAAGAGTCTGTTGGATCATTCTTAATCTGGCCCTTCACTCAGGACCAGTTTGTCTTGAGTGACCCTACCAGAGGCAAACTGCCACGGACAACATAGCTCCTGGGATCATTAGGGCATGCAAACCCCCCCACTACAATAAGCTGACGATCCATGAGGGAAATAAATGTAGTAAATTTCTTCAGTCATACTCTGTGCATTTCCTGGCAACTACTCCTGCCGGAAAATGCCTCCATCCCAAAGGTCACCTTCTGCTGGTCCAAACATAAAATATTTTTTGCAGGAGACTCAGAGCAAGAATAAATTAAATTACCCTTTATTGTCATTCAACCATACAACCAATCATGTACAGTAGAATGAAATTGTGCTTTATCCTATCTACAGTGTCAATCACAAACACCCCATGTGTAGAATCAGAAGGGCCACTGCCATGCAAGGCGCTGCCACAGATTTCACTCCTCCATTCCATTATTGCTGAGCACCAAGCTGGACGGCAGGAGGTATCGCTTTTATATGGTCTTTGGCATGACCCAGCCGGGATTTGAACCCCTGCCTCCCGGGTGTGGGGTAGATGCTCTACCAACTGAGCCACCACTCCAGTGATACTCTTAACTGTAGCAAATTTTGTGCATTCCAGTCTTTCCATTGTGAAGATAGCAGTGGATACCATTTCTGGCAACTGCAAATTAATCCTACTGGAAAATGCCTCCATCCCAAAGGTCACCTTCTTTTGGTCCAAACATAAAACATTTTTTGCAGGAGAGTCAGAACAAGAATACTGTTAACTGTAGCAAATTTCATGCATTTCAGTCTTTCCACTGTTAAGGTAGCAGTGGGTACCATTTCTGGCAACTGCAAATTAATCCTGCCGGAAAATGCCTCCATCCCAAAGGTCACCTTCTGATGGTCCAAACGTAAAATATTTTTTGCAGGAGAGTCAGGGCAAGAATACTGTTAACTGTAGCAAATGTTATGCATTTTCAGTGTTTCCATTGTGAAGATAGCAGTGGGTACCATTTCCGGCAACTGCAAATTAATCCTGCCGGAAAATGCCTCCATCCCAAAGGTCACCTTCTGATGGTCCAAACATAAAATATTTTTTGCAGGAGAGTCAGGGCAAGAATACTGTTAACTGTAGCAAATGTTATGCATTTCAGTGTTTCCATTGTGAAGATAGCAGTGGGTACCATTTCTGGCAACTGCAAATTCATCCTGCCGGAAAATGCCTCCATCCCAAAGGTCACCTTCTGCTTGTCCAAACATAAAATATTTTTTGCAGGAGAGTCAGGGCAAGAATACTGTTAACTGTAGCAGATGTTATGCATTTCAGTCTTTCCATTGTGAAGATAGCAGTGGGTACCATTTCCGGCAACTGCAAATTAATCCTGCCGGAAAATGCCTCCATCCCAAAGGTCACCTTCTGCTTGTCCAAACATAAAATATTTTTTGCAGGAGTGTCGGGCCAAGAATACTGTTAACTGTAGCAAATGTTATGCATTTCAGTCTTTCCATTGTTAAGACTGCAGTGGGTACCATTTCTGGCAACTGTAAATTAGTCCTGTCAAATGATGTAGCATTTCAATAAAAGGAAAGTCAGTTTATAAATAGGCTACACTTAAATTATCCTATCTTGTCATCAGAAGAAAGTCATTAAACATATAGAAAGGCATATTATATTTGTAATGAAGTATATATTTATTATCAAATAACCTTTTTTGATAAATTAATTATGTACACTACCGTTCAAAAGTTTGGGGTCACTTAGAAATTTCCTTATTTTTGAAAGAAAAGCACTGTTTTTTTTCAATGAAGATAACTTTAAACTAATCAGAAATACACTCTAATATCTAATATACATTGCTAATGTGGTAAATGACTATTCTAGCTGCAAATGTCTGGTTTTTGGTGCAATATCTACATAGGTGTATAGAGGCCCATTTCCAGCAACTATCACTCCAGTGTTCTAATGGTACAATGTGTTTGCTCATTGCGTCAGAAGGCTAATGGATGATTAGAAAACCCTTGTGCAATCATGTTAGCACAGTTGAAAACAGTTTAGCTGGTTAGAGAAGCTATAAAACTGACCTTGCATTGAGCAGTTTGATTATCTGGAAAAAATTATTATTTCAAATACAAATCATTATTTCTAACCTTGTCAATGTCTTGACTGTATTTTCTATTCATTTTACAACTCATGATGGTAAATAAGTGTGACTTTTCATGGAAAACACAAAATAATTGTCTGGGTGACCCCAAACTTTTGAACGGTAGTGTACATTGTCTATTTTTTACTTTTCGTATTTTATTTCTGCAAAAATAAATATGGCTAAATGGAATAAGAAGTGCATCACTGCTGTCTTTTAGGTATTACAATAATAAGAGGTCAAGTCAATTGCAAAGTAAATGGTTTTCAGCAGGCTACAATACAGAACCTTTAAACAAAAACTCTGAAGGCTTTGGTCTCTAGCAATATGGAAGTGATTTTAATCACATTTTATGGCAAATATAGGCAGGCATGGTCTTGGTCTTTGGGCCCCTAGGAGACTTTATAGCTATAATACTACATGTTTAGTGTCGCCTAATCACTTGAATTAATGTAGAAAGAATTGTGGGTGTGACAGAAGAATTGATATGGATTTATTTTTGTATTAATATGTGAAATTCCGAAGGAAAGTGCATAACAAAGACACATGACATTGACAAAGGGTCATGTTGGATATGAAGGGAGAAAGAGGACATAAAGCACACAAGCCTGTTTAAAGCTACACCTGCAAGACCAGAAGTGAAAGGGTTTTAACAGTTTGTTCCATTTTAGCAGCACACTGTGAAGGTAACACATGTAGCACTATCATATTCAGCTCTCAGAATCAGTAATTCGTTCTCTAACTGTGGGTTACTTCCTGCATACACTTTTTCTTGAAAAAATTTTATTTTACGTTCCAATTGGACTCTCTCCTCTCGAGTCTTCTTAGATTTTGAACCTGTATAACTAATAATATGCCCCCTTATAAAAGCTTTGAAAGCCTCCCACTTTATACATGCTGATGTTTGTGTAGTATTGATATCAAAGAACTCATCTATCTGTTTTTCTATGTACTTAACAAATTCCTCATCCTGAAGCCATTTATGCTGAAAATGCCACCTACCTGGATCCTTTGTCAATTTCTTATCTACATATATTAGATAGCAGGGTGCATGATCAGAGATCACGATGTTATCATAGAAACAGTTTTGAATTTTGGACCTTAATTCTATGGAGATCAAAAAATAGTCAATACGTGAGAATGTCATATAGGTATTAGAATAACAAGAATAGGCTTTGACTTGTGGTTTCATTTCTCTCCATATATCTAGCAATCTCAATTCTTTCATAAAATGATTAATGGTCATCCTGCATCCATTGTGCATACAGTCCAGTCCTGTTGATCTATCTATACTGGGATTCAATGTACAATTAAAATCCCCTATTATATGTTGCCCTGTAAGTGATGATAAAGTAAGAAATAAATTAACAAAGAAGTTTTGATCATCAGTATTGGGACCGTATAAGTTCACCAGATTTATATTTTCTAATAACAAAGATCCTTGAATGATTAGATATCTTCCTAATTTGTCTCCAATTACATTTTTCACTTGAAATGGGACTGTTTTATGTATGAGAGTCATAACTCCCCTGGCTCGGGATGAAAATGATGAGGTGAACACATTTCCTTGCCATCTTCTCCTAATTCTTTTTACATCCTCCTCTATTAGATGAGTTTCTTGTAAAAACACAATTTTTGAATCTACACTACCGTTCAAAAGTTTGGGGTCACCCAGACAATTATTTTGTGTTTTCCATGAAAAGTCACACTTATTTACCACCATGAGTTGTAAAATGAATAGAAAATATAGTCAAGACATTGACAAGGTTAGAAATAATGATTTGTATTTGAAATAATAATTTTTCCTTCAAACTTTGCTTTAGTCAAAGAATCCTCCATTTGCAGCAATTACAGCATTGCAGACCTAACATGATTGCACAAGGGTTTTCTAATCATCCATTATCCTTCTGACACAATGAGCAAACACATTGTACCATTAGAACACTGGAGTGATAGTTGCTGGAAATGGGCCTCTATACACCTATGTAGATATTACACCAAAAACCAGACATTTGCAGCTAGAATAGTCATTTACCACATTAGCAATGTATAGGGTGTATTTCTGATTAGTTTAAAGTTATCTTCATTGAAAAAAAGTGCTTTTCTTTATAAAATAAGGAAATTTCTAAGTGACCCCAAACTTTTGAACGGTAGTGTATGTCTTTTATTTTATTCATAACTTGTTTAAGTTTTTTTTAGATTTTGTAGACCTCTGCAATTCCATGAAATTAAATTAAGATTAACGCTTTGATCTATGATCAATAAGGAGTTTGAGATTACCTTGCAATATAAACATGCTCATACAGAGAAGCAAAAACATGGATGGTTGAACATTCATCCTACAAACTACACAAAAACAAATTCCCTTTCCCCACATTCGTGGTAATCCCCCCAAAATCAAAAAAATTCCGTCTCCCGTTATAGCTAGTGACTGTTCCACACCTGCGAGGATCAGTCAAACCACTCTCTCTTTCTCCTCTCAATCACCCTGATTCTACTGCTTTTTTTAATGGCATTAACTCTCTTCTGTAGTTTTTCCAACATAACTTCAAAGTTTTATAGCAACTTTGTACATCATAGCTTTTTTTTATTATTATTATATAATACAATCTGTATTTTGTAGACATGTTGTACGTTTCAGATCAACCAGATGCCTGTACAAATGCTTAAATGTTCTACCTTTATCATGTTCATGCTTAGCTCCAACCAGTCTCCTTTTGGATCTGCTTAATGAGCTCCTGCGCCTCTTGAGGGGTCTTGAAGGTGTGGGTTCTGCCCTTATATGTGACCAGCAGTCTTGCCGGATGAATCACTCCGTGACGAATCCCGAGGTTGTGCAGCTCTTTACGGGCGGGATCAAACTGCCTCCTTAATTGTTGAATTCCTGTGGCCAAATCTGGGTAGAACCGCACCTGTTGATCCTGGTATTTAATTTCTCCTTTAGCTCGCGCCGCGTTGGTGACCGTCATCTTGTCTCTGTAGCTGAGGAACTTCATAATCAGCGTCCTCGGTGGTGTCTTATTATCTCTCGGTGGGCCGATTCGGTGAGCGCTCTCTAAGACAACCGATGACTGCAGGTCCGCGTTGTTCAGCGCTTCTGGAATCCACTTTTCCAAAAAGGAACATGGGTCCTGTCCCTCCGCTCCCTCCGGGAGACCCACCAGCCTCAAATTATTCCGTCGCAAACGGGATTCTAAGTCCAGGACGTTATCTTCCAGACGTTTACATTTTAATTCCAGTGTTTGCACCTTTGATTGTAGGCTGGTGACGTCATCTTCAGCGCTTGAGATTCGGAGCTCCGCCTGCGATACTCGTTCCATACAGTCGCTTATTTCTTTTCTCATTCCTTCTATCGCTGCTATAATCCCATCAATTTTAGACAAAAAGTCTGCTCTCATGGAGCTGATGGCAGCAAGCACCGCATTTGTCCCCTCCTCAGCAGTTACCGCTCCGCCGCTGGCTCCCTTCTCCGCCATAGTCTCTGGAGATTTTTCTGCTTCGTCACGAGCGTGGAAGTCTGTTAGTTTGGATTGTTTTGTCGAATCACTTTTTCCTCCGCCTAATTTCCCAGCCTTAGTCTTTACCATATCTGCGCCTAAACGCTGGGATAGGTTTTTGTTCCAATTAAGAGAGTTTTAGCCTACTTTTTATTTTTAGGAGCAGAGCAGTGTGAAACACGTCTTCCTACATGGCCGCCATAACCGGAAGTCACACATGTAGCACTATCAGTCCAACACAGAAATAAGCTAGCTACAATGCAAATCTTGTTTGAGCATAAAATACTTCTTACACGAATGATACTAATAAATGTGAAGATGAAAATATATGCAATTTCTGGGGGGGAAAAATGCAGGAAAATGCATCTGCTGTAGCGCCCATAATGGTAACATTATGTAGCTCACATATTTCACTGCAGAGACCCAAGCATAGAAGGACTTTAAGCTTGCAGTGTGTATTGACATCACGCCTCAGATGGACAATGAGTCTGGACCACCTGCGGACTTGGGAGGAAGTCAGAGGATCTGGAGCGTGAGCCTGAAAGGACTGTCTGACCTCCTGGGGTCAGACAGAAGAGCAAAGAGGACTTTTGAAGTGATTAAGTGTAAATAGAAGGATGTGACTTGATTGTGTGATTCTGTGTTGATGTGTGGGTATAAATGTATGTGGGTTTACCGCAGCTCTTCCTCTTTTTTCCTGACTGAGAGAGAGAGAGCTGGGGAGTTGAGATGAATAAACCATACTGAGAAATTATCCAGTCTCATCATTTCATGATCCCCACATTGGTGACCAAGATGTACGATGCCGGGAGAACGTTATCCTGACCCAGATTCACCGGAGACCGACCGCACGAGCACAGGCTCGATTAAGCTCCCCGAGTTCTGGCAAGACGACCCGCACTCATGGTTCCAGCACGCGGAATCGCGGTTCGTGCTTGGGGGGAATATCAGCAGATGACATCAAGTTTCATAATGTCATTGCAAGACTCGACAGCCACACAGCTCGATGTGTGCGGAGCCTGGTGCAGCAGCCGCCCGCTGCTGGCAAGTACAACGCGCTGAAAGCCGCCCTCATCGAGAGTTTTGTGCCATCAGCCGAGGTGAGGGCCAGGCAGCTTCTGGACCTGCGCAACAGAGGAGGACGCAGAGCGACCGACCTCATGGAGGACATGCTGCAGCTGATCGGGACAGACAACGATGCGTTTCTGTTCAAACACATCTTCTCGAGGACCCTCCCAGCACACATGAGAGGTACCCTGTCTGGCATGAGGTGTGTGAACCAGCAAGACTTCCGCGCGCTGGCCAGGGAAGCGCAGCGGCTCCTCGACGCCTGCGACGAGCAGGAGACTTCCGTGGCAGCAGCAGACCTCGGCGCGGCGGCCGGAGGCAGGGAGGAGCCGGAGGCAGCAGGAGCAACCCCAGTGACGACGGCAGCGGCGCGGTCCCGAGGCAGAGGAGGGGACGACCTCTGTTTTTACCATCGACACTTCGCTGAGAAGGCGCACAGATGCATCCCGCCGTGCAGTTTCAAGAAACAGGGAAACGCCCGGGCCGGGGGTCGTTAGCAGCTTCGACTCTCGGTGAACAGAACAAGCTGCTTTATCTAACAGACGCGGGCTCCGGGCGGCAATTCCTCGTGGACACCGGAGCCCAGAGGAGTTTCATCACCGCGACCTATGCGGATCGTGTGGCGGGGCCCCGCGGAGACGGAGCAACGGCGGCGAACGGCTCGTCGATCAAAACGTTCGGGGAAAGGACTCTACGCCTGTCCTTGCACGGCCGCACCTATGAATGGACCTTCATAGTAGCGGCGGTGAGTTTCAACATGTTAGGCGCTGACTTTTTGTGCTCACATGGCTTGTTAGTGGATCTGGTTAATAGACGCCTGGTAAATGCACTCTCCTTTTGTTCTATCCCTTGTGCAGCTCGAGTGTCCCCGCCGCCAGTACAGACCAACGTCGCCACAGCAGGCGGTAAGTTTCACACCCTTCTAACCCAGTTCCCAGCACTCACAGTTCCCACGTTTTTAGCTAAGGTGGCGAAGCACGGGGTGGAACACTTTATCACCACACGTGGCCCACCAGTTTTAGCGAAAGCTCGGCGCTTGGATGCAGCTAAGCTCTCCATAGCGCGCGAGGAGTTCGCCAACCTGGAAAGGTTGGGCATAACTCGCCGCTCGAAGACGGGACAATATTTTAGTCGCCAGTGCCTCCGAGGAGGAACACGAAAAACACCTCACCACGGTTTTTCAGAGGTTGGGAACGCACGGGTTGATAATCAACCCAGCCAAGTGCCATTTTGGCGTAGCACAAATTGATTTTTTAGGACACCACGTCTCCCCAGAGGGAGCAATCCCTCTGCCGGCCAAAGTACGTGCAGTGGCGGAGTTTCCCCAGCCACAAACGGTCAAAGCGTTGGAAGAGTTTTTAGGAATGGTAAATTTTTATAACCATTTCATACCCCACGCAGCGCAGCTTATGCAACCGTTATACGCCGCGCTTAAAAAGCAGAAGCCCTCCAATGTGATCGAGTGGTCCCCGGAGCGGGAGCGCGCATTCACAGAGGTTAAAAAAGCACTGGCAGACGCAGCACTGCTGGCTCACCCAGACCCATCAGCCCGCATAGCGCTAACCACCGACACGTCAGATGTGGCCATAGGGGCCGTGGTAGAGCAGCAAGTCGCCGGGGTTTGGCAACCGCTCGCTTTTTTCAGCAGGTCCTTGCGCGATGCTGAGCGGAAATACAGCGCATTTGACAGGGAGCTGCTAGCGCTCCACCTGGCCATTCGCCATTTCCAGTTCTGGCTGGAGGGGCGACGTTTCACCGCGTTTGTCGACCGCAAACCGCTCACTTTTGCAATGTCCAAAATTTCAGAACCGTGGTCAGGACGGCAGCAGAGACAGCTGGCCGCAATTTCGGAATTTACCACCGATATTCAGCACGTAGCCGGTAAACTCAACATAGTAGCGGACTGTCTCTCACGCGCGGTAACAGCGCCTGTCAGCACGGAAGCGGGTTGTACTACTGCAGACGCGGGGCGGGGTAACAGCGCGGACGTGCACGCGGCCCCTGTTCACGTGGGGATAGATTATGCAGCCATGGCAGCGGAGCAGAGCGGAGATGCAGACGTGCACGCGCTCCTGTCTGGACCAACAGGGTTAAGGCTGGAGAGCAAAAGTTTACAAACCGGTTCGCCCCCTCTAATCTGCGACGTATCCACCGGGCAAGGTCGCCAGGTGGTACCAGCCGCGTGGCGCCGTCGCGTTTTTGACACGGTGCACTCCCTGGCGCACCCGGGAGTACGCGCTTCGGTGAAAATGGTAGCGGAGAAGTTTGTTTGGCCGAGCCTGTCCAAGCACGTGAAAGAGTGGGCGAAAGCCTGCATGGCTTGCCAGCGGGCCAAAGTCCACAGGCACACGAAGGCCCCTTTAGAACCGTTCCACATTCCGGCTAAGAGATTCGATCATGTGCACGTAGACCTAGTGGGCCCCCTGCCGCCGTCACAAGGGTTCACACAAATTCTTGACAATGGTGGACCGAACCACACGTTGGCCGGAAGTGGTCCCGTTAACGTCGACCACAGCGGCAAAGGTGGCTCGCGCTTTTTTAACAGCCTGGGTAGCGCGGTTCGGGGTTCCGTCGGATATTATGTCTGATAGGGGGCCTCAATTTGTGTCGGAACTGTGGTCAGCAATGGCCAGCGGCTTAGGAGCGGCAGTCCACCGCACTACCGCTTATCACCCACAGGCCAACGGTTTATGCGAGCGT
The DNA here is from genome assembly GCA_020510985.1 of Pholidichthys leucotaenia. Lineage (NCBI taxonomy): Eukaryota > Metazoa > Chordata > Actinopteri > Cichliformes > Pholidichthyidae > Pholidichthys > Pholidichthys leucotaenia. Next base: position 362,812,064 of record CM035839.1, on the reverse strand, counting down.
TTTCACAGGTCTTTGAAGGCAGCCCTCAGAGCGTCGCTCACGGATGCAGATTGGGTAAACAAACTACCATGGGTTTTATTGGGGTTGCGTTCGGCACCCAAAGAGGACTTAGATGCCTCACCCGCAGAATTGGTTTTTGCGCAACCTCTCAGGCTGCCCGGCGAGTTCCTACCAGACCATGCGGCACCAGGGCGCCCCCCGGTGCGGGGACCTCTGATTGGCACGGGAGCAGAAATGCTCCCGGGCCCCGCTCATCACACTTTTCCGCGTGTTTTTGTTCCCAAGGCTTTACAAAACGCTGAATTTGTTTTTGTCGGGCACGACGCTCAGCGACACAGTCTCCGCCCACCATATGACGGTCCATTTCGAGTGCTGGAAACCGGGGAGAAATATTTTGTGCTAGATTTGGGGGGCAGGAAAGAAACAATCAGTATTGATAGATTAAAGCCTGCCTTTGTGTTGCATGACGAATCTGTACGACCGGCGAGGACGCCTCGACGCGGCAGACCACCCAGGGAACGGCCCCTGGAGCCCCCGCAGGGGACAAATAACCTTTCTCCCCCTCATTCCACAGATTCGCCGCAAGACGGCACAACACAGGCTGTGAAACCTGCGTACAGCAAGTTTGGGAGGAGGTTGAAGCCCAGACTACGGGCAGAGTGATGTGTGTTTCAATCAAACTGTGTAGGCCGTGCTGTAAATTCCGCAGGTGGGGGGTGACATATGCTGTATTGCCATTAGGATAAGGTTATCGGGTGTGTCCATTCTTTGGCGTTTGGGGGGGAGTGATGTAGCGCCCATAATGGTAACATTATGTAGCTCACATATTTCACTGCAGAGACCCAAGCATAGAAGGACTTTAAGCTTGCGGTGTGTATTGACATCACGCCTCAGATGGACAATGAGTCTGGACCACCTGCGGACTTGGGAGGAAGTCAGAGGATCTGGAGCGTGAGCCTGAAAGGACTGTCTGACCTCCTGGGGTCAGACAGAAGAGCAAAGAGGACTTTTGAAGTGATTAAGTGTAAATAGAAGGATGTGACTTGATTGTGTTATTCTGTGTTGATGTGTGGGTATAAATGTATGTGGGTTTACCGCAGCTCTTCCTTTTTTTTCCTGACTGAGAGAGAGAGAGCTGGGGAGTTGAGATGAATAAACCATACTGAGAAATTATCCAGTCTCATCATTTCATGATCCCCACACTGCCCCAAAGGTCAGTCATCTCCACAGTCCTGCCCTGACTCTCCTGCAAAAAATGTTTGTTTGGACCAACAGAAGGTGAGTTTTAGGATGGAGGCATTTTCCAGCAGGAGTAGTTGTCAGGAAATGCATAGCGTATGATTGAAGACATTTACTACATTTATTAGCTTCAATCATCATAATTTCATTCTGATTGCAACAGAATTTTACACCGGGGAAAATTCAGGTAAGTTTTTTGGGGGGTTCTTTCCTTGGCATGTTTGACTTTACTTCCTCTAAAAGTACATGTCTAAAAGTACTATACTGAATACTGTCTCAGATTTTTTTAGCAGTGATCTGAAGGCTGGCTTTTATTTTGACAGATCACACTGTGGTTGAGCTATTGTCAGTTTTGATTATAATTCCAACCTTTTTACTTTATAGTGCTTATTAAATATCATTTGTCTCATGTTTGTGTGTTAAGGCTTTATAAAAGTTCTCCTGTCTGTGTACAGCTGCACACAGTCTCTGTTCTGCTACATCTGCAACATGTCAAAAATGTCATCAGTTCAATTAATACATAAATAAATGCATGCATACTGGATCTTGTAGGTTCATGATTAAAAGCGAATCTATTGGGCATCTTACATGAAAATTAAACTGACAGGTAATAATAATATGCCAGAATTTTTACAAACCTAAGTGGCTGATAATGAGAAAAATATGATAATAAATTTAAAGTCTCATCCAACACACACACATATCAAGACAAATCCCCCTTACAAAGAAGTTCATCTAGTTGAATAAATCCACACTCAGACACCAGCTGGAATTAACACATTTTATTGGAAAGCTGACTCAGCAATGAACAATATATGAAAACCCCCTTTGAAACACTAAAATGTCTGGCGAATAAACATAATTTAAAGCCCATTTACCAGCCTGGCTGTCGGGTTATATTTTAGAGTTGGTGGTATCAGAATCAGAATCAGCTTTATTGGCCAAGTATGCACAACACATACAAGGAATTTGACTTTGGCTAAAAATTTGCTCTCTCTATTACAGCGACACTCCTTAGATGCGCATTGTCGCACACGGTCGCGTGCCAGTCCCACCCATTTCCGCGTGTCTGTGACAGTGGGATGCAATTCTCGGCAAGAGAGCAGAACTCGGCATGACAGGACACACCCCGATTTATGCTGTGTTGAGTTTTAGGAACACACCATACTTTTTACTTTTTCCTTTGGTTTAACATGACGGCTGAACACACACGCAGATTGGCAGGCTCTGCAAGTTCTTCTCTTAAATCTCCTTTTAACCCTTCTCAACCTGTATCTTTTAGACCTTCTTTTTCCACAAAACAGACTCAACCACCACTGGGACACTGGATAGTTGGTGCTGTTTTAACTGTCTGTCTACTTCTACTATCAATGCGGCAGCACCTCACAATTGAAAACCACAATGCTGTGGTCACCCACCAGCAACATCTGTTAAACTCTACATTTCTGGAAAATGGCTGGGCCCGGATGCTTCCTGCAAAATAGGTACAAGTAAGCCCTGGAAGGACAGCTTCGGGGTCTATCTACCGAGCAGCGGGAGATGTGGAGGTGAACCCAGGCCCACAGCCTTTGGACAATGGAAAACCGATTGAGCTGGTGCAGCCAGTCCAACAATCATTGCTAAACTGTTCAACCTGGTCGCCAGAGCTAGCCGAACAACTGCAAATAAACTGAAAAACTGGGATGCTGCATGACAATTTCAGCAATTCTGGCCAACCTGGCCCCTGCAGCCAACACAGCAGCTAAAGTGGCCAACTCGGAAACCACAGCTAAACTGTTTACAATTGAATCCACAGCACATGGTCCCTCCAAACACCAATACTGTCATGAATTGCCAGGCAGGGCAGGAATGGAGACCCAGGTGCTGAAGTGTGAGTTGCCAAAGTTTAATGAAACACAAAGTCCAAACACACACAAAAACTTACAAGGCTGGGAGGAACAGGCTGGAATACATGGAGGTTGAGGCATGTAGGAATGCCAGATAAACAGGCTAGATGTGGAGCTCACAACTGCAGACAAAGTGAACAAATAAAGCGTGGGACACACACCAGGATTCAAAGTGAAGGATGTCGCTCCAAGCTACAGAGCGGCGTCCCTTAAATAGGACACAGAGAGAATAACCAAATGATTGACAGGTGTGGGAAACAGGAGAGAGGATAATTAGTTCAAAATACAGACAGCTGTGAGAACCGTGAACTTGAACTAACAGAGGAAGTAAATACAGAATGCTATCAAAATAAAAGCATAGAAGGAATAATGTCAGAGGTACATGTGAACTGTTATAGAACAAGATTCAAACCAAATTCTACAATACTGCAAAATGCCCAAGTTACAAAACGGAAAACTGAAGGCAAAGGCGGAGAAGGCACATGGCAGAATACAGGAGAATATACTTTGAAATACAAAATAAACCTAGACACAGGATATCAATAACTAGACTCAGATAATGGGACAACTCAAAACAAACTGAGAAGAGGGCCAACTCAGATAACAAAATACAGATAAACCAAACTCTAATAGAAGATAAACCCGAGATAAGGAAAATACAGAAACTAATCAGGAATAACTGAAAGCGTGAGCATGGTTCTCTCACCGTGCTCAGTGTCATGACAAATTCAGCAACAGCGGCTGTTTCTGCAGACCCACAATATGATACTTTTTTCTCATACTGTAAGTTTCAGCCTTTTTCATTTTAATTTGCAACTTTTCATTCTTAAACTTGAGATTCCTTGTAAAATTTAAAATGTTTCTTATCATTAATAGAAAAAATCTATTTACCTATTTATTTATGTAAGATATGTACTGTATGTACGTGTGTGTGTGTGTGTGTGTGTGAGCCACAGGAGTAAATGTTGTGTGGAAAAAACATGTTTATATACATCACTATGTTACCTATAGTTGCATTTTTCTAATTCATAATTATTTATTACACCAACAGTCATGAATTAAAAATTATTGACTGACTGAATGCAAGAAAAGCAAAAAAAAAAAAAAATAAATCCATAATATTATTATGCCTGTGTCTTCAAGTTAGGCTTACTATCCTTATCACCCTCTAAACAGAAGTGCCCCCAATAAACAGCGGTGTATGATGGTGCTTGTGTAGCGGACTTGAAACGGTTATCTGCGTCTGTGTTGTGTTGTGTAGGGAAATAACTCCAACAGTGGGTTCACAGCTGGCACTTCATTCTAATAAAGACAGGGATTAATCAGTGGGGCGCACACACAGCAGCAGCACACTCTCGTCCCGTCTGTGCAAGGTCCACACAGTTGGGTTTTTTTTAACATGTGATGCATTACAAAACTATATATTAACAAAATACATCCCAAAATTCAAACCAAAAACACAGTAAAACTGAAATAAATAAAAATCAAATAAACACAACTGTACTCAGAAGCATCAATAAATAAAGACACACTCAGACAGTTACATATAAAAATAAAAACTAAAAGAAAGTATAAAGTGACTCAAACTATTATTGTAAGTGCAGCTTCAAATAAAACTCACATTATAACATTTTTAACATGAAACATACCTACCATACATACGTACAGCAGCACACTCTCGTCCCATCTTAATGCAAAAGGAAAAAAATTGGCCTCTGAGCGGACACGACGACAAAACAGCAATAAAAGTGATATTTTTCTGCTCTGAAGTTACTAAGCCTTAATGAAAATCTTTCTGCAGTGTAATACAGTTATTAATAAGCACTTATTACAGCAAAGAAGACAAAGTTTAAACTTAAAAACTCATTAGAGAGAGGAGAGCTACACACACCCATATATAAATAAAGTTGAATTGAATTACTTGTGCAGGATCCACGCACTTTTTGCCGGGAAAACCCCTGCATTCACAATGAGCCCATTTCCTGTGTCCCACTAATTATGACCAAGTAACAACAAGGAAAATTGGAACCTCTAAATTATAAATTTGTTCCACTGACTCAAAATGAACTACATTATTAATATTGTCACTTTACTATAGTTTTGAAGAAGTTCACTTAAAAATAAACTTAATAAACATAATGCCTCAGCTACACTTAATAACCTTCCTGCAGTTGATCACCATCTCCTTCGTCTCCTCCACATTAAGGTGAAGATTATGTAATCTGCACCATGCTGTTAGCTGGTCCACCTCCTTTCTGTACGCAGACTCATTGTTTTCATTAATCAGACCAACTACTGTCATATCATCAGCAAATGTAATGATGTGATTAGTGCTGAATGTGGCAGTACAGTCGTGAATGAGCAGGCTAAACAGCAGGGGGCTCAAGACACAGCCCTGAGTAGATCCTGTACTCACAGTTCTGACGTTTGAGATAGAACTGTCCTCCTTGACTCTCTGCTGCCTCTGCATCAGGAAGTTGAGAATCCAGCCACATGTGCTAGGGTCCACTCCCAGCAACCGTAGTTTTACCACCAACTGCCTTGGAATGATGGTATTAAATGCAAAGAAGTCAATGAAGAGGAGCGTAACATAGGTATTCCTCTCCTCCAGATGTGATAGGTGAGTGTTATATATTAATTATGATTATTATTACTAGTACATAGCTGTGCATACCCGTCCATGCCCATAGAAACCAAGTATAAGGAGATATTTCTGCATGCCCGTTGCTGAAGGGTCTCCTCCTGTCTCAGACAGCTGTGTTGTTCACAGTCATGCCTGCGGCGTACTGGTGGAACCTGAGGTGTTTCATGGTCATGGCATCCTTTCTGACGTGCAGCAGTTTTCCTCATTCTATTGCTCTCCATCTGGTGGGTCTTTGTCTTCTTCGTTCAGACCACTGTGTTATATCTGATAAATGACCAGGCAGGAGGCGAGTCTTCATGCAGCAACTAACTCACTTTATTATGTGAACTTGAGTTTATATACAGAGTGGGCCGTGCCCACCTGACGTCACCCTGTGGGTGGGCACGGCATCCCAGACACACACACTCTCATACATAACATTCCTCCCCCTTTAGAAAAATGCAAAACCACACACACCATTGTAACCTCCCAAATTTAGAAACCCGAATCACGCACTAAGAACAAGGAGAATAATATACTGTCATGAACATCCTATCACATTCACACAAAACAACTAAACTGGACCTTGTCTCTTGAAAAATACAACATAATCCCATATTACTCACATTCACACCAGCAGCAAATATATACAAGCAATACACCTTCTCACATATTGTTATGGTCTGTGCGCTGATATTGTCCGCGCTCGGATCATGCAGTATTTTCCTCCTGTTTCTGTTAGTTTCCTTATGGCCTTCCGGGCTCTTATTTTACTGTATTTAATATTAAATAATAATAAATATTAATATTGTTCTTATTGTACTGTGGGTGTTTATATATCTACATACTGTATTTATTCCATCTAGCTACAATGCTCCGCACTGTGTGTTTATATACTCATATATTTATTCCATCCAGCTGCAATGCTCTGCACTGTGTCTGTGTGTATATATATATATATTTATAGTAATATGTACATATGTATATTAGCTGCTCTTGCTTTTTTTTCTTGCCTTCTGATTGTTGCTCTGAGTGTTGCTATCCCTGTGCTGTTGCAATCCTGGAATTTCCCCATTGTGGGACGAATAAAGGCTTATCTTATCTTATCTTATCTTATTTTGACAGCGTCTCTGCGGGGCTTCCGGCTGTCAGAGCTGAGCTGCGCAGTGACAGCTGGATTACATTCCAATGATTATGCTCATTATCTGTTTAATCCTCTAAGCCCTATTTAAGGGAGCAGCCGTGGTTACTCGGGGCTGCGACCTCACACACGCGTAACGTTGGTCTCCCTAACGTTCGGCTGGAGTCCCTATGCCCGGCTCCAGTCTCCCTCTTGATCTTCACGTTCTCAGTAAGTTTATTCCTTAGTCCGAGTGTTTCTTCATTGTGTCTAAGCCGAAGTTCTTGTTTGTGTTTTTTTCCCCATGTGGCTCATTATTTTGTAATCGTCATCTTTCACTAATAAATATGCAAACTCATTGGCTGCCTATAGTGTCTCATTAATGGCCCGCAAGGGCCATTCCTTGACAGTAGGTCGCAGCCAAAACGAGACGCCGGTGACCGTGAGTTTGCACTGTTGGGCTTGAGTTTTTCCCCTTCTCTGGGTGCCAGTATTTTTTGATATACTATGTCAGCATTAGAGCGTGGGTTTTGCCCCGAGTGGTTGTGGGAGATTGATGGTTACCTGGCCAACGCCTGTCTCCTTATGCCCACCTACGCTGCATGTGAGCACCTGGATCTCGCACAGAGGATGTTATTAAAATATCATCTGACCTCCTTTCTGGAAGGAAAGGAGAGAGTGGCTTTGATAGTGGCACTACGGGGACAAATAGAGAAGGCGGCCAAGGAGCCTTGGCCTTCCCTCCGGGACACGGTCGTCCCGATGAGGGAGAAGATCCATGGACTGGAGGGAAACTCCTGCAGGAAGCTGACGGTGAGGCATCCCTGCTCCTCTCCTCGGGATCCAGTTCCTGTCACCCATCCAGTCCAGGAGTTTGCATCACCCAAGTGCCATTCCCAGCGGAGGAGGACGTCAGCCGGGATTCCCTCGGTGGAGACTCAGCGGGCAGCTGTGGTCATCCAAGACCGTGTGGCTGCGGCTCGTTCTGCCTCCCATCCTACCCAGATTATTAAGCATGTGACGGCAGCAGTCAGACTGGTGGAGAGGAATCCCGAACTCTATGATTACCCCGAGTATGCTGACCTGCTCGCTGCTGTTTCTGCGCAGGAGCAGCATTTCCCTGACCTCACCTTCGCCTCACCCTCTGCCAGTAAACGTCGTCACCATGCTCGAATCAAGCCTCAGCGAGATCCCCTTCCAGTTCCAGTTCCAGGTAGCTGCATGAACTCTGTCTTCCAGCCAGCTGCTGTGAGCTCCACGAGTCCGACTCTGGCTATCCCCGTTCCTGATCCTGGGGGAGTGGCTCCTCTTCATCCTCCCGGGGGGCTCACCATCACCACCCAAAGGGGGGAGGAGAAAACCAAGCCCACCGCAGCAGCTTCCATCGGTCCTCCGCGGATCAGGCAAGTGTCTTTTCATTCTTTTCCTTCACTGGGTGAATTGTCTTGTTTGATCCCTGGGGGTGGAGTTCGGGGCTCACAGTCCCCCGAGCTCCCTCCATCTGCTGCAATTATTAATTGTGAACCTGCTACCTCTGTGTATCCTTCCCCTGAGCCTTCCCCGGTGCCAGGACTACACCGCCAGACGAGGAAGGAGCCTGCGGCCCTGGAGAGCCTGGTTCCAGCCCCGCAGCCATGTTACAAGCAGAGGAGGAGGGCGGACTGCCATTTGGAGCCTGCGCCGATGACTAAGTGTCCCCGGGTCTCCATGGAGGAATGGTCTGACCCAGCAGGCCACGGATCCCCTGCCACCACGCCGTGCAGGCTTTCTGCGTGGACGTCAGTGCCAGGGAATCCCCAGACTATGGAGACCATCATGCCTGCTGTGGAACCCGCCGCGGTGGAGTGGGAACCAGAAGTGGACCTTCAGCTCGTAGAACCTGGAGCATCGAAGTCCTGGGCAGCGGTAGAACCTGAGATCAGGCAAGTGCTCTATTTTGTCTTCCTTTTTTCTATTCTGGAGCATTATTGCCTGTCTCTCGGGGAGACGAGCCGGGTGCAACTGTCCACTGCATCCAAGCTTGTCTCGCCGGGCTCTGCCGCTGCCGGTGATTCTGATCCCGGTTTCTGTTCTTCGTCTGAGTCTTCTCCCAGGGTCACCGGTGACGAGCCCGTTCCGGTCGTCGCCTTGGAGGTTCCGGGTTCATGTCTGGAGGTCGTTCCTGGTGCTGCACCGGCCCAGTCGGGGTCCGTCGTGGGTGCGACTTTGACCCAATCGGGGTCCGCCGTGGATGCTGTTCCGGCCCAATCGGGGTCCGTCGTGGGTGCAGCATGGTTCCGCTTGGGTTCTAACAAATGCACAGTGCCAGTTCGTGTGGAGTTTGGAGAAGGAGCTGCAGATCGTCTGCCGATTGACGCTGGACTGGTCCGTCATCCTTTCCCCGTTCCCTTTTTCCCTCCACCGGGTGCCGTGGGGGTTCCCTGTATTCGGCTCGGCTTTCCCCTGCTTTCCCTTGCGGTAGGGAGGCCGCCTCCGAGTTCTCCCCTGCGGTCCTGGTAGCCTGATGACGCGGGTCGGCAGCCTGGGAAACTGTTTCGCCGGTTCGGCATTCTGGGTCGGCCGCCTGATGGACTCGACTCTTTGTTCAGCGACCTTGTCCAGCCACCAGAGATACTGTTTCTCCAGGCCTGGGACTGGGGTAGACCACCCGAACTTGTTCTTTTCCCCCTGATAGCGATCTGGATGCAGGTAGACCTCCCAAACTATTTGTTTTTGTTTCATTGTGCTCTGCCTGCCGTCATCCCTGTGGTTTTTTTTTTTTGTTTGGTTTTTTTTTGCTGTCCTCTGTAATTTTAGGGATGCTCTTGTGTTTTGTCTATGGTCTCTGTTGAACTATTTGTATATCACCGTTCTTTAGCATGTTTTTTTTTTGTTCCCGTTTTTCTGGTATTTTTAGGGTACGTTGTATGGTGCCTGTATTTCTGTTTGTTGAGAGATGGTTTTTTTCCCTCCTCTACTGTTTGAGAGAATCTCTTTTGTTGCCTTGCCTGTAATTCAGGGTCATTATGTACAGTATTGTATCGCTGCATTGTAGCATCCTTTGTTCTGTTTATATATTTGAGTTTTCCTTCTTCCTCTGTGGGTTGTGAGATTTTTTAATTTTTTTTTTAACCTGTGATGGGACTGTATTTTTAGTGTGTTGCGCTGTTTGTAGCAGTCTGTGGTTTTTTTTTTGTTTGTTTTTTCTCCTGGTGTTACCTGTATTTTCATTTCTTTGTTCCTTTTGTATTTCATCCATACGCAGATTGTGGTACCATGTCCTTATTTTTTTATTTATTTTTTTTTCTGTGTAATCCTGGTCATTTCGAGCTCCTTGTTCCCCTCCTTGGTGTGGTTTTTTTCTTTCTTTCTGTGGTTCTCACCCTCCTGGCCTGTTCCCCCTCCTCCCACCCTGGGTGGGCCTGTGTAGCCTTCTGGGTGGGGGTGGAGGCTTGGATGTTATGTTGCGCCTGGAATGCGCTTTTTTGGGGGGATGGGAGGGTACTGTCATGGTCTATGCGCTGGTATTGTCCGCGCTCGGATCATGTAGTATTTTCCTTCTGTTTCTGTTAGTTTCCTTATGGCCTTCCGGGCTCTTATTTTGACAGCGTCTCTGCGGGGCTTCCGGCTGTCAGAGCTGAGCTGCGCAGTGACAACTGGATTACATTCCAATGATTATGCTCATTATCTGTTTAATCCTCAAAGCCCTATTTAAGGGAGCAGCCAAGGTTACTCAGGGCTGTGACCTCACACACGTGTAACGTTGGTCTCCCTAACGTTCGGCTGGAGTCCCTATGCCCGGCTCCAGTCTCCCTCTTGATCTTCACGTTCTCAGTAAGTTTATTCCTTAGTCCGAGTGTTTCTTCATTGTGTTTAAGCCGAAGTTCTTGTTTGTGTTTTTGCCCTACGTGGCTCATTATTTTGTAATCGTCATCTTTCACTAGTAAATATGCAAACTCATTGGCTGCCTATAGCATCTCATTAATGGCCCGTGAGGGCCATTCCTTCACACACACACACACACACACACACACACACATATATATATATATGTTGTGGGACCACATGTGTATCACTTTAAGCTTCACATCTCAGAGAGAACAAAGAACTGGGCCTCCTGTGAGATAACAGGAGGATGTGAAAATTTAGTCTTTGGTATGCAAGAGACGACCTTGGGAGATTTCCTGGTCTCCCAGAGACTATGAGCAGGATGTTATAGGATTTAAGGAAAGATGTATTGTTGCCTGTGATTAAATGCAATATGACTGTGAGCTTTGAGCAGGATGTTATAGGATTTAAGGAAAGATGTATTGTTGCTTGTGATAAAATGCAATATGACTGTGAGCTTTGAAGGTCCTGAGTATATAAAGGACGAATGTCTGTGTTTACTCCCTCTTTCTGTTTTTGCTGATGTTGGAGAATGTGAATAAACCTGACTCGTGAGATAAACTCTGCCTCGTCATTTTCACATTTCCACACTGGTGACCCTAATACGTATCATGAGTGAAAGAAATTCCCCCGAGCCAGCCGGGTCAGGAGCTCCCAGCCAAGCGTATGCCGCTACCGTCCAGCTACCGGACTTTTGGCGAGACAACCCGCGCTCCTGGTTCCACTTGGTCGAAGCACAGTTCGCCCTCCGGGGGATAACGGTAGATGACACGAAGTTCTACCATGTGATTGCCAAGCTCGACAACCGCACGGCTCGGCAGGTGCAGAGCCTTTTGGAGCAGCCACCGGCCGATGACAAATACAGCAGGTTGAAGGCTGCGCTCATCCAGCGCTTCACTCTCTCAGTCCAGGAGAGAGCGGAGAGGCTCCTGGCTCTGAATGACTTGGGAGATGGCACGCCCATTGACCTGATGGAGGACATGCTGAGGTTGAGGGGCTCAGACGACGATGACTTCATCTTCACCCACATTTTCCTCAGAACCCTACCGTCGGCCACGAGAGCGACCCTGGCCGGTTCGCCGTTGTTGGCCCAGCAGGACTTCCGCGCGCTGGCCCAGAAGGCGCACCGGATTCTCAACGCCAGCAAACAGCGCGCGGCCACCGCGGCAGCGACGGAGTTCGGCGCGACGGCCGGAGATGGCGGGGGGCCAGAGACGGTGGTAGCAGACCCACCGACGACGGCGGCGGTGGGGGCCAAGGATTGCGGAGGAGACACCCTCTGTTTCTACCATCGCCGCTTTGCAGAGAAGGCACGCAAATGTATACCACCGTGCCAGTTCAAGCGCTCGGGAAACGCCAAGCCCGGAGGTCGGTAGCAGCTGTGGCCCTCGGTGAAGAGAACAAGCTGCTCTACTTGACGGATGCGCGCTTGGGGAGGCAATTCCTCGTGGACACAGGCTCCCAAGTGAGTTTCATCACGCCTTCTTCCGCTGACCGGCTGGTGGGGCCCGGAGGTCACGGGGCGTCAGCAGCGAACGGCTCGGAGATTAAGACCTTTGGTGCGAGGGCTCTGCTTCTGTCCCTACACAGCCATACTTTTGAGTGGACTTTTGTCATAGCTGCAGTGAATTTCAATATGTTAGGTGCTGATTTTCTGTGCTCACATGGTTTGTTGGATGATCTTGCTAACAGGCGCCTGGTTAATGCACTTTCTTTTTATTCTATTCCCTGTGCAGCCCGAGTGACCCCGCCCACAGCATAAGCCAACGTCACAACGGCAAGCGGTAAGTTCCACACACTGCTCACTCAGTTCCCAGCACTCACGGTTCCCACATTTTCAGCAGCCGTCGCTAAACACGGAGTGGAACATTTTATTACGGACCGCCCGTTTTTGCAAAAGCTCGGCGTTTGGATTCAGCTAAACTGACCATAGCGCGCGAGGAGTTCGCCAACCTGGAAAAGTTGGGCATCATCAGGCGTTCGAACAGCCCATGGGCTTCCCCGCTTCACATGGTCCCGAAAGTTGATGGCTCGTGGCGACCTTGCGGAGATTTCCGCAGGTTGAACAACGCCACAGCGCACGACCGCTACCCAATCCCGCATATCCAAGATTTTTCCGTTCATTTGGCGGGGGCGCGCGTTTTTTCTAAGATAGACTTGGTCCGCGGTTACCACCAAGTCCCAGTGCGCGCTGAGGACATACCCAAAACAGCGGTAATAACTCCTTTTGGCCTATTCAAGTTTTTGCGCATGCCGTTTGGGCTTAAAGGCGCTGCGCAGACGTTCCAACGCATGATGGACGCGGTGTTGCGCGATCTCCCCTTCGTATTCGTCTACCTGGACGACATCTTGGTAGCCAGCGCGTCCGAAGACGAACACGAAAACCACCTCACGGCAGTTTTCCGGAGGTTGGGAGAGCATGGGTTAATAATCAACCCAGCGAAGTGTCAGTTCGGGGTGACGCAGATTGATTTTGTGGGGCATCGCGTCTCTCCAGAAGGAGCGATTCCTCTGCCTGACAAAGTGCGCGCGGTAACAAATTTTCCCCAGCCACAAACGGTCAAGGCGTTACAGGAGTTTTTGGGAATGGTGAATTTTTATAACCGCTTCCTCCCCCGCGCAGCCCAGCTCATGCAACCATTGTATGCCGCACTAAAAAAACAAAAACCCACGAATAAAATCGAATGGTCTCCGGAGCGAGAGCGAACATTCTCAGAGGTCAAAACAGCCCTGGCAAACGCTGCGTTGTTAGCACATCCAGACCCAACGGCCCACATGGCACTCACTACTGACGCGTCAGATGTGGCCATAGGGGCGGTCGTGGAGCAGCATGTAGCCGGGGCTTGGCAACCGCTCGCCTTTTTCAGCAGGACTTTGCGCGATAGTGAACGAAAGTACAGCGTATTCGACAGGGAGTTGTTAGCTCTCCACTTGGCCATTTGCCACTTCCAGTTCTGGCTGGAGGGACACCGTTTCACTGCGTTCGTTGACCACAAGCCGCTGACATTCGCGATGGCCAAGGTTTCAGAACCGTGGTCAGGCCAGCAGCAGAGGCAGCTGGCCGCCATCTCAGAGTTTACTACTGATATTCAGCATGTGGCGGGTAAACTGAATGTAGTGGCAGACTGTCTCTCGCGCGCCGTGGCGGCCCCGGTCCGCGTAGGGATAGATTATGCAGCCATGGCCGCGGATCAGGTTAGCGACGCGGACGTGTGCGCGCTCCATTCTGGACCAACAGGGTTAAGGCTGGAGAGCAGGGTGCTGCAAGATGGTACGCCCCCCCAATCTGCGATGTCTCCACTGGGCGACCGCGTCCTGTGGTACCGGCCGCGTGGCGCCGCCGCGTTTTTGACTCGATTCATTCTCTGGCGCACCCGGGAGTGCGCGCATCGGTCAAAATGGTGGGAGAGAAATTTGTATGGCCGAGCCTGCGCAAACAAGTTAGGGAGTGGGCAGCAGCCTGCATGGCTTGTCAACGAGCCAAGGTACACAGACACATGAGAGCTCCCTTGGAGCCGTTTCACATCCCGGCTAAGAGGTTCGACCATGTTCACGTGGACCTCGTAGGCCCCCTCCCACCGTCACAGGGGTGCACACACCTTCTGACAATGGTAGACCGCACCACGCGCTGGCCGGAAGTGGTCCCACTGGCGTCAACCACAGCCGAGGAGATGGTGCGCGCGTTTTTAACAGCATGGGTAGCGCGCTTTGGAGTTCCGTCAGACATCACGTCCGACAGAGGCCCTCAATTTGTTTCCGAACTTTGGTCAGCAATGGCCCGCAGCCTGGGGGTAACGATCCACCGCACAACCGCGTACAATCCGAAGGCTAATGGGTTATGCAAACGTTTTCATAGGTCATTGAAAGCGGCTCTCAGAGCATCGCTTACGGATGCAAATTGGGTAGACAGGCTACCGCGGGTTTTATTGGGGTTGCGTTCTGCACCTAAAGAGGATTTAAAAGCCTCCCCGGCCGAGCTAGTTTTTGCGCAGCCACTTCGGCTGCCCGGGGAGTTTCTCTCAGATAATCCTGCGCCAGAATATTCCCCGGCTCAGCGGTTGCAGAGTGGCACAGAATCGGGCACGCTGCCTGGCCCCGTTTACCACAGTTTTCCGCGCGTTTTTGTACCTAAGGCTTTAAAAAAACGCGGAGTTTGTTTTTGTCAGACACGATTCCCATCGCCCGCCGCTACGACCACCTTATGATGGACCATTTAGAGTGCTGGAAACAGGAGATAAGCATTTTTTGCTAGATTTGGGGGGCAGGAAGGAAAAGATTGGCATAAACAGGCTCAAACCCGCCTTTGTGGTGGCAGACGAAAATGTGCTGTTGGCCAGGGCTCCTCGGCGCGGCAGACCCCCCCGGGGACATTCCCCAGAACACCCACAGAGAGTGACAAACAGTTCTCACCCCAAGACAGCAGCGCCCCAGTGGGATGGCGCCGCAGAAGTGGCGAAGCCCGCTTACAGCAGATACGGGAGGAGACTGAGGCCCAAGCAGCACGTGGGTTAATGTGTAATGATTTTATCATGACATGCAGACTGTATTCTGTTGTTCCATCTTAGATGTTTGGGGGGGTCATATGGGACCACATGTGTATCACTTTAAGCTTCACATCTCAGAGAGAACAAAGAACTGGGCCTCCTGTGAGATAACAGGAGGATGTGAAAATTTAGTCTTTGGTATGCAAGAGACGACCTTGGGAGATTTCCTGGTCTCCCAGAGACTATGAGCAGGATGTTATAGGATTTAAGGAAAGATGTATTGTTGCCTGTGATTAAATGCAATATGACTGTGAGCTTTGAGCAGGATGTTATAGGATTTAAGGAAAGATGTATTGTTGCTTGTGATAAAATGCAATATGACTATGAGCTTTGAAGGTCCTGAGTATATAAAGGACAAATGTCTGTGTTTACTCCCTCTTTCTGTTTTTGCTGATGTTGGAGAATGTGAATAAACCTGACTCGTGAGAAAAACTCTGCCTCGTCATTTTCACATTTCCACTATACAGTATATATATATATATATATATACAGTATATATATACTGTGTATATATATATATATATATATATATATATATATATATATATATATATATATATATATATATACTGTATATATACTGTGTATATATATATATATATATATATATATATATATATATACATATATATACAGTACATATATACACACACAGGTATTTACACAAGGAAAAAGAAAAAATTCAAGTAATGCCAATGTCTCTGGGCAGCCACCATCCGGAAAACTGCCTCAGAGGCCCCAGGCACCCCCACAACATATGAGCCCCTGGCCTCTGTCCACCTCCAGGGTCAAAGCCCCCCCTCCCTGGCGAACAAGTCCCTTTGCCACCACCATCTTCTATACAGCCACGGAGGGCCTGGGCATCCCCACGGCATCATTAAGTCCGGCCGCTGCCTCCTCCCAGGGTCAAAACACCCCTCCCTGGCCAAAATGTCTCTAACCTTCAAAACTGTTTTTCTTCTCTGGGCCGAGCCCCGCCGCCGACCCACAGGGGAACTCGACCCGGTCTCCCCTGCTCGCAACATTGTCACTGGACCTCCTCCCTGCGTCGTGCTGTCCTGCTGACCTGGTCCAAACTCCTACCCCCAATGATGGCGTTTGCCGCTCTGCAGAACTGCGCCAATTTTTCCCTCTCCACTCTCTTGTCCTCCAGCCTCTGCAGCCCTCTTCACAGGGACCCCGCAGTGCCGTCCGGTTCCCACACCAAGGGCAACGTGGCCACCGGCACCGGGGTCAACCCTCGCTGGGTTATCGTCACTCCAGTCACAATTAACTCCCAGCTCACCAGACCAGCTTGTGTCCCGAACCGCGCAGTCAGCCCCGTCCGGCTGTAGCTGCTGTCCCTCGGGGCTCTCTGTGACACTCCCATCAGCTCCGTCTCCCGATCCGGGCACGTCGTCACTGCTCTCGGCCCCCTTGCTCCACATTTCTTGCTGCGTAGCCTCTGTATTTGGCTGCTGCTCACCTCTGGGGCATGCACCATCACCCTCGCCGGGCCCGCTCACCGACCTGGGCTCCTCAACGCTGCATCCAGTGCTCTCGGTGTTGGTGCTCCGCTGTGCCGTCACCGTGTCCTGCGGCTGCTGCTCCTCCCCGGGGCCATCAACCTGCCTGACCTCGCTCGCCAAATTTTGGGGTGAAATTAGCTCTTCAGCTAGCCCGTCCATTGGCATAGAGCGGGCCGCTAGCTTCCCACAGCTGGCTAGCCCATCAGTTTCTGGCGCCAAGAGCTTCATCACCTGCAGCTTCACGGCCTTCGTCTGACTGTCGAAGTGCCTGGTCAGCCGCTCGACAGCATCCTCGTAGTGGTCCGCTCCACCCAGAGTACCGAGGATCCTTCGGCCCTCCGTGCCAAGATTGTGGGCCAGGAGTGCCCGCTGTCATCTCCCATCTAGCCTGTGTAGGCCCAGTGCTCTGATGTACTCTTCAAATGAGGCTCTCCACTCCGGCCAGAGGATCACAGGCTCTCCCGCACCCTCCAGAGATGGTGCCAACGGCCGAGGCAACCAGCACCTCCCATTCTTCTCCTCGTCGCCAAATGTTGTGTCTGATAAATGACCAGGCAGGAGGCGAGTCTTCATGTAGCAACTAACTCACTTTATTATGTAAACTTGAGTTTATATACAGAGTGGGCCGTGCCCACCTGATGTCACCCTGTGGGTGGGCACGGCATCCCAGATGCACACACTTTCATACATAGCACACTGGTTGAGGGATAGGTGTGTCGTAATTCTAGTTCATGGGCATGATCCTGAAAAAGTGGCTTTCGACCCTGTTCAGGAAGGCCTGTGCATGCCCGTAGAAACCAAGAAACTGGAGCACTCAGAGAAAATCAGTGTTTTGCTTGGCATTTTACACATTTGTAGTGTAGACTGGCATTCATCAAGGTTACACATTTGCTGTCATGTAGGCATGGCGAGTCGTCCTATGATGCCTGAGTTCATAGGATGCGCTATGATGATGAGGCAGAGATCATAGGCCATCCTATGATGTCCTAGAAACGTGCTTTAAAGTCTGTCATACCCTATGCTGGTGAAGGGTGTCCTCCTGTCTCAGACGGGTGCGATGCACTGCTGGAACCTCAGGTGTTTCATCTTCATGGCATCTTTTCTGACGTGCAGCAGTTGTCGTCATTCTATTGCTCTCCATCTGGTGGGTCTTCTTCTTCTTCTTCTTTTTCTTCTTCTTCTTCTTCTTCAGCCGAAGAAGGAGGGTGGAAATAGGGAACTCCGTGGTCTATTGGGACTTTTTTTTCATTTTTCCATCGCTGCCCGCATAATAAATTCTTGTTTTGGGGGGAGGAGGATGGCGACATTGGAAATGCCACCTCCATCTATCCGCCAAGGGGTGCGGATCGTTCCCCCGGACGACACTGTTACTGTGATGGGGGTTCTTTTGGCTGTGCGGGCCCAGGTGGGCCCTGCTGCGATCCGCTATGCGTCCAGGATGAATAGGGCTGTAGTTGTGTTTCTGGCTACTGAGGAGGATGTCCATGCTCTGGTTGCGAGCGGTATTGTAATCGGGGACGTGTATGTGCAGGTGTCCCCCTTATCAGTTCCATCAACACTTATCACCGTCTCGGGTGTTCCACCTTTCATTACTGATGAGCAGTTGGCGGCGGAGCTCCGCAGATTCGGGAAGTTTGCGGGCCCGTTTAAACACGTCAGTTTGGGAATCAGGGAAGCCGACTTAGACCATGTGAGATCACTCAGGCGACAGGTGTTCATGTTTCTAGACTCGCCCACTCAGACTCTGGAAGTGTCCTTCCGGGTCAAACACGGGGACGGCTACTGTATGGTGTATGCGAGCGCGGGACAAATGAAGTGTTTTGAGTGTGGCGATGTGAGCCATAAACGTTTCACCTGCCCGCACAGGCGCCCGGCGGGGGGCTCTGGTGGGGCCGCGGCTGGGGTGGCCGGTGCGCCTTCCGCTCGCGGCGCTGCTACGGACGGCGTGGCGGGGGATTCCGCCGCGGCGGAGCCCGCCAAGGCCACACAGCCTGCCGGCGGGGCCTCCGCTGCGCCTGCCGCGACTGCGGACGGCGTTGCGGGGCCTTCCGCCGCTCGTGCTCCGGGGCCTGCCGCTGTGCCTGTGGACAGTCGGCCTGTGGTGCCCGCGGCGCGGCCTGCCGCTGGGGGCATGACTGGCGATAGCGCACAAGCGGTCCATGATGTGGACTCAGCATCGCGCTGTGTGACATCAGCGGCTGTGCTTCCGCAGCCTGCTGTGACTTCACAGCAGCAGGCGGAAAAACGCCGGTCGACTGATATAGGCGCCGCCCCGGGCCACGTGACTGATGAAGGATCAGCTGCAACAGCTGACGTGCCAGCTGAATCTAACAGTCAGCACATGACTGATGAAGGATCAGCTGCACCAGCTGACGTGCCAGCTGAGTCTGACAGTCAGCAGAGTTGTGCTGCCGAGGGAATGGAGTGTGGAACTGACGCAGAGTCTGCTAAAAATGAGTCTATTGGGGCTAATGGCGATGCCAATGCGCATTTGTATTCACTAGATGAAATAAATGCTTTTTTGGATGGGACCTATAATAATAGGGCTGTTAACGTTGCAGATTACTTCAGTGACACTGACAAATTTATTCGGTCTGTTAATGTACTGAGGAAGGAGGTTGGTGTTGACCTCCTGGATGAAAGAAAACGGTACCGCCTGAAGAAGCACCTCGCAGCCCTG
Source organism: Pholidichthys leucotaenia (assembly GCA_020510985.1). Taxonomy (NCBI): domain Eukaryota; kingdom Metazoa; phylum Chordata; class Actinopteri; order Cichliformes; family Pholidichthyidae; genus Pholidichthys; species Pholidichthys leucotaenia. The sequence goes on along the minus strand of CM035839.1, from coordinate 362,792,597 downwards.
CGTAAATCAGCAGGGGGACAAAAGGCCAAGCGCGCAAAGATGGAATGATTTCCATGGCAAAGCACGGTGCTCCTCACAAATATCGCCATAATGCAGAAAATACAATTAGGGACCTTAAACATAAATGGTGGGAGGGTAATCATAAAAGGGGATTCGTTAGTGACCTGTTCAAACGGAAGGGTCTCACCATTTTGTTTTTGCAGGAAACTCATACCACTTCGGCGGATGAAGTCGACTGGGGCTTGTGGTGGAAAGGCCCATTTTCACTCAGTCACGGCACAAATCTAAGCGCGGGAGTGGCCATTTTGTTTGGGGAATCAGCGAATGCACAAATTTTATTGGTGGTGGAGATAGTGAGGGGCAGGCTGCTTATAGTTAGGGCGCAAGTGGGGGATTCCGTGTTTTGCCTGGTTAATGTTTACGCGCCAAACCACGGCGCGGAAAGGGTTGCCTTTTTCAACACAATGACTACTGAAATGCAGCGCTATCACCAAGACCAACTTGTTGTGGCTGGTGATTTCAACTGTACCTTGGACTTCACTGTAGATCGCACTAATGCAGAACCTCATCTGCAGTCTTCTAGATGCTTGGAAACTTTCACTGTGCAGTTAGACTTAGTGGACACGTGGAGGTTGAAAAATGCCAATGCGAGACGGTATACCTGGGTCAGGGTCACTGATGGGGTTGTAAGTGCTGCTAGATTAGACAGGATATATGTTTCTAGAACCTGTAGCCCCGGCCTCCTTCACAGTAACATAAGTCCCGTCGGTTTCACGGATCATCACCTGGCTACTGCGGTGTTACTGAACTCACCAGGGAAACGGGCAAAGTCATATTGGCACTTCAATAACAAGCTCCTACAGGACAATGCCTTTTGTCAGTATTTTGTGTGCTTCTGGGAACACTGGAGGACCACGAAAGCTCGTTTGGGTTCCCTCGAACAGTGGTGGGACGTTGGCAAAGTGCAAATTCGCCTTTTTTGTCAACGGTACGCTGCGTACTCAACTGCCATTATCAACGCCAAGGTCAGTGAACTAGAGGACGCTGTAAAGAGGCTGGAGGCCAGCTTGGTTACGGGTCGGGATTCTACCGCTGGTCCTTTGCTGCAGGAGAAGAGATCGGCCCTGCGCACATTCTTGCAGGGTAGAGTGGAGGGGGCGCTAGTGAGGTCGCGCTTCACTCACCTGCAGGACATGGATGCACCAACGTCCTTCTTCTTCAATTTGGAAAAGTCTACTGCAACAAAGAAGCTGATGGCTTGCTTGACACTCCCAGATGGTCGCCTGACTACGGACCCGTCCGAGATGCGCCGCCATGCAGTGGATTACTACGGGGCCCTGTTTGCTGCGGGAACGTGTTGCAAAGAATCTCAAAATCAGCTCTTCGAGGCCCTTCCGGTGCTCGGCCAGGACGACAGGGCCGCTCTGGACTGTGCCCTGACATTGGATGAGTTGACTGTGGCTGTGAATCAGCTGACGCTGGGACGCACGCCTGGACTGGATGGCCTTTCTTCAGAATTTTTTAAGCATTTTTGGAATGTGGTTGGACCAGACTTCCATGACGTTCTGACGGCCTGTTACAGGGAAGGAACGTTACCTGTCTCATGTCGCCGTGCAGTGCTGTCTCTGTTGCCAAAGCAGGGGGACTTGGCCCTGCTGAAAAACTGGAGGCCTGTGGCTCTTCTTTGCACGGACTACAAGGTGCTTTCCAGGGCCCTGGCAAACAGACTGAACACTGTCTTGGGTTTGATTGTGGATAGGGATCAAACATATTGTATTCCTGACCGGAACATTATGGACAATGTTTTCCTCATACGTGATGTTCTCCAGCTCAGTAAATGTCATGACTTACAGTTTGGAATTGTGTCTTTGGACCAGGAAAAGGCCTTTGATAGGGTTGACCATTCCTATTTGTTTTCTACCCTGAGGGGGTTTGGTTTTGGAAATATGTTTTTGAGGTGGGTCACTCTGCTATACACTGGAGCTGAGTGTTTGGTGAAGGTGGGGGCGGGACTGAGTCGGCCAATCCCTGTACAACGGGGAATATGCCAGGGGTGTCCACTCTCGGGTCAGCTGTACAGCTTGGCTATTGAGCCTTTGCTGTGCAGGTTGCGCGCTCGGCTGGGTGGTCTGGTTCTGCCGGGGCCATCAAGCTGTGGCCGCCCGATTGTCTTGTCTGCTTATGCGGATGACGTCGACGTTTTCATCACCTCCAACGGTGATGTGCAGCGTCTGGTGGACACTTTGACAGTTTATGAAAGGGCATCTTCTGCACGGGTTAATTGGGCCAAGAGTGAGGGTCTATTGGTGGGCCACTGGTCGCGTCAAGCCATCCCTCGCCTGCCCAGCGGCCTTCAGTGGGGGACGGCCGGTCTCAAAGTGTTGGGGGTTTTTCTGGGTACATCTTCTGGGTACATCTTCTTTTGGAGTGGGAGATCAACTCAAGAAAGGAGAGAAGCAGGAGTGGGCTTTGCAGTTAGAAAGGAGATAGCAGCAATGCTTGATGAGGAACCAGTGCCAATCAACGACAGGATAATGACTATGAAACTCCCACTACAGCGGAAGATGTATGCCACACTCATCAGTGTATATGCCCCAACAATGACCAACACAGAGGAGGTGAAGGAAGAGTTCTACAGTGATTTACGTGAGACTATCGGGCATGTACGACTGATGACAGGCTGATACTCGTTGAAGATTTTAATGCCAGAGTTGGTTTGGACACCAAGAAATGGAAAGGAGTGCTAGGCAGTCATGGAGTAGGCAAGTGCAATGCAAATGGAGAACTTCTACTTGCACTATGTTCAGAGTACAACCTTGTGATAACCAACACTCTATTTAAGCACAAGGACACACACAAGAAGACATGGATGCACCCAAGATCAAAGCACTGGCACTTATTAGACTACATCATAGTCAGGCAGAGAGACAGAAGTGATGTATTGGACACCAGAGCAATGAGAGGCGCGGACTGTGGTACTGATCATGTTATGCTGAGATCTAGATTAAGGATTTGGAGACGAAAACAGCACTGCAGGACAGGTGCAAAGCCACCACGGAAGCTAAACACTAGTGCACTGAAAGGCCAAAAGAAGCAGGAAGAACTTACATAGGAAATGGATGAAAACCTGAAAGACTGGGACAGCAACAACTCAGAGAATGACATAGAAGAGAAACGGGCAACACCGAAGGATACAGTGTATCAGACTGCAAGTGATGTATTAGGCCACTCTGAGAGGAAACATCAAGATTGGTTTGATGAGCATGATGAACACCTGAAGAAACTATTAGAAGCGAGGAATGTAGCTAGGCAGGAAAACCTACAGTGTAACACAAGGTCAAAGAAGAAGAAATACTCAAAGGCTCAGAGTGAGCTACAGAAGTACACCAGAGAGATGAAGTCCAAGTGGTGGGATGAAAAAGCAGAGGAACTTCAAACTGCAGCAGACAGGAAGGACATGAAAACATTCTTCACAGGTTTGAGAGAAATCTATGGCCCTAAACCAAGAGGATTGATCCAACTAAAGGCTATGGATGGTGAAATAGTTTTGCAGGAGAAAGATAGATCCTGGACAGATTTGCAGACCACTTTGACCAACTACTAAACAACCCTGGAGATCTCACTGAAGAGGCTAAAGAAGCTCTAGTGCAGCGACCAGCTGTATCAAGTCTGGATGAACCACCAAATTTTGATGAACTAATGGAAGCTATCAGGACAACACAGGATGGTAAAGCTCCAGGAAGGGATGGAATTCCAGCAGAAGTGTAGAAATTTGGTGGTGTTCAGCTGACCAACTGCCTGCACAAGCTCATCCAAGAGATATGAGATGCCCAGAAAGGTACCTCAAGACTGGAAGGATGCAAGTATTGTGCCTTTGTTCAAGAAAGGTGACAGGAAAGATTGTGGAAATTACTGAGGCATATCACTGCTAGCCACTGTTTATAAGATTCTCTCACGTGTACTACTGAACAGAATCAATGAACACATCTCGCAGAATGTACTACTGGAAACCCAGTGCGGCTTTAGAAGCGGAAGAAGCACAATGGACATGATTTTCTGCTTGAAACAGGTTCAAGAAAAGTGTATCGAACAGAACATGCCACTTTATGTAGTCTTCATAGACTTCAGTAAAGCCTTCAATACTGTTTCGCAACAAGGACTTTGGCAGGTACTCAAGAAATATGGCTGTACAAAGAAGTTTGTCAGCCTGATCAAGGCACTCCATGCAGGTATGCAAGCAAACGTGGCAATGAGTGGTTCAGTATCTAAAGACTTTTCAGTAAGCAACGGGGTGAAGCAAGGGTGTGTGCTGGCACCTACACTCTTCTCGCTATATCTGGCAGCCATGCTTGAGATGGCCTTCAAAGACACTTCAGAAGGAGTATACATTCAAACAAGGAAAGAAGCAGACTTGTTCAATGTGGCACAGTTTAAAGCCAAGAGTAAGACATCGATAAAGGTAGTAAGAGAAATGCTCGTTGCCGACGACAGTGCTCTAGTTGCACACAGTGTGGAAGATATGCAGTCTTTAGTGGAGAAACTTGTAAGAGCAGCTAGCCAATTCAGCCTCCAAATCAACATCAAGAAGACAGAGCGCCTTTATCAACCACCAAAGTTCCAATTATCAACATCACTACCAGAAGAGATCAGCATTGGTACAGAGCCACTAGTCAAGTGCAAGACTTTCAAGTATCTAGGGAGTACTGTTTCAAAGAATGCTAGGCTGGAGGATGAACTATCTCTCAGAATGGGAAGAGCGAGCGCTGTGTTTGGAAACTTGAGGGAGAGACTGTGGAACAATCGGCATGTGTCTATCCGTGTGAAATGCAAAGTGTACAGAGCGACAGTACTGGCTACTCTATTGTACGGCGCTGAAACTTGGACTGTCTACAGAGTGCAGGTGAAGAAACTCCACGCGTACACAATGAGACACCTTTGAGCCATAATGAACATCTCATGGAAAGACAAAATAACCAACATAGAAGTGTTGAAACGAGCTGGTCTACCATCAATGGAAGACATGCTAATACAAATGAACCTGAGATGGCTCGGACATGTTGAGAGGATGGACCACCAGCATCTCCCTCAGCAATTACTCTACTCACAGTTATGCGAGGGCAAACGCAATCAGGGTAGACCAAGGCTCAGATTTAAAGACACTGTAAAAAGAAACTTGAAGAAGCTGGACATAGACAGGAGTTCCTGGCAGCGGAAGGCTAAGGACAGAGCTGTGTGGAGGAATCTGATCAGACCTAAATGAAACAGTCATTGTCGCCCACAACAGACTGCTATGATGATGATGTTATAAGGGCGCCTCGGGTGTATTTTGGCATTTCCTCACTTAGACATGCATCCTAGTCTCTCTTCAAGAGGTGGTGGCATCACCTTTACTAGTTGGAATGTTCGGGGATTGGGGCACATATTGAAACGAGCAAAAGTGTTTTCTCATTTAAGGTCCCTATCTGCTGATATTGTATTTCTCCAGGAAACACACATTAAGCCCATTAGAGCTATGTCACTTAGATGTAGCTGGGCTAGTCAGATCTTTCAATCTACATTTTCTAGTAAAGCTCGTGGTGTGACAATTTTGATTCACAAAACCATCCCATTTAGACATGTTTCCACTGTAAGTGACCCAAAAGGCAGCCATCTCCTGATAACAGGCTACATTTACTCGTTTCATGTTACTCTTTTGAATGTTTATGGTCCAAACTTTGATGATCCAATTTTTTTTTTTAGCAAAACATTCAATTTATTGGCCAACTTTTCTGATACACACATGATCATTGGGGGTGATTTTTATTGTGTACTTGACAATTTCTTGGATAAGTCAGCTCACACTAGCCAGTCTCCTTCAGCCGCCTCTACGGTCTTAAACAACTTGATATCCTCCATGAATTTAGTTGACATCTGGAGACTTCAATATCCTACAAATAGAGATTACTCGTTCTTCTCACAGAGACATGAATCCTACTCACGGATTGAATCAGAATCAGAATCAGAATGAGATTTATTGCCATTGTTCATGTAGTACACAAACTAGGAATTTGTCTCGGTGCAATGCTGCAACATTAAACATGGAGTAGCACTAAAGATAAAAATAAAAAACTATGCATGCAATAAAATGTAGAATATGAGTGAGTAATACTAATCCATGCAATTTTTAAATATATTAACAAGCAGCCGATATTGTGGAGTTCCACATAGTGCAGTTGGTAGTGCAAAAGAAAACAGTGATAATTATCATGAGTCCGGTTGAGCTGCTGTACGTAGTGCACAAGAGTCTAATAAGTCACTTAGTGTTCAGCAGTCTGATGGCAGAGGGGAAGAAGCTGTTCATGTAGCGGGAGGTTTTAGTCTGAATGGACCGAAGTCTTCTGCCTGAGGGGAGGGGGGCAAACAGTGCGTGTCCAGGGTGTGAAGGGTCGGCTATGATCCGACCTGCACGCCTCCGGGTCCTGGAGATGTACAGGTCCTGGAGGAATGGGAGCTTGCAGCCGATCACCTTCTCAGCAGCGCACAAAACGCGCTGCAGTCTTAGTCTGTCCCTGGCGGTGGCTCCTGCGTACCACACGGTGATGGAGGTGGTGAGGATGGACTCGGTGATGGCCGTGTAGAACTGCACCAACATCTTGGTGGGTAGCTTGAGCTTCCTCAGCTGCCGCAGGAAGAACATCCTCTGCTGGGCCTTTTTGATGAGGGAGCTGATGGTCGGCTCCCACTTGAGGTCCCGGGTGATGGTGGTGCCCAGGAAGGGGAAGAAATCCGCAGTGGTGATGGGAGAGTCTGTGAGGGTGAGGGGGGGCAGAGGGGCTGTGACTTTTCTGAAGTCCACGATCATCTCCACTGTCTTCAGAGCGTTCAGCTGCAGGTTGTTGTGGCTGCACCAGGACGCCAGCTGGGCCACCTCTCTCCTGTAGACGGACTCGTCGCCGTTGGAGATGAGCCCGATGAGGGTGGTGTCGTCCGCAAACTTGATCAGCTTGACAGACTGGTGGCTGGAGGTGCAGGAGTTGGTGTACAGGGAGAAGAGCAAGGGGGAAAGTACACAGCCCTGGGGTGATCCGATTGATTACTTCCTGTTACATTCTAACTTGATCCAAAATGTAATTTCTGCTACATATCATAATATTTTAATTTCAGATCATTCTCCAATATCTTTGGTCCTCGACTTTAATCATAACATGCAATAGTATAATTGGTGTTTTCATCCTTCGTTGCTCTCTGATTCAACATTAAACCAGTTCATTTTTTCGGAAATGTCAGAATTTTTGGAAGTCACTGATAATTTAGAGGTCACAGATTCTGCTTTATGGGAGGCCTTTAAGGTTGTAATCAGAGGACATATAATTTCTTTTGAAACTTTTAGAAAAAAAGGAAAGAAAAAACGTCTCAGAAATTGAAGAACAGTTAGCACATTTGGAAACTATTTATAAATTTTCTTCAGAATCTTTTGTACTGGAGAATATTCTTAAGCTCAAGTATGAATATAACACCATTTTATCTGACCAAGTGCCAGAGTAACTGTTTAAACTAAAAAAAAAATATTTTTAACTGGGGGATAAGCCCCAGACAATATTAACTAGACAACTGAGGGGTCTACAAGCCAACAGGGCTATACATAAAATTAGATCAAAATCTGGGAGGATGATAACTGACCCTGAGGGTATAAATAATCGCTTTAAGGAATGTTACCAACAACTTTAAACATCAAAAATAAAAGCAAATATCTCAGCTTGGTTGAAGAGCTTAAACTTTCCTAAGATGAGTTATGTAGCATGTGAAGCATTAAATGCTGATTTTACCATTCAAGAAATCTTAGATGGAGTAAATGACAGTGGGCTTACCCAGGGCACAGACACAAGCTCAAGAGTAGGTTCAATAATCTTTATTGTGATAATGTTTGTGTGTGGATGCGTGAGTGTGTAGTGAATGTGGATGTGAGTGCATGGATACGTAGACTCGTGACAGCTGGGAGTGAGCAGAACGCCGTGCAATCTGGCAACCCTAAGAACAGAGCAGAGGCACGTTGTTAGCACAGTTCTACACAGGAGTGTATTGGTGGAGTAACTGAGGCTTACTGTTACAGCTGTGGTGGAGAATGAAGGCTGGCCTGGAGGCAATCCTGAAGGACAGCGTCTGCCACCCAGCGCTGCTGACGAGAGACAGTGTGAAGGTGAGAGGTTGGCGTAGTCTGCCGCCTGGAGGAAAGGATTCCGCCGCCTGGGAGTTCCGCCTGTACACAGGGGACAAAGCTGAACAGGTCAGTAGAATGATGAGCTTACTTGGAGTTTGAGGAGAATCCTTCCAGGTAGAAGCTGACACGGCAGGGATGACGAGGGCTGAATGTTTGGCTTGAACGGAGAGCACTGAGCTTCACGTAGCCAGGGAGACAGACGGCTCCGTGCCGGTCTTGCAGGCAGAGCAGGTTATATAGCCCGTGAGCGATGGGGAACAGGTGTGTGCGCAGCTGTGGCAGATAATGGCAGAGAGCGAGTCATCACAGTACTCCCCCCCCCCTCCGAGAGGTGCCTCTTGGCACCTGATCCAACCTACCTGGGTGCATCCGATGGAAATCCCGAATGAGTTGACTATCCAACACGAAGGATGGACGCACCCAGGAGCGCCACTCGGGCCCATACCCCTCCAAGTCCACCAGATACTGCAAGCCGCGACCCCAGTAGCGGACGTCCAGGATGGAATTGACCTTCCACGCCGGGTCACCGTCGACCACCACTGGTGGAGGTGGAGACCTGGGAGGGGGACAGAGAGGGCTGGAGAAAAAAGGCTTAACCTGTGACACATGAAACATAGGACAGATGGGGGGGGGGGGGGCGAGAGTCAGGCGCACAGCCACTGGATTAATAATCCGCTCAATAGGAGCCGGCCCAATGAAACGCTGAGATAGCTTCCTATTCTCAGCCTTGAGATTAATATGCTGCATGGAAAGCCAAACCTGTTGACCCACCTGGTAGGGCGGGACCGGTCTCCTGCGGTGATTAGCCACCCTGGAGTTGCGCTCCGCCGTGCGTTGGAGCCCCGCCCGGACCGTCCTCCAAATCCGTCGACAGCGTCTCAGATGGACCCAGACAGAAGGTATGGCGATGTCCCCCTCCTCCTCTGGAAAAAGTGGGGGATTGTAACCCAAGGAGGCAAGAAATATAAGACAGAATAATAAAGAGCGATGGCAAGAACCAAGCAGACCGCCCGTAAATCTACTGGAGGAAAAGCCCCCCAGGAAGCAGCTGGCCACCAAGGCTGCTCGGAAAAGCGCTCCGGCCACCGGCGGAGTGAAGAAGCCTCACCGTTACAGGCCCGGTACCGTGGCTCTGAGAGAGATCCGTCGCTACCAGAAATCCACGGAGCTGCTCATCCGTAAGCTGCCCTTCCAGCGCCTGGTGAGGGAGATCGCTCAGGACTTCAAGACCGACCTGCGCTTCCAGAGCTCCGCCGTCATGGCTCTGCAGGAGGCCAGCGAGGCCTACCTGGTGGGTCTCTTCGAGGACACCAACCTGTGCGCCATCCACGCCAAGAGGGTCACCATCATGCCCAAAGACATCCAGCTGGCCTGCCGCATCCGCGGAGAGAGAGCTTAGACTTTCTGCTGCACATCCACCAACCACAATGCTCCGCACTGTGTGTCTATATATATATATATATATTTATAGTAATATGTACATATGTATACTAGCTGCTCTTGTTTTTTCTTGCCTTCTGATTGTTGCTCTGAGTGTTGCTATCCCTGTGCTGTTGCAATCCTGGAATTTCCCCATTGTGGGACTAATAAAGGCTTATCTTATCTTACCTTAACGTTGTTGATCAGGCGTTGGAAGATGGCCGGAGCGTTGGTCAGTCCAAACGGCATCACCAGATACTCAAAGTGGCCGCTTGGAGTCCGGAAGCCCGTCTTCCATTCATCCCCCTCCCTGATCTGCACCAAATGGTATGCATTGCAGAGGTCCAGCTTGGTGAAGTAGGAGGTCCACTGGAGGGAATCAAAAGCCATGTCCATCAGAGGGAGGGTGTACTTATCCTTGATGGTGATGTCATTTAGGGCACAGAAATCGATGCAAGGCCTCAGGGAGCCATCCTTGTTCCCGATGAAAAAAAACCCCGCCCCCACCGCCGAAGATGACGGCAGGATGATACCAGAGCTGAGGGACTCCTTAATGTACATATCCATGGCCTCTCGTTCCAGGGCAGACACACTGTAGAGGCGGCTCGCTGGCAGCGGGGCTCCAGCCCGGAGATTGATGGCGTAGTCATAGGGCCGATGGGGGGGGAGAGACAAAGCCTGAGATTTACTGAACACCGCCCCCAGATCATGATATTCAGGGGGGACCCCAGAGAGATCGGGAGGGGGGGTGACGGGGGTAGCCAAAGGCTTGGAGGGAGAACATGCAGTGGACTGCAGACATGCACTTAAACAAAAAGGGCTCCAGGCATCTACCTTACCGGTGCCTCAATCGATGGAGGGGTTATGGAGCCGGAGCCAGGGATAACCCAGAATAACTGGGGAGGCAGCGACCGGCAGGACGAAAAGACTCAGGTCCTCCCGATGGTTCCCGGAAATGATGACAGGGGTAGGAGCAGTTCGCTTGGACACCACCGCCAACGGGGTTTCAGATAGAGTAACGATCCTCAGGGGTGGTTGCAGAGAGCGGCAGGGAAGCTTTAACGGGGTTGCCAGTTCCCCCGAGATAAAATTCTGCTCAGCTCCCGAGTCCACCAAGGCATATGTGCAATATTCAGTGCGATTGTGCATGAACCTAATGGGTAAAAGACACTTAGAGAGCGGATTTAACTGAGGTGAGCCCATGAGACCCCCTACTGTGATGCACAGGCTCCCCCTTTTGGCCACACCGGGCAGGACGTAACGTCAAGTTCCTCACTACCACAGTACATACAAAGGCCAAGCTCTCTATGATGCTGTCTTTCTGCCAAAGGTAACTTAGTTTGTCCTGCTGCCATAGGGACAGATTCATCAGCCGAACCAACCGAAGGCAAAGCCAGTAAAGGGGATTGAGAAGAGCGGCAAAACTGGGCACCTGAGCGTCCGGACGTCTTCTGCTCGGCTGCCCGCTCCCTCAGCCTGTTGTCTAAACTAATAGCTAAGGAAATTAGCTCCATTAGCTTCTCCAGCTTATCCAAGCGGGCTAGTTCATCCCGCAGACTTGGGCTCAGACCCCTAGTAAAGATGCTGTATAACGAGGTGTCCTCCCACCCCACCTCCACCGCTACCACCCGGAAATCGACAGCATAGTCCGCAATGGACCTGCACCCCCTGTCGAAGATTTAACAGCCGGGTGGTGAGCACGTTATCCCGGTCGGAGTGGTCAAACACCTCGTTAAACTCGCTAACAAACTGAGTGTATGTAAGATTAGCGTAACTAGGTCTAGCCATGACTGCATAAGCCTACATGAGAGCCCGCCCCTCCAGTAGATTAGCTACATAGCCAATACGGCTGTGGTCAGTTGGAAAATCCCTCGGAACCCGCTGAAAAACTATCTCACACTGGAGAAGAAAACCCCAGGCCTCCCCGAGTTTACCACTAAATCGAGTGGGTGTAGGTTCCGGTGTGAGTCGGGCCAAGGGTACCTGGCTAGGACAGGAGCCAACGGGCGCCGTAGCGCTACTTGAAGCCGGAGGAAACGCCTGCTGTCCGGCCAGGCGATCCAGTCGGCTGTTAATTTGGACCAGCTGATTAAGGATTACTTGCTGCTGGTAAGCTATTTGATCTACTCGAGCTTCTAAGTTGTTTATTTGGCGCGTTAGCGCGCTGTTCGCTGGGTCGTTCTGACGGAGCTGTACTGACATAATGGGCTGACCCAGGGAACAGACACGAGCTCAAGAGTAGGTTCAATAATCTTTATTGTGATAATGTTTGTGTGTGGATGCGTGAGTGTGTAGTGAATGTGGATGTGAGTGCGTGGATCCGTAGACTTGTGACAGCTGGGAGTGAGCAGAATGCCGTGCAATCTGGCAACCCTAAGAACAGAGCAGAGGCACGTTGTTAGCACAGTTCTACACAGGAGTGTATTGGTGGAGTAACTGAGGCTTACTGTTACAGCTGTGGTGGAGAATGAAGGTTGGCCTGGAGGCAATCCCGAAGGACAGCGTCTGCCACCCAGCGCTGCTGACGAGAGACGGTGTGAAGGTGAGAGGTTGGCGTAGTCTGCCGCCTGAAGGAAAGGATTCCGCCGCCTGGGAGTTCCGCCTGTACACAGGGGACAAAGCTGAACAGGTCAGTAGAATGATGAGCTTACTTGGAATTTGAGGAGAATCCTTCCAGGTAGAAGCCGACATGGCAGGGATGACGAGGGCTGAATGTTTGGCTTGAACGGAGAGCCAGACAGACGGCAGGGAGACAGACGGCTCCGTGCCGGTCTTGCAGACAGAGCAGGTATATAGTCCGTGAGCGATGGGGAACAGGTGAGCACGCAGCTGTGTCAGATAATGGCAGAGAGCGAGTCATCACAGTAAAATCATTCCCCAATGGTAAATGTGCTGGCCCAGATGGTTTTAGCATGGAACTGTATAAAAAGCATGCAGAGCAGTTACCTCCCCTCTTACTGAGGATGTATACCCATTCTTTTGAATCTCAGAAATTCCCAAACACCCTATATGAGGCTAACATCTCTTTAATATTTGAAGAGGGCAGGAATGATACTGAATCTGCCTCCTTCCGGCCTATTGCATTGCTGAATTCTGATATGAAGATTTTTACTAAATTGTTAGCAAATAGATTAAATAGACATATTGCATCTATTATCCATGCTGACCAAATAGGCTTTATCCCCAATAGATTTTCTTTTTTCAATGTTAGAAGACTAATGAATATTTTGTACCATAATTATAAAAAAGACCATAAGGTAGCTGCCCTCTGCCTAGACACAGAGAAGGCATTTAATCAGTTGGAATGGTCATATATTTAGTGGTCATATTTGGTCATATATTTAATGATATATTTAATATATATATTTAATATATTTTAGTTTATATATGCTTCCGTTAGGCAACATTATTAGAAAGCACTGTATACATTTTCATTGTTATGCAGATGACACACAATTATACCTGTCAATGAAGCCAGATGATAGTAATCAATTAGCCAAGTTAGAAGCCTGTCTTAAGGAAATCAAAGCTTGGATGACTTGTAATTTCCTGCTATTAAATTCAGATAAGACTGAAGTCATTCTTGTTGGTCCAAAAAACCTTAGAAATTCCTTTCCAAATCAAACTTTCAGTTTGGATGCGGTTACTCTTTCTCTTAATAGCTCTGTGAGGAACCTTGGAGTTATTTTTGATCAGGATTTGTCCTTCAATTCACATATTAAATTTGTTTCTAAGACTGCCTTCTATCATTTGCGTAATATTGCCAAGATTAGGAGCATCTTGTCTCAGAGTGATGCTGAGAAACTGATCCACGCTTTTGTTAGCTCGAGATTACATTATTGTAATTCTTTATTATCAGGCTGTCCTAAAACATCTTTAAAAAGTCTTCAGCTGATCCAAAATGCTGCAGCAAGAGTTTTAACAGGTACTAGAAAGAGAGATCATATCTCTCCGGTTCTGGCCTCCCTTCATTGGCTTCCCATAGAGTTTAGAATTAAGTTTAAAATCCTTCTTCTTACTTACAAAGCTCTAAACAATCAGGCTCCTTTTTATTTAAAAGATCTGATACTACCGTATTATCCTAACAGAGCACTACGCTCCCAAAATGCAGGATTACTTGTAATACCTAGAATCTCCAAAAGTACAATGGGAGGCAGAGCCTTCAGCTATCAAGCTCCTCTCCTGTGGAATCAGCTGCCAATCTGGATTCGGGGGTCAGACTCGATCTCTGTTTTTAAGAATAGGGCTAAAACCTACCTTTTTGATATAGCCTACAATTAGGGAGGGATCATGTGTTTCTGAACCCTCCCTTAGTTATGCTGCTAATAGGTTTAGTCAGCCGGGGGACCTCCAGTAATGCACTGGGCCTCACTCCTTTCCTCACTCTCTATGAAATATTTTTTTTTTTTTTTTTGCTGGTCATTAACATCTGTTTGTTCTCTCCCATAGATTGAGTCCCCATCGTGCTGTTTGCTCTCTACATGTCTGTTCTTTTCTTCTTCTCTATCCCCTCACCCCCCAGCCAGTCGCAGCAGATGACTGCCCCTCCCTGAGCCTGGTTCTGCTGGAGGTTTCTTCCCGTTAAAAGGGAGTTTTTCCTCTCCACCGTCGCCAAGTGCTTGCTCACAGGGGATCGCCTGATTGCTGGGGTCTTTCTGCAACTGTGGGGGTTCCCCCCTACAGTTGATAGTGCTATGAGATGACTGTTGTTGTGAAATGGCGCTATATAAATAAAGTTGAATTGAATTGAATTGAATTGAATATATGTGGAAGGTGCTGGACGACTTTGGATTTGGCTCCCAGTTTGTTTGATGGATTAAAATAATATATGCCAATCCCTCATCTTCCATTCTGACGAATCAAGAAAGGTCAGTCCCATTTTGATTGCAATGGGGAACCCGTCAGGGCTGCCCACTCAGTCCCCTGCTTTTTACAATTGCTATTGAACTTCTTGCTATGAGTATTAGGCAGCACCCCAGTCTCACACCTATACAGCTCGGCGATATAGATCACCATCTTTCTCTTTATGCAGACAATGTTGTAATCTTTCTTTCACAACCTGAGCATTCCATTTCAATTTTGATCGACCTCATTAAATCATTTGGCAGAATCTCAGGATATACAATTGTGGAAGAAAGTCACCATTTATTATTCACATCTTTTGTTGTAGTGGGAAATTGTTGCTCATATATTAACCTGTTGTGTAATGATTGATTTAGACAACATACTCAGTAATGTAGTGTCTACATATTCAGTGCATAGTGTGAGAGGTGAATCATAATGAATTTATGCTCAGCATGTATGTTTTATCTCTCCTCTGTACGGAATGTTCTCAGTGAGCAAGGGAGTGGGTGAGCCTTGTAGAAAATAACTGTTAAGATTGTCAAGTAAGGTCAGATCACATTCTTGTGAGTCGTGTGCTCCAACAGTGTGTCTTTGGGTCTTATCTTCAAGGCTGCTACCATATTTGGGTTAGAGAGGAATATTATAAAGGTAGCCAAACTGCTGACAAGAGCACAACAGTGGGAGCAGATTTTGTCTCTTCTCCTGTATACAGAGAAATAAAGGTCATCCAGCTGGCAGAATCATCTTCCTCTTTATTTCACTTCACGACACTAATAAAGGGCTGTAAAATTCGGTCACATTCCTGGTGTACAGAAGTGGGACAGTTGATCGCCACTCTTCGTCCATCGACGCAGGCTGATCACCCTGAACGGAGTTCGGCTCTTTCCGCCCAGTTTGATGATGGGAGTGCAGAGGTGGCGAAGGGGTGACACACTATCCAGAAGAATCCATTTTACAAGTCTCCTAAAGTTAAAGTAAGTAAAATTTATTGTGCCCTTTATGCAAATTGTATTGGTAAATTGTCAGTTGTGTAGTTCACCTCACTGGACCAATATCTGTGCACGTCCAGCTGGTTAAAGTCCCATGATAGGACAAATTCTGGGGTCTGGTGAGTTGATCTCATGGCAGGACTAAATTGAAGACGGTGTACAGTACCTTTTATAAACAGGTTTGGGGACATAGTCTGAAGTCACAGTGAGACACGTTGAGGCATGCCTGGGGACGCGTGGGGTGACCAGCAGTCAAGATAAGGACGCGTTAGGCATGCACTTAAGACGTTTGGTGGTGTCTGGCAGTCATATTGGTCAGTAATGGGGTCTTGCAAGTCAAGGCCTAAATGGTGTTCCTCCGATGTGAGCGGCCCAAAGGTGAAATTTATGACTGACAATTATGGTCTAGACAGAGTTGAGTTTTTGGGAAAATGGATCTGCGAGGACGGATTTCCTCTGGGGGGGGGGGGGGGGTCATTCTCAACTGAGGTTATTATTGCCTTGAGGGATAAGATCAATGGTGAAATTCAGAAGGTACAGACATGTAAGAAACAAAGTAAGAAGGACAGAGAAAAGCTGACACAGTTGCAGTTAGAAAAGGGCATGGCTGAGATGTGGCTGACATAAACAAAGGCCTGTAGAAATAAGCAAGAGCAGAATAAATTACAAAATGGAAGAAAAAAGAACAGGGAAAATACACATACTATACAAAAACAATTTTTACACTCTGCAGGGGACCCTATTCCCTCACCCTACAAGCGTGATTATCCTGTGCCACCCATCCCCCATCCTACTAACCCTTTTACTGCGGCATTGTATCCAGCTCTGCCTCGGCCATTTTCACTCACTCCTGAAGATAATACGCCTCCCCCCTCACAGAAGATGGTTGTAGATGATATGTCTCCCCCCAAACAGAAGCACATCCAGTCTGAACAGAAGACAATGTCAGGTGCTATGAAGCATAAGGGACAACAGGAACTTGAGGGATTGTTGGGACCTTCAATCCATGTCCAACCAGCAGCAGATAAAAGGTGAGGGGACATCAAACCTCAACCAGACCCTCTTACCACTATGCCAATGGTAGAGGTTATGGGGCGGGACAGACCCAAAGCTGTGTTCAGACCATGGGCACCGGAGGACATACCAAAGTTTGCAGCGACACTCCCACAGTTGGAGAATGACCCACTGTATTTTTGTGAACAGTTGAATGTGTTCTATCGAATTTATCGGCCCACTTTCCATGAGCTTCGACAGATTATGGCACAAAAATGTACCCCAACAAATATGGCAAAGTTGTTGCCTTTGTTTGAAAAAGACGTTCGACCAGATCACAAGGACTGGGGAACATCGTCAGACACACACAATGAAGACTACAATAACGGTGTCTTTAAACTGATGGAGGCCATCATCATGGAGTGTAGAAAATGCTCGGATCTGAGCAAGGTGGCAAACTGCAAGCAGAAGGACGACGAACCGCCGGGTGACTATTTTCACCGGCTGAGGAAAGTCTTTAACGGAGCAGCAGCCATAAAATGTCCAGATGACTATATGACAGACAAAGGAGCATATGGAACACATCTGAATATGTGGTTCATGGCAGGCCTCCTTCCCAACTTGGCAGCAGATGTGAAGCAGACTTGTGTTGGTTGGGAGTCTCAGTCTTTGGAAGAGGTACTCCACCATGCTGAACACCATCACAGGAAGAACGAGACTGCCGTGAAGAAGAAATCAAAGAATAAGGAGGATAACCTGGAGAGAGCCTTACTTACAATGGCTCAGTGGGTCCCCACTCTGGCCCAGCCGCACCCTGGTTCTCTCGCAGGTCCTAATCAGTGTTGCTATTGTGGTCAAGAGGGACACTGGATGCGACAGTGCCCACAGTTGTCGACCTGCAGCTACTGTAAGCTACCTGGTCACTGGGCCACAGTGTGCCCTGTGAGACCAAGATCTGGCCAACGTGGAAGGGGAAGAGGAAGAGGTAACTTCCAGTGAGGAATTCGTGGGCCCTGGCCGCAACAAAACCCAGGACCCATGACGCAACCATATCAATCGCCAGCACAGAGTCCACCACCTCAGCCCCAACAGCAGCAACAGTGACGTCAGGCAGATAAGACTGGTACATGTGTGCCTCTCTTACTTTCACCCCCAGCAGACGTCATACACGAGCTTGCTAATAATAATTATGCTGCAGACACACACACACTCCACACTGATAACATGCCGGCATTGATATTTGCATCATATTCTATTTCTCATTTTAAAGATTTGCCAATTCTGCCAGTAGAAGTTTCAGGGGGAAATGATAGATTTTATGGTAGACTCTGGGGCTACTAATTCAGTGTTGTCTTCAGCCTCTGGGTTGAAGCCCCCCTCTTACTTCCCGCTCACTCACATCGCAAGTGGCAAGTGGCGGTTTCACACATGAATTTTTCACTGAACCATTGTCATGTGTGGCGGATGGAAAAACTTTTAGTCATGGTTTCCTGTTTTCTCCTCAGTGCTCTTTCAGCCTGTTAGGGTGAGATTTAGTGTGCAATTTATCACTCTCTCTCTCCTGCACCCCGCAGGGAACTCAAATTGAAACATCCAGCTCAACTTTTGCTAAAGTACCATCTCAGCTGTACATTTATGAATGGGCACTGACAGATGAAGGGCGAAGCTCCCATTTGATTGAAATGAGAAAGAAGCTTTCGCCACATGCCACAGTTTCCAAGCCACTGCACAGAACGCATTGCACATCACACCTTTCAAAGGGCCCTGACACAGCATATGAAAATCAGAATCAGAATCAGAATCAGAATCAGCTTTATTGGCCAAGTATGCACAACACATACAAGGAATTTGACTTTGGCTAAAAACTTGCTCTCGTTGTTCAGGTGAAGGATTTAAATAAGGATTCAATGACAAACAGAGTATGTACAGTAAATTACAGTCTGTCCACGTTTCTATAAAAGGATGCAAATATATACAGGAATATATGCAGTTATTTACTCGGACTAACCACACTTTGCAGAAATATATGAAAAAATATACAATCACACAGTATTTCAATGTGGACTCAGATTCAGTGATATAATGTGAATGAAGTAAAAAGCAGTGTGAGAGTTATGTGCAATGTAATAATGGATGAAAAGTCATGAGTACAGCAACAGGTAGGACTAGGTGAATGTTAGGAGTTCATCAGAGTGATGGCTTGAGGAAAGAAACTGTTCCTGTGACGGGTGGTTTTGACCTTCAGTGATCTGTAACGACGACCAGAAGATAGAAGTTCAAACAGTTTGTGGCCGGGGTGTGATGGGTCAGCACAGATGTTTCCCGCCCGTTTCCTGGTTATGGACCGATATAAGTTCTCAATGGAGGGTAGGTCGGTACCAATGATCCTCTCCGCAGACTTAATGATCCGCTGCAGTCTGGTCTTGTCCTGTTTAGTGGCAGATCCAAACCAGACAGTGATGGAAAAGCAGAGGACAGATTGGATGATGGCGGTGTAGAAGACAACCAGCAGCTCCTGAGGCAAATCAAACTTCTTGAGCTGACGCAGAAAAAACAACCTCTGCTGGGCCTTTTTCCGGACAGTGTCAATATGGGAGGACCACTTCAGGTTCCGGGAGATTGTGGTACCCAGAAACTTGAAGGAGTCCACAGTGGACACTGTGCTGTTGAGGATGGTGAGTGGGGGGAATGAAGGGGGGTGTCGCCTGAAATCCACAGTCATCTCCACCGTTTTGGCTGGGTTAAGTTCAAGATGGTTCTGGCTGCACCAGAGGATCAGCTGCTCCACCTCCCGCCTGTATGCAGACTCATCATCATCCCGGATCAAACCGATGACTGTGGTGTCGTCCGCAAACTTCAGGAGCTTCACCGAAGGGTCCTCTGAGGTGCAGTCGTTGGAGTAGAGGGAGAAGAGCAGTGGGGAAAGGACACATCCTTGGGGGGCGCCAGTACTAATTTTTCGGGAGCTGGATGTAAATCTCCCTAGCTTCACCTGTTGCCACCTGTCAGTCAGAAAGCTGGAGATCCACTGGCAGGTGGAGGGGGGCACCTTGAGCTGGAGGAGTTTCTGATGAAGAATGCCTGGGATGATGGTGTTGAACGCTGAGCTGAAGTCGACAAACAGGATCCTGGCGTACGTCCCTGGGGAGTCGAGGTGTTGCAGGATGTAATGTAGTCCCATATTCACTGCATCATCCACTGACCTGTTTGACCGGTAGGCAAACTGCAGTGGGTCCATCAGGGGGCCTGTGATGACCTTCAGGTGGTTCAGCACCAATCTCTCCAAGGATTTCATGACCACAGAGGTCAGGGCAACAGGTCTGTAGTCGTTTAATCCTGTAATAGAGGGTTTCTTGGGAACTGGAATGATGATGGAGCGTTTGAAGCAGGAAGGCACTTCACGCAGCTCCAGTGATCTGTTAAAGATCCGGGTGAAGATGGGGCCAACTCGTTGGAGCAGACTCTCAGGCAGGACGGAGACACACCATCAGGTCCTGCAGCCTTCTTGATCTTTTGTCTCTGAAAGACCCGGCGCACCTCCTCTTCACAGATCATTAGTGCTGGTGGGAGGTCAGAGTGGAGGAGGGATGGAGTTCCTGGGGCTGCAGATAATCCTTTTGTGTGGGTGGGAGGTGAGAACTGTAGGTTCTTTTCAAACCTGCAGTAAAAGCTGTTTAGGTCATTAGCCAGCTGGAGGTTTTCCGCAGGGTGGGGGGATGGTCTCCTGTAGTTGGTGATATTCCGTAGGCCTCTCCAGACAGAAGCAGAGTTGTTAGCTGAGAAGTTTTTTTGTAACTTCACACTGTAGCTCCTCTTAGCAAGCCTGGTCTCCTTCGTCAGCATGTTTCTGGCCCGCTTGTACAGAGTCCAGTCACCAGTCCTGTAGGCCTCCTCCTTGGTCTGACGTAGCTGCTTCAGTTTAGGAATGAACCAGGGTTTATTGTTGTTGTATATGCAGAAGGTCTTGGTCTGCACACACATGACCTCGCAGAAACAGGTGTATGATGTCACAGTGTCAGTGAGTTCATTTAGGTTAATGGCTGCAGCTTCAAAAAAACTCCAATCTGTGCAGTCAAAGCAGGCTTGTAACTTCAGCTTTGATTCCTCAGTCCATTTCTTCACAGTCCTTACAACAGGCTTGGAAGTTTTTAGTTTCTGTCTGTATGTTGGAATAAGATGGAGCAGGCAGTGGTCAGAAAAACCCAGAGCTGCACGGGGGACGGCATGATAGGCGTTTCTTAAAACTGTGTAACAGTGGTCAAGTGTATTTGTGTCCCTGGTGGGACATTTAATATGCTGTCTGTATTTAGGAAGCTCATTTGTGAGATTAGCTCTATTGAAATCACCCAGAATGATAAGCAGAGAGTCTGGATGTTTTTCCTCCACGTCTGCTATCTGGTCAGCGAGGTGCTGCAGTGCCTCCGTTGTACAAGCAGCAGGCGAGATATAAATTCCGACCAGAATAAAGGAGGAGAACTCTCGCGGTGAATAAAAGGGTTTACAGTTTATGAACAGTGACTCTAGGTTAGGGCTACAAAACTTCTTCAACACTGTGACATCAGTACACCAACCTTCGTTTATGTAGAAGCAGATTCCACCACCCTTAGTCTTTCCAGAAAATTCTCGGCTGCGATCAGCGCGAAACAGTTGAAATCCGTCCAGACGCACCGCGCTGTCCGGGATGTGTTCACTCAGCCAGGACTCCGTGAAACAAAGGGCGCCAGATCTGCTAAAATCCCGGTTTTTGTGAGTCAGGAGCAGCAGTTCATCCATTTTGTTCGCCAAACTGCGGATATTTGCCAGATGGATCGATGGGAGCGGCGTGCGAAATCCTCGTTTCTTCAGCCTGACTAACGCACCGGCACGTTTACCACGCCGCCTTCGTTTCCGGCCAGCGCCAATAGCCGCTGCTCCCACAGCTAAGATGGACTGAAAAAACTTCAGATCAGCAGCAGTAACTGGCGGAGAAGTTGCATTGGGAGGTAGTCTGAGTGAAAGTAGTTCCTCCCTTGAATAGGTGATTCGGACAGAAGAGCAGAAGTCCAAAAAAACACACAAAATTATCAAAAACATCAGAGAGCAGAAGCCAGTGGCTGCCATCCGCGGCGCCATCTTGGATTTTTTTTTGAAAACAATGGTTACAAGTTCAACCCACACCACTGCAAATGACACATGTCATGTGGACTGCTGACTTCAGCTTTTTTGTTGGTTGCACTGACACCTCACATGTCTACCATGTTCTCAGTTCCACACAGCCACCCACATATTTCACTCACGAAAACCCCATCCTTAGTGTGGCGTGACATGGGCACACAAGCCCTCGCTGCTCATCACACTGACGATTGGGTCCCATCCCCACTACTTCCCTATGCCAGCCTCACCGCAGTTTCATTGTCCCCCTCTCTGCAAATGTTTCGTGCAGAGTATACGGTTTCACTTCCCTGTAAGCATTTCATCCAAATGCTGGATGCTAACAGGCAGTACAGACGGATGAAACCTGTTATTATGCCCTCTGTACAGACGCAGAAAGATCACATGCTCTCACGTGTTCCACCATTTCTGTGGGCTGCACACAAATATGATGTAGGGCTTATAAAAAAACTGCCCTCCAGTGGTTATTACTCCAAAGTCTGACTTCAGACTCAAATGCATGCAGTACCCACTCAGGCCTGAGGCACGTGATGGCATCACTCCTGTTTTTGAATCACTTCTAAGAGAAGGGATAGTGGTCCCAGCCCCCAATTCACAAGTGTGCACACCCATCTTCCCAGTAAAAAAGATCAGGGATAAGGGCCAACCTGCTGAATGACATTTTATTCAGGATCTCCAGGCAGTGAACACTGCTATCATTCAGCGTACGCCTGTAGCCCCTAACCCCCATAACATTTTGACTCAAATTCCTCCAAATTCAACCTGTTTCACAGTTGTGGACTTGTCAAATGCGTTTTTCAGCATTCCAGTCCACAAAAACTCACAGTTTTGGTTCACTTTCCAATTCAGTGGGGGTCTTTACACGTTTACCAGACTGGCCCAGGGCTACTGCGAAAGTCCAACTATCTACAACGCAGCCCTCAAAGACTCTCTGAGCTCTCTCCAATTGTTGGAAGGCTCCGTTTTGATTCAATATGTTGATGATCCTTTACTGTGTGCTCCAACTGAATCACAATGCCAAACAGACTCATTGAAGCTCTTGTGTCACCTTGCTGCAGAAGGCCACAAAGCTTCAAAACCAAAACTGCAATTTTGCAAACCAGTGGTCACGTTTTTGGGCCACCAATTCTCTAATCAAGGCAAATCTCTCTCTCCAAAATTGCATTGGCAATCTGTCATATGGACAAACCAAAAACCAAAAAGGAGCTTCTTTCTTCTCTTGGCATGGCATCCTATTGCCGCTCTTTTATCCCTGATTTTTCATGTATTGAGAGACCGATGCGTGACATCATTCCATCAAAGGGTCCCTCACACTTCCCTCTCGAGTGGACACCCGCTGCCGATGACTCCTTTGAAAACATGAAGAAAGCTCTTCTGGCTCCTCTAACACTTTCAATTCCTGATCCATCTAAACCTTATGTTCAGTATGTTGGTGAGAAATCCGGATGCATGACCTCCGTTCTCCTGCAGCCCCACGGTGACAGACTTCACCCAGTTGCGTATTACTCCAGCAAGCTGGATGCTGTTGCAGCAGGACTTCCGCTCTGTCTCCGGGCCGTGGCAGAACATGCTGTAGAGGCATCCCGTGACATTGGTCTATATTCTTCGCTCACTCTGTATGTTTCTCATGCTGTTGCACTGCTTCTGAATGAACAGAAGTCATCACATCTTTCCCACGCAAGGTGGCTTAGATATCATTCTACCCTCCTTGAATCACCAAACCTCACTGTTAAACGCTATGTACAGTCAATTAACCGAGCCACCAATCTCCCCCTACCTTCTTGCGACGATGATGCAGACTGTGACCATGACTGTTTATCCTTGACTGACCTTGTCACCTCTCCCAGACCTGACCTGTCTGACACTCCACTTCCCAACCCAGATCTTGTCCTGTATGTTGATGGCTCCACATCTGTTGACCCCTCTGCGGGCCACAACAAAGTGGGTTGGGCAGTGTGTGATGATCACTGTACATTGCTCTCTGGCTCTTTGCCATCTCATTTTTCTGCACGGGATACAGAACTTGTTGCTTTGGCGGAAGTCTGCACTTTTGCAGCGGGCCAATCTGCCACCATTTACACTGACTCACGCTATGCTTTTAGCGTGGTCCATGATTTTGGTGCCCTCTGGCGTGAACGCAATTTCCTCAAGTCAGCGGGTACGCCTGTAAAGAATTCTGTCTACATTTCCAGACTCCTTGAAGCCATTCTTCTTCCCTCCTCTGTGGCGGTGTGCAAATGCACTGCCCACACTTCCTCTACTGACCCTGTGTCTAGAAGCAATGCTCGTGCTGACGCAGCTGCCAAGGCCACTGCTCTGTCATTCTCGGCTGCTCACTTTCCCACTACCCCCCATCCTTTCCCGCCCCCTCTACCCCGCCCACTGATTCTCTTGTCTCCATGCAGTCTTTTTCTTCCCCCTCAGGAATGCCAGAGGTGGACAAAAAAGGGTTGCTACAAAGACCAGGCGGGGGTGTGGAGAGGTCCTAATGCCCTCCCCTGTCTCCCAGCTCACTTTTTTCATCATTTCTCTAAGTTGACACATGGGAGAGACCATGTGTCAAGAGAAGGGATGATACAACCACTGCATGCAAATTGGTTCACTACTGGTTTCACTATATATGCTGACAGTTTTTGCAAAAAGTGTCTAATATGTGCCACTAATAATGTCCACAGGGTTCCCAAACAGGTTCCAGCAGCCCATCCACCTCCTGCAGGACCATTTCAGCATCTCATGATGGACTTCATTGAGCTCACCACAGCTGAGGGTAAAAAGTACTGTTTGGTAATGGTTGACATGTGGTCCAAATGGGTAGAGGCCTTTCCAGCCAAACATGCAACAAGCACTGTTGTGGCCAGAGCATTATTATCAGAAATTATTCCCAGATGAGGAATACCAGAGAAAATTTCCAGTGACAACGGTAAGCATTTTGTAAATGAAGCATTGACTAATTTGAGCATCACATTGGGCTTTGACTTGAGAAAACACTGTGCCTACCACCCACAATCAGGTGGCACCATCGAGTGTGAAAATGGCACTCTGAAAAACAATCTTGCCAATCTTGAAGATGAAACTGGCCTACCCTGGACTAAGTGCCTCCCATTAGCACTCATGTACATGCGCATGCAAGTCAGGAAGAAATATAACATGTCACTTTTTGAGATTCTGTTTGCTCGACCCCCAGCTCTAGGTTTCTCCATGGAAAAGAGACGTGCACCTCCACTAACTACTTCACATTTTGAAAGTGCCATGTTATCTTATTGCTCTGCACTGTCCTGCCAACTTCAAAACATTTCACAGCAGGTAAAGGTTGCCCTGCCCAGGCCAGCAGAGGGAGTCCTGCACGACATTAAACCCGGTGACTGGGTGGTCATCAAAAGCTTCAAATGTAAGAACTGGCACAGTAAATGGTGGTTGGGTCCATACCAGGTCCTTCTGATGACATTCACTGCTGTGAAGATCGTGGAAAGGGCAACGTGGATCCACGCAATGCACTGTAAGAAGATCCCGGAAGTCAAGTCAGAAGAACCTAGACCAGACACGGACGAGAAGCAGAAGAGAAGTGGTCAGCCACGACCACCATCCTACGTTGTAGACCTGGACGAGAAGAAGATGACCAAGTAATGCCAAGGCTTATTTCTTTTGACAACAGGTGCCCGCCTGTTTACCTGTGCAAAGGTTTGCTGACGGCGCCTTTGGTGTCCGGCGTAACACTTGCAACAGAAAAACAGATAGGGTACACATGATAGGAGGGGGAGACATACTGCTAGGTTCCCCTACCAGAGTGCTACCAGACATGGATGACCAGGACATCGACCAACCTTTGCCACAGTAGGCCGCCGAAACACAGACCCCACAGAGACGTCAGGAGAAAGACTACACCAGCCACAGCTGGACCACTTTTGTTGTGACGTTGTTGGGACTTATTATATATCTGCTAACCTGTTATTTTTTCTTACCAACACAGGAGAACCCCATAGCGAGCAAAAGAGCACAGGCTGACCCTTTCTTGTTTTCCTCTGGGTGGGGGAGAAACCTCACCAATGTTTTCCAACTCAATATATGGTATCAATATGTAAAAATTTTGGGCAAAAACTGAAACTGCCACTAGCTGCTATGTGTGCACTAAGATGCCCATAGCTGCAGCTAACCCAAGCATCGTGCCACTGCCCATTAACGACACCGATCTCTTTCCAGACATACTTGTCTCCCTGCATTCGCCCTGCATGCTAAATATTTCACTGCGGAGCAAAACTGGTGGCGGGTTTCCCCAGATACCCAGCTATACTGGTCGCAATTTCACCAAATTGCTTAGGTTGAACAGCACAAGAAATGCGCCACTCTATGGCCTTGTGTTTATACCCCTTCATGCAAAATTTCAGTGCTATGCTAATAACTTTACCTTCTCCTCATCCGTCTATAAGATGGATAGGATACCAAAGCGGCATTGTAGTAATATCAGCTCCCCGTGCATGGCAAATTCCACTGGCGCTTTAAATCAGTCCCAAGCTGCGCTGTATGCCACATGTAAACCATACTTTACTGCACCAGATGTTTTAGGCGTCACACCCCAGTCAGACTTTGTATGGTTATGTGGCTCCTATGTCTTTCAGGATCTGCCTGCTGGGTGGGTGGGATGCTGTGCGCCGATTCAGGCCGCAGGCCACTGTTTCCTTGTCACTGCTAACCTTACATCAGTGCAAAGGACCAAATGCCAAACACTGTTCAGCCATGACTCTATTTGGGGAACGGATGTCCCTAGAGACCACAAATTGTGGACAGATGCTCAGAAAGTCACCCTGTCGCTTTTCCCTTGGTAAAGGGTAGGGAAGGTTATGTTACGTATGGAGACTTTGGATTACAGGCTTGGCCTATTCGTGAATTCTACCCTTCAGGCCTTGGAAGGAGTTAAAGCCGAATTGCATGCTCTATGGCTTATGGAGCTCCAAGACCGAATGGTCCTGGACCAGCTCACGGCTTCACGGGGGGGGGGGGGGGGGTGCGGTTGTGGGCTCTTCTTGCTGCATGTACATTCCTCCCCATGATGAGGATGGTGGCCTTATCTCCCAGGCCATACAGAATCTAACTGCGCTTTGTGATGCTTCCCTTCATGACCATGTTCAGGGGGGAGGTTTGTATGACTGGCTTTTTAGTGGGGGTTGGCGGAATTTGCTTGTCCGTATTGGCTTAATACTGCTCTTGGTAGTAGTGATGCTTCTATTCTGTAGCTGTTGTATTCTTCCCCTTATCAGGCATATGATTTCAAAGTTATTTGTTACCAATATGCTACACTATATGCCCGCAAATGCTTCTGACAGTTCAGCTCTGAATTATACTGCTTTGGACATGTCTCAACTTCCCTTCCACGATGATTATGGAAACTGTGTTACCAATTCCCTTGATACATAGTTCACATGTTGTAGGTGAATGCTTCCCTACTTTGCTTGCTCTACATCGAGTGCTTACACTCTCAAAAACAGCTTCTTCGTGACCCTCCACACATGCTAATTTCTATGTCATGGCTGATAACGTGTTAGTTTAAACCTGTTACGGTGTATATTCACTGATGTCTTTGCTTTGACTGTCTTGTACATTTTTTTTTTTATTTTTTAGTGATCATATATGATCAAGAGAAGGGAAATGTGGTAGAAATTCACCATTTATTATTCACATCTTTTATTGTGGTGGGAAATTGTTGCTCATATATTAACCTGTTGTGTAATGATTAGATTTAGACAACATACTCAGTAATGTAGTGTCTACATATTCAGTGCATAGTGTAAGAGGTGAATCATAATGAATTTATGCTCAGCATGCATGTTTTATCTCTCCTCTGTATGGAATGTTCTCAGTGAGCAGGGGAGTGGGTGAGCCTTGTAGAAAATAACTGTTAAGATTGTCAAGTAAGGTCAGATCACATTCTTGTGAGTTGTGTGCTCCGACAGTGTGTCTTTGGGTCTTATCTTCAAGGCTGCTACCATATTTGGGTTAGAGAGGAATATTATAAAGGTAGCCAAACTGCTGACAAGAGCAGAACAGTGGGAGCAGATTTTGTCTTCTTCTCCACTCTTCTCCTGTATACAGAGAAATAAAGGTCATCCAGCTGGCAGAATCATCTTCCTCTTTATTTCACTTCACGACACTAATAAAGGGCTGTAAAATTCGGTCACACAATTAACTGGCAAAAAAGTGAATTTATGTCTCTTGGCGCTGACCTTGATGCTGAATTTTTGCATAATCTCCCTTTCAGAATTACAAACTGAAATATCTTGGAGTAGTTTTACCAAAGGATTCCAAATTAATCTTCAAACTGAATTTCCTTCAAAAGTTAGACAAGCTCAAAGGGGATATTGACAAATGGCGTATCCTTTCTCTTTCTATGGTGGGTCATATAAATGCCATAAAAATGATAACCCTGCCAAGATTTCTTTACCTTTTTCAAAATCTTCCTATTTTTTTTAACAAAAGCATTTTTCAAAACACTAGATTCCATAGTACTGCCATTTATTTGGGGTTTTAAAGCCCATAGAATTTCAAAAACTCATTTATATAAACCAAAAGAGAAAGGAAAATTGTGGCTTCCTTGCTTCCAGCATTATTACTGGGCTGCAAATTTAAGGGCTCTTGTTTACTGACAGGAAGGTTATAAACTGGAAGTCTCAACAGATACCCCTGTTTGGGTTGCCATTGAACTGAAAGGTGTTATAAACACCTCGCTACTGGCACTTCTTTTTTCAACACCTGGTCTGCCTGTAGGCACAAAGGTGAACAATCGGATAGTCTCAAACTGTCTTAAAATTTGGCAACAAATTAAGAAGATCTGCAAGTTGCCGGGTACATCTGTTTACACTCCAGTTTATCATAACCATGCATTCCTTCCATCACTTTCAGATACTGCATTTGGCAGCTTGAGGCTAAAAGGCATAATCACTTTAAAAGATCTCTACATTAATAAAAAAAAATTGCCTCTTTTGTCCAGCTTAAAGACAAATTTTCCCTTCTACCAACACATTTTTTTAGATATTTGCAAATCAGAAATTATGTCCACCAGTGCTTGCCAAATTTTGAAAACCTCCCCAAGGAAAATAAGGTTTGCTTGCTCTTGCTAAGACCATGTGATGCCAAAGGCTTGGTTACTAACTTTGTTAAAATATTCCTTGAACAAGTTAACTCTGCCACCCAATCTTTAAAGGCAGCTTGGGAGGCAGAGCTGGGAATTCAGATTGAGGATGATGATGAATGGGAGGAGAGCCTTGGCAGAATCTGCTCCTGTTCCATTAATGCTAGGCGCCAGTTAATTCAATTTAAGGTGATGCATAGGCTTCACTATTCAAAAGTCAAATTGAATAGAATCTTCCCCACAATTTCTCCATTATGTGATTGGTGTAAGTCTGCCCCAGGCTCTCTTACCCATCTTTTTTGGACCTGTCTAAGATTGCATAACTTCTGGTGTAAAATATTCAAGTGGTTTTCTGAAATGTATGATTGTGTATTTAACCCTGACCCTGAGACTGCATTGTGTGGATATTCTCTGCACTTACAAAAACGCGGCCACTTGGTGCAGAACACCATTATGTATGGAATGGTAATTGCTAAGAGACTGATTTTAAGATTATGGAAATCGAGCACTGTGCCTGTTACGTCTAGAAATGATGAGGAGTCGAGGTGCTATTTTGTAGTTTTATTAACACAAACTCAGGAACGTAAAGGAGTCACTTCTACTAGCACAAGAGCCCACAGCGAAGAGACGGAGTCCCTTCTGCTGGGCCCTCTTATACTCCCGTGACGCCACCACCGGAAAGGCGGGGCGTCACCTCCCACTACACCCAGGGCACCGCCATATTAGTACACTACAACTATATACACTGTATTCCTATCTAACAGTGCCACAGTTCAAGATGTGGCTAACAGGACTTATTAGTGTATTACATATGGAGAAAATCCGATGCAATATGATGAACCAACCTGAGAAGTTTTACAACATCTGGCAACCAGTTTTAGACCGTCTTGTCCGGTCTTCTGGAGACTCTAACACACTCACAGTGGGCCACCTACCTTGACCTTGAAAATCTTGTGATGGACTGTTGGATTGTGATACTCTAGTGATGCAATATTATATCATACGCCCTATGTCAAGCCCTGTTTTGTTTTGTCTTTTCCTTTTTTGTGTGGGGTTATTGTCTTGTTGTTTTACGTTTGTTATACTTTTGTCTTTTACTCGTACGAAAAACTTTAATAAAAATATTTATTAAAAAAAGTGACAAACGTAGGTAAATCGACTTACTTGAAGAAGGAGGGGAGTGTACTTTCCAACAGTTTCCAAATCCAATCTGTGTGGCAATTTCCAGAGTCCAGAAGCAGGCAGGGGGCAGAGTAAGGCAGGCAAGATCTGGGCAGACAAACAATCCAATACAACAGACAGGCACAGGGTCTAGGGGCAAGCAAGGGTCAGAACACAGCAGAATAACTGACAAGATCAATACCAGTTAGTTGCAGGCAGTATGCAGGTAGGGAGAAGCTCAGACGCAACCAGACAGAGCAAGGGGAGAGTGTCCTACTAATGCTGCCTCATGGATTGGCTTCAGGTGGTGATTAAAGGTGAGGGGAGGAGAGATTAATTAGCCAGGAGAGAGAGGCAAGCAGGCAGATAAGACAGAACCCCTTACAAGGGCCACCATGATGCTGGCATTTGGGGGAGGACACTTCTGTGTGGAGCAGTTGGAGTGCTGCAGGTGAAGGACAGCAAGAGGCAGAGTGAGGAGCTCTGCTTGGGCTGTCAGTATCTGGCTCCCAGATAGCAGCACCCCATGATGATAATGTTTATGTGGAGAATGACAGTGAGAAATCTGGATATACTGCTGGCAAGTGTCTTCCCCTGTACAGGTTTCCTGAGGGCATTGGTGTTGTGGTGGCAGATGGAGCCTGGCCGGTGTTATGTCCACAAACCTGGTAATAATAATGGACGAGGATGCTGTGCAGGAACTCGAACTTTATTACAATAATGCTTAATAATACAGAGCACGTGAATGAGCGTTGAACTCCTAACTGTCCCTACCAAGGGTGAGTCACCAAAGAACCATAACATGGCCAACAACTCCCTCATGTATGTCGGCATGATGATGGCACCAGCCGGCTACGTCATCACTCCGCTCTCTGCTATAAAATCCTTCCATAACATTCACACCCCCCCACCTGCAAAAACCACAGAACACTTTATTAATTATAACTCTCCCCAATTTAGTACCCATAACATCCTGAACTAGGATCAGTGGGTGGACTGCAGCTAGACCCGACATGGCTGAGTGGATTATTCTGCCACTTGTCTGCCAGCTGCGCTCCTATCTAAACAGTCTTTTTTTTCTGACAGTCTTCCATGGGGAAGGTGGTTCTGCTGGAGGGGCCTTGTAGATGCTGGGCCTCTGGAACCAGGACCGATCTTCATAATGTTGGGGCCCGGGTCCCACACTGCATCCGCTGACTCCTGCAAAGCCTCGCCATCAGAAGCCATCACCTGGACACGCCGGAGATGGTTTGCATGCCGAACCAAACCATCCGTCAGCCTGAAGCATACTGGTCCCAGCTGCGCCACAATCCTCAGTGTCCACGGTCTCATCGACTGTGCCTTGGCCTGCCGTTGTTCCGGTCTCTCAATGGTGCGGACTCAAATCCAGTCCATGACTTTGAGAGGCGTCTTGCTCGGCCTCACATGCCATTGCAATCGTATTGGTGCTGCGTGTCCATTCGTCGCTATCATGTTGGTCACGGACTCTTCACCCAACACCCCCGCAGCGGTCTCTGGGGTCCAAAGCTGGTCATGGGTACTGAAGACGTCCAGTGTCTCTCCTGTGTCACTTACAGTCATGTTCCCTTCACCCATTGGCTCAGCTGTGGCTCCTGTAGACTGGTGCTGAGTGAGGACACTGAAGTGGTCCGGCTCCTCTTCTCCTTTGCCTAGTGTGCTTTATTGTCATTGCTCCATGTCGTGGATAACATTCATGCCCGGTTGTTGTGCCCCGAGGTTCTCTGCATGCATGGGCTCCCTCTCCTGTAACTCCGCAGCAGCCTCCATAGTCTCCAGCTGGGCGAGGAGCTGAGGCAAGTCCAGGCGCTGCCCCCCTCTCCGGGCAGCTCTCCTGTGTGCGCGGGATGGCTTGTTTGGTGTCGGTGTCGCCCTTAGTAAACATGCCCCAATTACTATAGCCTGACAAGTTGAGCCCGTTGCCATTGTCTTTTCAAAGATGGTGTTAAAACGTAAGCGAAAAGGTACTTTAACTCCTGGTCTGATGCTGCCAGGGCAACTAGAATAGAATAGAATTCCTTTATTGTCATTATACAGTGAAGCATAATGAAATTTTAATTACATCTCTCCATGATAATTTAAAAAAGAAGAATAAAAATACATGAATAAATACCATTAAAAAGGTAAAAACAGCGAATCTAGCTTTACATAGTACAATCTGTGCAATGCAGCATACGACAACGAGAAGGTCCTAAAGACTATTTATAATGTGGATTGCACTTGAAATGAAGCTATCCCTCAGTCTTATTTTACGAGCCCGGAATGCTCTAAAATGTTTACCAGAGGGCAACAGGTCAAAATGTTTATGGAATGGATGTGTGGAGTCTTTGCAGATAGACCTCGTTTTCCAAAGACAGCGAGTGTGGTAGATGTCCTCCAGTTCTGGGAGCCGCAATCTGATGATTCTCTCTGCTCTTCCCACCACACGCCGAAGTGCCTTCTGCTCAGCCACAGTGCAACTGTGGAACCACACGCAGATGCAGTATGTAAGGATGCTCTCTATAGTGCTGTGGTAATAGGAGAGCAGAACACAATGAAAAAGGCCAGGTTTTTTCAGCAATCTCAAAAAAAAAGAGACCCTGTTGGGCCTTCTTCAGCAGAGCATTGGTGTTAGATGCCCACGTGAGATTGTCCGAGATGTGGGTTCCCAAGAACTTGAAGGATGAAACTTGTTCCACACAATCACCGTTTATAAAGATAGGAGGATGATCCTTGTCCCCAGATCTCTGGAAATCAATAACTAGTTCTTTGGTTTTTCCAGAGTTAAGGGACAGGCTATTTACAGAGCTCCATCTCACCAAATTCTGCACCTCCGCTCTGTAGGCTGACTCATCACCATGAGAAATCAGCCCAATCCCAGTTGTGTCATCTGCAAATTTTATTATGGTGTTTGCCTTATATGCAGAGACACAATCATGGGTGAGCAGTGAGTACAGAATTGGTGAGAGTACACAGCCTTGTGGGGTGCCAGTGTTCAGGGTTGTGGAAGCTGAGGTATGTGAGCCCAAGCGCACCACTTGTGAGCATCCTGTCAGGAAGCTGGAGATCCAGTTATACAGTGGAGCGCTGAGGCCCAGCCAATCCAGTTTGTCTATAAGCTGAGAAGGAATAATAGTATTAAAGGCTGAGCTGTAATCTACAAAAAGCATCCTCGCATATGTGCTCTGCCCCTCCAGATATGTCAGAACAGTGTGCAGAGCGAGGGAGACGGCATCCTCTGTAGATCTCTTTGCTTTATATGCAAACTGATGTAAGTCCAGTGCTGCCAGAATTTTGTCCTTTATGTGAGATAAAACCAGTCTTTCAAAACATTTCATTATTATGTTTGCTCTCTACATGTCTGTTCTTTTCTTCTTCTCTGTCCCCTCACCCCCCAGCCAGTCGCAGCAGATGACTGCCCCTCCCTGAGCCTGGTTCTGCTGGAGGTTTCTTCCTGTTAAAAGGGAGTTTTTCCTCTCCACCGTCGCCAAGTGCTTGCTCACAGGGGATCGCCTGATTGCTGGGGTCTTTCTGCAACTGTGGGGGTCCTCCCTACAGTTGATAGTGCTATGAGATGACTGTTGTTGTGAAATGGCGCTATATAAATAAAGTTGAATTGAATTGAATTGAATTATGGGTGTCAAAGCAATTGGCCGAAAGTCATTCATATTGCTGGTATGTGTTTTCTTTGGCAACAGGACAATACTGACTGGAGCTTCAGAGATGGATTAAAAATATCACAAAACACCTCAGCCAGCTGGTCTGCACAGGTCCTGAGCACGCATCCAGAGACTCTATCTGGGCCTGGTGCTTTCCGAGGGTTTATTCTCTGCAGGGATCGCCGTACCTCATGTGTGCTCAGCCGAATGATGGAGGTCCTGTCCTCCTCTGTAGCCATTACTCTTCCAGGTGGGTTATGGCTGCTAAGTTCAAAGTGAGCAAAGAAATTATTAAGGTCAGTGGCCATAGTAACATTACTGTGTGGGGGAGGAGGAGGGGGGCACCCTTGATCAGTAATATCTTTAATGCTTTTCCACATACCCCTGATGTCCATGATATCAAATTGGTCCTCTACCCTCTGCCCGTAAATGTCCTTGGCCTTTTTTATAACCCTTCTTCAGCTCACACCTACAGTGGGGCAAAAAAGTATTTAGTCAGCCACCAATTGTGCAAGTTCTCCCACTTAAAAGATGAGAGATGTCTCCAATTTTCATCATAGGTATACCTCAACTATGAGAGACAAAATGAGAAAAAAAATCCAGAAAATCACATTGAAGGATTTTTAATGAATTAATTGGTAAATTCCTCAGTAAAATAAGTATTTGGTCACCTACAAACAACCAAGATTTTTGGCTCTCACAGACCTGTAACTTCTTCTTTAAGAGGCTCCTCTGTCCTCCACTTGTTACCTGTATTAATGGCACCTGTTTGAACTCGTTATCAGTATAAAAGACACCTGTCCACAACTTCAAACAGTCAGACTCCAAACTCCACTATGGCCAAGACCAAAGAGCTGTCAAAGGACACCAGAAACAAAGTTGTAGACCTGCACCAGGCTGGGAAGACTGAATCTGCAATAGGTAAGCAGCTTGGTGTGAAGAAATCAACTGTGGGAGCAATTATTAGAAAATGGAAGACATACAAGACCACTGATAATCTCCCTCGATCTGGGGCTCCACGCAAGATCTCACCCTGTGGGGTCAAAATTATCACGAGAACGGTGAGCAAAAATCCCAGAACCACATGGGGGGACCTAGTGAATGACCTGCAGAGAGCTGGGACCAAAGTAACAAAGGCTACATCAGAATCACACTACGCCGTCAGGGACTCAAATCCTGCAGTGCCAGACGTGTCCCCCTGCTTAAGCCAGTACATGTCCAGGCCCGTCTGAAGTTTACTAGAGAGCTTTTGTAAAAACTTTTTGGTAAAAACTCAATTTGTCGTGTTTGGAGGAGAAAGAACAACAGGACGCAGAGAGCAAGGGTCAATGGCACATTGTCTGACCTAAAGTGCTCTTCTACTGGCTCCCCTCAGGGGTGTGTGTTGTCACCACTACTCTTCATCCTGTACACAAACATGTGTCGGAGTAGACATGACAACAGACACATTATAAAGTATGCTGATGACTCAGTCATTGTCAGTCTCCTCCAGGATGGTGAGAGTGGCCACGGCCCAGTAGTTGATGACTTTGTTCACTGGTGTGAGGATTCCTACCTGCAGCTGAATACAACAAAAACGAAAGATATGATTATTGACTTTAGGAGGAAAACTCCCAGGCACAAAGTCACCATACTAAAAGGCCAGACCACTGAATGTGTACAATCGTACAAATATCTTGGGACGATTATTGATAGTGGATTGAACTTTGAGGTGAACTGTGAAAGGGTGTGCAAAAAGGGTCAGCAAAATTTGCATTGTTTGAGGAAACTTGCACGCTTCCAAATTGACCGACCCATAATGACTATGTTTTATCGGGCTTTTATTGAATCTGTTTTATCCTTTTCTTTAATGTCATGGTTTGGTCAGATAAAACTGAAACAGAGGAAATCCTTGGATCAGGTAGTCAGATGGTCCAGTCGTTTGCTTGGTGAGTCACAGCTGAGCCTGGCATCCCTGTACGCCAAACAAGTACAGAGGATGGCTGACTCAATTTTAAATGATGACTCCCACCCTTTGCACTGCAACTTTCAGCTTCTTCCCTCCAGACGGAGGTTTGCTGTCCCAAAAAGTAGAACCCAGCGCTACAAAAACAGCTTTGTCCCTGCTGCTGTCAAAGAGTTGAACAAGCTATAAAATTATATTGTACATATTCTATATTTACCTATTTTGTAAGATGTGTGCCTGTGTTTGTGTCTATGTTGAATGTAATTAGTGGCTTGTAAATATGGATGTCACCAACTGCAAAACAAATCTACCTACGGGTACAAATAAAGTAACCTGAACCTGAACCTGAACCTGAACACCATACCTACTGTGAAGCATGGGGGTGGAAACATCATACTTTGGGGCTGTTTTTCTGCAAAGGGACCAGGACGACTGATCCGTGTAAAGGAAAGAATGAAAGGGGCCATGTATCGTGAGATTTTGAGTGAAAACCTCCTTCCACCAGCAAGGGCATTGAAGATGAAACGTGGCTGGGTCTTTCAGCATGACAATGATCCCAAACACACCGCCCGGGCAACAAAGGAGTGGCTTCGTAAGAAGCATTTCAAGGTGCTGGAGTGGCCTAGCCAGTCTCCAGATCACAACCCCATAGAAAATCTTTGGAGGGAGTTGAAAGTCCATGTTGCCCAGCGACAGCCCCAAAGCATCACTGCTCTAGAGGAGATCTGCATGGAGGAATGGGCCAAAATACCAGCAACAGTGTGTGAAAACCTTGTGAAAACTTACAGAAAGCGTTTGACCTCTGTCATTGCCAACAAAGGGTATATAACAAAGTATTGAGATGAACTTTTGTTATTGACCAAATACTTATTTTACCAAGGAATTTACCAATTAATTCATTAAAAATCCTTCAATGTGATTTTCTAGATGTTTTTTTCTCATTTTGTCTCTCATAGTTGAGGTATACCTATGATGAAAATTGGAGACCTCTCTCATCTTTTAAGTGGGAGAACTTGCACAATTGGTGGCTGACTACATACTTTTTTGCCCCACTGTAGCAATACTATAGCCAGCTGCATCACCAGACCTAAATGCCTGATTCCGAGTAGCTTGACTACCTCAGGATCAGAAGGTGGAATGGCGGGCTCTGGGTGAGCTACAAGTAGAACTGGTACTGGAGCAGGAAAGTGCCATGGAGCAGGTACTGGAGCTGGGAGGTGCCGTGGAGCTGGTACTGGAGCTGGAATATGCAGTGTTGCCAACTCACTCTTTAGGAGTGATTCTCACTCTTTTTACCTCTCTCTCTCGTGCCACATACCCTATTTCTCACTCCAAAATGAGGAAATTATGGGAAATTTCGTGTTGATTTTCTTCAGATTTTTTCCACAATAAGAGTGTTATGTCGGTAAACGAGAAGCAAGGATGATACTGGATGCAGAACAGAACAGGACTTCATTGTTGACTCACAGCTACCATACAAGCGCTCCCGCTAGACAGAGGTGCAGTCAAAGAGACTGCCCCTCTTCCGCACAGCCCTCTTATACCCCGAGTGACGGCGGAACCGGAAAGGTGGGCCATCACCCGTGTCACACAATAATATGTCCTAATAACAACATAACACCCCCCCCCCCTTCAAAAATGGTCCAAACACACACGTACGATCGAGACCCTCCCCAATTTGGAACACGAATCACGTGCTAAAACTAAACAACAACAGTATAAGGCCTACGACACACACACAACTAATGCTAGGGGGAACAGGTGAACTACTGTTCCACCCTCACACAGCCAGACGGGTTATTCTGCCGTCTTTGCTAAAACACAGTCCTTTAAACATAAGATCGCCTTGCTCCGAAAATAAATAACATAAAACAATCCCCTTAACAGAACATATATAGTGGCTTCCTGCGGTAACGTATCGTCACTTCCTGTGTTGCTGGCTGTCTGTGTGGTTTGCTCTGTGGTTAGCGCTTCTCATTCTCCTGAGGATTTTTTCCTTTAATTGTATTTTAATCACTTTTTTCCATCTACCGTTAGCAGTCACTTCTGTTTATCAAGCCTCTTGCACCTGTGTGCACACTCAGTGTCATCTAATCACCCTCTTTAGCCTTCTGTTCACCGTTCATCGGTGTTTTTGTTAGCTTCAGGTTAGCCACTAGCTAAGGCTACTAGCTTTCCTTCCTCTCCTCCTCTGATGTGCTCTCTCTGTCAGATGTTTAGCTACACCTCCGCCTCTTTTAGTGATAACGGTATATGTAATAAATGTTGTCTTTTTGAGGCGCTCGAGGCAAGGTTGTCTGATTTGGAATCCCGGCTCCACTGCATTGAAACACCGTCTGCGCCAGTAAATAATGATGGACACCCCCTAGCTGCAGTGGAGTACCCTAGCATAGGGCGGCCTGCTAGCGGTTCTCCGGTCCTGCTCAGCAGCGAGGAGACTGGGTGGGTGACAGTGAGAAGGAAGCATAGTCGCAAGGCCCCAGTTCACCACCAACCTATTCCTGTTTCTAATTGCTTTTCCCCGCTCAACAACACACCCGCTGAGAAAAAAACTCATCACTGGCGACTCTGTAGTCAGAAACGTGAACCTAGAGACTCCAGCGGCCATAGTCAAATGCATTCCTGGGGCCAGAGCAGGCAACATCGAGTCAAATTTGAAAATGCTGGCTAAAAGTAACTGTAAATACTCCACAATTGTTATCCATCCTGGCATTAACAACATCCGACTCCAGCAGTCAGAAGTCACAAAACTTAAATGTGGAATCGGTGTGTGACTTTGCAAAAACAATGTCTGCCTTTGTAGTATTCTCTGGGCCCCTCCCCAATCTGACCAGTGATGACATGTTTAGCCGCTTGTCATCCATCTGTGTGGTGTCCTGCAAACAATGTGGGCTACATAGACAATTGGAACTCATTTTGGGGAAATCCTAGTCTTATGAGACGAGACGGCGTCCATCCCACTTTGGATGGTGCGTCTCATTTCTCGAACAATCTGGCATCATTTTTATCCAAATTTCCAAAGCCTTGACAACTCAGAGTTGGGACCAGGAAGCAGAGTCGCAGTCTTACATGCCTCTCTGCAGCTCCTCTTCATCCGCCACCCCTCAACATAGCTGCTGTCTTCCCCATCAGAGAATCATTGTCTGCTCCCTCCAACGTAAATAAAAATATAATGTACTGTATAAGCATCCCAAAGTGATTAAACAAAAAGTTGGTAAAACTCAAATTAAACAGGAAGCCTCTAAATTTAATGATTTGGCCTCTGTTCTGCCTCATAATTTAAAAATTAAATGTGGTTTGTTAAATATTAGGTCTTTAACCCTTGGATGCATAAGCGGGGTAACAATTACCCCAGCGGTTGTTTTTTTTTGCAATATCTTTGTAATTTTAATTTTTTATCATTTAATCTTCCCTGTATTCCTCAAATAGGTTGTGTTTGACATGAGGCCATTTGGATTTGTATCTAATTGTTACATTTTTTTTAAGTAATTGCATTTTTTGTATCAGCACCACACTTTTCCATATGTGGGGTCAAAAATGACCAGAAGCTTTTCCCCAGCTGTCCCCTTTTGAATCTCACCACAGTTATCAGTAACACTGTAGACGCTGCAATTAGCATCTCAGACTGGATGCCGAGGGTAAACAGATGAGGACAATAGGTTTTTTTAGATGCATATGTGGGGTCAAAAATGGCCCCAAGCTTCTCCCAAGCTGTCCCCTTTTCAATTTCACCACGGTTATAAGTAACACTGTAGACCCTGCAATTTGCATCTCAGACTGGATGCCGAGGGTAAACAGAGAGGGTAAACAGATGAGGACAATACAGTGTATACAGTGAGGACAATGTAGGTATTGTTAGATGCAGGGGTCAAAAATGCTTGAGCGGTTGTTTTTTGTTTTTTTTTGCAATATCTTTGTAATTTTAATTTTTTATCATTTAATCTTCCATGTATTCCTCAAATAGGTTGTCTTTGACATGAGGCCATTTGGATTTGTATCTAATTGTTATATTTTTTTATTGCATTTTTGTATCGGTACCACACTTTTCCATATGTGGGGTCCAAAATGACCCCAAGCTGTCCCCTTCTTTTGTTGACCAAAATATAATTTAAAATAATAATAATAATCACCCAAAATATAATAAAAATAATCATCTTTAACCAAAATGAAAGAAATTTCTTAAGTTTACAGCATAAAACACATAAATTCTAGTTGGGGTCATTTTGACCACACTCATGGAAGAGTGTTGGAATTGGTTGGTCATGCATCTAATGGTTAACTCCCAAGTCTCTGCTAGTCCATGATCTGTTAATTGATCATCAAATTGATTTAATATCCCTTACAGAGACTTGGTTAGGGCAAGAGGATTATGTTGGTTTAAATAAATCAACTCCCTCCGGTTATTTAAACTGTCAAAATCCCAGAAGTTCTGGTCACGGAGGAGGAGTAGCAACAATTTACCATTCCAAATTACTAGTGCATGTAAAGCAAAAAACACATTATAATTCCTTCGAGGACCTGGTCCTCAGTATTGGGCATTTTAGCAATTTTAGGCTAAAACCAATTTTATTTGCCATAGTTTATCGTCCTCCATCAACCTACTCAGAGTTTTTATCCGAGTTTGCCGAATTCTTAGCTGATTTAGCGCTGAAATCAGATAGAATAATTATAGTAGGGGACTTTAATATACATGTAGATGTAGACAGTGATTGCCTTAATATGGCATTTAATTCAGTATTAGACTTGATGGGGTTTTCTCAGAAAGTAGGAAATTCTACCCATTATCTCCACCATTTGTTGGACCTTGTTCTGACATATGGCATAGAAATAGAAATTCTGGTAGTGTCTCCTCATAACCCTGTACTGTCAGACCATTGTCTGTTAACCTTTGTTTTACTATTTCTGACTATTTGGCTCCTAAAGAAAAATTACTACAGTAGATGCCTCTCAGGTGATGTTGTTACCAAATTTATGCAGATTGTTTCCTCTATGCCATGTGTCAACACAACGGAAACAAGCTATAGACAGCTTGCTCCTTCTGAAACTGATAGCATGGTAGATAGTGTTACAGCTTCTCTGCATCAGACTCTAGACATGGTGGCCCCTTTAAAAAAGAAAAATTCTAATCAGAGATTTCTTACGCCTTGGTTCAACACAGAAACTCATAGCTTAAAACAGAAGACTTGTCAATTAGAAAGAAAATGGCACTCCACTAATTTAGATGACCTCTATTTAGCTTGGAGAAATCATCTTTTAATTTATAAAAAAATCTCTTAGAAAAGCTAGAACAAGTTATTATTCTGCATTAATAGAAGAGAACAAGAATAATCCCAGGTTTCTTTTCACCACTGTAGCCAGGCTGACAAAGAGTCAGGACTCTGTTAATCCTAGCATTCCCTTAGAGCTTACTAGTCAGGACTTTATGAACTTTTTCAATAATAAAATTTCATCCATCAGAGATAAAATCAGTCAGATTCTTCCCACCGTTAACTTAAATACAGTAACTACTACAACTCCTTTATTTGATATCTGTTTGGATGAGTTTACTCCAATTGACTTTTTAGAGTTAGACAAAATAATTTCCTCATCCAAGCCTTCAACTTGTCTTTTAGACCCTATTCCTACCAGGTTATTTAAAGAAGTCTTCCCATTTATTGGTAGCTTTATTCTTCAAATAATCAATTCTTCATTAACTTTAGGCCATGTACTGCAGGCTTTTAAAACTGCTGTAATTAAACCCTTACTCAAAAAGCCAATGCTGGATCCAGGAGTTCTAGCTAACTATAGACCAATCTGTAATCTCCATTTCATTTCAAAAATCTTTGAAAGAGTTGTTGTTACACAATTATTTGACCACTTGCAGGGAAATGGTTTATTTGAGGCGTTTCAATCTGGGTTTAGAATCCATCATAGTACTGAAACAGCCTTAGTGAAGGTCACTAATGACCTTATCGCATCTGATAATGGACTTGTTTCTGTACTTGTCCTTTTAGACCTTAGTGCAGCTTTTGATACTATCGATCATAATATTCTACTTGATAGATTAGAACACTATGTTGGACTTAATGGAACTTCGTTGCAGTGGTTTAGATCTTATTTATCTAATAGGTTCCAGTTTGTTCATGTCAGTAATGAGTTTTCTTTCAACTCAAAGCTCAGTCATGGAGTTTCACAGGGATCTGTGTTAGGCCCTACTCTTTTTAGTTTATATATGCTTTCGTTAGGCAACATTATTAGAAAGCACTGTATACATTTTCATTGTTATGCAGATGACACACAATTATACCTGTCAATGGAGCCAGATGATAGTAATCAATTAGCCAAGTTAGAAGCCTGTCTTAAGGAAATCAAAGCTTGGATGACTTGTAATTTCCTGCTATAAAGTTCAGATAAGACTGAAGTCATTCTAGATGGTCCAAAAAACCTTAGAAATTTCTTTCCAAATCAAACTTTTAGTTTGGATGCGGTTACTCTTTCTCTTAATAGCAATGTGAGGAACCTTGGAGTTATTTTTGATCAAGATCTGTTTTTCCAATTCACATATTAAATTTGTTTCTAAGACTGCCTTCTCTCATTTGCGTAATAATGCCAAGATTAGGAGCATCTTATCTCAGAGTGATGCTGAGAAAC
This sequence comes from Pholidichthys leucotaenia, assembly GCA_020510985.1. NCBI lineage: Eukaryota > Metazoa > Chordata > Actinopteri > Cichliformes > Pholidichthyidae > Pholidichthys > Pholidichthys leucotaenia. The sequence continues at coordinate 362,750,491 of CM035839.1, read as the reverse complement.
TGATCCACGCTTTTGTTAGCTCTAGATTAGATTATTGTGACTCTTTATTATCAGGTTGTCCTAAAACATCTTTAAAAAGTCTTCAGTTGATCCAAAATGCTGCAGCAAGAGTTTTTACAGGTACTAGAAAGAGAGATAACATCTCTCCGGTTCTGGCCTCCCTTCATTGGGTTCCCATAGAGTTTAGAATTAAGTTTAAAATCCTTCTTCTCACTTTCAAAGCTCTAAACAACAGGTGTCAAACTCATTCCATGGAGGGCCAAGACCCTGCAGGTTTTACCTCCACCCAGTGTCTTCAACAGGTGATTTCACTGAATTTCTTCCCACTGATTGCTGATGAGTGAAAACACCTGCTGATGACACTGGGTAGAAGCAAAACATGTAGGGTCTTGGCCCTCCATGGAATGAGTTTGACACCCCTGCTCTAAACAATCAGGGACCTTTTTATTTAAAAGATCTGATAGTATCCTTTTATCCTAACAGAGCACTACACTCCCAAAATGCTGGATTACTTGTAATACCTAGAATCTCCAAAAGTACAATGGGAGGCAGAGCCTTCAGTTATCAAGCTCCTCTCCTGTGGAACCAGCTGCCAGTCTGGATTCGGGAATCAGACTTGATCTCTGTTTTTAAGAATAGGGTTAAAACCTTCCTTTTTGATATAGCCTACAATTAAGGAGGGATCATGTGTCTCTGAGCCCTCCCTTAGTTATGCTGCTAATAGGTTTAGACAGCCGGGGGACCTCCAATAATGCACTGGGCCTCACTCCTTTCTTCACTCTCAATGAAATTTCCTTTTTTTTTTTTTTTTTTGCTGGTCATTAGCATCTGTTTGTTCTCTCCCATAGATTGAGACCCCATCGTGCTGTTTGCTCTCTACATGTCTGTTCTTTTCATCTTCTCTATCCCTTCACATCCCCCAGCCAGTCGCAGCAGATGACTGCCCCTCCCTGAGCCTGGTTCTGCTGGAGGTTTCGTCCTGTTGAAAGGGAGTTTTTCCTCTCCACTGTCGCCAAGCGCTTGCTCACAGGGGATCACCTGATTGCTGGGGTCTTTCTGCAATTGTGGGGGTTTCCCCCACAGTTGAAAGTGCTATGAGATGACTGTTGCTGTGAAATGGCGCTATATAAATAAAGTTGAATTGAATTGAATATATGAACAGGTTATCTCCCATTGCAACGTCATGCAATGAACACTGCCCCAACCATCAGTCAGTCCCAGTAGAGAAACCACCCGCCGGAAACCCGTCAGGCTGGTCCCGTTCAAAGCATCTTCTTTTCTTTGCGCCCGGGGATGACCCACGTCGAGGCCCAAACACCTCCTTCTCATCACTGGCGCATTGCAGCTCAATGGGATGTCTCCATGAGCCGTCAAACAACTAAAGATAGCCATCCTCCCAAACAACCACCACCTTCAGCCGCCCCTGGTCCTCCTGTCTTTTGTGCTTTCTTCAAACCCCTCTCAACCGGGACTCCTCTCTGGGTCGGACCACATCAGCAACCCTCTGAAGAGCCCAACTCAGCTTACAGTGTCCCTGAGTGGTACGTCGTTTCACTGTGCCAGCCGGTCCTGCCCCGCTCGCTTTCATTTTCGACGCTGGTGAAGCCATTGTGACCCCTCACTCCTTGGTACCTTCCAGCCGAACTTCAGAAGCAGAATAGGCTATCCACTCGGCTCCACCCGCCATCACGGGTGCCCCACCGTGCCGCCCATTTTCCTCAGCTAGGGTTACTTGGGCTCTGGCGCTGGGACCCTCCCGATGACCAACCCCACCCGGGGCCCTGGGTGGGGTTGGTCCTACTCATCCTCCAGAATACTTGGCCAAGGTTCATCCCATACAGCGTCATCCACCACTAGTGGAACCAGCCGGTCCCACAAACCACGGCCCAACCACTCCTCTCCAGCACCGCTGGTGATGGTGAAGCCCAGTCCATAAAAAAGGTCACAGCCCATAATATTCTCACCGCAGGCAGTCACAACAAACTTCAGGTTGGAAACCTCCGCTGACTTGTACCAGACCGTCAGTTTCACCGAACCCACTGTGGCCAACCTTCTCCCGCCATGCCCACACAGCAGCACTGAATGACCTCTCACTTGGTAATATGGGAAGAAACTCCTCACGGTGGGCCAATTCAACACAGACCTCACTGCACCCATGGCAATCAGCAGCGGCACCGCCATCCCGTCCAATTCCACCATACAGTATGTATGACCATCGGTGCTTGGGGAAACGGTGTGAATGACCATGGAGTTGGAGTGTGGGGGGGTCCACTTTGTGTCACTGGTCCCCTCACTCGAACCTTTTACATGCCCTGGCAAAATGATGCAGAAGTCTGCACTTGCCGCAGCGTTTTCCTCTTGCCGGATACTCTCTAGCTTTATAACGGTGCTTGGTGGGCCCACAACCCAAACACCTGGGCAATCCCGGGGCGGACCTTATCTTTACAGCAGTCACGTACTCCTCCTTATCCTCCATGCTATCATCGCTGTCCGGGTCCACTGCCTGCGCCATCGACTGTGATTCAAATTGGTGGTGTAGCCCTCTCACAAAGGTCCTGTGATAGCTTTTCTGCTGCTTCACACTGTTGAGCTAACTCAATGGCCATGGCTAACGTCAACTCGCTCAAGTGTGTGAGGAGCCTCGACTGTGCCGCTGAGCAACAACGAGTGTGCTCCGCCAAATGGTCGCGGACCATTTGCTCCTCCAATGCTCCAACATAACATACCGTTGTACTGACTCGCCGGTCCGCTGGCAGCGCTGCCGAAACTGAATCCTCCGGACAATGACATTTTCCGAAGCGTGAAAATGACGCGTCATTAGCTCAACCACATCCTCAAAGCTATCGCTATCACCCGACGTACTAAGGATGCATTGTCCCTCCATACCCAAATTGTGGACCAACACTGCCCGTGCCCATTGCTTCTCCAGTTTACCAAGGTTCAGTGTCACCATATAGTTGTAGAATTCGGCGAACCACCTCACCCAAAGGACTGGCGTCTCACCAGGAACCTCCAAAAACGACCGAATATTGGCAACTCCCGTGTCCATACTTAACCTCATCACCAAATGTTATGTCGGTAAGTGAGAAGCAAGAGTGATACTGGATGCAGAACAGAACAGGACTTTATTGTTGACTCACAGTTACCATACAAGCGCTCCCGCTAGGCAGAGGTGTGGTCAAAGAGACTGCCCCTCTTCTGCACAGCCTTCTTATACCCCGAGTGACGGCGGAACTGGAAAGGTGGCGCCGTCACCCGTGTCACACAATAATATGTCCTAATAACAACATAACAAAGAGCTCTCAAAGCAGGATAAAGCAGATTGAACATGCTCTAAAAGCTCTGTCTGAAACAGTTTGTTTTCAGCCTGACATTAATAAGCTCATAATGTAATCCATTAATTAAATTATCTTGATATGTGTGCAAGATGATTTACAGTAAGTATGCATTTAAAAGTAATGTGAAAGTTACTTTTCCAAGTAACTAGTTACATGTACTTTAATCATGTAGTAATTGGTCAGTAACAGTTACTTTTGAAAAGAAACTAGTAACTAACTAGTTACTATTTTTTAGTCATTTGTCCAACACTGCTCATTTCTGGTCACTCTCACCACAAAGTCCATGTACGGTCATGTGAAAAAATTAGGACATCCTCTATAAGCCTCTGTGTGTGTGTGTGTGTGTGTGTGTGTGTGTGTGTGTGTGTGTGTGTGTGTGTGTGTGTGTGTGTGTGTTTAGCATATTTGGACATATGGATATTTAATATCTATGTTAAAAATACTGGGAGATTCATGTAATACAACTAAACAATTAAAAATTAATTAAAGACTTTTTCCAAATTTTCTGTAAAATGTAATTCTAAACTAATAGTGAGAAGTAAATTAGAACACCCAACATCTTTTTTAGGACACCCCACATTCATTCCCACTTAAAACAGCTAAAAAAAAAATATTTAAAAAATGCAAATAAAAACAAGGTTAGACATGTGAACATTTCTTAATGTAACTGAGGGCACAAACTGGCAACCTCCAACCAGGAGGTTTGAACTCACGACCTCCCACTCCAGGGTCCAGCACTCTACCTGTGTCACCAATAGGCGACTTTCAGGTCAATAAAGGTTTGGACTTTATTGAAATTTGCAGGATATGCCTAAGGATAAATATGGCATCGCATGTTGACCTGTTTGTCCGAAAACCAAACTGAGATGGCAATAGGATCAACTCATATGTGTCGCCGAGTCTTTTAATAATAATCCCTGACAGCACTTTAGAAACAGTTGCAATTATACTGAAGCCTCTGTAATTCTCGGCAAGTGATTTAAGACCTGTCTTGTATAGACATGTCATAGATGCTGTCAACCATTTTGCAGGGACTTGGATGCAAGACCATATCATTCCCACTAGAAGTAGGATATACTCTAGCAGCCTCACAGACATGGAGTATTTGAATTGTTCAGAGTACACTTTGTCAGTGCCTTGGCATCTGCCATTCTTCAACCTTCTCATGGTGTTTTCAACCTCTGTATGGCTGGGTGTGGATACGTGTATTGTGGGCAGGTCATCTGGTGGCAGTATATGTGGGAAATCCTCTGGATGCTCCACCTAAGGCTGGGGGACATACGGGCAAGAAGCAAAGTGGTTTAAAAAAGTGGGCCTCAAGTTCCTCTGGATGAATCAGTGGCCTAGTCTGTCATGAGAGTGATGTGTACAGTAGTTCTTCATAAGTCGAAACTCTTCTTCAGCATTGCATTGTTCACTTGCAGTATTTATCTGGCTTGCTTTGGCTTCAAAGAAGTCATTTTCAGCTTGATGCGATGCCTTCTGACTTCATTGATCAATGCTTTTTTCTTTACCGCATCTTTCTCATGATAATGTTGTGCCAAAGGCTCTTGATACTCCCGGTTCATCCAGGGCTTCTCAGCTTCCCTTTTCACTCTCTATGGAATCGTCTCTTTGGAGGCCTGCTGAATGGAGCTCGTTATCAACTCTTCAACATGATCTATGGTTAAAGACTTTAGGTCATTTAAGAGTAAAGAGTCCAGTTTAGCACTATGTGATGCTTGAACAGAAGGGTCATCTTTCAGGTGGCATAGGTCTGGGAGTGGTTATGGCACTTGCTTCTTCTTTGAGAAGATTTTCTTTACCATCTTTTTGGTGGGGAAACTTGCATCCATAACGACATGATGATCTGATTCAAATGATTGGCTTTATATAGGCTAGGACCTGCATCTACTAGTTGCACTCTTCACAAATCATTCAGCTAGGATATACAGTAGTCACACCGCCAGAACTCCAGTGGAATCAGGTGCCTCACCTCCAGCGTCCACCTCCACATCTGCTCAAGTAGCATCAGCTGCCCCACCTCCAATCGCCACCTCTACATCTGCTCCTGTAACTCTCACTACACCAAGTTACTGTTGTCTGCTTCACAATATATAGTTTGAACTTGAAGGGATTTGGAAAAGTCAGATGTTAATAAACTTCTTTGTTTTTGTTTTCTGGCCTTTGTCTCTGAAATACAAAAAAAAAAATCTAGGACACTGTGGTGTGGACAGAGCTGGAGAGGAGCCAGTACACTCCCAGAGTACGGACGGCAGCTGAGATGGTTAGAGGTGGAATTAGCCCGCTAGAATTTATCTATTCCCCACCCAATCAAAAGTTGTCATTATATGCAACTCCGCCATTGCCGGTCCCAAGCCTGGACAAGAAAGTGAGGAGGGTTGGGGCAGGGTTAGCAGCTCTGTCCCATAAAAGCCCACCGCTATGAATGCCAATCATACTAAGACTGAGACCTCATGGGCACAGCATCAACCTCATCCCCGGTGGCACGCTGACAGACGTAATGACAGGGCTCCTCCAAACCTGCAAGGGAGGGGTTCCTCTGATCCCCCACCAGTGCAGTCGCCATCCATTGATATCATCAGGAACCCCATTCACATCGCCACCTAGAACATCCTGACCCTAAACGAACCCAGCCACCCTCAGCTTCTTGCCTCTGAGCTCACCCGTCTCAATGTCTCCATTGCTGGTCTCCAGGAAGTCAGGTGGACATAGAATGGTGAGACAACAGTGGGCGAATACAAGATCATATGGAGCGGCAATGACACCCACTGCACCCAAGGCGTGGCCATTGCCATCCACCAGTGGTATGTGACTTCCCTCACCACCTGGAAGCCACTGGGTCCCTGCTTGCTGTATGCTCACCTGTGACACTCTTTTGGCTACCTTTCCATCTTCGTGGCCTACTCCCCCACAAACATCATCAACGACCAAGCCAAGGATGCATTCTACACACAGCCGCATGACGCGCTACATTGCATTTCTCGGCATGACATCACCATTGTCCTAGGGGAGATGAAGGCCACCATGGGCCCCAACAGGAGTGGCTTGGAACACATCATCAGACCATTCCCGTCTGACGTCACCAACAACAATGGTGACTGCATGCTGGAGGTGTGCACCACACACAATGTGAAGATCCTGGGCACCTGGTTCCAGCATCGTTAAATCCACAGCACCACCTGGTTCTGTAACACCAGTGCTACACCCAAGACCATTGACCACATCTTGGTCAGGGGGTGCTGGAGAATTGCCACTGACTGCCATGTCTACCACAGCGCTGAGCTGGGGCAGATGGACCATCGACTCCTCGCAGCCACTGTCCACCTGCACCTCCACCGCAATGCCTCTGCTGGCCCTGCCTGTCGCCGCCCCCAGACAACGAGAAGTTTTACACCTCTCAGTTTTCCCACTGCTACTCCATTGAGGTCACGGACCATTTTGCTGCCCTTGACCACCCAGAGAGTCTTGAGGATGCCTGGGAGCAGATTACCACCACTCTCACTCTGGCTGCCACCAACATCCTTGGTGATCACTGCCAGAGGATTCAGCCATGGATCTCTGACGTCTCCCTGGAGCTGGTCGATCAATGCCGTAAAGCCATACTCCAAGAGAAGAATGATTACCACAATCTGAACATAGAGAGATGCTGCAGCCTCCAGCACGATGAAGCCACTTGGCTCCACTGTATCGCCGACAAGGCCAACAACAGCTTCCAAGCAGGGAACCTCCAGTCTGCCTACCAGTCTATCAAGGAGCTGTGCCAAGCCAGCAAGAAACGGCAGTTGTCATCCCCCCGCTAGCCGCTGATGGCTTAAGCCTTGTCAAGGATCCGATGACCAAACTCCAACAATGGTGAGAGCACTGCATGAGCATCCTCTGCAAGCCCCCTCCTCTCACCTCAGATAAGATCCAGCAGTATGCCGATGCCAGTGTTGAAGACAACTCAATCAGCCTAGCCCTGCCCTCAATCAGTGAGCTGTCAGATACCGTCAAGAAGCTCCCCTCTGGGTGAAGCCCCGGTGCTGATGGAGTTATGGCAGAGATGATGAAAGCCACCCTCACCTCTGTCATCCCTCAGCTGGAACATCTGTGTCACTTCATCTGGGCAGAAGAACACATCTCTGGGGAGTGCAGGGATGAGGTCATTCTGTCCTTCTACAAGAACAAGGGTGACCGTCGAAGCACAGCCAGCTATCGTCCCCGGCAAGGTAATCACCACTGTCATCCTGAGCCACATCCGCCCCCTACTCCTCGCCAAGCGCCGCCGCCAGCAGGCCAGCTTCACCCCTTACTGGTCCACAGCGGACTGCGTCCTTATTTTGAGTGTCCTGCTACAGCAACGAAGGGCGTATCGCCAACCTCTTTATGCAGCCTACGTTGACCTCAAAGCTGCCTTTGACTCCCCAGACAGGAATGGCCTCTGACAACTCCTCCGTGACATTGGAGTCCTGTCCAAGCACATCAGCATTCTCCAGGACCTCTACTCCAACAACACGTGCAGGGCACATCCCAAAGGAGACATGTCAGACCCTTTTGTCACTACCTCTGGAGTCCAGCAGGGATGCATCGTCGTGCCAAACCTCTTTAATGTTGCGGTTGACTACTGGGTCAAGAACGTGATGGAAAACTGTCCCAGTGTCAGAGCTGACTTCCACTCCCACTTCACCAACCTGTGCTATGCAGGCGACGTGGTGCTTTTCACCATTCATATAGACGCAATCGTTGAGGCACTGGAGCTGCTCGCACAGGAAGCATCACCCCTGGGTCTTACCATGAGCTGGGCAAAGACAAAGGTCCAGTCGCTGTCAGACTTCTTGCCACCACCACCACAAGTCATCACCATCAACAACAAGCCGGATGAGATTGTCAACGACTTTGTCTACCTCAGATCTAAGATCACCAGCTCCTGCTCGTCAGACCCAGAGATTACTCGCCACCTGCAGCTGTCTCGCAGTGCTTTCGGCCACCTCCAGAGAGTCTGGCAGAGTAGGAAGATCTGCACGACCACAAAGTCGCAAATCTTTAACACCTGTGTGATCCCTGTCCTCCTTTATGGGTCCTAGACCTGACCCTCTCCACCACAACCATCCACCATCTGGATATATTCCATTGGACTTGCCTCCGTAAAATCCTCAGTATCCGATGGTTCCATCACACCACAACTGATAAGGTCTACAGGAGGGCTGGCTGCCCTATCCCCATCTCTACTGTCATCAGAAGAGGGAGGCTGCAGCTCCTCTGCCACATGGCCAGGTTGGAAGACAGGACACCTGCCAAGCAGGCCCTCTCCGCCAGCGCTCGTCCACCCCCCAGGGCTGGCATTGCCCCCGAGGTCAGCCCAGACTGTCCTGGACGACCCAGGTTGCGATGATAAGACCTCTGGCGACCTCATTGCCCTAGCCCAAGACTGACCTGCCTTCAGACGACTGGCGGCAACAGTCACTTAAGTGGCCAGGCGAAGATCAAGTTAAGTAATTATATGCTTATAGTATTGCCGTCATTTTGCCATCATGCTTATAGTATTGCCATCATTTGGTTCCAAGGTTGTCATAGCCAGGAGCGGCACTGGGGTTAAGCTCCCAGTGCTCATAAAATGCTCCTTATGGCGTGCGTCTCGAAAAGCCTCTGACAACTAAGTCCAACTCCTAGCCTGCCCGTGTGGGAGGCTCTAAGCCCGGCGGAACTGCTTTTACTAATAGGAGAAGGGGCGAGGGCGGCTCTCTGGCGCCTTAAAACCAGATGCTTCGGGTAGATGGTGGCTCGTCAACCTGGGAAGGTAGCCCATCTAGGGGAAGGTAAACCCTGATTTCAAACCTCCGCTGCCTTGCGGCATACCCGGTCACGGGAAAGGCTTCGGGAGTCAACCCTGAGGATAAATCCGGAGTCGGAGCCCCTAAGGCAGTTCTATGTTGTGCTCAACATCGTTCTGGCAGCTCCTGCAACGGCACTGGTGCCAAACTGTAGCAGCCCTGCTGTTCCTTTGGATTCATCAGTGACGTGGAGAGGGGGGACATGCTGCATGGGCAACATCTTATCCTCCATATCTTCCTGCCCAGGCTTGAATCCTACCAACGCCCAACGCTGGAAGGTAGAACACCGGATCACTGGAGAGGACACTCCAGCTTCGCCTTTGGCGTAGACAAAACACGGGGAATGACAGTTACCGGTTATAAGCCACCGCTCAATTGGCGTAGAGCTCGGCGCCAGGGGTTATTCCCGATGGTGGGAGGGATCATCGGATCTCACTGGACAGCTACCGCCCGCCTCAAGCTGGGCAGCCCCCAGCCAATAAGGTGATGTCCCGCCACAGCTTGCTTTCCTCATTGGGTGCATGGGGATGAGGAGAAATCCGAACAGCAGGCTGAGAACTTTCGCACCAGGCAAGACAATAAAACAAAAGAGACCAACTCTAAAAGTGGGAACTTGGAACGTCCGCACTATGATGACAGGACTCGTTACTAACCTCAAGGACATCAACGACACCAGGAAGACTGCCATCATCAATAATGAGCTGAAGAGACTGGGAGTGGATATCGCCACTCTCCAGGAAACATGGTTGGCTGACGCAGGCACACTGAGAGAGAAGGACTACATGCTCTACTGGCAGGGAAAGGGCAGTGACGAACACAGGGAACACGGAGTGGGCTTTGCAGTGAAGAACACCTTGCTGAAGATGGTGGAACCGAGCAGCACTGGCTCTGCTCGACTCCTCACCCTCCGCCTGAACACCACTCAAGGCCCAGTCACCCTCGTCAGTGTGTATGCCCCAACACTGACAGCCACACCAGAGGCAAAAGACGAGTTCTACGAGAATCTCGCAACAACTGTCAGGATCGTCCCCAACTCTGAACAACTCATTCTCCTTGGAGACTTCAATGCCAGAGTGAGTGCTGACCACGACTCCTGGCCCTCCTGTCTTGGACCTTTTGGCGTGGGCAGAATGAATGACAACGGACAGCGGCTGCTCGAGTTTTGCACATATCACGATTTGTGCATCACAAACTCGTTCTTCAAGACCAAGCCCCAACACAAGGTTTCCTGGCAACATCCACGCTCAAAGCACTGGCACCAGCTGGACTTGATCCTGACCAGGCGCACCTCACTGAAGAACGTGCTAATCACCCATTCATTCCAGAGTGCAGATTGCGACACAGACCATTCATTGGTGTGTTGCAAGGTCAAGCTGCAGCTGAAGAAATTCCATCATGCTAGACAACCTGGAAAGGCACGGATTGACACCAGCAAGATGGCTCAACCAGAACTTGTTGAGCAGTTTGCCTCCACCTTTGAGAAGGAACTTGGTGTACCACAAGAAGGAGAATCTGCAAAGCAGAAGTGAGAAGAACTGCGAAACACCATCCACCGCACAGCCTTGGCTACCTTTGGGAGGAAGACCTCGAAGTCACAGGACTGGTTTGATGCCAAGTTGACCAAGATGACCCCCGTCATTGAAGCCAAGCGCTCAGCACTTGCTGAGTACAAGAAGTACCCAAACAAGAAGAATCTCCAGATTCTTAGGGCTGCGAGAAGCAAAGTTCAGCAGACTGCTCGGCGCTGTGCCAACGAGTACTGGACTCAGCTCAGCCAAGACATTCAAACCGCTGCCATAACAGGGAACATCCGTGGTATGTACGATGGCATCAAGAAAGCACTTGGTCCGGCTCAGAGCAAGACGGCCCCCCTCAAATCCTCCACTGGGGAGATGATCACAGGAAAGAACAAGCAGATGGAGAGATGGGTGGAACACTACTCCGACCTCTACTCCAGACAGAACACCGTGACACCGTCAGCCCTTGATGCCATCGACTGCCTGCCATCCATGGACGAACTTGACACCAAGCCAACCATCGACGAACTCAGCAAGGCCATTGATAGCTTGGCCGCTGGCAAGGCACCCGGCAACGACGGCATACCCCCCGACCTGATCAAGCACTGCAAGACCGCCCTACTGCTGCCATTGCATGACGTCCTCTGCCAGTGTTGGAAGGAAGGTGCCATACCACAGGACATGAGGGACGCCAAGATCATCACCCTCTACAAAAACAAAGGGGAGAGAAGCGACTGCAACAACTACAGGGGCATCTCCCTCCTCAGCGTTGTTGGCAAAGTCTACGCACGAGTTGTTCTCGTTCGTCTACAGAAGCTTGCCGAACGTGTCTACCCCGAGTCTCAGTGTGGCTTCCGCGCTGAGCGATCGACGGTAGACATGATATTCTCCATCCGCCAACTCCAGGAGAAATGCAGAGAACAGAACATGCCCCTGTACGTCGCCTTCATCGACCTCACCAAAGCGTTCGATCTGGTCAGCAGAGAGGGCCTTTTCAAGATCCTGCCAAAGATAGGATGCCCACCAAAGTTGCAAAGCCTCATTGAATCGTTTCACACCAACATGCAAGGGATAATGCAGCACGATGGCAACGTCTCAGAACCTTTCAACATACGCAGCGGAGTGAAACAGGGCTGTGTACTTGCGCCAACCCTCTTTGGGATTTTCTTTGCTATGCTCCTGAGGCATGCCTTCAGCACAGCAACAGAGGGAATCTACCTGCACACAAGATCTGACGGCAGGCTTTTCAACCTCGCCCGCCTGAAAGCCAGAACCAAAGTACGCGAGGCTCTAATCAGAGACATGCTGTTCGCAGACGACGCTGCAGTTGCAACCCACACACAGCAGGAGCTTCAGACCCTGATGGACCGCTTCTCCCAGGCATGCAAGGACTTCGGGCTTACCATCAGCCTGAAGAAGACTAATGTCTTGGCGCAAGGCACGGAAGCACCACCAACCATCACCATTGACGACTACGAGCTGGAGGTCGTGAATCAGTTCACGTACCTGGGGTCCACGATCAGCAACAACCTCTCCCTTGATACAGAGATCAACAAGAGGATTGGAAAATCAGCCTTCACACTCGCTCGCCTCACCACACGAGTGTGGGAGAATCCCAAACTCTCTGTCAAGACGAAGATGGCAGTGTACAACGCCTGCGTCATCAGCACACTGCTCTATGGGAGTGAGACGTGGACAACATACGCCCGGCAGGAAAAGAGACTGAACTCCTTCCACTTGCGCTGCATTCGCCACATTCTGGACATATCCTGGCAGGACAAAGTGCCCAACACAGAAGTTCTGTCCCGCGCCGGCCTTCCCTCCATGTTCACTCTACTCAGACAGCGCAGGCTCCGCTGGCTAGGCCACGTTCACCGTATGGAGGATGGAAGAATCCCCAAAGACGTCCTCTATGGAGAACTGGCAACTGGCAAGAGAGACGTTGGCCGCCCACAGCTGCGTTTTAGAGACGTCTGCAAGAGAGACATGAAGGCCCTGGAGATCAACACAGAGCGCTGGGAGGACCTTGCAACGGACCACTCCAAATGGAGAGGCACCCTGACCAGACAGCTCAAGGCGGGTGAAGAGAGACTGACTGCGGCTGCAGATGAAAAAAGGACCCGCAGGAAGAACCGCCACAGACCCAGCAGCACGGAGACCACCCACAAGTGCGACCTGTGTGACAGGGACTGCCATTCGCGCATCGGCCTGTTCAGCCACAGGCGGTGCTAGCAGTTCCAGCAGAGTAGACGTTTAGGATTCTCTTCCATGGTCATCATAGACCGACGGAGGCCGACGACGACGATTGCCATCATTCCATGGTAAGCTAGGTAGTTGCATACTAATCATTTGCAGTTGTTATTGGGAACAAAATCAGTGATTGAATAAAATATAACTGGACCTGAAGCTGTTGGTTGGTTGGTTATTCATTCATTCTTTATCAGACTCACAGATGCATTTGATCCAAAGATGTATTTTTAAATAAAAAGAAATACTATATGTTACTTAGCAATTATAATTGTGCTAGAACATGCTTTTGTTATTGTTCTTTGTGGTGCTCTTTGACAGTGATTTAAACAGAACATTTGTTTAAAAAAGAACGTGTTCTTCACCTGTTATTAAACCACGCCACCCTAATATAGCAGACTAAAGTCAGCCCTTGTCAAGTTGTGGGTTGGGCCCATGTCCTCGCCTTAGTTTCTAGATTATGTTTTCTGGTCCCTGGGACATGGGCTCAGCCCACGTGACCATATCCATGATCATGGTCATGTCTCCCCTGGTCCTTTGTTCATGTTCATGTATGTATCCCCTGTCTGTGATTGTCTTTTCATCCCAGCCCATCCTGTTTCCCCATACCCGTTGACATTGTTTTCCCCATGTGTCTGTTGAAGTCCTGATTTGTCTCCCCACCTTTTCTGTGTTGTCGTGATTACCCCTTGTTTATTTATGTCAGTGTCTGTCTGTATCCTGCATGGATTCTTCACATCATATAGCGTGAACAACACGCTTTGTTGTCTAGCCTCATTCATGCCTTGTCAAGCCTTGTATCCTGCCATGCCTGAGTGTGAGTCTTGCCTGGCTTTATGTTTTGTTTTTGCCAAGCCTGTCTAGTGGTTGTGTTTCAGCCCTTGAGCTGTGTCTTGGTTTGACAGCTCTTAATACAACACCATCAACTTCCAGTCCAGTGTTTGGGTCCTGTCTCTACCATACCGTGACAGTCCTGTCCTGGAGATCTGTTCATACAGTAGTAAGCAAAAATTTAGCAGCTTCGCTTATTTTTTAATTGAAAAGATGTAAATACAATCTCTTTGGGAAATGGAAAAATTACTTCATCACCAACAGACATTAAAGCAAAGTTCGTTTTTATTTCATAAACAAAACAAAACAAAAACAACAATTGTGACAGTGCAAAAGTTTGGACATTCTACATAATAAACTAAATGCATTTTTTAAATCACCAAAATATGCTATTTGCCAAAATGTTCCCAAATGTTTGACTACAACTTTGTGATATACTAGTAGACTGAAGATCAAGTAGTTGTTCCAAGATCAGTTAATCATAATAGAGATCTGGCATATTTGTAAATCATCCAAGATGGTTGTTCCTGTGTTTGTACCAAAGTCTTGTGTACTACAATGAATAAATCTGTAATTGATGGCAAGTAAGAGAATCAGTCTGTTAAAAAAAAAAAAATCAGCATGAGGTTCAAATTCATGTTCTTTGCTTTTAATTTGACTTATTAACCTATTAATTCTTTCTATTTGTGTGTGTATGTGAGCTAAAAACAAGTTTTAAAAATTACACAATGTCACTTTATGATAAACTGATAATGGTAAAGACCATTATTTACTTTTTATTACTAATGTAATCTTCTACAAAGAAGCTTTTTTCATCTTTTCTGCTTTGAACTAAAATATTAATGAGTAGTACCAGTTCTAAAATATTGATACTTTCAGTACTGAAACTGCAGCCCTGAGACTGTGGTGTAGTGTTTATCAAATCCACTAGGTAGCACTGTTGCGGAAAATGAGGGTCCTGAAACTGTGGTCCTGAAACAGCAGCATGAATGCTTCCCTTGTCAATGTGTAAAATTTCTGTGTTGTTGGAAAATATAATCATAAAGCAAAATTACTGCAGTCCACCCCAAATATCCTGATATTTAAGAATGAGCTCAAATATCCTGTTCCAATATTGACACAAACAGAAAAGCAGCAAAAAAAAGTCATTATTATCAAACATTATCAAAAAAAAAAAGAAAGAAATGAATGGACTACTGTTGTCTGAACAATTGCAAAATATTGATTTTTCAGATGTTATAAGTGCCTTGTCCCTTGCACCATGTGGTTATATGTTTATCTTTTTGTTCTATAATTTAATTATTTTCATTTGCTCATTGTTGTATGCATATTTTTTTACTTTAATATGAATGGGGAAAAAAGAAACTGCACATTCTGGTTGTGCAGGAACCCACTATTGGTTCAGAGGGAGAGAAAGGAAGAGGTGGAGAAGGGTGATTGCGCTGAGGACGGGGAGGAGCATCCCGCCTGTAGAGGGCGCCCATTTACCACAAATAAACTGAGCACAATAAATCTGAATCTTTTTTTTTTTAATCATTCTCATGGTGCCGAGAATGGGCAACCGCCCATGTCACCCATGTCTGAAACCACCACTGCACTAAATGGTCTGTAGGAGTGGCAAACTGATTCAAAGTCGGGGTGGGATTACATCAAGGATCAGCTCTGAGTCCCTTTTTGTTTGCTATTGTGATGGACAGGCCAACAGACAAGGTCAGGCAGGAACCTCCATGGACCATGATATTCACAGACAACATTGTGGGCTATAGTGAGAGTAGGGAGCAGGTGGAAGAGATCCTGGAGAGGTAGAGGTATGCACTGGAGAGAAGCAGAATGAAAGTCAGACGCAAGACAGAATACATGGTGTAAATGAGAAGGAGGCAGGTGTAATGGTAAAGCTGCAAGGAGCAGAGGCAGTTAAGGGTCAGCCATCCAAAGTAATGGACAGTGCACAAAAGAGGTTAAGAAGAGAGTGTAGGCAGGGTAGAGTGGGTGGAGATGAGTGATGGGGGATTTGTGACAGAAGGAAAGGGAAGATTTACAAAATGGTAGTGAGACCTGCTATGATGTATGGTTTGGAGATGGTGACACTTGATGAAAAGACAGGAGGCAGAGCTAGAGGCGGCAGAGTTGAAGATGCTAAGAGAAATTCTCACTGACAGTTATTTATTTATTTAGCGAATGCAAAGTCCTTAAGCCAAGCAGTTGCCTCCTGGTTTGCTGTATGGAGGGTGTGTAATCCTCCTTCCAGTCTTTGGAGCGGGCAAACCTCTATGATGTGTTCCATTGTTTGCTCCTCCATTGTTTGCTTTCTATTCACTGACAGTGAATAGAAGGGACAAGATTAGAGATGAGTATGTCAGAGGGACACCTCAGGTGGAGCAGTTTTGAGACAAAGTAAAAGCAAGACTGAGATGGTCTGGACATGGGCAGAGGATGGATAGTGGATATTGTAATGTCTGTAGATACTTTTACGACAGGACATAAAGGACGTTGAAGATGGAGCTGCCAGGCAACCAACATTCAGGAGGAGAGATAGATAGATAGATAGATTTGTTTATTTGACAGGGACAGTGCAATAAACATAGACAATTAATCAATGACAATCAATCTGATGTGTTGCACAGAGTGTATAGCTATTAGCTAATTTGCAACTCGTGTCCCTGGATGGGCTTTAGAAAGGAGAAACAAGTAAAAAGAAAAAAAAAAAAAAAGGAAAGAAAAGGAATACATAATAACCACATACATCAATGCAAAAAACAAATACATTATAAATACACAATTATAAATATTATAAATATTATAAATACACAAATATAACAACCTGACACACATTTGCCTATTTCAGGCCTCCCTCCCTTCGTCACTCACTATAAACAAACACATTCATTCCTTCCCTTCATTCACTCTCACCCTGCAGATAATCATTTCATACATGGGTACATTCTTGTTTATTTTTCAGCCAGTTTTTAACCTTTTTAGTGAATGTTTTAAAGTCCGTTATTATTTTAATTTAAATTTAATTTAAAGAGGAAGACCACATAGAAGATTTATGGATGTAGTGAAGGAGGACATGGAGAGGACTGGTGTTACAGAGGAAGATGCGAGGGGTAGGGTGAGATGGAGGCAGATGATCCGCTGTAGTGACCCCCAAAAGGAGGCAGCTGAAAGAGGGAGAAGAAGGCGATGACATCATTTAGCGACTTCTAGCGATTTTTAGAACAGCCAATAACTACTTTCCTTATTGAGGAGCTTGCTGCTGTAAAACCCTGCAGTGCCACCGCGATCATCCTGCAGGGGGCGCTGTTCTATAACAAATGTTCCGCAGCAACAGCGTCCCGTCCTTCATTGTGTTCAATCACTTGCCTTTTTTCCTTCCTCAACTTTTTTCTCGCTGCTGCTCAAGAAAGGAACTAGCAGCAGGCTAGCAGGTTAGCTGCTCTGAAACCACACAGCCTGTAGGCAAACGGGGGACTTCTGAGTTTTTAAGCCCCCTAACGACTCTTCTTTTTCAGATATGTGCGTCTGAATAGACTCCATTTTTTTCCTCCTCTCGGTTTACTTCAGGTCCTTTATAGCTCGTTTCCCAAACCCTGGAACTGACTCAACTTCTGAGCTTTGTTCGCTGTCAGCCTGCTAGTGATTCAAAGCAGACTTGTCTGAGTTAAGGAAGAAAGCAAAGAAAACACCCCGGAAAACTGCGACGTGATTTTATTTTTATTTTATTCTGTTTACCCCCCCACCAATTAGTTTGAATTCAGTTGTGGATTACAGCGGGACGATGAGAAAACCAGCAGGGAAAGGTAGGTTTGAACCAGTTTTCTTGAGATGTTTGACACGGTGCCACCTTAGTGTCTGGTTAAATATTTATACGGCAAAGTGTTGCGTTTTCTGCTGTGTTTTTGTCTCCGTTGTGTTCAGCTGTTGGGACTACATCGACAGAGCTGTTATAGGAAGTTACTGTGAAGCAGCTCCTAGCTTCAACCCTTTCTAACCGTCATCTGCTTAAAACTGCAAACGCCCCCATTTTAAACGGCAGAAAGATGCCGCTCAGAGCCTGAACTAACAGCTGTAGCAACTTTAATTGGAACAAAAATGTTCACCAGCTTCTGTGTCTATTTGGGAGGCCAGTGACACAACTGTAGCATCCATGAGACGTGAATGTGAGCTGACTTCTTGTCGGGGGAAAAAAAAAGTGTCCCCGGCGCTTGATTGTGTACATATGTGTGTGACTAACATTTTCTGTCAGTGGGCATTGCTTCGTTTTTCGTGAACTCCGTCTCACGTTTTTCGACTGACTCCTGTCTTTGAAACAAACCCAGCCAGGATGGTCTGCAAGAGCGTAGCTGCTTCAGATCTGCAGGAGGGTACCTGCTATTCAGATAATGTTAGTGGATTGCATTTTGTATTGCACCTTTCATGATACCTGAAGCGCTTTTACAGCGAGTCCATTATGCATTCACTCCACAGTCAGACGCTGGTAGTGGTAAGCTACCTCTGTAGCCACAGCTGCCCAGGAGCAGACTGATGGAAATGTGGCTGCCTGTCTCCGCCAACGGGCTCTCCGGTCACCACCAAATGTTCATTCACATACGTAACCAGTGTCAGACACTGGAGGAAAGGTAGGTAAATTGTCTTGCCAAAGGACACACTGGCAGGACGGCTTGGGAGAGCGAGATTTGAACCAGCAACGACCCGCTCTATCTCCTGAGCCACTACTTCCTATAAACATTTTTTTTCCTCCTGAATTTGCAGTTTTTCCTATAAACTGGTGACATTTTTCATTTAAATTGGAAACATTTTTCTCTGTGAAATTTGCCTTTTTCCCATAAAGTTGAGATTTTTCTCATATTTTTGTATTTTCATGAAGTTTTATAGTTTAGTTGTTACTGTTTTCCAGTCATAATTGTTGATTATTTTTTTTTACCCTCAAATTTGTGGCAATTTTCTTGTAAATGGTAACTTTTTCATCATAAAACAACTTTTTGTTTCTTTGGCTTTGTAGCTTTCCCCCAAAAAACAACCTTTGTCCTATAAGTTGAAGTGGCATGAAGTGACATTTTTCCTTCTTTTAATGTGCCATTTTTTTCTTACAAATTTGACAGTTTTGTGTCTTCTAAATTTGTTGTCTTTTCCTCATAATTTTACAACATTTTTGCTTGTAAATTTATTTTGGTTTTTTTACATTATTTTGCAACATTTCTCAAACAAATAAGGAACTTTTTTCTTGTAAAATAATGCGATTTCACAAGCCTACTGAGTGTAGTATAGCCGAATGTAGCTCCATATTCAGGGATTGCAGACCCTTGGCCAAAATGTGGCATTAGTAAATTTTTATAGACACATTAAAATCTTTCACACCAACTCCTTGACCCATGTTATGACTTACTGTCTTAGTAATGGGGAAAAAGGTAAACAAATTGTTTAAAAAAGTTCCTGTTCTTTTTAACTTTTGCCATTTTTATTTGCTTAGTATTGGAAAGTGTTGGAACTAGAAAGTATATTAATCTTGTTACAGTGATGTCAGTACACTTCCTTCTGTCGCACAGTCACATGTTTCTTTGGCACAGCCCCCTCAGGAATGGAAATAAACTGCCTGACTCAGACAGAAGAAGTATTATCAGCCCATTCAGTGACTTGTTATACTATGTGTATGTATTCTGTGCGTGTGCGTGTGTGTGTGCGGTCATGTGAAAAAAATTAGGACACCCTGTCTTAGCCTGTGTGCTTTTTTTTTTTTTTTTTTTTTTTTTTTTTTTTTTACATATTTGGACATATGGATATTGAATATCAATGTTAAAAATACTGGGAGAGTCATGTAATACAACTAAATTAAAAATGAATTAAAGACTTTTTTCAAATTTTCTGTAAAGTGTATTTCTAAACAACTAGTGAGGAATAAATTAAGACATCCCCCCCATCTTTTTTAGGGCACCCCCACATTCATTCCCACTTAAACTGGCTAAAATAAATGTTAAAAAATGCAAATAAAAACAAAAACAAGCTTAGACATAGATATGTGAACATCACTCTATATATAATTGAAGAAATCTGTCTGTGTGTCCGTCTGTGTCTGTCTGTCACGACCATAGGACTCGCTATGACACCATCAAAGATCAAAGGCAGGCATCACTGAATGAGTGCTATGACATCAAAGATCAAAGGACTCACTATGGCTATGGTCACACTGCAGGTTTTAATGCTCAATTAGGATTTTTTTGAACAAATGTGACCCATATCTGATTTTTTTTTTTTTTTAATGACAGTCTGAACAGCACATATCTGATTTTTTTCACACCAGACCCAGGCCACTCATTGAAGTGAGAGACGTTACAGTTCTGCGGTGGAGGATGCAGCAAGCATGGCAGACACAGCTGATTTGTGCTCTCTTTTTAACCAATCTTCTTCCCTTTATCACTGGATTGTAATTTTGTCAGCTCCAACCGCACAATAACTTCAAAATGGTCGGGGGGGGGGGGGCTGAAACCGCCAGACAAGCAAGCGCACTAACGGCACATTTACTGGACGCTGCAAATCCCTTTTTCCCTGTAAACAGCACACCGTGTCCTGGCTGCTGTAATATCTAAAATAACATAACATGGACATGACTGTAGAGCAGAATTGCCTGATAGGGGGACACACTGGAGAGGGGAGTCCCTGGCGGCTCCTCCGTCCTGCAGCAGGACCGGTGTTACGCCGCTGGTATGAGCCGTATAGCTTATTATTAACCTTATTTATATAGGTAATCGCATTGAGACACGGGGTCTCATTTTAAAGAGAGTTGTTTAATTGATCATTTCTGTTAAAACAGCTGATCACAGCGGTCATCTGATGTGTAGAGGAAGGGAGCTGATCTCATTTTTATGATTTTAACATTTTATTTTGCTGCACAGCAACAGGGTGAAGAAGTTCTGTCCCCAAACGCAACGCTGTGTCTGACGTTACGTTTTCTTCTGCGCATGCGGGTCACTTCATAGCTGTAGACTGTTCACACTGGAGTCTGATGGGGGTCACATTTAAATAATAATGTGAACGCCCACGCAGAAAAATCGGATCTCGGCAAAAAATCGGAATTGAGCATCAAGACCTGCAGTGTGACCGTAGCCTAAGACAGCATCAAAGATCATAGGACTCGCGATGACATCATCAAAGATCATAGGACTCACTAGCCATAGTCATAGACACACTCACATCACGATCATAGGACTTGCTATGACATCATCAAAGATCATAGAACTCGCTATGGCATCATCAAAGATCAAAGGCAGGCATCACTGAACGAGTCGTGACGCGCTTGCTTACACCTGCTTTCTATGGGCATGCAGAAATGCTTGCTTATACTTGGTTTCTACGGGCAATCACGGGTATGCACGGGCATGCACAGGTATGTACCAGTTTCTTAATAAAGAACTGAATATTTAATGGGGTGTCCTCTAATTTTTTCACATGACTGTGTGTGCGCGCTACACTGCGTAACACTAATGTGTCAATAACTTGGGGGAATGGTATTTTCTATTTGGTTGTATTGATCACTGATTTTTATTGTTTTGGTCAATTAAACCTTAAAAATAATTTTAATATTATTTAATATTAGTAAATATAATAATAGTTTTAAAATGATGGCAATACTCCATACATTTAGTTTGGAGTTTTTGTCATGCTTGGTGTATAATTTAATTTAGTACTACATCAATTGTGATTTTATTCATAGCCAAAAAGTGTTAAGACAGTTATTCACGTCATGGCGGGCATGCACTTTATTCCCTGTCTTTCCAATCACATGCAAATGACATCACAAACAGGAGAATATTTTCTTCAGCCATTTGACTAAAATAGAAAGAATGCCTGTAGTTTCCAGTTGTAGTGGCTTAAATGAGCGCTCAGTAGGCATGTAGAGCTGCTGTGGATGTGTTGCAGGCCTGATTGTGTGGCAGTTCTGCCAACTACACTGTGGTGCCAATTAGGCATCAGCGTATTCATTACAACCACTGTCCCCATCTGTCATGCACAAAAAAGCTTAAATAGAAATAGGATATAGCTGAATATCTATATTGTTTACATATTATGAGTACATGGTACTTCTTTAAGGTCTTTACCTCTGTAGTTGAAATATTAAATATCCTTTCCCCTTCCATACAGCTTCCAAATATATATAAAAAATACAACAAATGGAAAGCTAGCCTATTACATCCCATGCCTCCTCAAAGTGCTTCTATACACTCACTGATGATAGAATGGCGCTCTGCCATTTTTTGAAAGAAAAGGGCCATATGGCCCCCACTAATGGTTTGTCTCTACAAACCCTGCTGCAGGTTGGACAGCAGTGGATGATGGGGGATGGGAAAGAAAACCAGTCATATCTCTATCTTAGTCTTGAGTTTTAACCATCTACCATTGTTTGTGCATGTAACTGTGTAAAAGTAAATAAACTGATTACTGGCTCCATCACAGGAGCACCTCTCATAAAGCACCTAGAAGACCCAGGCTCCCACTGAACTTTATTACATTATTTTTGCCTCTTTGTGTGCAATAAAGCTTACTTTCTCTACAGATTACACTGTTAAGATGAACTTTATAAGTGTCTGAAGCTAATGTTGATTATTAAACAGAATTACAGAGGATTTTTTTTGTTTTAATTAAAGACAGTTCTGTGCAAGTCTTCTGCCACCTTCATTTCTTAATATTTTGCTTCCAAGGAGCCAGATTTTCTTGAATTTTTCAAAACTGATCTTCTCTAAAAATCAATGGCAGCAGGTCTTACTGAATGATGAATCCAAATTTGAAATGTTTGATCATTTTGTCGGAGGATACAACAAAAGATGACCAAAGAAGACCTTGGTGTATCCTTCAGGAAGCCTGTTCCTGAAGACTACTTTGAGAAATTACTAGAAAGTTTGTCTAAGAAAATTCAGGCAATGTTAAAGAGTAAATGTGGTCATACGAAATATTGATTTTCAAGCTTGTTAGAATTGAACAAACTATGTTTTTGTGCTGTGTACTTAATTTCAATGTATATTTTCATGTGTCAGTAAATTACTGCACATATTTCCCATTTTTCTAGAAAAGTGTAAAGAAATTAAGTGTGGCCCAAGACTTTTGCACAGTGCTGTACACCCATCAAGCAATCTACCTTCTGGTGTTACAACAAAACCCACAGTATGTAGTTTAGGAAATTGTCTCATGTTTTTTTTTTTTTTTTTTTTTTTTTTAAAGGAAGCAGTAATGAGCTGGTTATGATAAAAAGTATGGACTTATCTTAATACCAGTGTGATGGGAAATTATTGTCACTTGTGATTAGCATAGTACATTTATATATATAGCTGGTGATTTAACTTGTGTGGGGGCTGTTTCATTTTGCAGACTGTAGAAGTATTGTGGCGTTGGCATTGCATCTGCCAACAGCTTCATCAAGTGTATCTTATCTAGAGTGTTTTCAGGGTTGAATATTTTGGAGGTTTCAAATTACTTTGAAAGCACTTGGCTTTAGAAACTCTGGGAAATTATAACTAGGGTGGGAAATTAGGTTAAAATGCAGCAATTCCCACTACAAAAGTATTGTAATTGCATGTAAAAATGTGCTATTGTTCACTGAAATGTATTGTAGTTTAAAAAAGGAGGATTGTAACCTTGTTAACGGCCCAGTATAAGGCTGTTGTTGAAAGTTTGTTCCTCTTTTATACTCCTTTTGACAAATTTTGGTCTTTGACAGAACAAGGACAGGGGAAGTGTGTTGCACCAGCACAATAATTTCTAATGAGTCCCTTTGCAGCATGAGTTGTCTGCTGTAGTGTGCTATGTAGGCTGTCTGTGAAATGACGTAAACACCTGCAGTCCTGTGAGTGCTGAACACACCATCTAATTCAACTATGTTACGGCAAAATAGAATACATTATTCTGTGTGTTTGACAAACTTGTTAATACAGTAGAATACCATATTATCAGTTTGTTTTGCAATATTTGTGCACCATTAGAATGTAAGCACAATCACTAACGAAAGCTGTATGAAATTGTATATAAATCATCATCATATGAGTATTTGTTTAGCAATGTTTGGTCTTGAAACATTAGGAAATGAAAGTTGTCCAAGTCTCAGGAAGTACTGTATGTTAGTGTTTTGTGT
Source organism: Pholidichthys leucotaenia (assembly GCA_020510985.1). Lineage (NCBI taxonomy): Eukaryota > Metazoa > Chordata > Actinopteri > Cichliformes > Pholidichthyidae > Pholidichthys > Pholidichthys leucotaenia. The sequence goes on along the minus strand of CM035839.1, from coordinate 362,726,628 downwards.
AGGGTAAAGGGCTGATAACTGAGGGCTGAGCAAAAAAATAGGCATGTAAGGGCTTGTTTGTGCTTTATTTGTGCACTCATCATGAAAATACCAGTACCACTCTTACTTAGTTTAAGAACATGATCTTATGCTGCTGTATGTGTCATTCTCGTTGGGTTGAGGTGCTGATTTTGCACTATAAAGCCACTACAGAGAAGTCTGAGTTTAGATCACTTTGCCAGTGAAACAGTGTCACCTTCTTATCTTCTCGTTGCAGATGCTGATAGGCTGTAATCAGTAAGACTTTTGGGTTCCCACCAGTGTTGCATATGTAGTCTGTAAAGCAAACTGTTTAGGGTATCTATAAGAGGGAAAGCATCCCTGATATGAGAAAGAGACACTAGTATGCACACATATGTTTGTGCTTTTTTACAATCACCATAATGAGAATAGTGCTCCAGGATGTACCTTTTTTAAAAAACTGAAAACAAGAAGGAAAAAATGGCTGCAGTGGCAAGAAAAAGTATGTGAACTCTTTGAAATTCCCTGGTTTTCTGCATTAATTGGTCATAAAATGTGATCTGAGCTACATCTAAGTCCCAAGTATAGATAAACACAATGTGCTTAATCTAATGCCACACAAACAATTACAATATTTCATGTCTTTGTTAAACATTGATTAAACATTCACAGTAGGGATACACGTTATTGATTAACCTTAACCCTTAACCCCAACTGCTCCAGTGGAGCTTCTCAGTGGCCACAGGTGGTTGTATTGCGCAGTTCCAGTTGTAAATGTGTATCTGTGTGAGTGTGAACAGGGCATCCTAGAAAAAGAGAGGTTGCCTCTCAATGGACTTCCCCTGTATAGATAAAAGTTTTTTTTTGTTTTTTTTTTTAATTAACCTTATGTGTATGTTTTTGGCCTGTGGGAGGAAACCGGAGTACTCAGAGAAAACACACAGGCACAGGGAGAACATGCAAACTCCACACAGATTTATTAAAAAAGGATTGAAATATTTCACTTTGTGTAATGAGCATATCAAAGTTTCTTTTTTAGTTGTATTACAAGAAATTTTTACTTGCACAGTATTCTGATTTACTGAGGTACATTAGTAGACTATTTTAACAAGACACTAAATTAGCTGCTTCATCTCTTGCATGTTAAACATTAGCTCCTTTCAGAGTAGCCCAGCAATCCAGGCAAACCGGGCTTCCTCTGTTGTCTTAATAGGATTACTTCCACTACTTGGTGTCACCATCACCACGTCACAGCATGGCGACAGAGTGGAAATGAATCAGAAGGCTGTCTGTCTTTATTCTGACAGATTATATTAATTTAAAAGCTATGGCAGACAACTGTGCGTGCCACAATTACACAAATATCATAGCGGTTTAGAGTGAGCGGTTTCTTTTCAGAGCATTTTTTCAGTCACTCCCCCGGAGCCTCCAGCAGCCTGGCTGCTGTGGAGAAGAGACCAGTCTGTCCTGGTTCGGTGAGGGGCAATCTATGCATCCCAATTCACTTTGCATAAACTTATCCTCTGCTACTCTGTTTTTCCCCATGACAGCCCCCTCCAAAATGAAGCATATCTAGCTTTGTGTGGTGCTAAACACAAAGCACACAGACATGTCCCCATCAAATAAAAGTGCAAACCTGTGCACACAAACACACACACATGTGCGTGCACGCACGCACGCACGCGCACGCACACACACACACACACAGTGTCTCTTATTGTAAATATGAAAGCTATTCAGTGCCAATATGGAAAAAAAAAATGATGGTACTTATATAAAATGTCGGGTGCATTTTGCAATCCTCTCCGTTGTAATGGAGGACAAAGAGCAGGAGGACATGAATTTTGATATCCTGGAGAAATGCACTGTTATTTGCAGGAGCTGGAACCCTCTTAAAGTCTGATGAGGTTATAGCTGTGGAGGGTTGTTGAGGTGTGAATTTATGCTAATGGAACTCACAATTGCGACTCGCTAATTGTAGTTTGAAAGTGGCTATAGAAAGACTCCCATTGAAAAGAAGAAGAAGCCAGAAGAAGAAGCCAACTTTATTGTCATTCAGTCCATACAGCCAGTCATTCATTTTGTACAGTAGAACAAAATTATGTTTCTCCTATCTACAATGCTAATCACATCTAGAATCAGAGGGGCTGCTGCCATGCAAGGCACCGCCACAAACGACTTTTCCTTCTCCCATTCTATTATGCTGAGCACCAAGCTAGAAGGCAAGAAGTACCATTTTTATATGGTCATTGGTATGAATCGGCTGGGGCTTGAACCCATGACCTCCCGGCTGTAGGGCGGATGCTCTACCACTAGGTCACCGCTCCAGGTGGTGGAGGACTGAGTTATCAATTAATTGACAACTAATTTAATTTAGTCAACCAAATTCTTATTGACAGTTAATTGAAAGGTAATTAACGTCCCTAATTCAAAGTGCTAGTGGAAAAAGTAAGTGAATCCTTATGCTGATGACTTCATCTAACACCAGGAATTGGCAAACACGGAGTCCAAACAGTGAAACAAGATTGGAGTGAGGTGTAGAGGTACTTTGACTTATAAAAATCACTCAAATTTTTTGAGTTTGTGTTTCATAAGAAGCATCTGCTGATGTGAACCATGCCTCACAAAAAAAGAGTCCTCCAAAGAGCTACAATCAGAAATTCTGGATTTCCATAAAACTGGAAAGGCCTCCCTTCATTGGTTTCCCATAGAGTTTAGAATTAAGTTTAAAATCCTTCTTCTCACAAAGCTCCAAATAATCAGGCCCCTTTTTTATTTAAAAGATCTGATACTACCCTATCATCCTAACAGAGCACTACGCTCCCAAAATGCAGGATTACTTGTAATACCTAGAATCTCCAAAAGTACAATGGGGGGCAGAGCCTTCAGTTATCAAGCTCCTCTCCTGTGGAACCAGCTGCCCATCTGGATTTGGGAGTCAGACTCGATCTCTGTTTTCAAGAATAGGGTTAAAACATTCCTTTTTTATATAGCCTATGTTAGAAAAATTCTTCTTAACTTTCAGTCAGAAATCAGGCAGGATCAGAGTTTCAGCAAATTTAATTACACTGGCCAGTGGAGAACAATACAAAGACAGTCTCAGAGCCTATTCACGCATCATTCTGTCTCAAACACACATCGCTCAGTCCTTTAAGCCCTTCATTATCTGAGAGGTGGAGGAGAGAATGTTCATGATGATTGGTTCAGTACATCTGGTCAAAACTTGGTGTACAGATTATCTCTTTCTCAGGAGCCATGACACCCGCTTAGCACCAGTCACACAGGAACAGTACAAGTGAACTAAAACAAAGTGATAACAAAGTACAGCTGCATCAGCGTCCTTGGCACTTTCACACAGACTCTGAGACAAAACAAATCACAAATATGAAACAAATATGAATTTTTTCTATCATTCTATAATTAGGGTGGGATCATGTGCCCCTGAACCCTCCCTTAGTTATGCTGCTAATAGGTTTAGACAGCCGGGGGACCTCCAACAATGCACTGGGCTTCAATCCTTTCTTCACTCTCAATGAAATATTTTTGCTGGCCATTAACATCTGTTTGTTCTCTCCCATAGATTGAGTCCCCATCGTGCTGTTTGCTCTCTACATGTCTGTTCTTTTCTTCTTCTCTGTCCCCTCACCCCCCCAGCCAGTCACAGCAGATGACTGCCCCTCCCTGAGCCTGGTTCTGCTGGAGGTTTCTTCCTGCTAAAAGGGAGTTTTTCCTCTCCACCGTCGCCATGTGCTTACTCACAGGGAATCGCCTGATTGCTGGGGTCTTTCTGCAATTGTGGGGGTTTCCCCTACAGTTGATAGTGCTATGACTGTTGTTGTGAAATGGCACTATATAAATAAAGTTCAATTGAAAGCGTTACAAAATAATCTACAAGACTAGGTTAGGTGTTCACCAGTCCACAGTTAGACAAATAATGTACAAATAGAGATGATTTGGTACTATGACTATGCTCCCTAGAAACGGGCGCCCAGCCAAGGTGACTCCAAAGGCACAGTGCAGAATGTGCGATGAGATTTAAAAAAAAAAAAAAAAAAAAAAAAAAAAAAAAAAAGGCAAACTAGAGTAAGAGCTAAATCATTGAAACTCGTTAACATCTCTGTTCATGAGTTTACCATACACAAATCATTGAGCAGTCATGGTGTCCATGGTAGGACACCACAGAGGAAGCTACAACACCACCCCACCCACCCCCCAAAAAAAAATAAATCACTGCACACCTGAAGTATGCCAAAGACCATCTTGACACTCCACAATGCTACTTGGAAAGTGTTTTGTGGACTGATTAAACAAAGGTTGGAATTCTTAAGGAAGAACATGCAGCGCTATGTATGGCATAATAAGGGCACTGCATACCAACATGAAAACATCATCTCAGCGGTGAATTACAGTGGAGGAAGCATCATGATTTCGGGCTGCTTTCCTGCCTCTTTTGTGTGGTATTAGGTTAAGAACATTGTGTTTGTCTGTCATCGGGACTTTGATATAGATCAGATCATGTTTTCTGACCAACTAATGCAGAAAACCACGAAATTCCAAAGGGTCCATATACTTTTTCTTGCCACTGTATGTTATATGAGCAAATTGCTAGCCAAACCTTTGAGTATAGAAACTGTGTAATATAGAGACTCAGAGAACAGGATCTCTGTGATTAAAGGAGCAGAGGAAAAGGGAGGAGAGTGCTAAATTGTTTATTCCATAAACTCCTTGGTAACTCTTCCCTTGTTCACTCTTTCAGTGTGGTTAACTGAATTTATAGGCTTTATAAATAGACCCAGCTGTAATGATAGGGTACAAGTGAGGAAAAGCCAGACCAACTGTTTAGTGATGGCCTACTTACAGTGCATTTGTTTGCTGGGACATAGTCTTCACTCAGCAATCGTTGGAGCTGTTAAAATGAAGTTTAGATTATTAAGTGTAAAGCTTCATGTGATTACTATGAAACCAAATCTGTATGTGTATGTTCTGAGTAGGGGTGGGGAAAAAAGATCGATTCAGTGATGAATTGCGATACTTGGCACTTGTGACAATGCATCGATCCATAAATGCACAGATCAATCTTTTATTTAAAAAAAATGCGCTCAAACATATACTTTTGGGTTATCAGTTAATCAATGGAGTTTTCAGTCGACTAGATGGCACAAAGTCATCGCAGTAAAGGTGTCTTGCGAGATTTAACCTCAGTCCAGGTGTACAGTAAGATGGCGGCAGAAGCAGCAACATTGGGGGAAAAAAACCTGAAATGCTCCATCAAAGTTTAAATCAAATGTCTGGACTTTTTTTGGATTTTATAACCAAGACGGAACAGATGACCTGGATATGACACATTCAGTTTGCAAGGAGTGTCGCACGAAAGTAAAATACTGTGGGAATACTACAAACATGAGGAACTACCTCTCTTGGCACCATCCCGGGGCATCAGCATTAACGGATGACAGCAAAGTTAAACCAGCGCCGTGTAAAAATCAGCCAACTCTCAGTTGAACTTTAAGAGTATTTGTTTTTTCATTCACCGCCATCAGTGTGAATGTGTGTGTGAATGGGTGAATAGCAGGATCTGTAAAGCTCTTTGGTCATCCAGAGATGAGTATAAAAGCACTAGATAAGTGAACACTATTTACCATTTAGATAGATTAGATGTACTTTATTGATCCCAAACTGGGAAATTACAGTGTAACAGCAGCATGACAGTAGACAACCAAAACAACAGAAACACACACAGCATAACAGACAAAGGAATTACCCAGGATAGTAAACCTGCCTAGATAAATTTATATACATCGTAGATGATGACCAGTATAGAGAGATGCATTGTACTCGCTGTACAACATAGGACTATATCAGAATCAGAATCAAAATGAGATTTATTGCCATTGTTCATGTAGTACACAAACTAGGAATTTGTCTCGGTGCAATGCTGCAACATTAAACATGGAGTAGCACTAAAGATAAAAATAAAAAACTATGCATGCAATAAAAGGTAGAATATGAATAAGTAATACTAATCTATGCAATTTTTAAATATATTAACAAGCAGCAGATATTGTGGAGTTCCACATAGTGCAGTCGGTAGTGCAAAAAGAAAACAGTGATAATTGTCATGAGTCCGGTTGAGCTGCTGTACGTAATGCACGAGAGTCTAATAAGTCACTTAGTGTTCAGCAGTCTGATGGCAGAGGGGAAGAAGCTGTTCATGTAGCGGGAGGTTTTAGTCTGAATGGACCGAAGTCTTCTGCCTGAGGGGAGGGGGGCAAACAGTGCGTGTCCAGGGTGTGAAGGGTCGGCTATGATCTGGCCTGCACGCCTCCAGGTCCTGGAGATGTACAGGTCCTGGAGGGATGGGAGCTTGCAGCCAATCACCTTCTCAGCAGCGCGCACAACGCGCTGCAGTCTTAGTCTGTCCCTGGCGGTGGCTCCTGCGTACCACACGGTGATGGAGGTGGTGAGGATGGACTCGATGATGGCCGTGTAGAACTGCACCAACATCTTGGTGGGTAGCTTGAGCTTCCTCAGCTGCCGCTGGAAGAACATCCTCTGCTGGGCCTTTTTGATGAGGGAGCTGATGGTCGGCTCCCACTTGAGGTCCCGGGTGATGGTGGTGCCCAGGAAGCGGAAGGAATCCGCAGTGGTGATGGGAGAGTCTGTGAGGGTAAGGGGGGCAGAGGGGCTGTGACTTTTCTGAAGTCCACGATCATCTCCACTGTCTTCAGAGCGTTCAGCTGCAGGTTGTTGTGGCTGCACCAGGATGCCAGCTGGGCCACCTCTCTCCTGTAGACGGACTCGTCGCCGTTGGAGATGAGCCCGATGAGGGTGGTGTCGTCTGCAAACTTGATCAGCTTGACAGACTGGTGGCTGGAGGTGCAGGAGTTGGTGTACAGGGAGAAGAGCAGGGGGGAAAGTACACAGCCCTGGGGTGATCCGGTGCTGATGCTAACAGAGTCTGAGACAGTCTTTCCCAACCGCACATGCTGCCTCCGGTCCGTCAGGAAGTCGGTGATCCACCTGCAGAGGGAGTCAGGCATGTTGAGCAGGGACAGCTTGTCCTGGAGCAGAGCGGGGCGGATGGTATTGAATGCAGAGCTGAAGTCCACAAACAGGATCCTGACGTAGGTTCCCGGGGAGTCCAGGTGCTGCAGGATGGAGTGGAGGGCCAGGTTGACTGCGTCGTCCACAGACCTGTTGGCTCTGTAGGCAAACTGCAGCGGGTCCAGGAGGGGAGTGGTGATGGTCTTGAGGTGGGGCAGGACCAGGCGCTCAAAGGACTTCATGACTACAGAGGTGAGCGCTACAAGTCTGTAGTCGTTAAGTCCAGTGATCCGTGGCTTCTTGGGGACAGGGACGATGGTAGTGTATATCACGTACCATTTAATTTATAAATAATATACTGTGAAATTGTCTGGTTGCTGCTCGTTAGGACTGAATATTATATGAAAGAGATGTCATATGAGGTTGAATAAGGTGAAAAAAAATTTGAAATATATGGGATCGTGATACTCGATTATTGTGGTATCACGATTATTGTTGAATCATGATAGGATTGAATTGTGACCAAAGTATCGTGATCCGAATCGAATCAAGAGGTCCCTCACAATTCCCACCCCTAGTCCTGAGTATAGGTAGAGCTTTGTGCCAGAGGTTTAACCAGAAGTGTCCCCCCCCAGGCCTCAATCGGTTTGTCAGCATCATGGAAAACAAATTTTTATGAGTAAAATATAGGGATTTAATATACCCAATATTTAGTATTTGTTACTGTCGCATCATTGTTGTTGGTCACTCTAACTCAAGTATGTTTTTGACACTGCTTCAGAACTGTACAGTGTGACCTATGTTGTATATGCAATGTGAAAATTCGTTTATGTGAGGAATGAAAGAACTGAAGTACCACTAGTGTGATAAGAGGCGGTTGTGAGTAACATAAATTCACACCTCATCAATCCTCCACCACCACAGCCTTTTCAGACTTTAAGCGGGTCTCATCTCCCACAGATAACAGCGCATTTCTCTGGGATATCAAGTTTGATGTCCTCAGATCGCTGATGTCACATGAACGCGTCAGTCAGCCTGGAAGCTGGTGATGCCGGCCGATATTGGCCGTTTTTAATGTTGTCACCCCGTGTCAACCTGAACAGAGATCAATGGTGTAATAATACACTAATCTATATAGTTCAGTGCTTGCTGCTCTTTGTCCTCCATTACAATGGACAGGATTGCAAAAATGCATCCAGCATTTTATTCATGTTGGCACTGCACTTTGTGTTTGTGTGCACAGGCTGCACTTTTGTGTGTCACGTTTGGGCAGGCGTGTCATTATTAATTACATTACATTATTAATCCAGTCATTGTGCCCCTGCATGAAGAACACAGGCCTAATTTCATCTTCATGGACAACAATGCTCCAGCTCATCAAGGTCACATCATTAGGGAACGGCTGCTGGAGGCTGGGGTACTTCAAATGGAGTGGCCTGTACTTTCTCCAGACCTGAATCCCATAGAAAACCTATGGGATCAACTGAGTCGCCATGTAGAGGCTCGTAACCCTGCACCCCACAACCTCAATGACCTGAGGGCCGCCCTTCAAAATGAGTGGAATGCCATGCCTCAGCAGACAATAAGCTGACTTGTGAACAGCATGAGGCATCGTTGTGAAGCTGTAATAGAGAGCGTAAGTTACGCCCCCTCTACTTCCGCATATGGGACCTTAAATTGAAAAAATTCTCCATTGAAATGAATGGCAAGAACAAAATTATCTTTTGATCCTGATTAAATTTTGCCACGAGTCGCACATATGATGTTGTCAAATTAAAAGATAACTTTCCACGTAATTAAAGTTGTCAGCTGTTGTATAATAACAGAGTAATGTTTAGTTTTTGTTTAAAGGATTAGCAGACAACAACTTCCTATCATCCCACATCATTAAACATGATCACGGCAGGAGATTAGTAAAACTTCACGTACTGTTTTTCTGACCGATGAAGGAACAATCCAAAGAGGAGAAAAACAACACAAAGTTATTGTTTTTTATTGTGAGAGCTGCAGGTGATCCAGAGAACTGTTAGTTATTTCACCCTGGGTGCGCTTTGGAAAGATGACGTAAGCTCTGTCCATCTGTGTTTGTAGTATATTAATTTCCATATTTTTATAACCTTATACCTTAACAGACAACAATCTATGCTGTTATTTACGTGAAAAATTATCTTTTAAATTGACAAACATCATATGTGTAACTCATGGCAAAATTCAATCGGGATCAAAAGATAGTTTCACTCTTGCCATTCATTTCATTGGAGAATTTTTCTGATTCAAGGTCCTATATGTGGAAGTATAGGGGGTGTGACTTAGGCTCTCTATTGATGCTCAAGGGCACATGACAAGTTCAGTTTAATTCAACTTTATTTATGTATCACCATTTCACAACAACAGTCATCTCATAGCACTGTTAAACTGTAGGAAAAAACTCCACAATTACAGAACGACACCAGCGGAATTGCTCCGAGCAGCAAGGGAAAACTGGGCCAACCGGAGGAGGCGTCACACTCCTGCATACCAAGTTGGCCAGAAGGTCTGGCTCTCAACTTCCCTCGGAATTCAGTTCCATTCAATGCAACTTTTATTTATATAGCACAATTTCACAACAACAGTCATCTCATAGCACTTTCAACTGTAGGGCAAAACCCCACTATTGCAGAAAGGCCCCAGCAATCGCGATCCCCTGTGAGCAAGCACTTGGCCACGGTGGAGCGGAAAAACTCCCTTTTAGCAGGAAGAAACCTCCAGCAGAACCAGACTCAGGGAGGGGCAGTCATCTGCTGCAACTGGCTGGGGGGGGGGGGGGGGGGATAGAGAAGAAGAAGAAAAGAACAGACATGTAGAGAGCAAAATGACATCCACAGAGCAAGCGTTATGAAGACATTGACATTTTTTGTTGTGGTATACCCACCACTGTTGTTGGCTTTTGTTTCAATACATTGTTTGAGATGAGGAAATTACCATTGCATGCTTTTACTTAAATGCCCTACTTTCATGATATAATATCACTGTAGCATGAACTTTTTACATTTTCCATAAATTTCACCCGAAAGGCAAATATTTAATTAATTAATTAATTAATTTAACCTTCCTTTTACCATGGTCAATTTTTCAGATTTATCATCAGATTTTGATTTTACCGTCCAAGTCCAGTCCAAGTCAGCCTGTCCCCCCCCTTTTCCTTTTCCATCTGAAGCCACTGTTACTCTTCAGTTGGAGAGATGAGGCAACTGTGAGCTAGAGAATACAGTTACACTGCAAAAGTCAAATATAAGTCAAATGAAATAACCTAATGCTGTTTACCTGCCTTCAGGCATCCCAAATAAAAGAAAAATCTAATTTTCTTGCTCTGCTGGCAGGTAATTTTTTTCCACAATATCTTTATTGAACCTTTTTTTTTTTTTTAACAAACATGATACAAACAATCAAACACTAACACTAAAGTACTACAAAAAAAAAAAAATGCACTAAAAACACCAACAACCACCAACAAAATCAAATCTTCAACAATGCTCCTCTGTTTAGTCTAGACAATCCAATACATAAGTATACATATTATGTTCACCAGTTTGGAATTTACAAGGTCCACACACATCATTCACCTTCTTCTTCAAGAGTTATGTTTAAATTTTTTACATAATCAATAAAAGGTCTCCATATATTCTCAAACACAATTTCCTTTGATTTTAGTATATATGTTATTCTTTCTAATGGAAGGTTTGTTAACATCTGTCTTAACCACTGAGTCACATCTGGTCTATGAGTCTTTTTCCATAATAGTGCAATACATTTTTTGGCATTAAGCAAACTGAGGTCTATGAATGTTCTTTCACTTTTATTAAAATTATGCTTTTCTGGGTACAAACCCAACAAAAACAGTTTAGGATTCAATATGATTTGTTTTGAGATTATTTTTTCAATTGTTACCCTCACCTCTTCCCAAAACATTCTTATTAATCTACATTCCCATAAACAATGAAATAGGGTTCCTTTACTTTCCATGCATTTTGTGCATGTATCTGGTATATTTTTGTTGTATCTATTTAACTCCTCCAGTGTAACATACATCCGCATTAACCATTTGAAATGTATCAATTTAAGGCGTGCATTTATTGATTTGGTTTGAGCTTCTGTACAAGCCAATTCCCATTGTTCCTCCGAAATTTCAATTTGCAGATCTTCTTTCCAGTAGTTTAATCTTTTCAGTGAATTTTCACTTGAAGATAGTGTCAATGAGTTATAAAACTCTGAAATAATACCCTTTCTTTTACTATCTTTCATCATCATTTTTTCCAAGGATGAATAAATAGGTCGAGTGAGAGCTTTATTTTGATTTGATCGAATAAAGTTTCTAAGTTGAAGATATTTAAAAAAATGTGTTCTATTGAGATTAAATTTGATCCTCAGCTCTTCAAAAGACATTATGTTGTCTGCACATGGCAAATATAAATCCTGAATCTTTTGTATCCCTTTTAAATTCCATACTTTAAATACAGCGTCCGCTCTCCCTGGTTTAAAATATTGATTACCCCATATTGGACTAAATTGTGACAATAACTGTGGTTCTTTTAAATAGTTTTTAGCTTCACACCATATTTTGATCATATGCTTTACAAATGGATTTTTAACTTGTTTTTGTAATTTTTTTGCCGAATCTGAGTATATGAATATGGGAAGAGGTAAAGGTAAATTGTATGATTCCATTTCAGTCCAGTGAGGGAGATCATTTGATGAAAAATAATATGTCATAGACCTCAGTTGTGCCGACCAATAATACAACATAAAATTTGGACATTTCAGACCTCCACGATCAAATGGTAAATATAATAAAGACAAACGTAATCTAGCCCTCCTGTTGTTCCATATAAATTCCACTAACTTTTTTTTTATTCTTGAGAATAGATCTAAAGGTGGTGATAAGGGAATGTATTGAAATAAATAAAGTATTTTAGGTAAAATATTACTTTTAAGTATATTGATTCTCCCGATCATCGACATTGGTAGTGACATCCATCTCTGAGTTAACTCACTGATATCTGACATTAAGGCTTCATAGTTGACACTGGCGACTGATTCTAGCTTAGGCATAATTTGGATTCCTAAATATTTAAACTGATTTACAACATTGAATTGATTTACCTCAGGGGCTGGGTAATTTCTCTGGGTCTCATTTAGCATTAATATTGAAGATTTAGTTTTATTTATTTTATATCCTGATATTTCCCCAAAATTCATTATTAAATTCAACAAGGTTGGAATTGATTTTTTTAGATTCGACATAAACAAAATTATATCATCGGCGTACAGGGAGATTTTATGTTCTGTTGGTCCAACTTTAATTCCATATATTTGTGAATGTAAACGTATCGCTATCGCTAAAGGTTCAGTTGCCATAGTAAACAGTAAAGGTGAAAGTGGACAGCCTTGTCGACATCCTCTATTGATTTTTATTGGTTTTGAAATATTGTTATTTGTTAGGATTTCTGCTGTAGCATTATTGTATATTATTTGAACCCATTTTATGAAATTATTTCCAAGTCCAAACCTTTGTAGGACTTCAAAAAGAAAGGGCCATTCAACTCTATCAAAGGCCTTTTCGGCGTCCAATGATAGGAGAGCTGTATCCGGTGCTTCTTTATTAAAATAAATAATATTAAATAGTCTTCTTACATTATGGAAGCCTTGTCTACCCTTTATAAAGCCATTCTGATCTCGATTAATAATATTTGGTAAAATTTCTTGTATTCGTCTTGCTAAAATTTTACAGATTATCTTAAGGTCGGCGTTTAATAGGCTTATTGGTCTCATATTTTCACATTTATTAGAGGGCTTACCTGGTTTTGGCAGCAGTATAATTAAGGCATTATTTATGTATGATGGTAAATTATTATTTTGAAATGCTTCTAAAACCATTTCCAAAAAAGGTTTTATTAATTTATTCTTAAATTTTTTATAAAGGTCAACTGGAAGACCATCTGGTCCTGCACTTTTTCCTGATTTCATATTATCAATGGCTAGCCCAACTTCTTCTTGACTAATTTTAGACTCCAATATCTCCCTGTTTTCATTTGGAATACACGGTATAGATAGTTCGTTCAAAAACCCATTTAGTTTTGTTAAATCAGGTTCATTTTTGGTATCATATAATTTTTCATAGTAATCTCTAAAGGCTCTATTAATTTCTAAAGGATCTATAACTACCTGTCCGTTACTTATAATACTGGTAATTGGTGTTTTAGATTCTAATTGTTTAATCTGCCATGCCAATAACTTTCCTGATTTTTCACCTTGTTCATAAAAAGATTGTTTCAATCTTAGAAGACTCGAGGCAGCTCTATTCGCTGATTTTTTGTCGTATTCAGCTCTCAAAATCAGTAATTCATTCTCCAACCTTGGGTCACTTCCTGCATACACTTTTTCCTGAAGATTTTTTATTTTATGTTCCAATTTAGCTCTCTCCTCTCGAGTCTTCTTAGATTTTGATCCTGTATAACTAATAATATGTCCCCTAATAAAAGCTTTGAAAGCCTCCCACTTTACACCTGCTGATGTTTGTGTAGTATTGATGTCAAAGAACTCGTCTATCTGTTTTTCTATATCCATCCATCCATCCATCCATCTTCTACCGCTTTTCCGGAGGTCCGGGTCGCGGAGGCAGCAGTTCAAGCAGAGAAGCCCAGACTTCCCTCTCCCCAGCCACCTGCTCCAGCTCTTCAGAGGGGATACCAAGGCGTTCCCAGACTAGCTGGGAGACATAGTCTCTCCACCGAGTCCTGGGTCTGCCCCGGGGTCTCCTCCCAGTGGGACGTGCCTGAAACACCTCAAGTGGGAGGCGTCCAGGAGGCATCCTAATCAGATGCCCATACCACCTCAACTGACTCCTTTCAATGTGGAGGAGCAGCGGTTCTACTCTGAGCCTCTCCCGGATGACTGAGCTCCTCACCCTATCTCTGAGGGTGAGTCCAGCAATCCTACGGAGAAAGCTCATTTCAGCCGCTTGTATCCGCGATCTCGTTCTTTCGGTCATTACCCAAAGCTCGTGACCATAGGTGAGAGTAGGAACGTAGATTGACTGGTAAATCGACAGCTTTGCCTTAGAACTAAGCTCCCTCTTCACCACAACAGACCGGTACAACGTCCGCATCACTGCAGATGCTGCTCCAATCCGTCTGTCGATCTCTCGCTCCATTTTCCCCTCACTCGTGAACAAGACCCCAAGATACTTAAACTCCTCCACTTGGGGCAGGAGCCTGTCCCCAACCCGGAGAGGACAATCCACCTTTTTCCGGCTGAGGACCATGGACTCGGACTTGGAGGTGCTGATTCTCATCCCAGCCGCTTCACACTCAGCGGCAAACCGTCCCAGCAAGAGCTGTAGGTCATTGCTGGATGAAGCCAACAGGACAACATCATCTGCAAACAACAGAGATGAGATCCTGTGGTCACCAAGCATGACACCCTCCATTCCCTGGCTGCGCCTAGAAATCCTGTCCATAAAAATTATGAACAGGACCGGTGACAAAGGGCAGCCCTGGCGGAGTCCAACTCTCACTGGGAATGACACCGACCGAGTGTTGGCAATGCGAACTAAACTCTCACAACGGTCGTACAGAGACCGAATAGCTCGTAACAACAAGCCCGATACCCCATACTCCCGAAGCACCCCCCACAAAAATCCACGAGGGACGCGGTCAAATGCCTTCTCCAAGTCCACAAAACACATGTAAACTGGTTGGGCAAACTCCCACGAACCCTCAAGAATTCTCGAGAGGGTAAAGAGCTGGTCCGATGTGCCACGGCCAGGACGAAAACCACATTGCTCCTCCTGAATCCGAGGTTCGACCAACGGCCGGACTCTCCTCTCCAGTACCTTGGCATAGACCTTCCCAGGGAGGCTGAGGAGTGTGATCCCTCTAAAGTTGGAGCACACCCTCCGGTCCCCTTTTTTGAAGAGAGGAACCACCACCCCGGTTTGCCATGCCAAAGGCACTGCCCCCGACCTCCACGCAATGTTGCAGAGGCGTGTCAACCATGACAACCCAACAACATCCAGGGCCTTGAGGTACTCGGGGCGAATCTCGTCCACCCCCGGGGCCCGGCCACCAAGGAGATTTTTAACCACCTTGGCGACCTCAGCCCCTGTGATAGGCGAGTCATCCCCCTCGTCCCCAAACCCTGCTTCCTCTGTGGAAGGCGTATCAGTGGGATTGAGGAGATCCTCGAAGTATTCCTTCCACCGCCCGACGATATCCCCAGTTGAAGTCAACAGTGTCCCATCCGCACCATACACAGTGTGGACGGGGAGCTGCTTTCCCCTCCTGAGCCGCCGAACAGTTTGCCAGAATCTCTTTGAAGCCGACCGAAAGTCTTGTTCCATGGCCTCACCGAACTCCTCCCATACCCGGGTTTTTGCTTCAGCAACCACCCGAGCTGCACTCCGCTTGGCCTGCCGGTACACCTCAGCTGCTTCGGGAGTCCCACAAGCCAACCAAGCTTGATAGGACTCCTTCTTCAGCTTAATGGCCCCCCTCACCACTGGTGTCCACCACTTGGTTCGGGGGTTGCCACCACGAGATGCACCGACCACCTTGCGGCCGCAGCTCTGGGCTGCCGCTTCAACAACAGAGGTGGAGAACATGGCCCATTCAGACTCCATGTCTCCAGACTCCCTCGGAATGTGGTTGAAGTTCTTCCGGAGGTGGGAGTTGAAGACCTCCCGGACAGGGGCCTCAGCCAGACGCTCCCAGCACACCCTCACTATACGTTTGGGTCTACCAGGTCTGAATGGCTTCCTCCCCTGCCATCGGATCCAACTCACCACCAGGTGGTGATCAGTTGACAGCTCTGCACCTCTCTTTACTCGGGTGTCCAAGACATACGGTCGCAGGTCTGATGATACGATAACAAAATCGATCATCGACCTGCGGCCTAGGGTGTCCTGGTGCCAGGTGCACATATGGACACCCTTATGCTTGAACATGGTGTTCGTTATAGACAGACTGTGGTTAGCACAGAAGTCCAATAACTGAACACCACTCGGGTTCAGATCGGGCAGGCCGTTCCTCCCAATCACCCCCCTCCAGGTTTCACTGTCGTTGCCCACGTGCGCATTGAAGTCCCCCAGTAGGACAATGGAGTCTCCAGGAGGAGCACCCTCCAGCACCCCAGTCACAGACTCCAAAAAGGGTGGGTACTCTGAAACATTATTTGGTGCATAGGCACAAATGATGGTCAGGACCCGTTTCCCAACCCGAAGGCGCAGGGAAGCAACCCTTTCGTCCACCGGGGAAAACTCCAATATAGAGGCAGCAAGGTGGGGCGATACAAGAATACCTACCCCTGCTCGTCGCCTCTCGCCCGGGGCAACTCCAGAAAAGGCCAAGCTCCAGCCCCTCTCCAGGAGACTGGTTCCGGAACCAGAGCTGTGTGTTGAGGTGAGGCCGACTATATCTAGCCGGTATCGCTCAATCTCGTACACCAGCTCAGGCTCCTTCCCCACCAGAGAGGTGACATTCCACGTACCAAAAGCCAGTTTAGAAAGCTTGGGATCAGTCCGCCAAGGTCTCCGCCTTTGACTGCCACCTAATCCACATAGCACCGGACTTCCATGATCCCTCCTGCAGGTGGTGAACCTACTGGAGGGCGGACCCATGTAACTCCTTCGGGCTGAGCCCGGCCGGGTCCCATGGGTGGAAACCCGGCCACCAGACGCTAGCCTTCGAGCCCCTCCCCCAGGCCTGGCTCCAGGGTGGGGCCCCGGTAACCCCATACCGGGCGGGGTACACTGAATCCTTGATATACAATTTATCATGAGAGTCTGTTGGATCGTTCTTCGTCTGGCCCTTCACCCAGGACCAGTTTGTCTTGGGAGACCCTATCAGAGGCAAATTGCCCCGGACAACATAGCTCCTGGGATCACTGGGGCACGCAAACCCCCCCACCACGATAAGGTGACGATCCATGAGGGGGCTGTTTATACTTGACAAATTTCTCATCCTGAAGCCATTTATGCTGAAATTGCCATCTACCTGATTCCTTTGTCAATTTTTTATCTACATATATTAGACAACAGGGTGCATGATCAGAGATCACGATGTTATCATAAAAGCAGTTTTGAATCTTGGACCTTAATTCTGTGGAAATCAAAAAATAATCAATACGTGAGAATGTCTTGTAGGTACTGGAATAACAAGAATAGGCTTTAACTTGTGGTTTCATTTCTCTCCATATATCTAACAATCTCAATTCTTTCATAAAATGATTAATAGTCATCCTACATCCAATGTGCGTACAATCCAGTCCTGTTGATCTATCCACACCTGGATTCAATGTACAATTAAAATCCCCTGCTATTATATGTTGCCCTGTAAGTGATGATAAGATGAGAAATAAATTAGCAAAGAACTTCTGATCATCTATATTGGGACCATATAAGTTCACAAGATTTATATTTTCTAATAGCAAAGAACCTTGAATGATTACATATCTTCCAAATTTGTCTCCAATTACATTTTTCACTTGAAAAGGAACTGATTTATGTATGAGAGTCATAACTCCCCTGGCTCGGGATGAAAATGAAGAGGTGAATACACTTCCCTGCCATCTACTCCTAATTCTTTTAACATCCTCCTCTATCAGATGAGTTTCTTGTAAAAACACAATTCTTGAACCCATGTCCTTTATTTTATTCATAACTTGTTTAAGTTTTTTTAAATTTTGTAGACCTCTGCAATTCCATGAAGTTAAATTAAGATTAACACTTTGGTCCATGATCAATAGAGAGTTTGGGATTACCTTGCAGTGTAAACATGCTCATACAGAGAAGCAAAAACATGAGTGGTTGAACATTCATCCTACAAACTACACACAAACAAATTTCCCCTTCCCACACTTGTGGCAAACCCCCCAAAATCAAAAGAAAAATTCTGTCTCCCGATATAGCCATCGACCGTTCCACACCCACGGGGAACAGCCTAAGCCACTCCTTCTTCATCCTCCCAATCACCCTAACTCTACTGCTTTTAATGACGTAACATTAACTCTCCTCTGTAGTTTTCCAACTTAACTCCAAAATTTTTAACAACTTTGTACATCATAGTTTTTTTTTTGTTTGTTTGTTTTGTTTTTGTTTTGTTTTTTTAATATATAATACAATCTATATTTTGTAAACTTACTATTTACTTCAAGTCAGTCAGATGCCTGTGCAAATGCTTAATTATTCTACCTTATATTTTGTTCATGCTTAGCTCCCACCAGTCTCTTCTTCTTCTTTGATCTTCTTGATGAACTCCTGCGCCTCCTCTGGGGTCTTGAAGATGTGGGTTCTGCCCTCATACGTGGTCAGCAGTCTCGCAGGATAGATTACACCATGACGAATCCCAAGGTTGCGCAGCTCCTTACGTACGGGATCAAACTGCTTCCTCAATTGCTGGATTCCTGTGGCCAAATCTGGGTAGAACCGCACCTGCTGGTCCTGGTGTTTAATCTCTCCTTTAGCACGTGCAGCGTTGAAGATCTTCATCCTGTCTCTGTTGCTAAGAAACTTCATAATTAAGGTCCTTGGCGGTCCCTTATCTCTCCGTGGGCCAATACGATGTGCTTTTTCCAGAACCACTGCTGATTGCAACTCCTCGCTGCCCAGCACCTCCGGAATCCACTTTTCCAGAAAGGAACATACGTCCCGACCTTCTGATTCCTCTGGAAGACCCACCAGCCTCAAATTATTCTGTCTCGACCGAGATTCCAAATCCAAAATATTATCTTCCAGAGATTTATTTTTTTTTTCCAAAGTGCGCACCTTTAATTGAAGACGGGTGACGTCATCTTCAGCACTAGCGAGACGGAGCTCCATCTGCGCCGTTCGTTCTACACAGTCACCCAATTCCTTTCTTATTCCTTCCAACGCTGTCATAATCCCATCAAATCTAGAGGAAAAGTCCGCTCTCATTGAACTCATGGCTGCCATCAGCGCATCTGCGCCATTCCCCGCAGAAATCGCAGCGTTGCCAGCCTCCTCCGCCATATATGGAGTTTTGTTTGCTGCGTCACAGACCTGAAAGTCCGTTAATTTGGACTGTTTCGGCGGCTCGCTTTTTCCTTTTCCTGGTTTTCCAGCCTTAGGCTTCGCCGACATATCCTCGCCCAAATGCTGGGATACGTTCTGTCCCAAATGAGAGAGTTATTTGCCGATTTTTTTTTTCCAGGAGCAGAGCAGAGCGAGACACGTCCGTCCTACGTGGCAGCCATAACCGGAAGTGTGCTGGCAGGTAATTTTACTTAAAATAAGCAAATGTTAGTTAAAAAATAAAAAGATATCTGCCAATAAAGCAAGATTAAATTGCTTAAACAAGTAACTATCATAAAGCCAGCAAAAAAAAAAACAACACGAAAAACTGCACAAGAAAAGAAATTACTGGCAAAACTATCTTGAGATAAAAACCAAGCATCTAATACCTTTCATCTTACCAAAATCCCCAGCTCAGTGTGACCTTATTACTGCTTCAGTACAACACAGGTTAGTCCTTTCACACACACACATACAATAGCAAGCCCAAATGAGCATACACGTGTTAGTAAGCAATCTCAAAGCCACTTATAATAAGCAGATCTGGCAACCCAAGGTTCTGAAAACACATTCATTTTTTCCCATCTTTGTCACTTACCAATCTCCTGTGCACAAATTTGCCGTTTCCCGTGAAACAACAATCTCATTATTGTCCTATTGCACTTCACAACAACAAGAAAAACAACCTCGACTTCTGTCTCACTGCCTGACTTCCGCATTCTCACATTCTGTTTTTTCTCTTTTTTTCACCAAAGTAAACCGTGAAACATTAAAAACACACGACCAAGCACACGAACGACCAGACAAACAAACTGCAGTTATTTATTGAACATATTTATTTTATTTTTATTATAATTCAAGGTCATTTTATCGTGTATATATTTTTAAGGATTATTTTATTTTATTTTATATTAGACCTGTTTTGAATGATGCCTTAAGGTATTTTAGTTCTTATTACCACATTAGAGTTTATCCTTATTATATTAGCGCTATTTTATCTTTATTTTAAAGTTATCCCTCACTTTATCGATGCTCACTTGTGATGTAAAGAAGATCTTGCATTGATTTTAATCTGTACTGACTTGTAATGTAAAAAAGATCTCGCATTGATCTTAATACCCCCCGTGCGGTCTATTGGTCTACTTAACGCAGTGGAAATGCACATTCCCATTGCAGCCTCGAACCGGGACCACCAAGCTTCTACCTTGTCCAAAACCCGATTTAGACTTTGCAGTATCAAACGCTTGGCTTACAACCTTTTTACGCGTATTCTCAGACCGACCGCGAACTCGAACCGGATGTCATCACCAATTAAATTTACTCACTGTGATCCGCCTGTGGGTTGGCTCCATCATGCTCCAGCACTGCTCCCAGCGCCTTTGGACCATGCCCCACTTCCACAAAACTGGCTTGTTGGCACCGGCGGGGGAGGCAGCTGTGCACACTTGCTGTGGTCCCAGAACGCCGGAAGCAGGTAGGAAAGACATATGGAGTCCCTGTGGGTCGGGTGGCAAGAATGTTAGAAAAATTCTTTTAAACCTTCAGTCAAAAACCAGGCTGGATCAGAGTTTCAGCAAATTTAATTACACTGGCCAGTGGAGAATAATACAAAAATAGTCTCAGAGCCTATTCATGCACCATTCTGACTCAAACACACATCACTCAGTTCTTTAAGCTCTCCGTAATCTGAAAGGTAGAGGGGCAAATTGCCCATTATGATTGGCCCAGTACCTCTGGGTCAAAACTTGGTGTACAGATTATCTTTTCTCAGGAACCATGACGCTCACTCTGTACTAGTCACATGGTAGCCACACAGCCTGGACTAAAAAGAAGATAACTAGTGCAGCTTCAACCTTGACACCTTTACACAGACTCTGAGACAAAGCTAAGACAAATATGAAGTTTTTCTATCATAAACCCTCAATGTGAACCATTTGTTTGAAGTGTTGATAGAATCTTGGTAATATTATAAAATTGGATAAACTTCTCTATGCTGGAATTACGTGGTGAAAATTACAGTATATGAACACATATTTCCATTTATATTTACACCATCAACCATGTATAAAGTCTAAAATGTACTGTAGAAAGAGAATGTGGCGAAAGAAACGCCTTCTGGACTGAGGTGTTCAAAACTCCATTGTTGACTTTTATGCATTATATTGCACAGTTGCCACAAAAAACCCTTCATGGATAGCCACCTTATCGTGGTGGAGTGCTTTGGGTGCCCTAATGATGCCAGGACCACCTTGCCCCTGGTATAGGGTATCCCAAGACAAATTGGTCCTAGGTAAAGGACTAGATCAAGCCCTTTTCCACTAGTACCTGTTTGGTCCTACTCACTTCGACTCCGCGCGCTTTGTAGGCTTTTCCATTAGCACCTGGTACCAGCTTCCAAGTACTTATTTTGTACCTATCTGATTCAGGTTCCAAGCGAGCTGAGTCGAGCTGAAAATGTGACGTCAACAGACTGCAGGTCACTGATTGGTCGGGGTGTAATGTCTTCACCAGAATCTCCAGCCACCATTTGCAAAGATTTGTCCGTGAGCCAGCCAGCAAGCAAGCATCACTATAAACAGCAACAATAGAATGGTTTCACAGAAATTAACACCGTGGTCCAGCAGACTTTTCTGTGCCTTTGGCTGATGAGAGAATCCAGAGGGAACTAGACGGAGCCACCCGAAATGCTGAAATGCCAACACAGCAATGTGTAATGACTGGTAAGTTGCACACCCCATTGTTTTTTAGTAGTGGTGGACAAAAAAGTACTCAAATCATTTGCTTTTTAAGTTAAAGTATAGATAAAGTGCCAAAACTAAAGTAGCATCATTTCCACTTAATATGAAAGGGACTGAACTGAGATTTATTTGATTGTGTGAATATTAATTACAGAATAATTGAAAATGAATGGGACATTCAATATTAGCCACTGTTTAAGAACCGCTTGTTTATTTTTGTGTCAGATCACTTGTGTGATTCTTTGAGTTATATTCATAATAGTGTATCTTGCACTTTGGGGAATGGGAGTTGTTCGGTCACCATTATAATTTAGTTTATATATGTAGTTTATGGTCTATCATCAATAAACCCCTGCAGTAACAGGACACATTACAAATATTTGAGACCCATTGTAGTGCATCCTTTTATATTTTAGCAATACAAGTACAAAACACTGCCCACGCTTGAAGCCAGGGCAAGAAGAGACACAGCAGTGACAAGAGCGGTGGCTAAACTTTTATTGATAAAAATTACATATTTTGACTGAGCGACTCCATACTCGGGAATGCACACCCTCAGTTAAAGTACTAGATTCCATTCAACTGAATGTATTAACTCATTCTGATTGCTGAGGCCACAGTAAAAAAGGATTTTAAACATAATCCAGCCCTTGTAAAATCTACTTTAGTGAAGCGCAGCTACATGAAAACTGTGGTTAAATACAACAACAAAGCACTTGTTTGTCACATTCCACCACTGGCTTTTAGCAACAAGTGTATTTCCCAAATATGTTTTAAACTTGCTTTGATTAACCACCATCCATTTATGTCTTTCATCTAGGCAAGAGGAAAATGATCCACCCCAAACCAGACCTTGCGTCACTATTTACAGAGATACAGGCTGAAGATCTGCTGAACCGGGACCAGTGTGAGTGGCACATCCAGTTGCTTCTCAGTGAGGCAGCATGGCCGGCGTGTGTGACCCATTCTAAGTTTTTGTTTTTTGTTTTTTGTTTTTTTTTTTTACAGTTTAGGGTTTGAATTTTGCACATACTAAATAATCTGGATTTTGCTGCTGATTGTAATAAACAATTTAGTCACTTATGTGTTTGCATCGTGATTTTCTATTTTGTCTGTTAAGACACCGGTGGGAAAAGAGTCAACGGTACAAACCATTTATCAATGATGTTGAAAATAATGGCTCATTTTTAAGAAAAAGTAACAAAAAAAACAATTATTTTATTTACTGAAGACTGTATTGTTGGATGTGCCAGTGCAGAAGACACCGCACACTTTAGTGACGGTACCAGTATATGGAGGAATTCTGTGCCATATTAGCATCTGGATTTCCTAATAATGGGTTAGGGCAGGGGTGTCCAATCATGTGCCATGGAGGGCCAAAACCTGCAGGGTTTACCTCCAACCAGTGTCTTCATCAGCAGATTCCACTGAATTTCTTCCACTGACTGCTGATCAGTGAAAACACCTGCTGAAGAGACTGGGTAGAAGAGAAAACCTGCAGGGTCTTGGCCCTCCATGGCACATGATTGTACACCCCTGGGTTAGGGTTTAATGGGATTTAACATTTTAACACAAACTGCTTTATGGTTCATAATTCTGTTGACAGACTTACACCAAACCAAAAGTGATTTCTCAAACTGCTGGATTGTTCTTAAACCACGTTTCCAATCTTTTAGTATTTAATTTATGTCACTTGGTGGTAACCTTCACACATGAATGAATGAATGAATCTTTATTTCGGATAGATTAAAAGTAAAGATTGGAAAAAAAAAAAAGGAACAGAATACTATAACAAAGGGGAAAGAAAAAAAATTTAACAAGGTCAAATTAAACAATAACTCCTCTGATTATACAGTTCAACATAAGTTATCCGAAATGGGTGATTGCTGAAGCTGCAGCTTATATTGCCCACCCATGTTCCATCAAAGAATTCAAAAGAAAAACAAAACAAGAGCGATTACAATTAAGAACAAAGCTAAGACAAAACGTGACAAAAAACTAAGCAACAGCACAACGCAGACTGAATATGATAATTCTTATGTGATTTTACATGTCATCTTGTATATATGTTTGGAGTATTTCTTCCTTTAGTTTTTGTTTAAATTGTCCAAGCATTGTACCTGATTTTAATTCAGGTCCAAAAGCATTCCACAACCTGTCTCCTTGCACTGAGACATAGTGTTTCTTGGTGGTAGTTCTCACTGAAGGTTTTTGAAATATACATGTTCCTCTGAAATGATATTGTTTCTCCCTTATTTGGAACAATTTTTGGATATTTACGGGCAGTGATAGATTCTTCACTTTAAACATTATTACTGCAGTTTTAAAGTCAACCAAATCTTTCAACTTGAGACCTTTTAATTTAAGAAAAAGTGGGTTTGTTGGTTCCCTGTAAGCAGCTTTGTTTATTATTGTAAAAGCTCTCTTCTGAAGCATAAAGACTGGATATATGTTTGTTTTATATGTATTTCCCCATACTTCAGTACAATATGTCATGTATGGGAGTATTAATGAATGATACAAAGTATATAGTGTGGATTGATTCAGCAAATATTTCACTGTGTAGTATTGCAATTGATTTGGATATTTTACCTTTAGTAATTAATATGTGACTTCCAACACAGTTTATCAATTATTACTCCAAGAAATTTAATTTCGGATACCCTTTCAATCTCTACACCATTTACACTGAGTTTAGATACTGAGTTGTTGTGATTGTTGTTAAAAATTATAAATTTTGTCTTACTTAAATTGAGCGTTAATTTGTTTGAATCAAACCACAGTTTCAGCTTTTCTAATTCCTTTCCGAGTGTATCCAAAAGTAGTTCCAAATTGCTTCCACTGCATAATAAATTAGTGTCATCTGCAAACAATATTAAATCCATTTTTTCAGAAACTTTACTTGAATGTCAGCAAGACCAGAGAGATGGTGATTGACTTCAGGAAGAGGAAGGCTCCTTCTCAGCCACTGCAGATTAGGGGGGAGGATGTGGGAGTGGTTGAAGACTACAGATATCTGGGTGTCAGGATCAGCAGCGGGTTGGACTGGAGATCCAACACTGATGCTGCGCACAAGAAGGGGATGAGCAGACTCTATTTCCTGAGAAAACTGAGATCCTTCAACGTGTGCAGCAGGATGCTGGAGCATTTCTACCAGACTGTTGTCACCAGCGCCATCTTCTTTGCTGCGGTCTGTTGGGGTAGCAGTATCAGAGCCAGAGATACCAACAGACTTGACAAGATTATCAGGAGGGCTGGCTGTGTAATTGGTCTCAGACCGGAGACCTTTGAGACAGTGGTGGAGAGGAAAACACTAAATAAATTGCGATCCATCATGAACAATCCTGATCACCCCCTCCACTACACACTAGATAGGCAGCGAAGCACTTTCTCCAGTAGACTACTACAGCTTCGTTGTCAAACGGACAGGTACAGGAAATCTTTCCTGCCACATGCAATTTCACTGTACAATAACTCACTATGATGTTGTATTCTGGTCATAGCTATGCTGCCACACTGCACCTTACAGACTAACTGGTACCTCACATTTCACTCTGCTCCTGATAGTCCTTCTTTGTGCAATGGGATGATTCATGTGTTTATACGGGTCATCATCATATATTAAGCTATGATGTATATAGGTTCTATAGTCGTGTTAGTTTCTTTTTTACTTTCCATGGGTAATCCCTTTGTCTGTCGTGTGTGTTTCTGTTGTTTGGCTGTCAACTGTCATGCTGCTGTTACACTGTAATTTCCCAGTTTGGGATCAATAAAGTACATATCTCTCTCTCTATCTCTCTCTCTCTCTATCTATCTCTCTATCTATCTCTCTATCTATCTCTCTATCTATCTATCTATCTATCTATCTATCTATCTATCTAATATAGAATAACAATGGCCCCAAAACTGAACCCTGTGGGACTCCGCAAGTAACCTTCAGTAACTGCAACTTTTTGCTACCACCACATAAAACAAAAGTGGAGACAGATCTGCAAAAACTACAAAGGTTTATTGTCAAAATTCCCATTGCAATACTAAATGAATACATGTACAGGTACATCTCAAAAAATTAGAATATCATGAAAAAGTTCAATATTTTTTGTCACTCATTTCAGAAAGTGAAACCCATATATTATATAGATTCATTACACAGAGGCTGATATATTTCAAGTGTTTATTTATTTTAATTTTGACGATTATGGCTTACAGACCATGAAATCCCCAAATTCTGTTTCTCAAAAAATTAGACTATTACATAAAATTAATTAAAAAACAAAACAAAACAGTTTTTTAATACAAATGTGGACTGACTGAAAAGTATGTCCATGTACACACTCAGTACTTGGTCGGGGCTCATTTTGGATTAATTACTGTATCAATACGGCATGGCATGGAGGTGATCAGCCTGTGGAACTGCTGAGGTGTTATGAAGGTCCAGGTTGCTTTGATAGTGACCTTCAGCTCGTCTGCGTTGTTGGGTCTGGTGTCTCTCATCTTCCTCTTGACAATCCTCCATAGATTCTCTATGGGGTTTAGGTCAAGAAAGTTTGCTGATCAATCAAACACTGTGATGCCATGGTCATTAAACCAGGTTTTGATACTTTTGGCAGTGTGGGGGGAGTGCCAAGTCCTGCTGGAAATGAAATCAGCTTCTCCATAAAGCTTGTCAGCAGAGGGAAGCATGAAGTGTTCTTAAATTTCCTGGTAGACGACTGCACTGACTTTGGTCTTGATAAAACACAGTGGAAAAACACCAGCAGATGACCTCTATTCAGATAAAAGTAAATTTTGCATTTCATTTGGAAATCCAAGTCCCAGAGTCTGGAGAAAGAGTGGAGAGGCACAGAATCTAAGTTGCTTGAGGTTTAGTGTGAAGTTTCCACAGTCAGTGATGATTTGAGGAACCATGTCATCTGCTATTGGTCCACTGTGTTTTCTCAAGACCAAAGTCAGCACAGTCGTCTACCAGGAAATTTTGGAGCACTTCAAGCTTCCCTCTGCTGACAAGCTTTATGGAGAAGCTGATTTCATTTTCCAGCAGGACTTGCCGCCAACCCCCCCCCCCCCCCACACACACACACACACACACACACTGCCAAAAGTATCAAAACCAGGTTTAATGACCATGGCATCACTGTGCTTGATTGGCCAGCAAACTGTCCTGACCTAAACCCCATAGAGAATCTATGCAGGATTGTCAAGAGGAAGATGAGACACCAGACCCAACAATGCAGACGAGCTGAAGGTCACTATCAAAGCAACCTGGGCCTTCATAACACCTCAGCAGTGCCACAGGCTGATCACCTCCATGCCACACCACATTGATACAGTAATTAATCCAAAAGGAGCCCTGACCAAGTACCGAGTGTGTACATGGACATACTTTTCAGTCTGCCCACATTTGTATTAAAAAACTATTTTTTTAAATTAATTTTATGTAATATTCTAATTTTTTGAGAAACTGACTTTGGGGTTTTCATGGTCTGTAACCCATAAGAATCAACATTAAAATAAACACTTGAGATATATCAGTCTCTGTGTAATGAATCTATACAATAGTATATGGGTTTCACTTTCTGAAATGAGTGACAAAAATATTGAACTTTTTCATGATATTCTAATTTTTTGAGATGTACCTGTATAGTACATTGTTGATGCAGAGAATATATATTTATGCAGTATCTACATGTATATATCCAGTAAATCCAAGTATTTTCCTTGTAACCTTGTGACTGTGTTATTTTAATTGCTTTTAATCCTAGATCAAGTTTGTTTTGGCTTAAAAATGCATCATAATTGTTAAATATATCTTATTATACCTAACTCAGTACTGTTTACCTGTTGAAATATACATTTTATGGCTAATATAACCCCATAACTACAATATGGCACCAGGCGATCAAGTTTTGGCAGCTGATCACTTTTTGCCACGCCACCACCGGCACATCCCATGATGTCTCAACAGTCTCTCTGTGATTTTCACACAGATCAGAGCAATTTGTTGCACAGGAGGCTAAATGTTTCTACAGACATTCTGAAGTTCTGTAACCACTGAGCGTTTCTGAAGCTGGGATGACATCAGTGGGAGGCTGTGTTGAATGCCGGGACCCACAGTTTGAAGCCGTAATTTTACCACACGAGAGCCATCTGAAACACACACACAGCATACATATTTTAGTACCGAATAGTGATAATTTGCCGACATTACAATGTACTGTATTAGGGAGGACTTAAAGCAAACTAGCATTAGCAATCATTAGCTTCCCTTCATATGTGATCTAGTTTGTATCCTCACATCTTCAGCTTTATGGCTCTATGGCTTCCTAAACACTCCAGTACTTTTCCAGAGTGTTTCGTCTTGCTGCCTGTAGCCTTCTCTGGCTCCCCTTTTTTGCCTTTACTCTGACAAAAAGCCAAGACCAAGCAGTCGCCTCGTAATCCGCCATCTTGTGTTTTGCTTGTGTCGCATGTTTTACGTCACAGAAGTGTTGCGCCGCCTTGCTGTAAAAAAAAAAAAAATCCCACCCACCCCAGGCGGTACTCAGCTGTAATGGAAAGAAAAGCGAACTGAGTTGAGTAAAGCCATGTCGAAGTGAGTTGGGCTATATAGGTCCTAGTGGAAAAGGGGCTATAGAGAGCAGTCCAGTACATCCCTATGGAAAAAGTTGCATCAAGGACTCAGTGTCCCCAAAGGAGCAACATGGGTCCACCCTCCAGTGGGCTCACCACCTGCAGGAGGGATCATGGGGATCATGGCGCTATGTGAACCGGGTGCCAGTCTGGGATGCTGCCCCTGCAACTTGGATCCCCGGAGAAATGGTAGAAGATGAATGGATGGAGTTTCCAGAAAAAATATTGACAACATTCATTTCAGTGGATTGAACTTTTGGTCTCAACTGGCTCTTTATCCCCTCTCCACAACATTACAGTAATTGCCTATAAAAAAAAAACCCCGCCAGAACAGTTAAGATAAATGCTGTGAATATCATGCTGATTTTATTTAATGATCTGGGAAAAAACTGTATCTTCAGCTGTTTTTTTTTTAATTTTCATCTTTAAAACCCTCCATCCAAATCCTTTGCACCTACTGAATTTAATTCAATTCAGCTTTATTTGTATACTGCCTAATTACAACAAAAGTCATCTTAACCCCTTGCACTCCGGTCAGTTTCCCTAAAAACACCAAAAAATAACGTGCCCAAAGTAAATCAAAAGCTGTTCTTCAACCCTTTGCAGCATCTTCATGGGGTTGGTCTCATTTAAAAGAAAACACTTTGAATTTTTTGGCAAAACAGTCATAATCTCTCTAAGTGCTCCGGCCACTGAGTAACAGTCATCTAAACATACTGAACTTGAAGAAAATAAATTTCGCCTGGGTGTTTTTTTTTGGATACAAATGCTTGCACATAACACACAGCTGTCAGATCCGGGCTGGAAAATGCAACAGAAATGCAGAACCAAGTGTTATCCAGCTGAGGTCAAAATTTTGTAACAATACCACAAAAAATGAATATATTACACAGCTTTGCTCTCAGGTAGTTCCCAGGCGTTTTTGAACTGTGCCAAATGGCACAGTTTGGAAAAACGTCTGTAACTTTTGAATGATTCAATATAGAAGCTTCATCTTGGGCTCTAATGAAAGGTGACACTCAGGGCTCTGTGTGTGTGTGGGGGGGTGGTGTTTATTCATTCATTCATGAATGAATGAACAAACAAGCCCCCACACACAAAGAAGCATGCCACGTAAAAAATGTGTGGCTTTTTTTTTACAAGAAAAAATAACCTACAGTGCACAAAAAATTATTCTAAAATATTTGTAATGTAGAAGATAACAACTCCCACCACCACCCTACCACCCCCGCTACAGAGGATGGACATTGGCCATCGCTACATGACGGAATAGTCATGTGGCGATATGGTGACCATGGCGCAGTCACCGCGGTCACTGCGGCTCTCCCCCCCCCCCCCCCGCTACTCTTCTGGGCGTTCACGGTCCGGACGCGGCGCACGAACCGTGTACCGCGGCGCTCGGACTTCGTGCGCCGCACAGTTATAATTTACCGATCGGTCAAAACTCATTTTTGATTACAATTTTCAGGGATAAAGAATAATTTAGCTTATAACACTTACCTGTTCACAGCAGCAGCGGAGCTGGCGAACTTCTCTTCCTCATTGTCAGACGAACGCGATGCTGGTCCGCTTGTTACGGACTCGTGGTTCTGGTCTCATGACCCGGTCAAAACATAATTCCATTATTGCGGTTTTGCACTTCCATGATTGCGGTTTTAGCGAACGAATTTTCAAAACAAATAACGGTAGTAATTCAAAAAGAGTGGCGAACGCGTGTGTGTCACCCAGCCTTCGTCGTTGGCCTCTGTCGGTCTATGATGACCATGGAATAGAATCCTAAACGTCTATTCTGCTGGAATAAAAAAAAAAGCACCGCCTTTGGTTGAACAGGCCGATGCGCGAATGGCAGTTTCTGTCACACAGGTCGCACTTGTGGGTGGTCTCCGTGCTGCTGGGTCTATGGCGGTTCTTCCTGCAGGTCCTTTTTTCATCTGCTGCAGCAGTCAGTCTCTCCACCCAGCCTTACACAAAACAGCTTTCGAACTTCTGTGCTTCAATTGGCTCGCTGCATTCGCAGCATTGGTAGGCGGGTCCTTCTTGCTAGGTTTTCAGTCATTGGTTCTTCAAGGTTTCAGAAACCCAATTCAAGGCTCTTATTAGTCGAATGAGAGGTCACTCATATTTGATCTGTTCGCGGCTGTGTCTGTAGTGGAAGAACGGAAATGCAGCTTTTTTTTTCAGTGCGCTCTTGGATGCAGTGCCCTCGTGCGCTCTAGGACGCAGAGACGTGCCCGTCCTCGGTACACCGGAGTGCAAGAGGTTAAGGCACTAGATACATAAGCACAAATCATAAATAATTCAGAAAAAAAAACAACGATCAAATGATACCCTATGAGCAAGCACTAGGCGACCGTGGGAAGGAAACACTCCCTTATAGGAAGAAACTTCTGGCAGAACTAGGCTCAGAGAGGGGCAGTCTTCTGCCACGACTGGTTGAGGGAAGAGAGAAAAGAGAGAAAGAAGAGATACTATTCATACAGATAACAACAACAAACAAGCAGAACAATGTTGGTATAGGTATGATATGCAATGTTGCATCAAAGCTAGGTTATCCTAAGATTGCAGCATTCTTATAGGCTTTTTTTCAGGCTTATTAAGATAGCCAATAGAATAGAATTGGCTTTATTGTCATTGTACAGTTGTACAGTGCAGTGAAATTGTGGGCGCTCCACCAGGCTACTGCACAGTAAAGTAAGAGAGAAAAATTTGAATTAAACACAGTTACAGAACACACAATTAAGCATCTCTCTCTCTGGCATCCTCGTCTCGAAGAGGCGATGGTTAGCGCGTCAAGGGTTGGAGCAGCGCATGGAATGACTATACAGCCCAATCCTTGAGTGGCAGTCTTTGGAGCAGTTGGCGCAGATGAAGATTGATGGTGCACGTGCTGATGCTGCAGTTACAGAACACACAATTAAGCATACGACTGAAATAAAAATAGCCTATAGGTATGTACACAGGTATGGTAGTGGCTTCATGGAAGGAACTATGTACATACGAGTGTGGAGTGCACAACACACAATTGAGTAAAATGGCCCAAGGATTATGGAAAATATACACAGTAGTGATTTCCCGGATGGGTCAATATACATGAAAGTGCGGAGTGCAAAGACAGGTGAGTTATTGTGATAATTAAAAGGCCCTCAGTTCTGTGCATGTGAACGTTCAGCGGGAGGGGGTGGAGCCTCTGACTGTTTGCAGTTTGGATGGCCCAGGGGAAGAAACTGTATGTCAGTCTGGAGGTGTGGGACCTGATCATTCTGAACTGTTGTCCAGAGGGAAGCAGGTCAAAAAGGTGGTGGGGGGGATGTGAGGGATCTCCTGTGACGATCTTGATCCTTCTGAGACAGAAGGATCTGGAGATGTCTTCCAGGGAGGGCAGAGGGCCGCCAAAGTGTGTGTGTGCGTGTGTGTGTGTGTGTGTGTGTGTGTGTGTGTGTAAACATGGAAAAATGGCTATATTCTTTATTCACTGTCTTGCACATTGATTTATCTTTTCTGAAAAAATCTACATAAAACACTTTCAGTATTATGAGCAAACATCACATTGAATTTCATTGTAACTTTTATTGCAAAAGCAGGGAAAATGATTTACAGAACATGCAGTTCCAATTAGTTTCCTCCAGCTATAGAAACAGGAATGGAATAAATACTAGAAAAAGTGCATCCACCTGTTTTAAGGAGAAGATCTACTGCCATCCACACCTTTTGCTCTTCTCATAAAGCAATCTAATAGTTTACACATTTTCTATTCCCCATCCGGGGGTCAGCAGCCAATGGCTCATCAGAAGGTCAGGAGTGCTATTTAAGATGCAGTCAGCTCAAGGTGGTTCAGATATCAACTCTGTGTGGGCGTGTACGGGACATGCAGGACACGCACTCTGAGCCCGGTATATAACCCATCTGATTAGCGGTTGAAAGTATTTTCTTTTAACGGAATAAGTGGTTTAAGAAATGAGAGCGTGGAAAGTTGTGTTTCTGTACTTCGTGGTGTTGAATGCTCAGTATGTGACATCGTTGGAAGAAGAGCTCTCCAACTCTGTTTTTGGTGAGTTGACAGTTTTTCTTCAGTTTTTGTTCACAGTACTGGACTCCTGCATGTTTCTATGATCTGCAAAGACCTGCAGTGTCATATGGTTGGGTTTTATGCAGAAACCTCTGCGCAATAGTCCCGGTGTAGTGGTAGTTTCCTTTCTGCAAATGAAACTAACCGGCAATATGATGTGCTGTGCATCCTGTGTCTATGACTGAACTTATCTTTATGCTCACTGGGAAATAATAAGTTCTAAAGACATGGGCAGCATGGTGGTGCAGTGGTTAGCACTGTGTCAGCACAGCACGAAGGTCACAGGATTGATTCCACCTCTGACCATCGTGGGTTCGATCCCACTCCCTGACCATAGGCGACCCTTCTGTATGGAGTTTGCATGTTCTCCCCGTGTCTGCGTGGGTTTACCTCGGGTACTCCGGTTTCCTCCCACAGGCCAAAGACATGCAGGTTAGGTTAACTGGCATCAACTGGGGATTCTAAATTGTCCTTAGGTATGAATGGTTGTCTGTCTGTCTGTGTTGGCCCTGCGATGGACTGGTGATCTGTCCAGGGTGTACCCTGCCTCTCGCCCAAAGATGCTGGGATAGGCTCCAGTCCCCCCGCGACCCGAAAAGGATTAAGCGGTAGAAGATGGATGGATGGATTTGTTAATATTTTGCTTTCAAGGTCCAACAGTGGACATAGGGGAAAAAAGTGAATATGCCTGGCACTCATATCACCTCAACAAAAAACTAAGTCACCCATGCATAATTATGCATGAACCAAATTTATTGTCGAAGTTTTTTTTA
This sequence comes from Pholidichthys leucotaenia, assembly GCA_020510985.1. Taxonomy (NCBI): domain Eukaryota; kingdom Metazoa; phylum Chordata; class Actinopteri; order Cichliformes; family Pholidichthyidae; genus Pholidichthys; species Pholidichthys leucotaenia. The sequence goes on along the minus strand of CM035839.1, from coordinate 362,693,313 downwards.
GCTGATTTAGGACAGTTTTGATGTACTGAATCCAAAAATCACATTGGTTTTGCTCAATCAGGTCAACCTTTTGAACTATCGCCACATGTTGTTTTTTTACATTTTTGTTTACATGTACAGGTATTTTCGCTTTATATGATGCAAAATTCTTTTTTATTTCTTGAAATTTCTTGAACTCTGAAGAGTCTGCATGCGCAAATTTATGACATGATGTCATAAATTGTCATGATGGCTGATTACTGTTGGACTCTGAAGAGAGACATCCCTGCTGCTGAGCATTCTAGAGGTTTGAATAAACGGAAGTTGAAGCTTTGAATTTTGAACAATGATGATGTAACATTCAATTTACATGTACTTACCTTTATCATTGTCTACTATTCAATTTACAGTAATCGAAGTTTGTAACATTTAATCAATAAATTGTGTTAGAAAATAATTTTTTCTCTTAAAAATCTATTTCGGATGAGAAATATGAACAAAAATCAACCGATAATGTCACAAAAATGTAATCGATTTAGTCAGAAGATCAGATTTTTTAAAAATCTACTTGGCATAAAAACCTGACCTGATCGAGAGAAACAGATGCCATTTTCGGATTCAGCGGTGCAAAATTGTCTTAAATCAGTTGAAAAAACACAGAGAACTTACAAAAAAAATTATTTTTGTAACCCTGTGTAATTTTTTGGGTGGTGTTGATGACCCTCTGCACAGCCTTCCTGTTCTTGGCCGTGGAGCCGGTGTACCACACACCCAGACAGTAGGTGAGCATGCGCTCCACTGAGCAGTGATAGAAGGCCAGCAGCAGCTTCTGGTCCAGGTTGTGCTTCCTCAGGGCATGGAGGAAGTGCAGCCACTGCTGGGCTTTCTTCACCAGGGCCTTGGTGTTGACAGTCCAGGAGAGGTCAGAGGAGATGTGGGTGCCCCGGAACCTCAAGGCGTTGACGGTTTCCACACAGTCACCATTTATGGGGTGGGGTGGTGGTCCTGTCTGTTCTTCCTGAAGTCCAGTGTGAGTTCTTTGGTTTATTGGAGATTCAGTTTCAGGTTGTTTGCTTGGCACCACAGCAATAGATTCTTTACCTCCTCCCTGTATGCCCTCTTATATAGGTAGCACTACAAACAGACACATGTGTAGCTGGAGCTAGTGGTGTAATGCCCAAATACTGTGCATACAGTGCATCCGGAAAGTATTCACAGCGCTTCACTTTTTACACATTTTGTTATGTTACAGCCTTGTTCCAAAAGGGGTTAAATTCATTTTTTTCCTCAAAATTCTTCACACAATTCCCCATAATGACAATGTGAAAAAGTTTTTTTGAGATTTTAGCAAATTTATTAAAAATAAAAAACCTCAAAAATCACATGTACATAAGTATTCACAGCCTTTGCTATGAAGCTCAAAATTGAGCTCAGGTGCATCCTTGTTTCCACTGATCATCCTTGAGATGTTTCTATCGCTTAATTGGAGTCCACCTGTGGTACATTCAATTGATTGGACATGATTTGGAAAGGCACACACCTGTCTATATAAGGTCCCACAGTTGACAGTGCATGTCAGAGCACCAAACCAAGCATAGAGTCAAAGGAATTGTCTGTAGACCTCCGAGACAGGATTGTCTCGAGGCACAAATCTGAGGAAGGGTACAGAAAAATTTCTGCTGCTTTGAAGGTTCCAATGAGCACGGTGGCCTCCATCATCCATAAATGGAAGAAGTTCAGAACCACCAGGACTCTTCCTAGAGCTGGTCGGCTGTCTAAACTGAGCAATCGGGGGAGAAGGGCCTTAGTCTGGGAGGTGACCAAGAACCCGATGGTCACTCTGTCAGAGCTCCAGTGTTCCTCTGTGGAGAGAGGAGAAACTTCCAGAAGGACAACTATCTCTGCAGCAATCCACCAATCAGGCCTGTATGGTAAAGTTGCCAGATGGAAGCCACTCCTTAGTAAAAGGCACATGGCAGCCTGCCTGGAGTTTGCCAAAAGGCACCTGAAGGACTCTGACCATGAGAAACAAAATTCTCTGGTCTGATGAGACAAAGATTGAACTCTTCGGTGTGAATGCCAGGCATCATGTTTGGAGGAAACCAGGCACCGCTCATGACCACGCCAGTGGTGGTGGCAACATCATGCTGTGGGGATGTTTTTCAGCGACAAGAACTGGGAGACTAATGAGGATAGAGGGAAAGATGAATGCAGCAATGTACAGGGACATACTGGATGAAAACCTGCTCCAGAGTGCTTTTGACCTCAGACTGGGAGGACGGTTCATCTTTCAGCAGGACAACGACCCTAAGCACACAGTCAAGACATCAAAGAAGTGGCTTCAGGACAACTCTGTGAATGTCCTTGAGTGGCCCAGCCAGAGCCCCGACTTGAGTCCAATTGAACATCTCTGGAGAGATCTGAAAATGGCTGTGCACCGACACTTCCCATCCAACCTGATGGAGCTTGAGAGGTGAGCAAAGAGGAATGGGCAAAACTGCCCAAAGATAGGTGTGCCACACTTGTGGTATCATATTCATAAAGACTTGAGGCTGTAATTGCTGCCAAAGGTGCATGAAAAAAGTATTGAGCAAAGGCTGTGAATACTTATGTACATGTGATTTCTTAGTTTTTTATTTTTAATAAATTTGCAAAAATCTAAAAAAAACCCCCACATTTTTTCACGTTGTCATTATGAGGTATTGTGTGTAGAATTTTGAGGGAAAAAATTAATTTAATCCCTTTTGGAGTAAGGCTGTAACTTAACAAAATGTGGAAAAAGTGAAGCACTGTGAATACTTTCCAGATGCACTGTAAATGGCAGGGTTTTTTTTTTAAAGTGGACATAGTAGATAGTAATAGTAAAATTCAAAACTATGACATGCAAATCCAGTCTAAACTTGTGAATGATGTTCGATTAAAACATGATCGCACCATCTAGCCAACCAGCTGTCACATAGCTTATACACACAATCAAACATAATCAAATGCGCAACGGACCCCATTGATGCGGACTACAACACTACGCACACATCTAGCAGTGGAACAGTATGCATGGTACCATTACTACTAGTTGTGTGACTATAACGTGGGAAGTCTAGTCAAAAGCTTTGTCAAATAGGAAAGTTTTCAGTTTTGTGTTAAAGGCAGAGTGTCTAAAGACCTAAGAATGTGGACATAAATTGTATTGAGCTTGTTTACATCTTGGTTGTAAAATCTAAGGAAATGAACTTGAACGTCACTCCTTACTTGTTCCACTTAAAATTGCATTCTTGGATGGAGGTGACAAACCATTCCCATCATATGTGCCAAGGAAGGCATGCACAATCCTTTTTGCTACAGAAGCCAAATGCATACAGATTTCAGTTTAGTACCATGTAAATTATGGGATTTTCATCATTTCAGTTGTTTCTAGGTGTTTATTGAAGTGAGTTAATGGTGTTTAGAATAATACAAAATTAACAGAAACAGTGTTTTAATAATGGGTGGTGTTTTGTGGATAACAGGACTCTGTGTTAATTAGATTATTACTTTGCTAGCATTTTTTATTTACTAAACTAATATAATCATTCAGTATATTTAAATTAATCTTAATTTTTTTTGTATATTAGCCTTTTACATACTCTTAACACCAAAAATGTAAAACATGGCAGCTATTTTGAACGTTTTTTTTTTCACTTTGTTTTCAGCAGAAGCATTGAACTCCATGCCCAAATGTGCTGACTGCAGCTGAGTCTCACCACAAAATGCCTGAAAGTCTGTGGACAGTGACTAGAGAAGTGAAAGAACAAACCAAAGTACAGAAGAGTGGAAAAAGGGATGGATAGGAGAGGAAAAAGATGGAAAGAAAGAAACAAGCTGAGGGCAGAAACTGTAGACCTTGGCTCTGCACTTGCTATTGGCTGCGCTTAAGTCTGTTCTGTTTGTTTTTGCTCTATTTTTACCTCCCTGTCTGACACTGGTCACTGATGAATGCCTCCATATGTAAGTTGCATTTCATCCCACACAAATCATTCAGAATGTCTGGCCCAGGTGGGAAATGGGGAGTCTTTAGAGACACAGTCTGATCTATCGAGCAGAAATGACAAAGTTGAAGAAAAAAATTGATTTGTTGGCTTGCCTTTTTACTCCTATCTAGGTATAGTCAAAGTTGTTTTGTTCTCAAGTCACATTGAGGTTCCCTTATGATAAAATGTATAAATGTGTAGAATCGGAAAAAGAAATTCTAGGTCTTGGTGACTGTTAGAACTTGAAACTTGGGTGCCGTGTTCTGCCTGTGTTGGGGTGGCAGGATGCAGCTTGCTGTTCCGGGTCTTCTGGGGCCTTCACCTAATGGCTATGGGTGCTCTGCACAGGGCCTCCCTCTGCTCTTCTTCCTGAGGTGGGCGCCATGGCTGTCTTGGGGTTGTGTGGCCTGAAAGAATAGACAGACATACAGTGTGTGTGAAACCATTGTGTGTGTAACCATTTCTTTCTTTAACCATTTCTTTAACCATTTTGGCCATATCTTACTCAGGCATATCTCAAAGTGCATTAAAAACTCAATGTGCACCGTTAGTAGCATTTTTTTTCCCTTTTGAAATAAAATATACTACATCCTGGTCATAACTGACCTTGGCGCATCACCAAGTGCATTTAGCTGAATAAAAAAAGAACTGTCAAACACTTCAGTGCACAAACCTCCCAAAAAAAGATTGATAACATTAACAGACATTGCACATCTACTATTGTGATATCAGTCCAAACCGACAATTTTCATCAATTTTACGCTTAAGTTGACAATGACATGTTTTAAGGTGCATTCACACGAAATGCGAACGGGCAAATTTTTCACATGGCGCGATTACATTATAACTCAGTGTAAACAATGAATAGACATGAATTCACCCTCTGAATGAGTTGCAGACATGCGAAGTTGCCCTCATAACTTCTGGAGCTGTGTTCAACCTGCTGTTGAAATCCCCAAAATAACTTCCTGTTTAGGTTTACATTATCTGACGGGGGGCTCACCTGAGGGGAAGTTGTCCCTGCTTCTAGGGCTTCGCGGGTGGTGCGCATTTGCGTTGCTGGCCTTGTTGGCATGTCCGTGGCAGGAGTCCATGGGTGGGTGGGTAGCAGCGGCATCCCAATTCAGCTGCGGAGCTCCTAGTCCTTCTTTCTCCAGGTGGGTGTCTCATTTTTGAGCTGGTTTGCTCTCCAGTGTTGATGCTTTTGCTCCAGTGACAATGGCTGTCCCTCGGACACAAGTGCATGATTTCACGTGTGCTCGCCTCTTTCCATTGACTTTGTGTGCAATCGTGCCGCCCGTTTGCGTTTGGTGTGGGCTTGGTGTCTTGCCGCTGGCACAGCCACAGTCATAATAATAGAGCCCATGCTTTGGGGCAGGTGTGCTGCATCGTGGGCCGATGGTTGCTGGGCTGTGCAGTGTATTGCATTTGCGGTCTGTAGTAATTGATGGATTTCTGCGGTTATGTGGGGCATGTTGACCTTTGCTTCTCTGACTGGGCCATGGACTGGGCCACTCAGGGGTTGGTTTTGGGCCACATGTGGCCTGCGGGCCGCTAATTGAATAGGCCTGACTTAAAGTATTAAAGTTATTATACAGGAAGAGGAGTTTATAAATACGTGTGTGTGTGTATATATATATATGTGTGTGTGTGTGTGTGTGTATACTGTATGTGTGTGTATACGTATATGTATATATATACATATAGTATGTATATGTGTATATAAGATAAGATAAGCCTTTATTAGTCCCACAATGGGGAAATTCAAGGATTGCAACAGCACAGGGATAGCAACACTCAGAGCAATAATTAAGAAGATAAGAAAAATGAGAGCAGTGAATATACATACGTACACATAAATATATAAATATATATATACACAGTGCGGAGCATTGTAGCTAGATGGAATAAACGGCATAACCGTCTACTTAGTTATCCTACATAGTATGAATATGTACCCATACATATTGTCACCCTCCGTAGCGACTGATATTGTCCTAGTTGTATACTGGAGGGGACCATTTGCATAAGTCTATTGCGTCTTTTGCATTCAATACTATTAGGTCGTCACGTTTTTTTGCTGTCTCTGCGAGCAGCCCTGATTAGGTTATACAGTCTGACAGCCGTAGGTAGGAAGGACCTGCGAAACCTCTCGGTTGCGCACCTAGGATGATGTAGTCTACTGCTAAATGAGCTCCTCAGTGCGTTCAATATGTCCTGCATAGGGTGGGACTCAGACTCCAGCAGAGATGACAGTTTAGCCACCATGCTTCTCTCTCCTATCTCCTCCACTGGGTCAAGGCGTTGCCCCAGGACAGAGCTAGCTTTCTTGATCAGTTTGTTCAGTCTCTTCTTATCGGCTGTTGTAATGCCACTGCCCCAGCAGACCACTCCAGAAGTGATGGCTGATGCCACCACCGTGTCGTGGAATGTCTTCAGCAGCGCCCCTTGTGCACCAAAAGACCTGAGCCTCCTCAGTAGGAACAGCCTGCGTTGTCCCTTCTTGTAGAGTGCTTCGGTATTGTGTGACCAGTCTAGTTTATTGTTCAGATGAACACCCAGGTACTTGTAGGATGTCACCATCTCAATGTCTGTTCCCTGTATGTTTACTGGTGCTGTGAGGGGTTGTCCTTGCCTGCGGCAGTCCACCACCAGCTCCTTCGTTTTCCTCGCGTTGATCTGGAGGCAGTTCCGATGGCACCAGTCCACGAAGTCCTGGATAAGTCCTCTGTACTCAGCTTCATCTCCATTGGAGATGAGGCCGACGATCGCAGAGTCGTCAGAGAACTTCTGTAGATGGCAGTGTGTTGTGTTGTGTGAGAAGTCCGCAGTATAAAGGGTGAAAGGTGGAAGGGAGCCAAAACCGTTCCCTGGGGGGCCCCCGTGCTACCGATGATCGTGTCGGACACACAATCCCGGGTTCTCACAAACTGGGGCCGGTTAGTGAGGTAGCCCAGGATCCATGATGACGGGTGCTGGTCCACCCCTGTGCACAGCAGCTTGTCCTTCAGGATCATCGGTTGGATGGTGTTGAAAACACTGGAGAAGTCAAAGAACATGATCCTTCACGCATTCCCGGGCTTCTCCAGGTGGGACAGAGAACGGTGAAGGAGGAAGATCACTGCATCCTGCACCCCAATGCCATGCTGGTAGGCGAACTGGAGTGGATCCATCGCTGGTCCCACCAGGGGACGGAGGTGAGCAAGGAGCAGTCTCTCCAGAGTCTTCATCATGTGAGACGTCAGGGCCACTGGTCTGTAGCTGTTCAGGTCTTTGGGGTAGGAAGTCTTTGGTACAGGTACCACACAAGATGTTTTCCACAACTGTGGTACCCTCCCCAGCTTCAGGCTCAGGTGTGTGTGTGTGTGTGTGTGTGTGTGTGTATGTATACTACCGTTCAAAAGTTTGGGGTCACCTCAGACAGTTTTGTGTTTTCCATGAAAAGTCACACTTTTATTTACCACCATGAGTTGTAAAATGAGTAGAAAATATAGTCAAGACATTGACAAGGTTAGAAATAATGATTTGTATTTGAAATAATAATTTTTTCCTTCAAACTTTGCTTCCGTCAAAGAATCCTCCATTTGCAGCAATTACAGCATTGCAGACCTAACATGATTGCACAAGGGTTTTCTAATCATCCATTAGCCTTCTTACGCAATGAGCAAACACATTGTACCATTAGAACACTGGAGTGATAGTTGCTGGAAATGGGCCTCTATACACCTATGTAGATATTGCACCAAAAACCAGACATTTGCAGCTAGAATAGTCATTTACCACATTAGCAACGTATAGAGTGTATTTCTGATTAGTTTAAAGTTATCTTCATTGAAGAAAAGTGCTTTTCTTTCAAAAATAAGGAAATTTCTAAGTGATCCCAAACTTTTGAACGGTAGTGTGTGTGTGTGTATATATATATATATATATATATATATATATATATATATATATATATAATATACAGACGTGGACAAAATTGTTGGTACCCCTCTGTTAATGAAAGAAAAACCCACAATAGTCACAGAAATAACTTGAATCTGACAAAAGTAGTAATAAATAAAAATTCTGTGAAAATTAACCAATGAAAATCAGACAGTGCTTTTGAATTGTGGTTCAACAGAATTATTTTAAAAAACAAACTCATCAAACAGGCCTGGACAAACATGATGGTACCCTTAATTTAATATTTTGTTGCAAAACCTTTTGAGGCAATCACTGCAATCAAACGATTTGTGTAACTGTCAATGAGACTTCTGCACCTCTCAGCAGGTATTTTGGCCCACTCCTCATGAGCAAACTGCTCCAGTTGTCTCACGTTTGAAGGGTGCCTTCTCCAGACGGCATGTTTCAGCTCCTTCCACAGATGTTCAATAGAATTTAGATCAGGGCTCATAGAAGGCCACTTTAGAATAGTCCAATGTTCGCTGTTAGCCATTCTTGGGTGTTTTTAGCTGTGTGTTTTGGGTCATTATCCTGTTGCAAGACCCATGACCTGCGACTGAGAACAAGCTGTCTGACACTGGGCAGCCCATTTCTCTCTAGAATACCTTGATAGTCTTGAGATTTCATTGTACCCTGCACAGATTCAAGACACCCTGTGCCAGATGCAGCAAAGCAGCCCCAGAACATAACAGAACCTCCTCCATGTTTCACAGTAGGGACAGTGTTCTTTTCTTGGTATGCTTCATTTTTGCGTCTGTTAACATAGAGCTGATGTGCCTTGCCAAAAAGTTCCAGTTTTGTCTCGTCTGTCCATAGGACATTCTCCCAGAAGCTTTGTGGCTTGTTAACATGCAGGTTGGCAAATTCCAGTCTGGCTTTTTTATGATTTGTTTTCAACAGTGGTGTCCTCCTTGGTCGTCTCCCATGAAGTCCACTTTGGCTCAAACGACGACGGATGGTGCGATCTGACACTTATGTACCTTGACCTTGGAGTTGTCCATGAATGTGTTTAGAGGTTGTTCTGGGCTCTTTTGTTACCATTCGTATTATCCGTCTCCTCCTGCGGCTATGTCCAGGTAGGTTGGCTACAGTCTTGTGGATCTTAAATTTCTGAATATGTGCAACTGTAGTCACAGGAACATCAAGCTGCTTGGAGATGGTCTTATAGCCTTTACCTTTAACATGCTTGTCTATAATTTTCTTTATAATCTCCTGAGACAACTCTCTCCTTTGCTTCCTCTGGTCCATGTTTAGTGTGGTACACACCATGTCAACAAACAGCACAGTGACTACTTGTCACCCTTTAAATAGGCCGACTGACTGATTACAAGTTTGTAGACACCTGTGATGTTAATTAGAGGACACATCTTGGTTGAACATGTCCCTATGGTCACATTATTTTCAATCTTTTCTAGGGGTACCATCATTTTTGTCCAGGCCTGCTTCATGAGTTTGTTTTTTAAAATCATTCTGTTGAACCACAATTCAAAAGCATTGTCTGATTTTCATTGGTTAATTTTCATAGAATTTTTATTTATTACCACTTTTGTCAGATTCAAGTTATTTCTGTGACCATTATGGGTTTTTCTTTCATTAACAGAGGGGTACCAACAATTTTGTCCACGTCTGTATACATACAGTATATGTATATATATATATATACACTACCGTTAAAAAGTTTGGGGTCACCCAGACAATTATTTTGTGTTTTCCATGAAAAGTCATACTTATTTACCACCATGAGTTGTAAAATGAATAGAAAATGTAGTCAAGACATTGACAAGGTTAGAAATAATGATTTGTATTTGAAATAATTTTTTCCTTCAAACTTTGCTTTCATCAAAGAATCCTCTATTTGCAGCAATTACAGCATTGCAGACCTAACATGATTGCACAAGGGTTTTCTAATCATCCATTGGCCTTCTGACGCAATGAGCAAACACATTGTACCATTAGAACACTGGAGTGATAGTTGCTGGAAATGGGCCTCTATACATCTATGTAGATATTGCACCAAAAACCAGACATTTGCAGCTATAATAGTCATTTACCACATTAGCAATGTATAGAGTGTATTTCTGATTAGGTTAAAGTTATCTTCATTGAAAAAAGTGCTTTTCTTTCAAAAATAAGGAAATTTCTAAGTGACCCCAAACTTTTGAACAGTAGTGTGTGTGTGTGTGTGTATATATATATATATATATACTGTATATATATGTATGTGTGTGTGTGTGTATGTTTCAAATTTTATATATCATCAACAATCTGTCAAAACACTGCGACCAGTATACCAGCTTGGAGTGCATCTCTACATAATCGTACCAAGAACTCTCAAAAGAACTTTGCGGACCTTCGACATCGACAACACCTGGCAAGAGTCGAATGCCATCACCGTCAACAGTGTCCATAACTATCGTCACAACGTGATGGGACTGCTATACTATATATACATCAAATACTTGCAGAGATCTTTTTGATAAATATGTTTTTGTCATAAGGCAATCTGGTATCTGTTCTGCCTGCCAAGCTGCTGGACAAGACAGTTAAAAAATAACTTGAAACTTTCTACTGATGTACAAATCTGCCAGTCTGCTCACAGTCATGAAGAGATATTGCAGGCAAGATACTTTTAGAAGTCTTCAGCTTCTTGACTAGATTATAGGGGTGTGAATCTTTAGGTACAGTGGGGTAAAAAAGTATTTAGTCAGCCACCAATTGTGCACGTTCTCCCACTTAAAAGGTGAGAGAGGTCTCCAATTTTCATCATAAGTATACCTCAACTATGAGAGACAAAATGAGAAAAAAAAAAATCCAGAAAATCACATTGTCTGATTTTTAAAGAATTTATTTGCAAATTATGGTGGAAAATAAGTATTTGGTCAATAGCAAAAGTTCATCTCAATACTTTGTTATATATCCTTTGTTGGCAATGACAGAGGTCAAACGTTTTCTGTAAGTCTTCACAAGGTTTTCACACACTGTTGCTGGTATTTTGGCCCATTCCTCCATGCAGATCTCCTCTAGAGCAGTGATGTTTTGGGGCTGTCGCTGGGCAACACGGACTTTCAACTCCCTCCAAAGATTTTCTATGGGGTTGAGATCTGGAGACCCACTCCAGGACCTTGAAATGCTTCTTACGAAGCCACTCCTTCGTTGCCCGGGCAGTGTGTTTGGGATCATTGTCATGCTGAAAGACCCAGCCACATTTCATCTTCAATGCCCTTGCTGATGGAAGGAGGTTTTCACTCAAAATCTCACGATACATGGCCCCATTCATTCTTTCCTTCACACGGATCAGTCGTCCTGGTCCCTTTGCAGATAAACAGCCCCAAAGTATGATGTTTTCACCCCCATGCTTCACAGTAGGTATGGTGTTCTTTCTCCTCCAAACACAACAAGTTGAGTTTTTACCACAAAGTTATATTTTGGTTTTATCTGACCATATGGCATTCTCCCAATCCCCTTCTGGATCATCCAAATGCTCTCTAGCAAACTTCAGATGGGCCTGGACATGTACTGGCTTAAGAAGGGGGACACGTCTGGGACTGCAGGATTTGAGTCCCTGGCGGCGTAGTGTGTTACTGATGGCAGCCTTTGATACTTTGGTCCCAGCTTTCTGCAGGTCATTCACTAGGTTCCCTTGTGTGGTTCTGGGATTTTTGCTCACCGTTCTCGTGATCATTTTGACCCCACAGGGTGAGATCTTGCGTGGAGCCCCAGATCGAGGGAGATTATCAGTGGTCTTGTATGTCTTCCATTTTCTAATAATTGCTCCCACAGTTGATTTCTTCACACCAAGCTGCTTACCTATTGCAGATTCAGTCTTCCCAGCCTGGTGCAGGTCTACAATTTTGTTTCTTGTGTCCTTTGACAGCTCTTTGGTCTTGGCCATAGTGGAGTTTGGAGTCTGACTGTTTGAGGTTGTGGACAGGTGTCTTTTATACTGATAACGAGTTCAAACAGGTGCCATTAATACAGGTAACGAGTGGAGGACAGAGGAGCCTCTTAAAGAAGTAGTTACAGGTCTGTGAGAGCCAGAAATCTTGCTTGTTTGTAGGTGATCAAATACTTATTTTCCACCATAATTTGCAAATAAATTCTTTAAAAATCAGACAATGTGATTTTCTGGATTTTTTTTTCTCATTTTGTCTCTCATGGTTGAGGTATACCTATGATGAAAATTGGAGACCTCTCTCATCTTTTTAAGTGGAAGAACTTGCACAATTGGTGGGTGACTAAATACTTTTTTGCCCCACTGTACCTCACGAGTCAACTGAATTCAGGGGGCTCCGATGCAGTTCTAAAAAGATTCTCTATGCATCTTTTTTCTATTCACAATTTTTTTCCTCCGATTGTGTGACAACTTGGTACTTTTAAAACATAGTATTTGCAATGACCCATGACTTCTAACATATTTTAATAAACAAATGAAAGAGAAATGTGACAAGTCACATGTAATGTTTTAATTGCCAGCATATATTCCATTTCAAAAAACAACATGAAAAGTGCACCTGTAGCAGCATATTTGTAGTAACACAGACTTCTGAGTATCCTGAGTTATAACATATAATAGATTTCTAACGAACATGTCATGTGCAACAAGTCACAGAGTCCTTCAGTTAAAAATACTCAGAATTTGTAGCATATAAATATTAGACTTGTAATGAAAGTTAGAAACAATCCTACCCGCCATCTTCAGGAACTCCATGACTTCGGTTTTGGTGTTGTTGTAGAATGTGGGGATCACTGTCTCCGTAAAATATCTCCGAGATGAGATGTTGTACTGCAGCTCTGAACTATGCAACTTAGTGCGAAAGCCCTTGTTAGCAACAAGAAATACGGTCGCCCTTTCCGAGTTGAGTGGAAGCTTTGATTTTAATCTGTTTATTAACATAGCACATGTGAAAATCACATATACATTACAGCTTTTTTAAACACTCAGAACAAAGTGGAAGCTTTGGCATTGCTTGATCAATTGTCTTTCTTTTAATGAAGAGAGTTCCAGTTGAATATCCCACTCCACCATCTTGCATCTGTTCTGTGTCACACTATAAGCTGTCCACTATAGTTCCACGTTTCCAAGTTCCTCTTTTGATTATGTTATTAATTAAAATTTAAGAATCAAATTCTTGACATCCTATCCCAGCATCTTTTGGGTGAGAGGCAAGGTACACCCTGGACAGATCGCCAGTCCATCGCAGGGCCAACACAGAGAGACAGACAACCGTTCACTCTCACGGTCATACCTAAGGACAATTTAGAATTCCCAGTTTGATGCCAATTAACCCAAAGGATTAAGCGGAAGAAGATGAATGAATGAATTCTTGACATTTGTGCATCAATTCAGAATCATCCATGTCTGTCTTTAATTATTCCCCCATTTCTAAGGGGTTAGTTTTACAAACTCTTTATATCCCCCACTGCTGGCATTTTTCCCGCACTGAAGCTCAAGGTCAATTCAGTAAGTTTAAATCATTATACTGACATAAAAATGTCTCCAAGTGATTTTTAGATTTAATTGGCACTTCTTTGAACCAAGGAGAATAGAGCTTTTAGTTTGTATTAGCATTGGTAAATCCCAGTTTGTTCCCGCTCCCTGTGTTTTAAGCATCTTGTGGGATTGGTTTGGGAGTCAGGAGCATTGCATTATTTCCACCTGGCTGGCCTTTTTTTTTTTTTTCTTCTACTGAAGAAAGAAAATTGTGCATCTGCTTGAGGTTTCTTAACTGGAGATAAGAATAAGAGATTTTAAATGAGTGTACTCTCTGCAGTGCAGTCACATCTTCTGGTGTTACAATGAAGTCATGTCATCATGGTAAGTGTTTTTTGGTGCTGGGTAGCCCACATGAGTGAGCGTGTACAATAATCCCCTCTGTCTGGCTGCTTCCCTTCACTTCCTTTTCTCCTTTTCCTGATTTCTGCCGGCAGCTGCCCCACATTCCCAGATGACAAACTGTATGTTTGTCTATTTTTTTGAGCACAGTGTATCGCTCTGAGTTGGGGAAGGAAGTGTTTCCTGGGCTGGAGATGATCCTGAACACGTGCTGTTGGGTTAATAACAAATATTTTTGCGATAATGTAAGTGAGGGACATTCTTGCGCTAAGAAGTTCACACTGATCACATTAAAGGAGTGGATGCCTTAACATCAGTCTCATAAAACCTAGTGCAGTTTACCTTCAGTATTTCCCCACACATTGATGATAATTGAGCAGGCCATCTACCTTAGGTGCATTAACCTCTGCCCAAGTAAAATTTGCTGCATACATCCATTTTTCATCTGCCAGACTGAACATATCAATAAGAATGCAAACATTTCCCTCTCTCTTAAGTTGAAAGGTCAGTTGCCGCGAACCACTAACTTTCTTTTGTGTCATTCCATGGTTTAGCATCGCTCAACTTTACAGTTTCCAATGAAACACCAGACTGGGGGGGGGGGAGGGAGGGAGGGAGGGAGAGAGAGAGAGAGAGACTTTTAAAAAAAAAATGCCTTTATTGCACAATTCAAGAAAATGTAAGAGCACCAATATCATTCCACCAAGTGTCTCACATTGGAAAAAGTGCAAACATAAGCCTTTCCCCCCCACACACAACACAGAGTATGCCTTGCAGTCCACCTATTCCACATTGCCAGTGGCAGTAGTGCGAGTCTTCCTCGTAGTCCGTGCAAAGACGAGCCAGAGGCCCCCAGTTCTTAAGCAAGGCCAATTCCCCTTCCTCCGGCAGCAGAGATAGCGCTGTGCGGCCTCAGCCAGTTCCGTTGCGCGTCCCAGAGACATTTTCCTCATCTCAGATGGATTGTAGTCCTTAGACCATGCGGGATTTTCAAGCAAGTCATCCTCGCAGCAGGCTCGTCCAGATTGTCGAAAGAATGAAAACGTTGGGGCATCCATGCCCTGCAGGTAAAGATCCAGTTCCGTGACAGTCAATTACAGTCAATTAGAAACGTCATATAAAAGTCTGATCAAACAACATTCCAAAAATGTGTAAAACAGGCAGAGGAACGACCGCCATTTATTCCTCCTGTCGGGCGCGCTTGACCCCTGTTCTCCCTGCTGCTTTACGCAGGGCTGTCAGGTGTTTCTTGAGGCGAAAACGTTTCCTTTCATCCAGGAGGTCAAGACCAACCTGCCTTCTTAGCACATCAACAGACTTAATGAATTTATCAGTGTCACTGAAGTAGTCAGTGACTTTAATGGCCTTGTTATAGGTTTCATCCAGAAAAGCATTTATTTCTTCCAGTGAATACAAACCCGTGTTTGTACTGCATTTTGCCTCAATAGACTCAGTATTAGACACAGTGTGGGGATCAGATTCCACTTCCTCGTCAGCACAACTCAGCTGACTGTTTGGTTCATCTGGGCCAGTGGATTCATCATGGGCCACATTTTCCTGGACGCCACCCACAGCAGCTGACTGTCGCTGTTCCGTCCCCTGCTGTGAAACGGTAGCAGCCTCCGGAAGCACAGCCGCTGATGTCACACAGCGAGATTCTGACGCACCATCAGTTCGGTGCTCCGTCTCCTGCTCCGAAACAGTAGCAGCCTCCGGAGGCACAGCCGCTGATGTCACACAGCGAGATGATTGTGACGCACCATCAGTGACATGTTGGGCGCCATCACCAGCGACGCTCCCGACCGTAAGCTGGGCCGCGGGCGCCACAGCCGGGCCGTCCACAGACACAGCGGCAGGCTCCGGAGCAGGGCCAGCGGAAGGCCCCGCTACGTCGTCCGCAGTAGCGGCGGGAGCGGAGGCCATGCCGCCGTCCGCAGCTGCGGCGTGAGCGGAGGGCTCGCTGCCGACACCATCCGCGGCTCCATCAGGGCCCTCCGCCCGCTGCCTGTGCGGACAAGCGAACCGTTTATGGCCCACGTCTCCACATTCAAAACACTTACTCTGTCCTGAGCTCGCATACACCATATAGGAGCCGTCCCCGTGTTTGACCTGGAAGGACACTTCCAGGGTCGCAGTTGGCAAGTTCAAAAACATGAACACCTGTCGCCTGAGTGATTTCACATGTTTTAACTTGGTCTCCTTGCATCCCAAAGTCAGAGTTGTAAACGGGCCCGCAAACTTCATAAATCTGTGGAGCTCCGTCGCCAACTGCTCATCAGTGATGAAAGGCGGAACACCTGAGACGGTGATTCGTGTTGATGGGACAGATAAGGGGGACACCTGTACATACGTTTCCCCAATAACAACACCGCTTGCAATCAGGGCGTGGACATCCTTTTCTGCAGCCAGAAACACAACTACAGCTCTATTCATTCGGGACGCAAAGCAGATCGCATCATGGCCCACCTGCTCGGCCACAGCCAGAAGCACCTCCTCCACAGTAACACTGCTGTCCGGGGGAACGATCCTCACCCCCTGGTGGATAGATGGAGGTGGCATTTCCAAGGTCGCCATCCTCCACACAAAAAAACAAAAACTGAAAATGCGACCAGTAGTAGAAAACCGAAAAAAAAGTCCAAACAAACCACGGAGTTCCCTATTTCTGCCCTCCTCCTTCGGCCGCCGGACACAGAGAGAGAGCGAGAGAGAGAGAGAGAGAGTTTTTAAAAAATGCCTTTATTGCACAAATCAAAAAATGTAAGAGCACCAATATCATTCCACCAAGTGTCTCATGTTGGAAAAGTGCAAACATAAGTCATCCCCCCTCCCCCACACAAAGTATTCCCTGCAGTCCACCTATTCCACATTGCCAGTGGCAGTAGTCCGAGTCTTCCTTGTAGTCCGTGCAAAGACGAGCCACAGGCCTCCAGTTCTTAAGCAACGCCAAATCCCCTTCCTCCGGCAGCAGAGATAGCGCTGCGTGCCCGCAGCCAGTTCCGTTGTACGTCCCAGAGACATTTTCCTCGTCTCAGATGGATTGTAGTCCTTAGACCATGCGGAATTTTTAAGCAAGTCATCTTTCCAGCAGGCTCATCCAGATTGTAGAAAGAAAACGTTGGGGCATCCATGCCCTGCAGGCGAGTAAACCATGACCTTGTAGTCCGGGCAAAGAAGAGCCACAGACCTCCCGTTGTTAAGCCAGGCCAAGTCCCCGTCCTCGGGCAGCAAAGATGGTGCTGCACGCCGGCAGGAGACCAGTAAAGATCCAGTTCTGTGACAGTCAATTACAGTCAATTAGAAACGGCATAAAAGTCTGATCGAACAATATCCCAAAAATGTGTAAAACAGGCAGAGGAACGTCCGCCACTTATTCCTTCTGTCGGGCACGCTTGACCCTTGTTCCCCCTGCTGCTTTACACAGGGCTGTCAGGTGTTTTTTGAGGCGAAAACGTTTCCTTTCATCCAGGAGGTCAAGACCAACCTGCCTTCTTAGCACATTAACAGACTTGATGAATTTATCAGTGTCACTGAAGTAGTCAGTGACTTTAATGGCCTTGTTATAGGTTTCATCCAGAAAAGCATTTATTTCTTCCAGTGAATACAAACTCGTGTTTGTACTGCATTTTGCCTCAATAGACTCAGTAATAGCCACAGTGTCGGGATCAGATTCCATTTCCTCATCAGCACAACTCAGCTGAGTGTTTGGTTCATCTGGCCCAGTGGATTCATCATGGGCCACATTTTCGTGGACGCCACCCAGAGCAGCTGACTGTCGCTGTTCCGTCCCCTGCTCTGAAACGGCAGCAGCCTCCGGAAGCACAGCTGCCGATGTCACACAGCGAGACTCTGACGCACCATCAGTGACAGTTTGGGCACCGTCACCAGCGACGCTCCCAGCCGTAAGCTGGGCTGCGGGTGCCACAGCCGGGCTGTCCACAGACACAGCGGCAGGCTCCGGAGCAGGACCGGCGGAAGGCCCCGCAACGTCGTCCGCAGCAGCGGCGGGAGCGGAGGCCGCACCGCTGGCCTTAGTTGCGGTGGGAGCCCCCCGCCCACTGCCTGTGCGGACAAGCGAACCGCCCATGGCCCACGTCTCCACATTCAAAACACCTCATCTGTCCCGAGCTTGCATACACCACATAGGAGCCGTCCCCGTGTTTGACCCGGAAGGACACCTCCAGAGTCGCAGTTGGCGAGTCCAAAAACATGAACACCTGTCGCCTGAGTGATTTCACATGTCCCAACTTGGTCTCCTTGCATCCCAAAGTCAGAGCTCCAAACGGGCCCGCAAACCTCCCAAATCTGCAGAGCTCCGTTGCCAGCTGCTCATCAGCGATGAAAGGCGGAACACCCGAGACGGTGACACGCGTTGATGGGACAGACAAGGGGGACACCTGCACATATGTATCCCCGATAACAACACCGCTCCCAATCAGGGTGTGGACATCCTCCTCAGCAGCCAGAAACACAACCACAGCTCCATTCATTCGGGACGCAAAGCAGATCGCACCATGGCCCACCTGCTCGGCCACAGCCAGAAGGACCTCCTCCACAGTAACACTGCTGTGTGGGGGAACGATCCGCACCCCCTGGTGGATAGACGGAGGTGGCATTCCCAAGGTCGCCATCCTCCACAGAGAGAGAGAGAGAGTGTTTTAAAAAATCCCTTTATTGCACAATTCAAAAATGTAAGATCACCAATATCATTCCACCAAGTGTCTCACATTTCAAAAGTGCAAACATAACTCATCCCCCTCTCCCACAGAACACAAAATATTCCCTACAGTCCATCGATAGAGAGAGAGAGAGAGAGAGAGAGAGAGAGAGAGAGAGAGAGAGAGAGAGAGAGGTTAAAAATTAGTTCCGATGGTTGCTTCACATGATCTGACAACAGCTGAGCAGTTCATATGTTTCAAACAGGTTCATTTTGTCTTCTTAATGATAAAACTGCCTTTGCCTTGTCTTAATAGAAGAACAATATCAGTTTTAGTTCATATGTTGCTACTCTGAGCTAATGGAGATAGAGCTGAGTAGTCTCTTCCTTTAATGAGGGACTCATGATAGATAATTGCTTCATTACTTATTCTTGTAAAGCAATTCTAGTCAAATCTGTAATTTTGTAAATACTCAATCTAAGCTGACTAAAAAAAGATCCCACCAGTGTCATTTCTGTAGAGTGGAAAATAACAGTTGTTTTCATTAATAATTCTGAATAAAGCATTCAGTGAAAGTGTCAACAATGAATAATGGATGATGTTGCAATCAGAGACGACAGACTTCACCCACACTTTGCTGGACCCTTCTTATGAATTACATCTGCTTGCAGTGCTTTACCACAGTCAGATGTATCTATCTATATAAAAGAGATTCTGCGTGGTGGGTATGTATGTGGCAGAAACTTTGTCCCCCTGGTAACTCGGAGGCCACTTGACTCCGAGCTCTCATTGCTTGCATGGCAATGCCACAGTACCTGAAGAGTGCACCTAACATGGTTTCATTGACTGCTTGATCATAAAAGAGGTCAAAGATTACCTTTTTAAACTGACCTTTACCGGTGGATGTGTATGCTTGGGAGGAATCAAGCGCACCCAACACGATCGGCAGAGTTGAGGATCCACGGGTCTCTCTCCACAATGCAGGCGCTGTGGACTGACGGAGAGAGGGAAGTACAGGTTACTGCTGGGTACAGGGACACTGAAACTATAATTACATTTACCTATATTCACTTTTATTTACTTTAATTTGCTCAAAGTCCAGCACCCAGTTACAGAGAGAGGTTCTGAGTCTTGGACACTTGGGACTCAAAACCTCTCTCTGTAACTGGGGGCTGGACTTTCTCACAGGGAGGCCACAGAACGTGCGGTTCGGCAGCAACACCTCCAAGACCATCACACTGAGCACAGGGGCCCCACAAGGGTGCATGCTCAGCCTGCTGCTCTTCACCCTGTTGACCCATGACTGCATACCAGCCTACAGCACCAACCACATCATCAAGTTTGCAGACAACATGACGGTGGTGGGTCTCATCAAAAACAACGAAGAGGCCAGCTACAGAAATGAGGTGAGCCAACTGGTCTAATGGTGTAAAGACAATAATGTCTTCCTGAACGTGGGAAAAACTAAGGAGATTGTGGTCGACTTTAGGAGAGGACACGCACAGCATCCCCCTCTGATCATCGATAGAGCAGCTGTGGAGAGGGTGAGCAGCACCAAGTTCCTGGGGGTGCACATCTCTGAGGACCTCTCCTGGTCCAACAACACCACATCACTGGCCAAGAAGGCTCAAACTCACCTCTATTTCCTTCGCAAACTGAGGAGAGCATGAGTCCCACCCGCCATCATGTGCTTATTCTACTGGGGCACCATTGAGAGCATCCTCATCAGCTGCATCACAGTGTGGTACGGAAGCTGCACCACCTCCTGCCGGAAGACAATACAACGCACAGTGATAGCAGCCAGCAAGATCATCGATGCCCCTCTGCCCCCTTCTCGGACATCTACCACACCCGCAGAGCCATCAACATTGCAGGTGACACCTCCCACCCCTCACACTCCCTCTTCAGCCTTCTGCTCCCGGGGAAAAGGTACCAGAGCCTCCAGGCCTGCTCCACAAGACTGCTAAACAGCTTTGTTCACCAGACCATCAGGACCCTGAACTCTGCCTACTCCCCCACCCCTGGACCGTAACACATTCACTCACACAGTAACTACCTCAGCTGTTTGCACAGAAAGACTTGGCACACCAACAGTAATCACATCTGCTGCTGTATGTCTCTGCACCTTACTGCAACCATCTGTACAAATGCCATACCTGCTGCTCTGTTATTACCTCCACCAAGGAGGTTATGTTTTTACCGGGGTTTGTTTGTCTGTCTGTCTGTTACCAACATAACTCAAAAAGTTATGGATGGATTTTGATAAAATTTTCAGGAAAGGTGTGTAATGGCATGGGGAATAGATGATTACATTTTGGTGATGATCTGAGAGTGCATACCTCCACCAAGGGCTTTGTTTGTATATGTGCAGCAGGATTGCACAAAAACTACTCGATGTATTTGGATGAAATTTTCACCAGAGGTGGTTCTTGGCCTACAGAGGAAGTCATTACATTTTGGTGATGATCCGAAAACGCATACCTCCGCCAAGGCTCTTATCTTCTCACAGAGTTTTAGCAACAATACTCCAAAACTACTGGACGGATTTGGATGAAATTTTCACCAAAGGTGGCTCTTGGCCTAAGGATTAACCCATTACATTTGGGTGATGCTCTGATAATGCATACCTCCACCAAGGCTCAATCTTCTAGCAGTGGTTTAGCAGGATTGCTCAAAAACTACAGGATGGATTTGGATGAAATTTTCACCAGAGGAGGTCCTTGGCCTACAGAGGAACCCATTACATTTTTGAGCTGATCTATGAGCACATACCTCTACCAACGCCCTATCTTGCAATGTATGGTGGGAAGGACGCAGGGAAGTACGGACAGATGGATGGACAAAGGGAGGGAAGGAAAGAGCCTTGGCGGAGGTATGCACTCTCTGAGTGCTTTTCTAGTTGAAATATTGATCATGTGCAGTCCAATCTGTCACTGTCTGCACCTACACTACCACATTGAACTTGCAATTACGGGTATTATGGCTCCACATTTTCTATAGGATTGTTAGGTGTTATCATTTATCTTTATTTGCACTACGGGATTGCTGGGTTTCATCTTTATATGCGCTATGGGTAGCATTACTTTACATAGACTACCGTTGTTGTTTTTCATCCTTATTCCTTCTTTTCTTATATATTGCACACACCACTAAGAGAGAAAGAAACATTTCAATTCTGTTGTGTATCCTGTACATATAGAAGTATTGACAAATAAAAATCTTTAAATCTTTGAATCATACAATCCCCTACAGGTGTACACTGGTAATAGAATTGAGTGCACCCTGACCGTTTGTGTCGGGGAGATGGAAGCAGGAAGCAGGCAGACTGAACCTCCATTTAACCCTCTCACTGATGTGCTGTTTTTAATGTGTTCTTGAATTGCCAAAAGGGGTTTCTGCTGTGTTCATATTGTGTCCCTGTTTATTAAATAAACAAGGGAAGAGAATAACTTTTCTTGTGATTGCTGCAACAGGGGAAAAAGAAAAGATGACAAAAAGGTACAGTGGATATTAAAAAGTCTACACACCCCTTTTCAAATGCCAGGTTTTTGTGATGTAAAAAAAAAAAAATGAGACCAAGACAAAAAATAAACTTGCTATAACCTGGTTGCATAAATATGCACACCCTTAAACTAATACTTTGTTGCAGCACCTTTGGCTTTTATTACAGCACTCAGCCTTTTTGGGTAGGAGTCTATCAGCGTGGCACATCTTGATATGGCAATATTTGCCCACTCTTCTTTGCAAAAATGTTCCAAATCTGTCAGATTGCAAGGGTATTACTTGTGCACAGCCCTCTTCATATCACCCCACAGATGTTCGATCGGATTCAGGTCTGGACTCTGGGTGGGCCATTCCAAAACCTTAATTTCTTCTGGTGAAGCCATTCTTTTGTTGATTTGGATGTGTGCTTTGGGTCATTGTCATGCTGAAAGATGAAGTTCCTCTTCATCTTCAGCTTTCTAGCAGAAGCCTGAAGGTTATATGCCAACACTGACTGGTATTTGGAAGTGTTCATAATTCCCTCCACCTTGACTAAGGCCCCATTTCCAGCTGAAGAAAAACAGCCCCAAAGCATGATGCTGCCACCACCATGCTTCACTGTAGGTATGGTGTTCTTTTGGTGATGAGCAGTGTTGTGTTTGCATCAAATATACCTTTTGGAATTATGGCCAAAAAGTTCAACCTTGGTTTCATCAGACCATAACACATTGTCCCACATGCATTTGGGAAATTTCAAATGCGTTTTTGCAAAATGTAGCTGGGCTTGGATGTTTTTCTTCGTAAGATAAGGCTTCCGTCTTGCCACCCTAGATGGGAGATAGTTGTCACAGGTATTAAACAGCGAGTACTTGCCAGAAATTCCTGCAGCTCCTTCAGTGTTGCCGTCGGTCACTTGGCACCCTCCCTGACCACTTTTCTTCTTGTCTTTTCATCAGTTTTGGAGGGACATCCAGTTCTTGGTAGTGTCACTGTTGTGCCATATTTTCTTCACTTGATGATGACTGGCTTCACTGTGTTCCATGGTATATTTAATGGCTTGGAAATTATTCTCTACACTTTTCCTAACTGATACCTTTGAACAATGAGATCCCTCTGATACTTTGGAAGCTCTCTGCGGACCATGGCTTGTGCTTTAAGATGTGACTAAAAAAAATGTCAGGAAAAGCCTACTAGAACAGCTGAACTTTATTTGGGGTTAATCAGAGTCACTTTAAATGGTAGCAGGTGTGTGCTGACTCTCATTTAACATGAGTTTGAATGTGATTGGTTACTTATGAACACAGCCACATCCCCAGTTATAACAGGGTGTGCATATTTCTGCAACCAGGTTATTGTAAGTTTTTTATCTTTTATTTTTCCCCCTTAAAAGATTTCAGTTTGTTTTTCAATTGGGTTGTATAGGTTATAGGTCACATTAATGGTGGAAAAAGTTTTGAAATGATTTATATTGGTCCCATTATTTTACATCACAAAAACCTGGCATTTGAACAGTGGTGTGTAGACTTTTTTATATCCACTGTATGTACACCCACTACCTCTGCTAACAATAATGTAATTATTGTGGTTGCACTTCTGTCTGTTGACTTCCTTAATATTCTTTTGAATTTGTTGTGTATCCTACTCACTTTGGAAGTGTGGGAAATGTGAAGGGACACAATTGTCTTCTGTTATAAATAAGGTATGAGTTATTATGGATTTAAAATGTTTGTAAAAACACCCAGGAAGATGTCTTTTTTTTATGAAGATCCATCGAGCCACTAAAACCTTTATAATGGACCCCCCCCCAAAAAAAATCCCTTCCAACAAAAACATTATTTTTGTTATATTTATTATACATTTTACATATATATATATATATTTGTTTTATTATACAGTATATTATTTATTCTCTGCAAAATAATATCAATAATATCAACAATAATAATTTATTATTATTTGTGGTGGTATAGAAACAGGTTAGAAAATATCAAGTGTCATGTTTTGTCCTGCATGATTTTTTTGTCATGATTTACATAAATGACATAAATATGTACATTTTTTAAAATTTTTATTAGTGTTTTCCATTGAGAAAGAGGAGGGGAAAGCATTCATAATAGTAATTCACTCATGCATATTTAAATTATATGATCAGAGATGGCTATAGTAGCCAGAAATTTTACTCATGTAAAAGCAGTGTTATCTTATAAAATTAATAATTAAAAGTAGACACCCAAAAATTTCTAGTTGAATAAAGGTATAGAAAGGACCCGCTTAAAAACTTGTGTAATGACTTCAATGACTTGTGTAATGACTTCAATCTTGAAAGTTTGAGGTTTTTCTCCAAAATGTAACAATTTTCTTATAGTTTTCTACTTTTCTCTGTAAATTTATGTAAATTTGAAACCATTTTCCTCAAATTTGTAATTTCCTCTTGTAAAATTATGACTTTTCTTGTACATTTGAGACTTTATTATAAATTTGTGGATTGTTTTATGGGTAATTTTTTAAAATAAAATTACTGTTTTGGGTTTTTTTTTTTTTAAATAAATTTGAAGCAGATTGTGGTAAAAAAAATTGACTTTTTTTCCTCATGCAATTTAAACTTTTGACCATAATTTTGCAGAACCAGAATAGAACAATAATTTAACTCTGATTTCAAAGAAATATAATCATTAATAAAATTGTATTTAATGAAATAAATTAACTAAAATGACCAAAGATGCAGTTATTTCTGTTACAATTTTTCTATATAGTTACAGCTTTTTTAGAACTCTCCTCATCACCCAGACAACAGGAAAAACCTCCCTTATTTCGAAATCCAAATGTTGGTGAGTTTAGTTTGTCTGAAGGGTGGAGGATGTTGACAGATTAAAGTCACTGACTTTGTGAATTTCAGTCATTTTAACTTGCCAGGTACTTTTTATTAGATAGATAGATCTTTAATTGTCATTGTCACAGGTACAACAAAATTCAAAGTGCTCTCCAGTCAGTGCCCCATTTATAAAAACATTGCCCCATTATAAAAAACATAAAAATCAGATAAAAGAATAATTAAAAAGAATAAATAACAAGCCACATTCACACAGACATCAACACAGGACATCATGCACACACAGTCATTGCAAGGAGCATTCAACAACATACAATCATGTCCATTTAGCACATTACTTCCTCATTTTATTCAGAATGGTTATTGCTGTTGGATAGAAGCTGTGTTTGAGTCTATTTGTCCTTGTGTTCATTTGTCTATATCATTTCCCAGATGGCAGTAGTTCAAACAATGAGTGTCCAGGATGTGAAGTATCCTTTAAAATATTTTGAGCCTTCTTCTGGCAACGGGAGCAGTGTAGGTCTTCCAACGTGAGGAGAGGGCAGCCAACGATCTTCTGGGCGGTGTCAATGACCGTCTGGAGTGCTTTCCTCTGAGCTACTGTACAACTACTGTACCAGATGCATATACAGTATATTAATATGCTTTCAATAGAAAGCATACAAATACATACTTACAAAGGAATATAAATGAGTTAATACTGTAGTGGTTGGTGAAGTAAATTCTCAGTGTTTCAGATACCCTTGCCTTTCCCTCAATTAGCCTGAATATTAAACCTAACCACACCTGTTTGCTAAGCGACTCATTATTGTTCCCATTACCAGTGGGTTAAAACCATGATAAATGGCTCCACTGTTTACGTACCTCTTCTGCTTTTTTTTTCTCCTCATTAAAGTACTCAAATGAACTCGTGCTTCGCTCTGATGCGGAATCAGGTTTGCCTCTCAGACAGTGACGCTAGATAGGTCTGCCTGCCGACTGGAACTGTCACATGAGCAGTATGCTCCAGAACGGCGATACATGGGTGACTGTCATGTGCGTTGTTCACGTGCATGCTTGCGGATAGTCATTCTTTCATTTATTTTCGTAGCGTGGTGGCTCTGGTTCTGATGTGGCGTATCACCACGCAGAAGTATTACCACCAAAAACCCTGGGTAAGTTAGAGGAAGTTTTAACTTTACAAGAAACAAAAGTTAATTTGAGGGGAAAAAAAATGCAAGTTTATGAGAAAGTTTCAATTCTGTAAGAAAAGCTGCAAATACACTAGAAAAACTCAATTTTGTGAAAAATTGTTGCAAATTTATGAAATACAAATTTAAGTGGGGAAAAAAAGTAATTTGAGACAAAAGCAACAAATTTACAAGAACCAAGTAGCGAATTTCAGAAAAAAAGAAATGAATTTCACTAAGCTGGGTGGGGTGACACCATGCTAAGGTTTGTGTTCATCCGCCGCTTTAGCCCCCGCCTTCACGACGAGCTCGCTGCCTTCGGGATGAACCGGAGTCATTAGATGCTTTTATCTCGTTAGTCATCAAGTTGGACAACAGGCTACATGAATGCTCGACGGAGCTGCGATGTGCGGCTAATGCCACGTCACACATTAATTCATCACACCTACACCTCCTCGCATTACCACCAGCCACTGCCATGGAGCCTATGGCCATCGGTCATTCCAAATTAACTCCGGCCAAGAAACGTCAACGGCTCAGCGGTCTATGCCTGTACTGCGGTCAACCTAATCATGTTGCCACTCAGTGCCCGGAGAAGGTAAAAGGCTCAGCCGTCAGCCCAAATAGGGGGGCTGATGTGCAGAGGCAAAAATCTTCCTATTAACTGCTTTGTCCTGCCCGTGCGTATAATGTTCCAGTCCACCAAGTTTGTTGGCTCAGCATTGGTAGATTCAGGGGCTGAACAAAATTTTGTTTCTGAGAGTCTGGCAACCAAGTTAAAAATCCCCTGTGCCCAGTTACCTCAGCCCCAGAACCTAACCCCTGTGTCAGGTGCTTAAACGCACTGTCCCTTTAGCACTGTTAACCTCTGGCAATCACCAGGAGACACTATCCTTTTTTGTCCTCCCGGCCTCCACCTCTCTCATAGTGTTAGGATACTCCTGGTTATTGACTCACAATCCCGTTCTTGACTGGAGTCAGGGAGTCATTCGCCCTTGGAGCACCTTTTGCATGTCTGCCTGCCTCCAGTCAGCAGCCTGTTCACCCTCCATTCCACTCCAGCCTCTGGACCCAGAGCCCCCTGATCTCTCTAAGGTTCCCCTTGTTTATCACGACTTGGCTTCCATCTTCTGTAAAATAAAAGCCATGTCACTGCCCCCCCCCCCCCCCCATATGACTGCACCATAGGACTCCAGCAGGGAGCTAAATTAACTTCCAGTTGCCTGTACAAACTGTCGGAACCCGAAAAGGAGGCCATAGAAAAATATATCAAGGAGTCATTAAGCGCCGGCCTAATCCGTCACTCCTCATCAGCCCAGGGTGCGGAATTCTTCTTTGTGGGGAAAAAAGCATGGTTTGATATGGCCCTGCATCGACTTCCACGAACTAAATAATATCACCATCAGGGATAAATACCTGCTCCCCCTCATGAATTCGGCCTTCGACCAACTCCAGGGAGCCACTATTTTCACTAAACTCGATCTTAGGAACACCTACCACCTTAGCCAGATCAGGGAGGGTGACGAGTGGAAAACGGCTTTTTCCACACATCTGGGTCAGTTTGAATACTGCCTCATGCCATTTAGGCTCACCAACGCTCCTGCAGTTTTCCAACGGCTAATTAATGACGTACTTTGGGACTTCCTAAATACTTTCGTGCTCGTCTACCTCGACAACATACTCATCTTCTCACGCTCGCTGAAGGAACACCAAACCCGTGTCCGTATGGTCCTCCAACACCTCCTAGAGAACCAGCTGTACGTTAAGCTGGAAAAATGTGTATTTCACACCTCTACCACCACTTTTCTAGGCTTCATTATATCACTTGGTAGCATCGAATCTGATCCCGTCAAGGTCCGAGCCGTAACTGAGTGGCCCATCCTGTCCTCCAGAAAACACCTCCAACAATTTCTTGGTTTCACCGATTTCTACCGGCGATCCATACGCAAGTACAGCTCCATCACCTAACCATTTACTGCCTTTACATCCACGAAGGTCCCCTTCCGATGGACCCGGGAGGAGCAGGATGCATTCACCCTCTTCAAGACCCACTTTTCTGAGGTCCCCGTCCTGTTCCAGCCCAACCCCAAGTGCCAGTTCATTGTGGAGGTGGATGCTTTTGATGCTGGCATGGGGGCGGTGTTATCACAGCGCTTGGAAGCTGACGGGAAAGTCTACCCATGCGCGTATTTCTCTCAATGACTGTCCCCAGCCGAAAGAAATTAAGACATCAGGGATTGAGAGCTGTTGGCCCTTAAACTGGCACTGGAGGAATGGCGCCATTGGCTGGAGGGGTTGGCCTTGTCTTTTCTTGTGTGGACCAATCACAAGAACCTGGAGTGTATCTGCTCTGCCAAACGTCTGAATCCCCGCCAAGCCAGATGGGCCTTATTCTTCACCCAGTTTCAGTTCACTGTCACCTACAGGCCAGGGTTGAAGGACACCAAACCAGACACTCTCTCTCGCCAGTTTACTACTGTCCCATCAACCACGACAGCAGAGACCATCGTCGCGGAGGGGGTTGTGGTGGGGGCCTTCACCTGGGATATCGAACAGCGGATCTGGGAGGTGTAGTGCACCGAGCCCGACCCCGGGGGGAAGGGGGTCCACCGGGCCAGCTGTTCGTCTCCACGGGTCAAGGGCAATGTAATGTACTGTCTCCATTCCTCTAAACTCTCCTGCCACCCAGGGGTGCCACGCACCCTGTCCTCTCTCCAGCACCATTTCTGGTGGCCTGCGATGGAGAGGGATGTCCGGGACTATATTAAGGCCTATCCCCAGTGCTTCACAGGGAAGACCTCCACTTCCCTCCCTGCCGGACTTCTCCAGCCCCTCCCTGTTCCTAGCCGCCCTTGGTCCAACATAGCCCTGGATTTCATGACCGGGTTACCCCCCTCCAACGAGCATACTGTCATCCTGACAATCATCGACAGATTCTCCAAGGCAGCTCACTTCATCCCTCTGAAGAAACTACCATTGGCCTTGGAGACAGCACACCTCCTGTCAATGTATGTAGTCAGGCTACATGGCATACCCATGGATGTCATTTCTGACCGTGGTCCCTAGTTCATGTCGAAGGTCTGGCAAGCCTTCTGCAAGGCCATCGGGGCCACGGTCAGCCTCTCCTCAGACTATCACCCCCAAACCAATGGCCAGCGTGAGGGAGCAAATCAGGAGGTTGAAGCAATGCTCCACTGCATAACAGCATCCAACCCATCCTCTTGGAGCTCCAACCTCCAATGGGTCAAATACGGCCATAACTCGGCCACATCTGCCGCCACCAGAGTCTCCCCATTTGAGGCATCGCTGGGCTACCACCTGCCTATCCTCCCCATGGCCGAAGAGGACATGGCAGTCCCATCAGTGGCACCCCACTGATGTGCAGCAGTGGCACCACTGCTGCACGGTGGCGCAGTGGTTTAGCACTGTGGCAGCACAGTTTTACCCTCGGCCGGGGGACCGCGGGGATCATGATCTCGTGGGTTCGATCCCAGCCCCCGACCAACAGTGAGCTGTGTGGAGTTTGCATGTTCTCCCCGTGTTGCGTGGGTTTACTCCGGGATTTCTCCGGTTTCCTCCCGCACACCAAAAAACATGTAGGTTTAGGGCGCTCGCGCACGCAGCGACCAGCAGCCAGTGGCTTGTCACCAGACTGCAAACCAAGTCTACCTACGGGTACAAATAAGTAACAAACAAACAAACAAACCCCACATCACCAAATGCAGGCGATTTTGGAGGGAAACAAAAGCGGCCTTGCTTCGAGCGGCAGGGGAAAACTCCAGGTGGACCAACCGGAGGAGGCGTCCCGCTCCTGCATACCAAGTCGGCCAGAAGGTCTAGCTCTCAACCCGGACCTTCCCCCTGAATTCAATTCAGTTCAGCTTTATTTATATAGTGCCATTTCACAGCAACAGTCATCTCATAGCACTTTTAACTGTAGGGGAAAACCCCACAATTGCAGAAAGGCCCCAGCAATCAGGCTGTGAGCAAGCACTTGGCGACAGTGAAGAGGAAAAACTCCCTTTTAGCAGGAAGAAACCTCCAGCAGAACCAGGCTCAGGGAGGGGCAGTCATCTGCTGCGACTGGCTGGGGGACGGGGGTGAGGCAATAGAGAAGAAGAAAAGAACAGACATGTAGAGAGCAAACGGCACAACGGGGACTGAATCTGTGGGAGAGAACGAACAGGTGTTGATGACCAGCAAAAATATTTCATTGAGAGTGAAGAAAGGAATGAAGCCCAGTGCATTGTTGGAGGTCCTCTGGCTGTCTAAACCTATTAGCAGCATGACTAAGGGAGGGTTCAAGGTCACCTGAT
The DNA here is from genome assembly GCA_020510985.1 of Pholidichthys leucotaenia. Taxonomy (NCBI): domain Eukaryota; kingdom Metazoa; phylum Chordata; class Actinopteri; order Cichliformes; family Pholidichthyidae; genus Pholidichthys; species Pholidichthys leucotaenia. The sequence goes on along the minus strand of CM035839.1, from coordinate 362,663,096 downwards.
CCCACCCTAACTGTAGGCTGTGTCAAAAAGGAAGGGTTTAACCCTATTCTTAAAAACCGAGATTGAGTCTGACTCCCTAATCCACATTGGCAGCTGGTTCCCAAGGAAAGGAGCTTGATAACTGAAAGCTCTGCCTCCCACTGTACTTTTGGAGATTCTAGGTATTACAAGTAATCCTGCATTTTGGGAGCATAGTGCTCTGTTGGGATGATAAGGTACTATCAGGTCCTTTTAATAAAAAGGAGTATTATTATTTAGAGCTTTGTAAGTGAGAAGAAGGATTTAAAACTTGATTCTCAATTCTATGGGAAGCCATTGAAGGGAGGCCAGAACCGGAGAGACATGATCTCTCTTTCTAGTACCTGTTAAAACTCTTGCTGCAGCATTTGGGAACAGCTGAAGACTTTTTAAAGATGTTTTAGGACAGCGTAATAATAAAGAGCTACAATAATCTAATCTAGAGCTAACAAAAGCATGGATTAGTTTCTCAGCATCACTCTGAGACAAGATGCTCCTAATCTCGGCAATGTTACGAAACAAGTTTAATATGTGAATTAAAGACCAGATTTTGATTTTTAAAAAAAAAAAAAACAACTTCCCTGAAGCCCGACTCCAGAAAACTTGTTCCCCAATTTGTGGGTCCATTCGCCATTGCGGAGATCAACCCCACCTTGGTGAGGTTAGACTGACCTGTCTCTCTACCGGTGCACCGCACTTTCCACGTCTCCCACATAAAACCTGTTTTCTCCAGTTCCCTGTGACCACCATCTAAACCACCACTGCCACCGAAGATGGTCGATGGAGGACTGGTGTATGCCGTCACCCAGATTCTGGATTCTCGCCGCAGGGGGTATGGCATCCAGTTCCTCGTAGTCTAGCAGGGGTATGGTCCCAAGGAGAGGTCCTGGATTCCTAATTCCTTCATCATGAACAATACTTCATCCAGGATTTCTACCTTCGCCACCCAGACAAGCCACGAGTGACGACAGAAGAGAGGGGGGTACTGTAAGTGTTCCTGTCTGCCTGCCTCTCTGTCTCTTCCCGCTGATTGAGCACCTTCTCCCAGCAGCTGCAATCACTACCTGCGGCCAATCAGTGGGGCAGTATAAGTAGGACGCTCTCACACTACTCTGTCTGGTCATGTTTGATCAACAACTGTAATCTGCCTGTATTCAAACCTGATTAATCTTGTGCCATGTTTTGCCGTGAACTGACCCCTGCCTGTTTCTAGACCCTGTGCCTGCCTGCTGAATTGGAATTGTCTGCCTGTTCTGATCTAGCCTGCCAAGCTCTGACCCCTGCCTGCCTTTAGACCCTGAAAACTCCCTAGCGGACTGGAATTGGATGTTCTTGGATTGTGCACTTCATCACCTCCCCAAATAAGTCGACTTACCATCGTTTATCACCACTATCAACCTTCCCCTCTCCCCAGTACCTGGGCCTGGCCAGCCTTTCCTCCTCGCCCGCTCACCTACACTAAAGGACTCTTTCCCTGATATACACCATCATAAGGATCTGCTGCCATTCTCCGCTGCTTCACCAGGAGAATTCTGTAAGCATACAAACAATATTAATCTCCCTGCCATTATCCCCTATACTTACTGTTGTCTTTGCTCTCTCCTCTGCCGAGTTGCCAGATCCTCATCATTATCACTATATTGCATATTATTGTCAATAAAATAATTGTTTCACTTACCTTAAACGTTTTCCTCCATGTCTGCTCCTGGGTCTGAATATTACGCCATGTCCCTTCTGGGTTGCATTAAGTGAGACATGCAATAGTCTAAATCTTCTGGCCTATTTCATGTGGATGCTCCTGCTTTGAATCTAAAATTTGACTTCATCTCAATGATTGAAAACATATAATTTTCTTCACCGGTTGTTATGCATCATCTTCTCCTCTACTAACCTCTAGATGAAAGAATCTGAGGACTTGAGGCTGCACTTGGCAGTCTCTCAAGGCTAGGCTCTTCACTGAGGGAAAATTTGCATGTAGTATATTTGCATGTGATCTGAAGTCTGGTCTGTTGCAGCACTCTGTAAAGATTTGATATAACATTAATTGCTTATAATATTTTGTGGTTTATTCATGTCTTTTTGTTTACATTTTCAAGCACAAGCGCTTGCCCTCTGGTCCGGCTGACTGAGTTACAGAATAGTAAAGAGGCACTATATCTGAAATGAAAAACACCTGGGCATGAGTTTTTATAGTAAGCACTGTTTCCTCAATATAATGCTGCTCCTCCACTCTCCATTACCCACTGAGGTTTTGGCATCTGGTCTGAGTTAAACCATCAGTGCCAAATGTTAGATGGTGGGGAGTAGAAAAGGGTGAGCAGTGGGGGGTCGATGGGGAGGCTCTGGGGAGATTCTGTGAGAGACAGGGACTGGAGAGATGGGGGGAAAAGGGGCACAGTTAAGGAGGTTGTTGAAAACACAGCAGCACAGTTAAGGAATAGAGACACTGTAGTGAAAGTTGTACTCTGGGCCTCTTGGGTTCTCATCTTGCTCTGAAATGTATACATGCAGCAAATCTGTGTCTAAAACTAATGCCGCATTTCCTCAAGCACCAAGAGAACTGACCAACAGGCTTTAAAGGAGTAATATAGGCATGTTTCCAAGTTCTACAATGGGTGTGGGATTTGGGGTCATGGCTACCTCTGAGGGATGTCAAAACGGCAGCATCCCCCACACCATTCATCAATATTTGATTTAGACACATGATATTGGAGGTGACTGATCAATGGATTCCACTCAGATGACCATGTTAAAATTGATTGCTGTTGTCCAGCACAGCTATGGTAATTCACTCAGGCAGTTAACTGGCTAGCCTCTTCTTAGTTTGAAAAATAAGCTTTTGCTTAGGGGAGGGAAGAAATACAGTTTTTAATCAGTTTTGGTTTGACTTAAATTAGCAGTCTCTGAATGTTGCTGCCTCTGATCTATATTCCTGTTGTTGCAGCTTATACTGTATATCTATGGTAGAAAATTTTGATCAAGAGCATGGGTTCTTTTTTGAATAACAGAGGTAATATTATCAAGGCAAAGGCTGGATCCCTGTGGCTCTCCACCCCTTTATCCCCTTCTTTAGACTGAGGGAGCAGATGCTTCTTAGCTCCAGTTTAATTGTTTGTGGCTCACCAGCCAGGGAGATGACTTAGACGGGGGGAGGAGATGAGCTTTTGGTGGCCCTTTTTCTTCTTTTACCTTCACTCTCTCTTTACAGATCTCTCTCCATCTACATTTGTCCCATTGAGCCTAGTTGTTGGCCGTTGGATGAGTTAATTCTCAGTTTTGCTCCTAAAAGACTGCATTTTTGAATCGGTCACTTTTTTTATGGTAGCCATAGAGATTTTTGTTGCATCTGCACCTCCTATAGGGCCTCCACCCTGAGGCAGTTTTACCACCACTCGGCAGCAACAAGCGCAATCTTTTTCTGTCTGAAGTGCATCGATGAACATAAGCCAGAAGCCACAGGCAAGAAACTTTCAGTGACCCACAAATATACACAGGCGCAAAAACAGAGCAAATCTATACTTGCCTGGCTTCTGTCCTATTGTTCCTACAGAACAATGCTACTGACTTTGGCAAAGATCCAAAGACTTGTAGTGGTGATGGATACTTTAGTGGCCCTTGCCCTACTTTCTCTTGGGAGAGTAAATTCTCCTGTTCAGCTGGGTACAGATGCGCTTTGAATAGGGTATCCAAAGTTGAGTAGTTGTTTTTTTTAAAGATTTTTTTTACTTAAATTACCTTATTTAAATAATTGAAAAATGCACTTTGGTGCCTATAAATCCCCTATAAAAACAAATCTACATTGTCTAAGATGGTATCTTATGTCCTTTTTTCTACAAAAAACCTCCCAAACCCTTTCGTAGTCTTACAGGTTCATGTCAAAATCTTTTTTACCCCCCCCCCCCCCCACAAATGGCAGAATTGGTGACTAGACCCAACCCGCATACCACAAGGCTAATGGTGGCTAGCGCTACATTAAACAGTATAAGTCTTGTGATAAAAAGACTTATCAGTTGAAGGACATGCTCAGTAGTATGCACGGTGGCCCAGGATAATGACTGAAACTGCGTCAGTCCTTAAAAGCAGTTTCATTTAATTTGTTTAATTTAATTTGGGTCAAGTTTTCAATTTAGTTTGTTAAAAAATGCTAACTAGCTGGAGGATAACATCACTTAGGCCAGAGAGTCCTGATTGGTTCAACACTACCCACATGCCAGCACCACGAACAGTTACGTCACCAAAAATGTTCCGTCTCAACTCGCCTTTTTGCAGGGGGTGGGGCTTAAATGAAACTTCACAGCAAAAAAACCCAAAAACAGATATGAGATATTTGAGTAATTTAACTCTTGATATGTCTTGTAAGTCATAAAAAACATGTTACAGACATGTTAATAAGGAAAAAAAAAAACTAGATTTTTGGTGGAGTGTCACTTAAAGATCCACTCCGGCAGCTCTAAAACCACCTCAAAAGCCAATGTGTTTTGCCCAAAATAGTATATTGTGGCTTTTTAAACACAAAAAACTTTCATTGCCTTAGAATGGCTTGGAAAGAGTTTTTTTTTGTCTTTGACCTACTTAAGTATGTGCGGATCTATGAATATTCTAATTAGCTCTACCCATTCTCCCACCCACCAGTAGCTGGGAGAAGACAAGGACATTGTACACAGCTCCGAGAAGGGGATCTAACTTGAGGAAGTGCCATCATAGGTGAACCCACAAAAGAGTCACTGCCCGGCCCGGCATGGAGGCTGGAAGGCTCCCCACCAGTCTCTGGTTACCCACTCACCGCGGATCGCCTCACCGGGGGCCGGTGAGCAGTTCACCCCGTCCGGTGCGCCGGCCAGCCAGCTCGCCTCTGGGGCGCTCCCCAGCCTCCTTACTTTGGAGCTCACCTCGCTTCGAACTGCTCCGGGGTGAACTGCTCGCTGGCCTTCAGCGAGGCGATCCACGGTGAGTGGGTAACCAGAGACTGTTCCTTCAGGAAAAGAGGGAGGAGCTGAGAAGCACTCAATTCCTTCCGAGCGTTCTCCCCTGCTCGCTCCGGAGAGAGGCGACTGGCGTGGCGCACCGGTGGGTTCTCCCAGCAAGGCGAGAGGAGCCCTCCATCCGGGCAGTGACTGCCTCTCCACTCCAACAAGGATGATCCTTCCGCATGTTCACCTACGAAAATACCTTGCCTGGCCGTTGCGTCACGCACACCAGGTCCATCTCCCCCCGTGTGCAGGCTGCAAACCCATGTTCTCGCTGGTTTTTTTAGCAAGGACACTGAGGTTTTTCCAAATAAAATGAATCATTGCTGTCATATTTTCATGTCTGTGAGTAAGACATGTAATTTAAAAGAGGATTTCTTGCTCACACAGCCAGAAACTGAACACGTACAGGTTAGGGCTACACAATTAATCAAATTTTGATCCCGATCACAATTTTGGCTGCCACAATTAAATTAATGTGATCATCAGCGATATTAACATTTAAAATGCGGGCTCTGCTGCATATCAAATCCAGCATTTTCTCAAGTAACAGCTAGCTGACCACCATGGGGCAAACAAATAAATTGAATAAATTATATGCAAAGAGTGCCATAGAGCTGTGTCTGCGCCACAGGGCAACACAACTAACTTATTCAACCACCTGAAAAAACACCACAAACACAAGTACAATAAATGCTTGAAGGCTAAAGCTAATGTCTTCATCTTCTGCTTAATCCGTTTCGGGTCACCGGGGGGGGGGGGGGGGGCTGGAGCCTATCCCAGCATCTTTGGGCGAGAGGCAGGGTACACCCTGGACAGATCACCAGTCCATTGCAGGGCCAACACAGAGAGACAGACACCCATTCACTCTCACAATCATACCTAAGGACAATTTAGAATCCCCAGTTTGATGCCAGTTAACCTAACTTGCATGTTTTTGGCATGTGGGAGGAAACCGGAGAAATCCCAGAGTAAACCCACGCAGACACGGGGAGAACATGCAGACTCCACACAGATCACTGTTGGTCGGGGGCTGGGATCGAACCCAGGATCCCCCGGCCAAGGGTGAGTTGCTGTGCTGCCGCAGTGCTAACCACTCCGCCACCGTGCTGCCCACTAAAGCGAATGTGACTTCACTAAATCACAGTCTGTGTCCGGCACCGACCCAGGCAACCATAATATCAACCCTGCACAGAGCTTCACCATATCCATCCACCTCCCAAAGAAAATGCTAAAGTAACTAATCCAATACCATTTTATTTTGCCAAAGACATATGTCTACCTAATACTGCATTAGCAACGAAGGCTTCAGAAACATGGTCAAAACCCTGGACAAGAAACACATGATCCCCACGTGATTCTCCAAAGTTGCATTACCTGTGCTGTATGAAAAATACAGATACAGTGGTACCTCTACTTACGAATTTAATTCGTTCCGGAAGAATTCTCGTAACGTGAAAAATTCGTAAGTAGAGGCGCGTTTTACATGTAAATGCCGTAATCCGTTCCAAGCCCCCAAAATTCGGGCATAAATTTTTTAGAAATCGTAAAAACGCATCAAAACATGTAACAAATACATGTTACAATTAGATTACTGCACAATAAACATAAAATGAGAGTTTAAAATGAGAGAGAGAATAATAAAAGAGAATAATAAAAATTATGTTCATTTACCCTTTAACTGCTATCGTCGTCGACGTCGTCACCTTTTGCCTTCTTTGGTTCATGTTCTGATCCAAGGACGTTTGCTTTTGTCAGCTTGTAAGTGCTTCGTTTTGTTTTAATACCGTGCTGATCGTTGATGAATTACGGCCATATTCTTTGGCGAGATCAACCAAACGCATCCAAACGCAAGATGCATCCCCTTTTCATACCTTTTGATTATCTCCTTTCTTTGTTTGTATGGACAAAAAAACTCTCTTCTTTTCTCCTTTTCCACTTATCTCCGTCACTTTCTTGGGGCCCATAGCGAATAAATGTTAATTCTGTACTGTACACACACGTAAAACTTTCACCTTGTTCTTAATAAAGTTTTGGAAAAAAAAAAAAAACTTCGTGGCCAATGGGATACCAGGAAGATGCTAGGCGATAGCCAATGGCAGAGCAGCTACAGGTATGTTTACGTTCGGTAAACTACGGAAGCTGCGAGGAGCGCGTACTTTTTTGCCTTTCGTATCCTGAAATTTCGTTCGTAACTAGAGGCAATATTTTCCCGTTGAGGCGTCTCGTAACCTGAAAATTCCGTATGTAGAGACGTTCGTAAGTAGAGGTACCACTGTACAGTGGGGTAAAAAAGTATTTAGTCAGCCACCAGTTGTGCAAGTTCTCCCACTTAAAAGATGAGAGAGGTCTCCAATTTTCATCATAGGTAAACCTCAACTATGAGAGACAAAATGAGGGGGAAAAAAATCCAGAAAATCACATTGTCTGATTTTTAAAGAATTTATTTGCAAATTATGGTGGAAAATAAGTATTTGGTCAATAACAAAAGTTCATCTCAATACTTTGTTATATACCCTTTGTTGACAATGACAGAGGTCAAACGTTTTCTGTAAGTCTTCACAAGGTTTTCACACACTGTTGCTGGTATTTTGGCCTATTCCTCCATGCAGATCTCCTCTAGAGCAGCGATGTTTTGGGGCTGTCGCTGGGCAACACGGACTTTCAACTCCCTCCAAAGATTTTCTATGGGGTTGAGATCTGGAGACTGGCTAGGCCACTCCAGGACCTTGAAATGCTTCTTACGAAGCCACTCCTTCGTTGCCCGGGCGGTGTGTTTGGGATCATTGTCATGCTGAGAGACCCAGCCACGTTTCATCTTCAATACCCTTGCTGATGGAAGGAGGTTTTCACTCAAAATCTCACAATACATGGCCCCATTCATTCTTTCCTTTACACAGATCAGTCGTCCTGGTCCCTTTGCAGAAAAACAGCCCCAAAGCATGATGTTTCCACCCCCATGATTCACAGTAGGTATGGTGTTCTTTCTTCTCCAAACACGACAAGTTGAGTTTTTACCAAAAAGTTCTATTTTGGTTTCATCTGACCATATGACATTCTCCCAGTCCTCTTCTGGATCATCCAAATGCTCTCTAGCAAACTTCAGACGGGCCTGGACATGTACTGGCTTAAGCAGGGGGACACGTCTGGCACTGCAGGATTTGAGTCCCTGGCGGCGTAGTGTGTTACTGATGGTAGCCTTTTTACTTTGGTCCCAGCTCTCTGCAGGTCATTCACTAGGTCCCCCCATGTGGTTCTGGGATTTTTGCTCACCGTTCTCGTGATCATTTTGACCCCACGGGGTGAGATCTTGCGGGGAGCCCCAGATCGAGGGAGATTATCAGTGGTCTTGTATGTCTTCCATTTTCTAATAATTGCTCCCACAGTTGATTTCTTCACACCAAGCTGCTTACCTATTGCAGATTCAGTCTTCCCAGCCTGGTGCAGGTCTACAATTTTGTTTCTGGTGGCCTTTGACAGCTCTTTGGTCTTGGCCATAGTGGAGTTTGGAGTCTGACTGTTTGAGGTTGTGGACAGGTGTCTTTTATACTGATAACGAGTTCAAACAGGTGCCATTAATACAGGTAACGAGTGGAGGACAGAGGAGCCTCTTAAAGAAGAAGTTGCAGGTCTCTGAGAGCCAGAAATCGTGCTTGTTTGTAGGTGACCAAATATTTATTTTCCACCATAATTTGCAAATAAATTCTTTAAAAATCAGACAATGTGATTTTCTGGATTTTTTTTTCATTCATTTTGTCTCTCATAGTTGAGGTATACCTATGATGAAAATTGGAGACCTCTCTCATCTTTTAAGTGGGAGAACTTGCACAATTGGTGGCTGACTAAATACTTTTTTGCCCCACTGTAGATATCACAACTGTCAAGTACTTTGCAACTACGACTGACCTATGGTCAAGCAGAATATGTCGTCAAGGCAGCTTCTCTAAATAAATGGACGAGGCTCCAATGCTTTGGCCACAGGCTTTATCTAGCAATTGGTAAGTAGGATGAATAAAAAATTGAATTTTATGCAATCTGTGTTTTTCCTAAAGTTAATGAATAATCGTGATTTCAACCCAGCCATGGGGGTACACAAGCCAGTGTACTCCTAGTGCCGGTCCCAAGCCCGGGTAAATGGGAGGGTTGTGTCAGGAAGGGCATCCGATGTAAAACCTTTGCCAAATCAAACGTGTGGCTCGTGATGAATGAGACTTTCATACTGGATCGGTTGAGACCTGGGTGAACAACAGCCTCCACCAATGCTGTTAACCAACAGGGTGCCTGTGGAAACTGGGCTACTGTTGGTCAAAGATCGAGGAGGAGGAGAGGGGGAAGGTATATTAGGAGGGAGAGAGAAAAAAGCAAAGATAGAAGTGTGAAAGTGAGAGTAGGGATGTTAAATGTAGGGTCTATGACTGGTAAAGGCAGAGAGTTGGCAGATATGATGGAGAGAAGAAAGGTAGATATACTGTGTGTTCTGAAAGAGTTAGGAGACTGCAAGGTGGTGGCAGGGGAGAATGTATCTAGACAGCATCGGTTGGTAGTCTGTAGGATGACTTTGGAAAGAGCCAAAGATTAAGTGGGGGAAGTTACAGAAGGAAGAAGGTCGCACAGAGTTCAGGAACAAGTTGATACAGGCTCTGGGTGGTAGGGAAGAATTACCAGATGACTGGGAAAGTGCAGCAAAACTATTGAGGGAAACTGATATAAGGGTGTAGGGTATGTAGTCTCCCTGCCTTCTACATTAAAACATCAGGTATCAACACGGAGAGCCCGCACAACTGAAAATCTACCTCTCTGACCACCGCTCCACTCCTCTCCGCCCACCTCTTCACCGCTCGGGAATCTCGCAAGCTGATTGGCCGAGACGTTTTACCTCGCAAGCTGATTGGCCGAGACGTTTTACCCAGCGAAGGAAGACCGCATTCATTGTTCTTTATCGCTCGTGTTGCTTAGTGGCACTTTTCGCTGTTCTCTTGTGCCTTTTTGTGCAAAATAGTGCTTGTGACGCCCTTGGGGGGGGGGTGACGCTACTTCGCGGTTTTTCACTTTTCGCGGTCGGTTCTGGTCCCCATTAAACGCGATAAGTGAGGGAACATCACTGTATATCTAGAAACGCATCGCTTCCCGGTCGCTTTTCCTCCCCCTTTCTTTTCTTTCGTCGCCATGACAGCTTTCCTTGGCCACTGAACAGATCTTCCCAGGTGTTGGAAGTGTTTTGTAGTCGACTATCACGACAAAATGCACCAAAAACAACCAGTGTCGACGTGCTCGCAATGGTAAACATGGAGGACTGTGTCACACTCGTGACGTCACACGGAACTCCGGCTGCACTTCGGCGGATTTGTCTGATTTTTCAGGGCGGGAAATTCAAAATCGCGATTTTCTCCAAGATTCCGGGATTTGTGGAGGGGGTGCCAATGATAAATTATCTTTATAATTGTATTTACTATCACCCAGTGCCGTTCAATGCCGTTCAGTTCAGTTCTACTTTAAGGGGTAATGTTAACAGGCTTATTGTCATTTCACACACAAATTAAACATTGTCCATTGCAGAAGTCAGTGTGTTTACATGCTGTGTGGGTCATGTGACTCGTGACAGCAGCCTTAGCTTGTCCACTATTGTCAAATTCATCCATCCCGGCAGGAAAAAAAAATTGTTGAGATGATGCAGATAACCAGTTAATTGCCCAGCCCTACAAATGGGTCAGTAGAACTGGGGCGGCTGTGATGCAGGTGTAGTGTGGTCGGCCTCTGATTGGAAGGTCAGTTGTTCGATGCCCGGTTTTTCTGCAGTCTGCATGTCAGAGTGTCCTTGAGCAAGACGCTGAACCTTGAGTTGCTCCTGGTGAGTCAGGCCAGCGCATTGCATGGCGGCTCCACTGCCATCAGTGTGTGAATGGGTGGATAGCAGGATCTGTAAAGAGCTTTGGTCAGCTAGAGATGCAAAAAAGTGCTATATAAGCGAATGCCATTTACCATTTAGAATTTTTTATGTACTCTGGAGGTGTATCAAATATTAAATTTAAGAGGTCAGCACTGCCTATTTTCAGTTTTATTTTTGTTGATTTTTTTTTTTATCCCCACCCGGTCAAAGCCCAAAGGGGTTGAAGAGCCCTTTGGGCAAAGACTCGAGAGGTTATGGGGCAGTCTGTCTGTCCGTCCATCTGTCCATCCCACTTTTGTGAAATCAACTCCTCCTATAGTTTGGTTCCAGTTGTTTTGAAACTTGATACCATGGTTTCATATACACTGATGATGCACATATTGCAGTTTAGTTCTAATCGGTTGATTTTTGCAGGAGTTGTAGCCCCTGACTTATGACCTCCTGTTTCACCTCACTTCGTAGACGGTAGCTGTCTTGTGAAATCAACTCCTCCTACAGTTTTTTTCCACATGTTTTGAAACTTGGTACCATGATTTGATATACACTGATAATGCGCATATTGCAATTTGACTCTCATTGGATGAGCTTGAGGTCAAAGGCCAGAGGTTAGAATTTCCTTAAATCTTGTAAACACAATAACTACTGAAAGAAATGATGTTGGCTTTTCAGATCGATACAGTAGTTGTATCTAGGGCTACGGTCACACTGCAGGTCTTAATGCTCAATTCTGATTTTTTGCACACGTGACCCATATCTGATTTTTTTTTTTTTTTTTTTTTTAATGACGGTCTGAACAGCATACATCTGATTTTCTTCACACCAGACCCAGGCCACTTTTATATGTGGTCCTAATTTGGATACGTATCTGATATTTTCCAAAGCAACCTCAGTCTGAATGGTCATTTCATCCGACTTTTTCCTCATTGAAGTGAGACATGTGACAGTTGCGCGGTGGAGGATGCAGCAAGCATGGCAGACACAGCTGATTTGTGCTCTCTTTTTAATCAGTCTTCTTCCCTTTATCACTGGATTGTAATTTTGTCAGCTTCGACTGCACAACAACTTCAAAATTTCGGGGGGATGAGTGAGGTTCGGGCTGAAACGGTCAAACATTACAGGTGCACAGTAACGGCACATTTACTGGACACTGCAAATTCCTTTTTCCATGTAAATTCTGTAATTTCCCAGTTTGGGATCAATAAAGTACATCTATCTACAGCGGTATGAAAAAGTCCCGTGTCTTCCTGATTTCTCATTTTATTATAGGTTTGTCACACTTGAATGTTTCAGATCGTCAAACAAATTTAAATATTAAAGATAACACAAGTAAACACAAAATGCAGTTTTTAATTGAAGGTGTTTATTATTAAGGGTAAAAAACAATCCAAACCTACATGGCCCTGTGTGAAAAAGTGATTGCCCCCCCGTTAAAACATAAATTAACTGTGGTTTATCACATCTTTGGAAAGCTGAATTCAATTTTCTAGCCATTTCTAAAGCTTTGGGACTCCAGTGAACCACAGTGAGAGCCATTAGCTACAAATGGTGAAAACATGGAACAGTGGTGAACCTTCCCAGGAGTGGCTGGCCGACCAAAATTACCCCAAGAGTGCAGCGACAACTCATCTAAGACGTCACAAAAGACCCCAAAACAACATCCAAAGAACTGCAGGCCTTACTTGCCTCAGTTAAGGTCAGTGTTCATGACTCCACCATAAGAAAGAGACTGGGCAAATATGGCCTGCATGGCAGAGTTCCAAGATGAAAACCGCTGCTGAGCAAAAAGAACATAAAGGCTCATCTCAGTTTTGACAGAAAAAATCTTGATGATCCCCAAGACTTTTTGGAAAATAGTCTGTGGACTGACAAGACAAAAGTTGAACTTTTTGGAAAGTGTGTGTCTCATTGCTTCCGGCGTAAAAGTAACGTAGCATTTCAGACAAGGAACATCATACCAACAGTAAAAAATGATGGTGGTAGTGTGATGGTCTGGGGATGTTTTGCTGCTTCAGGACCTGGAAGACTTGGTGTGGTATATAGATCCATGAATTCTGCTGTCTACCAAAAAATCCTGAAGGAGAATGTCTGGCCATCTGTTCGTGACCTCAAGCTGAAGTGCACTTGGGTTCTGCAGCAGGACAATGATCCAAAACACACCAGCAAGTCCACCTCTGAATGGCTTGAGAAAAACAAAATGAAGACTTTGGAGTGACCTAATCAAAGTCCTGTCCTTAAAAAGGCATATGCTTGAAAACCCTCCAATGTGGCTGAATTACAACAATTCTGCAAAGGGGCCAAAATTCCTCCACATCGCTGTAAAAGTCTCATTGCTAGTTATCACAAACGCTTGATTGCAGTTGTTGCTGCTAAGCGTGACCCAACCAGTTATTAAGTTTAGGGGGCAATCACTTTTTCACACAGGGTCATGTAGGTTTGGAATTTTTTTCCTTAATCATGAACACCTTCATCTAAAAACTGCATTTTGTGTTTACTTGTGTTATCTTTGTCTAATATTTAAATTTGTTTGAAGATCTGAAACATTAAAGTGTGACAAACATACAAAAAAATGAGAAATCAGGAAGGAGGAAAACACTTTTTCACACCACTGTATCTAAACAGCACACCGTGAGTCATGGCTGCTGTTGTATCTAAAATGTAAAGTTAATACCGGCATGACTGTGGAGCGGAATGGCCAGATACAGGGATACGAGGACACACAGTCCAGGAGAGGGGAGTCTCTGGCGGCTTCTCCTTCCTGTGCGGGACCGATGTTACGCTGCAGGTACTAGCCGCGCTGTTTATTTATTATTAACCTTATTTATACAGGTAATCCCATTGAGACACGGGTCTCATTTTCAAGAGCGCTGTTTCATCGATCAGTTCTGTTAAAGCAGAGCTGATCACAGCGGTCATCTGGCATGTAGCGGAATGAATGTAGTCTCATTTTGTGCATAATCAAACTCATACCGGATCGGATGATGCCCGGGTTTGCAGGGTCAGGAGTTCCTGGCAGCAGAGGGTGGAGAACAGAGCTGCGTAGAGGAATCTGATCAGACCTAAATGAAACGGTCATTGTCGCCCGCGACAGACTGCTATGATGATGATGATTTCTAAATGATTTTAACATTATATTTTGCTGTACTGCATCAAGGTGAAGAAGTTCTGTCCCCGCTAATCGTTCGGGGCTCATATTTACTTCCGTAAACACAACGCTGTGTCTGATGCACAAATGCCATATCGGTTGCTGTCTGTTTTGCAATACTGTTCATGTGCAGTCCTGTCTGTCACTGTCTGCACCTACACTACTGCATCGAACTTGCAGCTACGAGTATTGCTGCTCTACTTTTTCTGTATATAGTATTGCTGGGTTTTATCGTTTATCTTTATTTGCACTATGGGATGTCTGGGTCTGTGGCGGGTTGATTCAACCCCCCCCCACAACACACAGGACAGTCAGCTCAGTATTGTGATGTAAAGTGCCATTCATGTATAGTGTTCATGCGTCCTGTCCTTACTGTGACCTAGAAGCTGAGATCAATATGTAGATGTGCCTTGTAACCTCTTTGTCCTGCACCTGGAGCAAAGGCTAGCAAATCTGCCTGTTGTTATGTAGGTCTTTCAAATGCAAATATCTCATGCCTTTTCTGCAGTCCCTTTGATCATACCAACTGCTGTGAATCTGCTCTTTGATGTATTGTTGTAGTTGGGTATATATGCTGCAACTCTGTAACACAAACCCCTCTCATTCTGATTCTGCAACTGCTGCTGCAGGACACAGACTTTGTGTCCTCCTCCTCTGAGAGCCGCTTGGGCTCGGTCCCGGCGCGCATGCACGGTGCCGGGAGCGGAGCTCGTGACGGCGGTATGATATAATAAAACCTGCTTAAAACCACAGCATCGCTGCTTATTTTTTACCCTCCGCCGCACTGGTGACCCCGAAGACGCACACGCTTTGTGCAATGCAGCCTTCTGGTCTGGACATCCACGCTGAACCGGCCGAGGGACACAAGACGTTTCCTCCCTCTCGCTGCCCCGACGCACCATGACCTGAAGGCAGAAAAGAACACGCTGCCAGTGAACGCTTCACTGGTTACCCCGAACATGCACACGTTTTGTGCAAAGTAACCTTCTGATCTGGACAGCTGCACTGGTGACCCGTTCTTCAGGATGAGATCTGCACGTCTGAGATCTGCTCATCCATGCTGGACCGGCCGCGCTCGCAGTTCCTCCACACGAGAGCGCAGGCACCTCGTCCCCTCTCCACGACGGCGTCCTCCATGGCCGGCGGAGAACGCAACACGTGGACCTGAACGCACCATGGCCGAGCGGTGCCAAAGATCGTCTATTCCCTCCCGGCGCTCCAACGCATCTGCACGAGCCTGAGGGACAAAAGATCGTCTATTTCCTCCCACCGTTCCAACGCACCATGGCCAAGCTGCAGCCACAGCTCAAACCTGGATTTTATCGGCGCCGTCTGCGCCGATCTCCACCAAGATTCTGCACCCTGACTCGCCACTCCAGCGGCCCACCCACGCACGGAACCCCCACGCGCGCACCGGGGAGTTACGAGGACGGCACACCACGCACGGGACAATAACGGCTTCACTGACCGCCTTCCTTCTGCTGCACACTGGCCCTTCAGGCTTGCTTGTACACCTGAGGCCTGCAGCTTGCTCACTGGATTTTATGGTCTTAGCCACGGCACACAAGGGGAATTCAGCTGTCTGCGGTTCCCGAGGCTTTAGAGTTGCGCCTGCCCTAAAGTCAACACGCCAGTCCCTCTGCTTTTATTTTTTTTTCTTACAGCCGCTCCTGCTTTTCTTCATGGCCACGAGAGGAGTCAGAGACAAATTTTTCTTCTTGTGATCTCCGCACGCGCAACGGGACAGCCCCTCGACGTCGTGGAGCAGCAAGCAATTTTTGCGCGGCTCGGACGATTTCACCGCCCCTGCCAGCACTTACTACCCCTCCCCTCCCCCTCCGCCTGCAGCGAGCTTCTCCCACAGCTCGCTCCCATAGATGGATTATCGAGGTCTCGGCCCCCTGCCGTGCCCTCTGGGGGGGAGCGTGTGGCGGGTTGATTCAACCCCCCCACAACACACAGGACAGTCAGCTCTCTTCTCTTGGTTTTTCCCGCTGCACTACTGAGATGTAATGTGCCATTCATGTGTTGTGATGTAATGTGCCATGCATGTATTGTGATGTAATGTGCCATTCATGTATAGTGATGCAATGTGCCATTCATGTATTGTGATGTAATGTGCCATTCATGTATAGTGTTCATGCGTCCTGTCCTTACTGTGACCTAGAGGCTGAGATCAATATGTAGATGTGCCTTGTAACCTCTTTGTCCTGCACCTGGAGCAAAGGCTAGCAAATCTGCCTATTGTTATGTAGGTCTTTCAAATGCAAATATCTCATGCCTGTTCTGCAGTCCCTTTGATCATACCAACTGCTGTGAATCTGCTCTTTGATGTATTGTTGTAGTTGGGTATATATGCTGCAACTCTGTAACACAAACCCCTCTCATTCTGATTCTGCAACTGCTGCTGCAGGACACAGACTTTGTGTCCTCCTCCTCTGAGAGCCGCTTGGGCTCGCTCCCGGCGCGCATGCACAGCGCCGGGAGCGGAGCTCGTGACGGCCGTATGATATAATAAAACCTGCTTAAAACCACAGCATCGCTGCTTATTTTTTATCATCCACCGCAGGTCTCTCTTTTGTCACTACGGGTAGCATTACTGTATATAGACTGCTGTTGTTGTTTTTCCAGCCTCATCCCTTTTGTTTTTTTTCACACCACTGCAGAGAGAGAGAAACTTCGTTTCAATTCTCCTGTATGTCCTGTACGTATAGTAATATTGAGAAATAAAATCTTGAATCTTGAATGTTCCGTTTTCTTCTGCGCATGCGGGTCACTTCATAGCTATAGACCAGGGGTTGGCAACCCACGGCCCTTCAGCCCCCATGTTGTGGCTTCCTGCAGTTATATCTCAAAACACATGAAAATTTATGAAATTCATTTTAATTATTTTATTTTTCTGATTGTTTATTGGATAAATTTCTCAATGGAAACACATACATTCATGAATGTAAAATATATATATTTTGAATTGTTTATTATGTTGTCAGCCATGCATCACATCCGACAGCAGTTCACACCGCTGCCTCTCTGTGCAGCGCATGTGGATAACAGAGAACCGCCGCTTCCTGCTTATCCTCCCACCCTCAGTCAGACATGAACAAACCCAGAAAAAATAAAATCACAGAGGAAAATACTCTCCGGGGAGAGCGAGCCATATTTACAGCCGTAAATACGTATTTACAGCAGTATTTACTGCTCCTGTTTACAGCTAAACGGGAGCAGTTTCGATGCCGAAATTTCACATACAAATCCTAATATACGTGTTCTATACACCATCGGCTTTTGGGTATCGACTACCTCGCGAGGTAGTTGGATCTGGGAATTTTTAATTTTTTTTTTGCGTGCATGGAAAGAAAATACTATCTATAGTCATTATAGACACATATAGCACGATTGTCTGCGAGTGTGAATGACCTGTTCCATGAGCAAATGTACGTTTTTGGTCCGTGGCTGTTTACATCGCCAGGATACTCGCTCGGTACTCGATACGGCTCGCTTTCTGGCGGCAGCCCCGAGAAGTAAACAATGCAAACAAATGCCGGGACGCTTGAATTCTTTCGTCCCGAAAATATCATTTTTGAATATTAATTACAGCTAAACAGGAGCAGTTTCGATCCACGATCCATTGGCAGATAGTGGCGTAACTCGCTAGCAATTTAACTTTGAACGACCTGTTGACACCAATATAGCGGTTGGAGTTCTTTGGTTAATCCACCCGGAATGATGGCAAGCTCCGAATTAGTTTGCTTCACTTGGGTTTTGACAGTATCGGTGAGATGGGCGCTCATGGAGTGGCAGATCAATAGGGATGGAGATTTGTGGAAAAAGCCATCTGGGCATTATGGTGAAGCACATATTACTCCGCGAGGCTCCTGACTACCGTAATGCTCCGACAA
This sequence comes from Pholidichthys leucotaenia, assembly GCA_020510985.1. Taxonomy (NCBI): domain Eukaryota; kingdom Metazoa; phylum Chordata; class Actinopteri; order Cichliformes; family Pholidichthyidae; genus Pholidichthys; species Pholidichthys leucotaenia. Next base: position 362,645,183 of record CM035839.1, on the reverse strand, counting down.
TCCATCAAGCGGTTCGGCTTCGTAACTTACCAAAGTCGTACTAAAACATTTTTGACAGATTTTTGAGCGCCGTGTACCACATAAAATCGGTTCAAGGTCAGTAAGCACAACCAGAATTAATACATAAGGCGGACCGGATTATAAAGCGCACTGTCGATTTTTGAGAAAATTAAAGGATTTTAAGTGCGCCTTATAGTCCAAAAAATACGGTATATTGAAAAGTTGAAAAATGCTCTCTGTCAGTAAGTATTGGGATCTTCAAAGAAAATGGAGGCGGGGGATATTGCACTCACCTCATAGTGCTCTTGTCTTTAATAAAATGGTTCTCTCATGGCCCACACTTATAAGATAAGATAAGCCTTTATTAGTCCCACAATGGGGAAATTCCAGGATTGCAACAGCACAGGGATAGCAACGTTCAGAGCAATAATTTAGAAGATAAGAAAATAAGAGCAGTGAATATACTGTACATATGTACACATAAATATATAAATATATATACACAGTACGGAGCATTGCAGCTAGATGGAATAAACAGCATAACCGTCTATTTAGTTACCCTACATAGTATGAATATGTACCCATACATATTGTCACCCTCCATAGTGACTGATATTGTCCTAGTTGTATACTGGAGGGGACCATTTGTGTAAGTCTGTTGCGTCTTTTGCATTCAATACTATTAGGTCGTCACGTTTTTGTTTGTTTTTTGCTATCTCTGCAAGCAGCCCTGCTTAGGTTATACAGTCTGACAGCCGTAGGTAGGAAGGACCTGCGAAACCTCTCGGTCGCGCACCTAGGATGATGTAGTCTACTGCTAAATGAGCTCCTCAGTGCATTCAGTATGTCCTGCATGGAGTGGGACTCGGACTCCAGCAGAGATGATAGTTTAGCCACCATCCTTCTCTCCCTTATCTCCTCCACTGGGTCAAGGTGTTGCCTCAGGACAGAACTAGCTTTCTTGATCAGTTTATTCAGTCTCTTCCCATCGGCTGCTGTAATGCTGTTGCCCCAGCAGACCACTCCAAAAGTGATGGCTGATGCCACCACCGTGTTGTAGAATGTTTTCAAGAGCACCCCTTGTACACCAAAAGACCCGAGCCTCCTCAGTAGGAACAGCCTGCGCTGTCCCTTCTTGTAGAGTGCTTCGGTATTGTGTGACCAGTCTAGTTTATTGTTCAAATGAACGCCCAGGTACTTGTAGGATGTCACCATCTCAATGTCTGTTCCCTGGATGTTTACTGGTGCTGTGAGGGGTTGTCCTTGCCTGCGGCAGTCCACCACCAGCGCCTTAGTTTTCCTCACGTTGATCTGGAGGCAGTTCCAATGGCACCAGTCCACAAAGTCCTGGATAAGTCCTCTGTACTCAGCTTCATCTCCGTTGGAGATAAGGCCGACGATCGCAGAGTCGTCAGAGAACTTCTGTAGATGGCGGTGTGTTGTTGTGTGAGAAGTCCGCAGTATAAAGGGTGAACAGGAAGGGAGCCAAAACCGTTCCCTGGGGGGCCCTCGTGCTGCCGATGATCGTGTCAGACACACAATCCCGGGTTCTCACAAACTGTGGCCGGTTAGTGAGGTAGTCCAGGATCCATGATGACAGGTGCTGGTCCACCCCTGTGCACAGCAGCTTGTCCTTCAGGATCATCGGTTGGATGGTGTTGAAAGCACTGGAGAAGTCAAAGAACATGATCCTCACCGCGTTCCCGGGCTTCTCCAGGTGGGACAGGGAACGGTGAAGGAGGAAGATCACTGCATCCTCCACCCCAATGCCATGCTGGTAGGCGAACTGGAGTGGATCCATCACTGGTCCCACCAGGGGGCGGAGGTGAGCAAGGAGCAGTCTCTCCAGGGTGTTCCATCATGTGAGACGTCAGGGCCACTGGTCTGTAGCTGTTCAGGTCTTTGGGGTGGGAAGTCTTTGGTACAGGTACCACACAAGATGTTTTCCACAGCTGTGGTACCCTCCCCAGCTTCAGGCTCAGGTTGAAGATGTGCTCCACAATCCCACACAGCTGGTCTGCGCAGGACTTGAGGAGCTTCACGCTGATGCTGTCCGGTCCCGAGGCCTTCCTCGCCTTGATCTTCCTCAGCTCCGTCCTCACCTGAGTCTTAGTGTGGGTCAGGTTGGGGGGCTGTATGCTGGGAGTGGGGGGGTGTTGGTGGAGTGGGGTGTGGACAGCAGGTCTCGATGACTTTAGAGGCAGCAGTGGTTGGTGTGCAGTTGGGGGGGAGGGAGGTTGGTCAAACCTATTAAAAAAACAGGTTCAGATTGTTCGCCCACTCCCTGCCCCCCGTAGCCTGAGGGGAGGTATTCTGGAGCCCAGAGATGGTTTTAAGGTTTCTCCAGACCCCGTCGATGTCGCTCTGTTGCAGCTTGTCCTCCATCTTCTTCCTGAAGCTGTCCTTGCCTTCTCTGATCTTCCTCCTCAGCTCCCTCTGTACAGACTTCAGCATCTCCCTGTTCCCCGACCTGAAGATCCTCTTCTTCACTCTCAGAAGTGTTTTTATCTCAGGGTTGATCCAGGGTTTGTTGTTCGAGCAACACCGTATGGTCTTAGTGGGTACGGTGTTGTCCACACAGAAGTTGATGTAGTCCGTGATGGTGTGAGTGAGGCCATCAATGTCCTCATCATGTGGATCGCAGAGCTGCTCCCAGGCAGTGATTTCAAAACAGTCCTTTAGAGCATCCATTGCCTCCTCAGACCATATCTTCACCGTGCGCATGACCGGAGGTTGTCTGTGTACTAGGGGTTTGTACACCGGCAGGAGATGAACCAAGTTGTGATCCGATCTCCCCAGTGGGGGGAGTGGTGATGAGGTGTATGCCTCCTTAGTATTTGCATAGAAATAAATAAATATATTAAATAAATAATATTTAGAAATAAATATTATGTTGATGATGTAATGTTAATATTCCTATTGCATTACTGATATTAACAGAATAAATATTGTATAGACTTTATATGTTCTAATAAAGAACATCTGGACCCACACCAGTTGTCATGGCCAGGTTGGTGATCATTTACATCTATGGACTGAGCTGCTCATAGCTGTGACTTCATAGAACTCATCAGACCCCCTCCTGTGATACTGTACTAGAAATGTGTCATTACCATCAAACACGGCTGATATGGTTACTTTTCAGCTTTTCTATGCCTGTGTAAGTATGAGGTATATACAGTTTGGAAGCCAGGAGTAAAGAAAAATATTTGAGACATGGAAATTAGTTTAAAATTCCCTTAAAATTCCTTGACCTTATATGTGTCATTGAATCATCCATTTCCTGCCAAGTCATGGAGTCTCACCACTGACTGGTTCCTGTTTATAGAGCATATTTATATGTATGAGTGTGAGCTTGTCTCTTAGTCATTGTAGGTCTGTTTGGAATAAAATTTACTGTTTGTAGCACATACTTAGCCTAACAATCATTGCTTTCACACATCTTTCAAGTGAGATGAAGAACGCTTAAACAGTGCCCATCCCTGCAAAGGCAAAATATTTATTTTCTCTCTGCACTAATTGGCACTCTAGGCTGTTGTCTCTTCTCTTCTGTCCTCGCTGGGTGGAGCTTTGCTGGATTTCTTTGAAGGTTTATGACAGAAGTTGACTAGGAGTTGAGGTGCAGTAGAGTGAATAACACCTGCTTGGTTTATTTTACTTTTCCATGTGTGTGTCCTAAAAACGTCTGTCATTCTGTCAAGACCGTCTTCAGTTATGAAGGCAGAGGTTGAAAGACTTCACTTTTTGTATTAAGCACATTTTCTTCTCTACCCACTATATCACGGGGGGGGGGGGGGTGTATTGCTACCATAAACACATAAAACTACAAGAATATTAAATGTAAATGGCTTTGGTCAGATAAATGGTCACCCCGGAGTGACTGGAAACTAAATGAAAATCCTTGTACAGAGTTGGTACAGGAGCCAGAAATTGTAAAAGTAGTGTTACCTTAACGTGACACTCCGCCAAAAATTAAGGTGTTTTGTTTTTTTTGTCTTGTTAGCATGTCTATCCACCTTATTCCTGAGGGTGCTGCTGTAGAAACGATTATGGGCGCAACTTCCGGTTTCGGCTGAAATAGTGTTAAATCAGTCAGCAAGAGTGGAGTAGTGGGGCATTTAAAATTGCGTTGTTCAAATTCATTTTAATATATAGTCCCCATACATGTTTTGCACTCAAGTGGCAGCTAATTTCAGCACTTGTAGTTTTTGTATTTTTTGAATGTTTTGGCGTAGTTCTGGTACGTGTTGCTGGTGTTCGTGGTTGTGCTATAGACTGTATAAATGGAGGCTTCTCACCGGCAATGCATAGAACATGCACTGAAAACTAACAAGGACTGTTGGTGTGATTGGTGGTACAGACGCAAGAGTGCCAGGTATGTTTTCACTTGTATGAATGTCACAGATCTGACATTTATGTGTCATACATGTCACCAGATGCAAGGCTGCATGAAGTAAAATAATAAATAAAAAATGGTAACAGTTTACTTCCTAAGGCTTAACAATTTAAGAAAGCTATCAAATAGTTTTTAGTTTTTTGGGTTTTTTTTGCATTCGTTGCACTGCCTTGGAACAATATGGACTTGATATTAGCACCTTCAGCATGTATTAATTTTTAAATTATCACAAAATATAGATCAATAAAATTTTGAACAATTGTCAGCAAAGGTCTGTACATGTTAAGTTAAATAACAGGCATTCACGGCATGACAGCAGCATGAGCATTTTAATTTCAGGGTAAAACGAACAGCTGCAGCTGTCTGTATTTACCCCGAGATTAAAACACCCAAGCACTGTGTTGTGGTTCTTTGTGGCTCTGAACAGATTCTACGTCTGCTCTGAGGTAAATTTGATTATGTCCAACATCTTTTAACAAAATGCATCCGACTTTATTGCAGTGGAGACATTGATATATCTCAGAACTTTTGTTTACAGTGTTAGCATCTTAGCAGCAGCGCTGACAAATGGAGCTGCTGTCTGCAAGGCCACTTTTTAAGATCATCTTCCTATCCCTCCATAGTCATGGGAAGTGGTATGATTATATTGCTGTTTTTGAGGTGCAAAAGGCCATGTTCCTGCATTTTTTATGCTGAAGTCATTGTTTTTTAACAAGGAAAGTGTCCCATTTCAGTGACAGCCCCACGTTCTAAACTAATACCGGAAGGTGCGCCCATACTTCACACAAGGCATCATGGGAGCTAGGACTAAGGTGGGTAACATGTTTTTTTATGACTTACAAGACATATTAAGAGCTAAGTCACTCATATGTGTCATGCTTGTTTTTTTTACTGTGAAAGTTCAGTTAAGCTCCTTCCCTTGAAAAATGGCAAGTTTAGCCAGAGCATTTTTGGTGACGTCACTATAAACAGGTTCGTAGTGTTGAGCCCATCAGGACTAAGCAGAGGCTGTTCAAATTTGACAGTTTGCAGATTTCTGTGTCCTGATGGGTGGGATGTGGGTGGGCCTGGCGTTTGAAGGAGAGAAAAGGGCAAAAATGTTAAAGCAACTGTAAGACAATGAAAGTCCTTTTGTAGGAGGAAAAAGGCATAATATACCATTTTAGACAAAGTAGATTTGTTTTTTATATCCACTGGAGTGTGTCTTTAAAAGATTTATTGCTCAAGTTCAAGTTGACATAGTCACGAAAAAAACAGAGTAAGAAACTAGTCACTTGACTTCTGAGTAACATCTTTACTCTCACTAATTTGTTTTTTCTTTTTCTTAAAGTTTGTGGCTTTTATAAATTTGCATTTTCCTGTTATAAGCTGATTTTTTTTTCTTAATTTACTACTTTTCCCTTGTCAAATTCAAAGCTTTTTTTGACTAAATGTCACGCATTTTATGTAACTTTGTAGCTTTTTTACTCTAAGTATTTTCCTCATAAATTTGGGGGCTTTTTTTCTAACAAATTTATGATGTTTCACTTGTTCAGTATGGACTATATTTTCCTAAATTTGGGATTTTTATTTCTTGTAAACTTACAGAACTACTTGCAGCCTTTTTTTTTCTTATCAGTTTGTGGCTGTGCTGCCTGTTTTATCCAAGAAAAGATGCCATCAATCAAAAAATACTATTTAGTCACAAGTAGTGACATCTGCCAAAGGTGGGTTACGAAGGACTTGTTTAGAAGAATGTGCAAAATTCTGCTTCTGTCCCAATTACTGATCATGTATTTATATTTTCAGCCTACAATAATAATGTAAAGTGCAGTAACAAAGTTTTATTTTTCATTTGTTTGCTGATGCTGTTGTATTTAGACTTTTGATTTTAAATGACAATAAATCCAAAGGAGCATTAAGGCTTTTACACACAAATAAATTTGCAAAATAACCTTCTTTTGTGTACAGTGGAGCACAATTTACTGCAAGCCCATTTTATTGCCTGGAAAGAGAGATTTGGAAAGGCAAGGCTAGTGGCTTCTGCACAGATGAGCAGTGCCTGCTATTTTGTCTGATATTTAGCTTGGTGGTTGTCATTAATGTTTCTTCCTACCCTCAGTAAGACATTTAAAACCCTCTCCGTACTCAGCTGTAGTCCCACTCAGTGTTGTCTTCTCATGTACTTCTAGTAAGCAGCTGAAATGCTATTCTAAGCCTATGCAAAGCAGACAACCTTGAGTCTTATTTGTGGAATGGTGGACGTCATCACAGAGGATCTCCTCTGCAGGGAGGAAGCTTTATTATCTCAAAGCCTTTATTCTCTTTTGATAGTCCCCCAGGACCTCTCTGTTTTCTTTTTCACTCATAGTTGTTTAACAGTTCTGTCTCTTCCACTCCTGCCGCTTTCCTTTTCCTAATTTTATTTCCCCCATCTTGTGCGTCCTCTGTGAATGTTGCTTAAATGGAGCTACATTACAGTTTGTGTAGCTTTATGTTTTCTCAGTAGCTCCAGAGTTAAAGTACCAAATTTAAACCAGATGAAGCTCATAATGGAAGATAATGATGATGCTGCCCTTTGTGGTCTCTGTCGTTTTGCATGTCTTGGCACTTTACAGGCTTGCATGTTTTGGCGACTGTGGTCAGCGTGTCTGGCAAAGGCACATGGTCCTGAGTTCTAAGTTGGTCTAGTTTTCTTCTGATGCTCTTCTCTAACCCAGATGATTGGAGAGTTCTGTATCCACAGTAGTCCTTTAACTAATAGTTAAATTCCTACTATATATTGATTTTTTTTTTTTTTTTTGTTTCTGAATTTCTTAGCAGAGACTGAAACGATCAATTAAGGTAACTCTATCTACAGGCATTATCTGGTTTGGTTTTGGTATATTTTTGTTTGTAAATTGAAGGTCCAAATTGGCAACTGTATAGAGATTTCTATAGACATCTCTTTTGTAAAATTACTAATTAAATTTCATAATGAATGCATACATACCATACTGTAAACCCTAGACTGCTTTTTGCCCTAGACCTGTTTATTGATATATTGAGTGGGATTCAGAAGGGACCTTAGACAATACCTATTGCATGATGCAGTACTATCATGATATTATTCCTTAAGCATTGCAATACCATATATCAATCCCTCCAGGATTTTGTGGAATTTTTTTTAATTGTTGCGGTAAGTTGCGGGGCTCTCCTTGGGGATTTGCCTGAAGAGCGCGTTGGCCTGTGTCCAGACTAGAGATTCCCAGCTTTAAAACTCATTGACAAGATGTAGTAGTAATTTTTACCTCTAAAGATGTAGAAAATGTTCAAACACTGGCTATAGTGTTAGACTCACTCGTTTGTTTGTGGTTTTACGGCATCTTTCCTCACTCGCGCTCCCGAGACAGGGGTGCTTTCAAGCAGACGGACGTTTTTCAACACAAGCCCTGCACTTCATACACACAGTCATTACGGAGACTCGAGGAGAGGTTCACCGGCAGGCCGGGGGAGATGGAGGAAGGAACAGTGTAGGGAAACCCGCAGATGAGTGTTTTTTTTAAATCACACTCTGTTTTTGTGATGTCTTCTGAATATACTCACTGTAAACACAGAAGTGAGCGCCGTGCAATGCCACATATGATTGGTCACATTGATGAAGTACACGTTTACATGCTACTCAAGGACAAATATGATTGGCGAAATTGGCAGAAGTTTATGACAATTGGCCAAAATTGCGGGAAAGTTGCAGTGATTGGACAAAATTCGAATTATGCAGGACCTGCTGAATTTGCTTGAATTGGTGCAATCGCAACATCGCGAAATCCTGGAGGGACTGATATAGGCCTATAATGATAACGGCTAAAGTGATAGAGTACCACGGTACCATAGCTTTCAATATTCTTTCACCTTATTTAACCTCAAATCATTTCCCAAAGTAAAACTGTTGGCATCTCTTTCATATAATAAAGTATTCTCTGGGCTTCATTTTCTGCAGAGACACATCTCTGCACACACAGAGGGCGGTGGACAGCATTGTTTGGAATAGAGTCCCACTCCAGTTACATTTATCTGACTCTGTGGACTCTTTTAAAAAGCAGCTGAAAACATTTGTGTTTAATGAGCCTTTCCATTGAGTTTCAGTTCAACTGCTTTTTAATGGAAAGTCTGATATTTTTAAATTATTTTAATCTTGTGTTTTAACTTGATTTTTTGTTTTGTTTTTTGGGGGGGGTTTTAAACAAAGAAAAATGGTACACAAACAAGTGAGGTCTGGGAAATGGTACTAAAACGATAAATATATACAGTATGTAACGGAGTGAATAAAAGCATTCCTACTTGGCTTGCCAAGGGGGTCGACCCTATTGGCGAAACAGGTAGAGGGCTGGACTCTGGAGTGGGAAGTCGTGAGTTCAAACCTCCCGGTTGGACGTCACCAGTTTGTGCCCTCAGTTACATTTTATGTCAGAATTGGGATTTGTCTGGTGCAGGATGCTGGCGGTGTATCAGTTCCGTGTCAGAAGGTAGCCACGGAGCCTGAAAGCTTAAATGCACCTCTGACATCGGCACAATGTCAAAATCTGAAGGGGAAAATGTAACAGAGTGAATAAAAGCATTCCTACCCGGTGACGTCCAACCGGGAGGTTCGAACTCACGACCTCCTGCTCCGGAGTCCAGCATTCTACCTGTTTTGCCAATAGGGTCAACCCCCTTGGCAAGCCAAGTAGGAATGCTTTTATTCACTCTGTTACATATTTCCACTCAGATTTTGACATCGTCCTGATGTCAGAGGTGCATTTAAGCTTTCAGGCTCCGTGGCCGCCTTCTGACACGGAACTGATACGCCACCAGCATCCTGCACCAGACAAATCCCACTTCTGATGCCAAATGTAACCGAGGGCACAAACTGGCAACGTTCAACCGGGAGGTTCAAACTCACGACCTCCCGCTCCGGAGTCCAGCACTCTACCTGTTTCGCCAATAGGGTCGACCCCCTTGATGGGATCCGTCGGTAAGGTTGGGAAACTGGGGTTTCATCCAGTACAGGGATTTCATGTTGGATGTGGTTGGTGTACCCAGGTCTTCATCCTGTACTGCAAAAACATCTGTATACTTAAGCAGCAGTGCCTTTAACTTTATTTGTTGCTCGGGTGTGCCACCTAGGTGTAGCCGATCAAACAGGGCCTGCATGTCTTTGCCTAGTTTCGCTTGGCCCTCCTGACTGACAGTGACTTCCTCATGTGTTGCAGATATGTGCTGAAACCTTACTTCACAAGGGTCACCTTCAATACACTCACAGGGGGTCAAAACACCTAGCCTGGCTTTAGCTGGGAGCCATACATCATCTTGTGAGAAGTTGATTACTTGAACTGGAAAAACATGACTGTTTGCTGATATTACTGTGGGCATGACAATAACGCCACCAGGCAGTGGGGCGTTGCCTGGTTCTAGAACAAGTGTGAAGTTGTCACTAGTCTCTCTCTTAGGGCCTCTCATATATACGGTGGAGACTGATAGTGCTGGCAGGTAACATTTGTCTTTTCGTGCTATACGTGCCATAGATGTCCTTTCCACTAGCTCTGCCTCCTGTACATGCTGAAAGGCCTCTCTCCTCTCAGTATCCAGTTCTCTTCCAAGCACTGCACACCAACTCCGGAGGTCCAGGCTGCACTCTAAACGACTATGACGTCAGACGAGACATTCCAAGATGTCGGAGAAGACGAAATTGGCATGTCAGTGCCTGGGCCCAGCCATGCAGGAGGTGATGTTGCGTCACCTCTGTCAGATAGTGGTAACCAGCTACAAGCGTTACAGTTACAAATAACTGAACTGAATCGAAAGCATGATGCGGTGATGTCAAGTATTGCTTCTTTAGGTGATGTACAACCAAAGTCTATTGTGTATGTCCCAAGAGAGAAACAGATTGTGCCCTTTAATGGAGACCTGGGTAAAGATGCTCATTCTGTTGATGATTATATTGACGAGGTTGAGCGGGCTATGAGTCTAAGGGAGGGTGACCAAGTAGACTTCATTTTGTCACATTTAAGGGGATTTGCATTGGGTGAAGTTAAGCTACATACACTGCCAGCAAAACCCAAGTGATTTGTTTTTATACTTGCGTGAAGCATTTAGAGAAAAACATACTACACCACAGTTGTTACATGCATTTTATGCTCACAGACAGTTGGATGGAGAAGACCTGAGAGACTACTCACATGCACTCTCTCAGTTGCTTAACTCCACTCTGTTAACTTCTCCTAATGTTGTTACTGACCCACAGCCAGCTATACGGGATCAATTTATCGAAGGGGTGTGCGACTCCGCCCTCCGCCGCGAGCTTCGAAGGCTCACCAGAGAGAAACCGCAGTCCAGTTTGTTTGCTGTTAGAGAGGAGGCCATAATGTGGGCCTTGAAGACCAACCCCGAAGTTCAAACATGACAAGGAGCAGAAACCTTGTGGGAGAGAGTCTTGATGGACATTCAGTAAATGTTAAATCCCCCAGTAATTCAGAAAGTGACTTGGCCGTGACACTGCAGGGAGCTGTGAAGATAATTGCTCAGCAAGGTAAGGCCATTGAAGAGTTAACAAATGCTGTGCGTGAACTCAACACTCAAGAAGCTAAACCACATGGTGCTAACATGACTAATAAGCCAAAAGTAACCCCCAGATATACTGAAGATGGCCAGCTTATCTGCCTGAGATGTGAAGGAGTAGGACATACAGTATGGCTAGGCAATGCTCTGCACGTAGAGCCCAAATGCAGACTAGTGCAACACCCACCTCAGCCGCACAGGGGAAACTAGATTCCCCGGTTGCTATGAGCTGGGCAATGTGAGGTAGATCCGCGGGCTCACCAGAGACTTTGACCAAAGAACGCTTTTTGAAAAATGCAGTTGGTAAATGTCCTATTGTCGACATTCCAGTAGGTAGCGTTCCCCTGAAGTGTGTTATTGACTCGGGAAGTAATGTTAGCACATTAACAGAGAGCTTTTTCAGAAACCACCTCTACGAGGAGGATGAAGACATGCACAGCACAGCTAAATGGTTAAAAATCACTGCTGCCAACAAGTTGCCACTGCCCTACTTAGGCTATGTTGAGTTAGATATCCAAGTAATGGGAGTCACTCTTCCAGAATGCAGATTTTTAATAATAAGAAATGACGATAAACCAGACACTAATGAACTTGATCCGTCCCCACCTGGCATAATGGGAATGAACACTGCTAAACGATGCAGGGAGTTGATATTAACAGAGTTTGATGCAGCACTTGGAAGAGAACTGGATACTGAGTGGAGAGAGGCCTTTCAGTGTATACAGGAGGCAGAGCTAGTGGGAAGGACATCTATGGCACGTATAGCACGAAAAGACAAATGTTACCTGCCTGCTCTATCAGTCTCCACCGTATATGTGAGAGGCCCTAAGAGAGAGACTAGTGACAACTTCACACTTGTTCTAAAATGTAACTGAGGGCACAAACTGGCAACGTCCAACTGGGAGGTTCGAACTCATGACCTCCCACTCCGGAGTCCAGCACTCTACCTGTTTCGCAAATAGGGTTGATCCCCTTGGCAAGCCAAGTAGGAATGCTTTTATTCACTCTGTTACATATTCCCCCTCACATTTTGATATTGTCTCAATGTCAGAGGTGTGTTTAAGCTTTCAGGCTCCGTGGCTGCCTTCTGACATGGATCTGATACGCCACCAGCATCCTGCACAAGACAAATCCCACTTCTGACACCAAATGTAGCCAAGGGCACAAACTGGGGACATCCAACCGGGAGGTTCGAACTCACGACCTCCCGCTCCGGAGTCCAGCACTCTACCTGTGTTGCCAGTAGGGTCAACCCCCTTGCTAAGCCAAGTAGGAATGCTTTTATTCACTCTGTTACATATACATACATGTGTATACTGTATATACACACACACACATACAGCAAGTACAATGTTATCTTAAATCTCTGAATAATTACTAGAGTCCCATTTGTCCCAATATTTCTCCCCTTTGTCCTGTTGAAGCCGAAGTCTGAAGGTCAGCTTCTCCATTAGTTCAATAGTGTTCACTATTTTAATGAAAGGAACAATGGTTGGGGAGCTTCTCTGGAGCCAACATTTTGTAATGGCTTTCTTGCTGCAAGAAATGTCTTCACCAAGTGTCTGTCCTTTTTAGGAATGTAATTTGGAATTATTCCCAGGTAGATGTAGGAGAAAGGAAAAATCAGGTTTGAGTCCCACAGTCTCTGAAATAAGGTGTCCCACATCCCGCCAGAAAGATTGAATATGTGGACATAACCAAAATATATGAGCATGATCTGCCAAAGTAGAGCCACACTCCCTCCAGCAGAACTGTGAAGACCTGCTGAGTTTTGATTTTTGATGGGGGGTTATAAAAAAACGAATCAGAGACTTCCAGCAGAAGTCTCTCCAAACTAAAGAGTTGGTGGTGGAGCACTAAGTCTCCCATACTTGGTACTACTCCTCCTCTGTTATGACCACATCGACCGTTTCATCCCAGCATTGCTTAATGTACAGTGGGGTAAAAAAGTATTTAGTCAGCCACCAATTGTGCAAATTCTCCCACTTAAAAGATGGGAGAGGTCTCCAATTTTCATCATAGGTATACCTCAACTATGAGAGACAAAATAAGAAAAAAAAAAATCCAGAAAATCACATTGAAGGATTTTTAATGAATTAATTGGTAAATTCCTCGGAAAAATAAGTATTTGGTCAATAACAAAAGTTCATCTCAATACTTTGTTATATACCCTTTGTTGGCAATGACAGAGATCAAACGTTTTCTGTAAGTTTTCACAAGGTTTTCACACACTGTTGCTGGTATTTTGGCCCATTCCTCCATGCAGATCTCCTCTAGAGCAGTGATGTTTTGGGGCTGTCGCTGGGCAACACAGACTTTCAACTCCCTCCAAAGATTTTCTATGAGGTTGAGATCTGGAGACTGGCTAGGCCACTCCAGGACCTTGAAATGCTTCTTACGAAGCCACTCCTTTGTTGCCCGGGCAGTGTGTTTGGGATCATTGTCATGCTGAAAGACACAGCCACGTTTCATCTCCAATGCCCTTGCTGGTGGAAGGAGGTTTTCACTCAAAATCTCATGATACATTGCCCCATTCATTCTTTCCTTTACACGGATCAGTCGTCCTGGTCCCTTTGCAGAAAAACAGCCCCCAAGTATGATGTTTCCACCCCCATGCTTCACAGTAGGTATGGTGTTCTTTCTCCTCCAAACACGATAAGTTGAGTTTTTACCAAAAAGTTCTATTTTGGTTTCATCTGACCATATGACATTCTCCCAATCCTCTTCTGGATCATCCAAATGCTCTCTAGCAAACTTCAGACGAGCCTGGACATGTACTGGCTTAAGCAGGGGGACACGTCTGGCACTGCAGGATTTGAGTCCCTGGCGGCGTAGTGTATTTCTGATGTAGCCTTTGTTACTTTGGTCCCAGCTATCTGCAGGTCATTCACTAGGTCCCCCCATGTGGTTCTGGGATTTTTGCTCACCGTTCTCGTGATCATTTTGACTCCATGGGGTGAGATCTTGCGTGGAGCCCCAAATCGAGGGAGATTATCAGTGGTCTTGTATGTCTTCCATTTTCTAATAATTGCTCCCACAGTTGATTTCTTCACACCAAGCTGCTTACCTATTGCAGATTCAGTCTTCCCAGCCTGGTGCAGGTCTACAATTTTGTTTCTGGTGTCCTTTGACAGCTCTTTGGTCTTGGCCATAGTGGAGTTTGGAGTCTGACTGTTTGAGGTTGTGGATAGGTGTCTTTTATACTGATAATGAGTTCAAACAGGTGCCATTAATACAAGTAACGAGTGGAGAACAGAGGAGCCTCTTAAAGAAGAAGTTACAGGTCTGTGAGAGCCAGAAATCTTGCTTGTTTGTAGGTGACCAAATACTTATTTTACTGAGGAATTTACCAATTAATTCATTAAAAATCCTTCATTGTGATTTTCTGGATTTTTTTTTTCTTATTTTGTCTCTCATAGTTGAGGTATACCTATGATGAAAATTGGAGACCTCTCTTATCTTTTAAGTGGGAGAACTTGCACAATTGGTGGCTGACTAAATACTTTTTTGCCCCACTGTATGCTGTAGAAATTTTATTCATTGCAGTAAGGGCCCTATACAGATTTCCCATAATACCTTTAATAGTACCTGAATTATATGCATTGATAAATATTTGTGTAATTCTTGAGGGCTCAACTGAACGAGTACTTCCTATTTCTTTAAGAAAGTAGTGTTGAGCTTGCAAGTAACAGTAAAAGTCATCCGTCCCCAATTCATATCGTCGACAAAAGCTTCAAAACTGTAGAATTTATCCTTTTCCATCATTCGACACAGAGCAGTAAGGCCTCGCTGGGCCCATAGGCAAAACCTATGGTCCTGCAATGCCCAGGGGGTGGGGGGTGGGGTGGGGGTGTAGGTCATATGCTGGCCAACTTAACAGTTTGATCTCCCTCTCTGTATGGTGTTTCTTAATAACTTGTGACCAGATTTTTATAGAGAAAATCACATACTGGTTTTGCAGCTGCGAAGTATTGTTAATTTTATTATGACATCTCAAAAGTGAGTAGGAAAACTCGTTAAAGACAATTCAATGTCCTTCCATTTTGCTTCATATACTGGGTTGCATCAACATACCAGAGGCCTCAACTGTGCTGATACATAATAATCTCTTAAACACAGCAGGGACAAGCCTCCCCTCTCCCGTGGCAGCTGCAGAGTCGAATATCTCACTCTAGGTCTCTTGTTATTCCAAATGAACCTTGATAAACATTTATCCCATTCCCTAAATTGAGTTATGGGTATTTCTACTGGAAGTGCTGCGAACAAGTATAATAATCTCAGGAGGACACTCATTTTTATTATCCAAATTCTGCTGCCGAGGTCAAGGGGAAGGAAGTCCCACCCATTCAGATCATCGTACATATCTTATTAATATTCTTATAATTGACATCATACAGTTTTGAAAGGTCGCTTGTCAAAAAGGCCCCCAAATATTTTATGCTGGGTTTGTCCCAGTTAAATGGATATTTTCTTTTCAATTCTTGTGATGGGGTAAAATTAAGAGTCAGAACCTGGGTTTTTTGAACATTAAGAACATAACCAGAAAAACTCCCGTATATGCTCAGTATTTTCATTAAAGATGGGATGCCAGATTCAGGTTGTTGGAATGTTACCAGAACATCATCTGCATGTAAACATATTTTATTTTTCACTCTACCTATGTATACAGTATACCCTCTATATTTGACTTTTCCTGGATGGTTTGGGCCAAGGGTTCAATAAAGAGACTAAAAAGTGATGGGCTGAGAGGGCATTGCTGTCTACAGCCTCTCTGTAAGGCTATAGGGTTTGAGAGGCTCCCATTAGTTTTAATTCTTGCTGTTGGAGATGAATACAATGTTCTAATGCAGTCTACAAATGTTTCGCAGAAAACAATCGTCTCCATTACTTGAAATAAAAAATCCCAACTGACTGAATCAAAAGCCTTCTCAGCATCAAAGCTGAGAAAAGGACTGCATCAATATTTGATTTAGAAATATAAACAATAATATGAAGGGCTCGTCTTATGTTATCATAGGTCTGCCTGTTTCTAACAAAGCCTGTTTGATCTTCATCTGTGAGGGAGGCTAACTCTGTCTGAAGTCGATTAGTAAGTATGGCTGTGTATAATTTATAGTCCACATTTAACACACTGATTGGCCGGTAATTTTTACATTCTATTCTATCCTTACCTTCCTTTGGTATCACTGAAATAAACGCTTCCCTCCAGGATGGTGGCAGGACCCTATGTTTCAGAGTATAATTGAAGGAGGTTTTGAGTAGGGGAAGCAGTGATTCTCTCATGCATTTATACCACTCTGAGGGAAATCCATCAGCCTGTCATGACCCACTCTGGGCCATCACCTGCCTCAGCTGCGCGCACACCTGCGGCCAATCACTCACGGGCTTTATAGCCTGCTCTGCCTGGAGCCTTGGCACAGAGCCGTCTGTCATCCTACCTGACCCTCGTCTCCCGCACGTCTGATCCCACACAGACCATCGCTTCGTCTTGGAAAGACCTCCCTTCTACAAGTAAGCATTACGCCACTTACCTTTTCTCTCAGGCTCTCCCCTGTGCACAGGTGGATTCCTCGGGCGGCGGAACCAACTCTCCGCGGTGGCGGAACGTTCCTCTCGCCTCACCTAACCTCACCGCTCATCACCGGGAGTGCCCCGCAGACGCTGTCTTCCTGGCTGGAGCCCTCGGGTTGAACCTGCGCTCGCATCAGTCCGCCTGCAAGTAAGCCCCAGTCATTATCCAGCTCACTGTGACTTGGCATAAATTAACGTCTGTGCTTTGGCTCTGTTTTAGGGTTGCCATGCTAGAGCGCTAGCATGGGCTTACGCCATTATGGCGAAGCCCAGCTACGCCAGTTTAACCTAAGCCCAATTTGTGCATGATTTCCACGAAGTTTTTGACCATTCGGACTGTGATAGCGTGCTTACCACCCGGCTATTAAATCTTCGTCACGGTGGTCAGTCAGTGGCCGACTACGCTGTCGACTTCCGGGTGGTGGCAGTGGAAGTTGGGTGGGAGGATGCCTCGCTTTGCAGCATCTTCATTAGAAGTCGGAGTCCTAGTCTACGGGATGAGCTGGCCCGCTTAGATAAACCCGTGCGTCTCACGGAGCTAATCTCCTTAACAATTAGTCTTGATAACAGGCTGAGAGAGCGAGCTGCCGTGCGGAGGGCTTCCAGCCGCTCAAGCAGACAGTTTCAGCGCTCTTCTCAGTCTTCATCTTTGGCGTTGCCCGCGCCAGAGGTCTCGGACGATCCTGAGGCAATGATAATGGGGCGGTCCAAACTCCCGCTGGCCGAGAGACAGCGCCGCAGGCAGTTAGGTCTGTGCATGTATTGTGAGGATGACCAACACGAGATCGAGTCCTGTCCGGTTCGGCCAAAAGAGGGGGTCCGCACGTCGCTGTAGGGGGACTCGTGGACTCATCTCGGCCTAATCCCCTATCAAAGTGTCTCCTTCCAATTAGTTTCTGTCACAAACGCACCGAAATTCTCACACACGCACTGGTGGACTCGGGGGCTGAGCAGAGCTTCATTTCAGGGAAGCTGGCAACCCGACTGGGGCTTCCCCGCCATGCCTTTCCGACCCCCCCTTAACCTCATCACTCTGTCAAAGGCTCCCCTGGAGACAGTGACACATCAGACAGCCCCAGTCTCGGCAATCATATCAGGTAACCATCGAGAGGACCTCCGGCTGTTTGTGCTGTCCACCTCGGCTGCCCCCGTCATCCTGGGCTACCCCTGGCTCCGCCTCCACAACCCAACCTTTGACTGGCGTACTGGGAGCGTCCTCGCTTGGAGTCCCTTCTGCCTGAGTGCGTGCCTCCAGTCTGCATCGTGTTCTCCCTCGGTCCCTCTCTCCTCCCCCGCCCCCCTACCTCCTCCTGACCTGTCCAGAGTGCCACCGGAGTTCCATGACCTTGGAGCAGCGTTCAGCAAGTCCCAGGCGCTGTCTCCCCCCCCCCCCCCCCACCACCACCGCCTGTACGACTGTGCCATTAATCTCCGCCCGGGTGCTCCCCTGCCGTCGTGCCGCCTCTACAGCTTATCGGCTCCGGAGCGGGAAGCTATGGACGCTTATATCAAGGAGTCGCTCAGCTCGGGCATCATTCGGTGTCGTCTTCTTCGCCGGTAGGGGTGGGCTTCTTCTTCGTCGGAAAGAAGGACGGTTCCCTTCGCCCTTGTATTGAATTCCGGGCGCTGAACGACGTCACAATCAAGGACAGGTACACTCTGCCGCTCATGGACTCTGCTTTCGACTCCCTCCAGGGGGCCTCCTGGTTCACGAAGCTGGACCTCCGCAGTGCCTACCACCTCGTGCGGATCCGGGAGGGCGACAAGTGAAAGACGGGTTTCCGGATCCCAAGCGGCCACTTTGAATATCTCGTCATGCCGTTTGGGCTCACCAACACTCCGGCCATCTTCCAGCGCTTGATTAATGATGTTCTCCAGGACTTCCTCGGGTCCTTCGTCTTCGTCTATCTGGATGACATTTTGACCTTCTCCCAGTCACGGGAGGAGCATCAGGTCCATGTGAGGCGGGTCCTTCAACGGCTCCTGGAGAACAAATTATTCGTTAAAGCAGAGAAGTGTGAGTTCTACACTGAGAAGACCTCCTTTCTAGAATTTATTATCTCACACAACCAGGTCATCCCGAACCCTGAGAAGGTTAAGGCGGTGGTGGATTGCCCCCCCCCCCCCATCGAGGAAGCAGCTGCAACAATTCCTGGGGTTTGCCAGTTTTTACCAACGATTCATTCCCAATTACAGCTTGATTGCTCTCCCCCTGACCCATCTCACCTCTCCCAAGGTGACGTTCCGGTGGACAGAGGAGGCTGCGGCGGCTTTTACGACCCTGAAGACCGAGTTCTCATCCTCCCGGGTCCTGATGCAGGTGGATCCCGCTCTCCAGTGTCTGGTCGAGGTGGATGCCTCTGACTCGGGGGTGGGGGCAGTCTTGTCACAGCGCTCTCCAGTGGACGGGGTGATCCGCCCCTGCGCATTCTTCTCTCGGCAGCTGTCCCCTGCGGAGAGGAATTATGATGTCAGCGACAGAGAACTCCTGGCGGTGAAGCTCGCGCTGGAGGAGTGGCAGCACTGGCTGAAGGGGGCCGCGCAACCCTTCGTGGTGTGGACCGACTACAAGAACTTTGGAGTACCTGAGAACGGCTAAACGCCTGAATGCCCGCCAGGCTCGTTGGTCCTTGTTCTTCGGTCGCTTCAGGTTCACCATCACCTACCGCCCGGGGACGAAGAACGCCAAACCTGACACCCTGTCCAGGCAGTTCACCTCGGAGGTTTCTGAAGGGCATGAGCACACCATCCTCCCTGCTTCTTGCGTCGTGGGCGCCCTCTCGTGGGCCATCAAGGACAAGGTCCTGAGGGCGCAGGAGGCTGAGTCGGATCCAGGCAGAGGGCCTGCAGGGAGACTATTCGTTCCATCTGCTGTCCGGGGTGACGTGATCCACTGGGCCCACTAGTCCAAGCTCGCCTGCCACCCTGGGATCACCCGCGTGGTGGAGCTGCTCCAGAGGTCGTTCTGGTGGCCGGGCCTCCGCAATGACGTCATCAACTATGTCCGCGCCTGTCCCCAGTGCGCCACCGGGAAGACCTCATCATCACCTCCGGCGGGTCTCCTCCATCCGTTGCCGGTACCTGGAAGACCATGGTCCCACATTGCTCTGGACTTTGTAACTGGTCTCCCGGCATCCAACAGTTTTGACACCGTCCTCACCACTGTGGACCGCTTTTCTAAAGCCGCCCATTTCATCCCCTTACATGGGCTCCCAACGGCACGAGAAACGGCGTACCTATTGGTGCAGCACGTCGTGCATCTTCACGGGATCCCCAAGGACATTGTTTCCGATCGGGGTCCCCAGTTTGTGTCCCGCGTATGGAGGAGTTTCTGCAACACGCTGGGGGCTACGGTGAGCCTGTCCTTTGGTCATCACCCTCAGAGCAACGGGCAGTGCGAGCGGGCCAATCAGGAGCTGGAGGCCGCGCTGCGCTGCGACATCGCCTCCAGTCCCTCATCTTGGAGCAGTCATCTGCCATGGATAGAATACGCTCATAATTTGACCCTGTCCTCAGCAACTGGCATGTCACCCTTCAAGGGTTCGCTGGGTTATGATCCCCCGTTGTTTCCCGAAGAGGAGGGGGAGGTAGCCATGCCTTCCATCCAGGCCCATCTGAGGCGCTGTCGTCGGCTCTGGGCTGCTACACGCCAGGCTCTTTTACGCACAGCCGAGCGCAACACGAGAACAGCAAACCGGCGCAGGAGACCTGCTCCTCAGTATCAGGTGGGTCAGCAGGTATGGTTGTCAACCCAGCACATTAATCTGAAGGCTGAGAAGAGGAAGCTGGCCCAGCGTTTTATTGGGCCCTTCTCGATTGTTCGTGTGATAAATCCTGTGGCTGTGCGTCTGGCTCTCCCCCCCTCTCTCCGTGTTTGTCCCACGTTCCACGTTACACAGGTCAAGCCTGTCATCTCCAACCCGCTCTGCCCCCCTCCCAGGGCTCCACCCCCACCAGTGTTGGTCGACGGTGACCTGGCATGGAGAGTCAACTCTATCTTGGACGTCCGCCGCTGGGGTCGCGGCCTGCAATACCTGGTGGACTGGGAGGGGTATGGCCCCGAGTGGAGGTCCTGGGTGCGTCCATCATTTGTGCTGGACAAGCGCCTCATCAGGGACTTCCATTAGACGCACCCAGGTAGGCCAGCGCCAGGAGGCGCTGCGTGGGGGGGGGGGTACTGTTATGACCCACTCTGGGCCTTCACCTGCCTCAGCTACGCGCACACCTGCAGCCAATCACTCACGGGCTTTATAGCCTGCTCTGCCTGGAGCCTCGGCACGGAGCCGTCTGTCATCCTACCTGACCCTCGTCTCCCGCACGTCTGTTCCCACACAGACCATCGCTTCGTCTTGGAAAGACCTCCCTTCTACAAGTAAGCATTACGCCACTTACCTTTTCTCTCAGGCTCTCCCCTGTGCACAGGTGGATTCCTCTGGCGGCGGAACCAACTCTCCGCGGCGGCGGAACGTTCCTCTCGCCTCACCTAACCTCACCGCTCATCACCGGGAGTGCCCCGCAGACGCCGTCTTCCTGGCTGGAGCCCTCGGGCTGAACCTGCGCTCGCATCAGTCCACCTGCAGGTAAGCCCCAGTCATTATCCAGCTCATTGTGACTTGGCATAAATTAACGTCTGTGCTTTGGCTCTGTTTTAGGGTTGCCAGGCTGTACGGCGCTCTGTCTTGCCCCCGGTTGCAGCACGTTCACCATCATGTGTGAATGTGATGATTTTTTTTTTTTTTTTTTAAATCATCACATTCACACAACGCATACACGCACTCAGACACCCTCTGTTGGTTACAATAAAGATTATTGAATTGCACTCGAGCCTGTGTGTTTGTGTTCCCTGGGTCCAGCAATATGTCACAGCCTGCAGATTTGTTGGTTCTAAGCTTAGAAGTTACACTATAGATCTCCTCAACTAATATTTCGGATAAAAGTTTATCATTTTGAATTTTGCCGATAGAGGGAGGGTCTAAGGTGTAAAGAAATTTCTGGATTGTTGATCTGTCTGCTTTATCCGGCGGTGTGTATAATTGTTTGTAATATGTTACAAATGCTTCCTGGATTTCTTTCTGTTTAGTAACAGTCCTATTTGTTGCAGGGTCCTTAATCTTATGAATAGTTGTTTCTGCTTGTGCTTTTTTAATTCTCCATGCAAGTAGTTTGGATGCTTTAGGACCTGCCTCATAATATCTTTGTTTCATTTACTTTAGTTTTTTCTCAATTTCTTCACTATAATTTTTTTCTATTTCCTGTTTAATAGGTCTCATTTGTTCTAGTATAGCAGGATCTTTAAAGACACTGTGGGCCAGCTCCAACTTCCCCATTTGATCCTGCAAATTGAACATCCTTAGTCCTTTACCTTTTTCAAATGTGCTGTCTTGGCTATAATTTCTCCTCTAAGACAAGCTTTAGACGCATCCCACAAGATAACTGGACTCACTTCCCCATTGTCATTCTGTTTCATGTACTCTTTCAGTTTTTCTTTAATTTCTGTTTTGAATACATTACTGTATAGACTCATATTCATTCTCCAGATAGTATTTTTGGGCCTCTGCTCCATATATATTTTAAGATTCAGTGAAGAGTGATCTGAAATATCCCTTTGTCCAATTGTACAACCCTTAACTTTATGGTAGTCCTGATTATACATGTGCTTAGCCGAATAGAAAGTGAACTGGGACGTGAATGTATGCTTTTGTCTCCAAATATCAATTAATCCCAATTCTTGTAATATTTTATTTATTTGCTTCTCAACTGGACTTGTTTTCCATGTTCTGTTTGTGGGGTCTAATTTTGAGTTCAGGACTACTGTATATTGAAATCACCTGAGCAAATAAAGAGTACCATAGGTTTCTGTAGCAATCAAATTGAATAATTTCTTAAAAAATGTGACCTTGCTCCCTGGTGGAGCATAGACGTTTCACAACATTACCTCCTTATGTTCCAGTTTACCCTTCACCAATATAAATCTTCCCTCTTTGTCCTTATATTCTGAGATAAATTCAAAGTTAATGGCGTTAGAGATTAGAATGGCCAACACCTCTTTTCTTTACTTTATCAGAAGCAAAAAATACCTTTCTATAGCCCATTTTTTTTAAGTTTCTTATGTTCTGCATTAGACAGATGTGTCTCTTGCCAGAAAGCAATATTCACCTTTTCCCATTTTAACTTGGCAATTAACATACTTCTTTTAATGGGGCTGTTAATACCATTAACATTTAAAGACTGAATATTATAACACTGCATATCAAATGAGCTTAATGCATGTATTTATATACCACTAAATTCCCAGACCTCAAAAAACAAATATAACTTGGCACATTAACAGAATATTTCGCCAAAACAAATCAACCGTAACAAAACTGAAATAAAACAAAGTTTCCAAAACTGAGAGGAATCTTATTACCTCTCATTGTGGAGGGGGTTGCTGCCACTCAGTGGGGTCCGTCCGTATTGTAAGTACAAAAAAAGGAAAAATGTGGCCAATTGTCTGCATCGGCACGTTATTATACATCTAGACATTTTAAGAAGGAAAAAAAGAAAAAAAAAAGATTGATTTTGTATTTTTGAAATTATTTTTATCTATCAAATTCCTTTATTCTATTTTATTGTACAGCGCTTGTGACTATATGTCTCTGAAAAGCGCTTCATAAATAAACATTACTTACTTTTTCTCTGAGCACTGCTCGTAAGCTCCATGCCAGTGTCTTTTTAGCTCAGCCATTGCTAACGCTGCTCTGAGACGTTTGCTGGCCCACGTGTTTTGTTTTTTTTCCATGTAGCGCTTCTTGCGGGTTGTGTGTCATGTCAAGGTCTTCCATCTTTGTTCTAAAATCCAAAAAAGGCCCAGCATTTGAGCTAACTGCTTCCTAACTTTTAAAGCTGGCTGCAAATCTCGTGAGACAAGATTTGACTTCCACCGACAATGGGTGCCTTTGCGCCATCTGGCTGCAGATCTTAAAAGACAAGCTATGACTTCATTTGACTGGGTGCTTGCTTTGCGCCATCCAGTCAGCTAAAAATGCAATTGGTTGAATACCCAAGAGAGTATGCAACGTTTACATGAATATACATAATTAATAAAAGATTGATACATGTTTTTAGGGATCGGTGGATCGTCGTTAGTGTCAAGTATTGGGATCCGTCATTGAATCGATCTTTTGTCCCACCCCTACAAGCTATTAACTGTTGCATTCAGTCTGATTTACACTGCCTATAAAAAGTATTCAAACCCCCTTCCCCTGGATGTTTCAACCTTTTAGTGCTTTATAAAATGAAATCATGGTCAAAATAATTTGGCTTTTTTGACAAAAATTTGCAAAAAACAGCTTATTTCATGTCAAAGTGAAAACAGATTTTTAAAAACTACTGTCAATTACTTAAAATTATATAAGGTAAAGTAAATGATTGCATAAGTATTCACCCCCTTCAGGTCAGTAGATGCACCTTTGGCTGCAATCACAGCATGGAATCTGTGTGGCTATGTCTCATTCAGGCTGGCACATCTGAACACTGCAATTTTTTCTCCATTTTTCCTTGCGAAACAGCTCAAGCTCTGTGAGTTTGCTCGGGGATCAGGCGTGAACAGCACTTTTCAAGTCTAGCCACAAATTTGAGATCTGGGCTTTGACTTAGCCACTCCAGAATATTCACCTCATTGTCTTTGAACCATTTCTGTGTAGATTTTGCTGTATGCTTGGGGTCGTTGTCTTGCTGGAAAATAAATCTCCCAAGTCATAGTTCTCTTGCAGATTGAATTAGATTATCCTCCAGGATTTGGCAATATTTTTCTGCATTCATGTTCCCCTCTACCTTTACTAGCCTTCCAGGGCCTGTTGCTGAGAAGCATCCCGAAAGCATGACGTTGCCACCACCGTGCTTCACGGTGGAGAGGATGCGTTTGTGGTTATATGCAGTGTTTGGTGGTTACCAAACATAGCATCTAGTCTGATGGCCAAAAAGCTCTCTCAGACACAGGTGTTTTTATACTACAGTCACTTGACACACATTAACTGCACTCAGGTGATCTCCATTTCACTAATTTTGAGACTGCAGGCATCAACTAGCTGGACTTCTGTTGAATTAAGTCAATCACTTTAAAGGGGGTGAATGCTTATGCAGTTATTTACTTTACCTTATATAATTTTAATTAATGACAATAGTTTGTAAAAGTCTGTTTTTGTAGTCTGTAAAAATCTTTTTTTTTTCAATTTTTTGTCCAAAAAAATCAAATTATTTTGACCATGATTTCATTTTATAAAGCAATAAAAGGTTGAAACGTCCAAGGGGGTGAATACTTTTTATAGGCATTGTACAACTACCTGCGAGATCTAGTTAGGATGTTTGGCAGACTGCATTAACTCAAATTATATTCTTCCTGGTTTCTTGTTGATCACGTTCAATGTTTATCATGACATTCTGACAAGGTAACCGTGGACCAGGTCACCTTCAGTATTTCGTGTGGGGTATAGAAAACCTGCAGTTATATGAAGTCACATCATTGTACAGTGCAGTGTTTCCTCTGGCTTAAAGACCTTGGCACTGTGGCAACATATTTTTTCTGGGACGGGGTGTGTGTGTGTGTTTGTGTGTGTGTCAGAAAACACATGACACTGTTGTAACTGGAATATGTTAAAGATGTATTCCAGCGGCTCTAAAACCATCTCAAAAACAAATATGTATTGCTCAAAGTAGTATATTGTGGCTTTTTACCCACAAAAAAACTTTCATTGCCTTAAAATTGCTTGGAAGGCGCTTTGAAATCTTTCATCTACTTAAGTATGCGCGGATCTGTGAATATTCTAATTACCAACCTGCAGGGCTTGCATGTGATTGGCTGCCGTGCTCCCTCGATCTCCAGGGCTTGCACATGATTGGTCGCCATGCTCCAAGACCTCCAGGGCTTGCACGTGATTGGTCGCCACGACTCCTGGTGGGTGTGCTGCTAGTCTGTTGTTGATGCTTCCGGACGTTAAAGTTTTGCCTATATCTTCAAAAGTAAAAAGCGAAACATTTTTGTGGTCTCGCCAAGCGTGGCACCCCGTCCACTGAGCTACATTCAAGCCGGGTCGCCCCGGGTGCCCCCTCCCCTCCTCCTCCACTTATTCGCTATGCAAAACTGACGCGTTCATCCCCCTCACTCCAGCTGCTTCTCGGCTCCTACCTCTTCCCCCAAGGTAGCCAAGACTATCCGTCTGATTGGTTAAATTTATAACCAACCAAACTAAGCAGGAATGCTTACATAGCTGCAAACGGTCTAGCCAAACTTGCTTGTTTCAGGGGGGCATCACCAAACTGGAAATTCACGGAAGAAAAACACAGACTTGGGACTAGTGAGATTTTACTGTTAATATGTCTTGTAAGTGACAAAAAAACATGTTATAGACATGTTAACAATAGAAAAAAAACTTGATTTTTGCCAGTGTCACTTCAATTTTATAGTATTTATTTCTTTTTTTTTTTTAATTTTTCACCGCAACTTTGCATTTGGAACTTACCATTTGAAGTACTGTACGGACCAAGGCTTGAATCTTGGAATATTGGGCTAGTGTACAACTGTACAATGACAATAAAGCCTATTCTATTCTATTCTATTCTATTCTAGTTGGGGTCCCACGCGGACGTCCTGTGTTTGTACTTTTTACTGATGTCATCCTTCTCTCCTTCCTCTGCCCTCACCTCTCCTGCACCCTCTGCCTGAACACTTTCCTCTCCTTGGCTCCTCTCTCTTCTGTCTCATCTTTCCATCTCTGAGCCCTGTCTTATTCAGTTTCTCTCTTTGTCTATGGTGGTTTACAAACAGGTTAGAAAATACCAAGTGTCACATTTTGTCCTGCATGATTTTCTTTTGTCATGATTTACATAAATGACACAAATATGTATATTTTTTGTATTTTTATTATAGTGTTTCTTTTTTCCATTGAGTACGAGTAGGAAAGAAAAGGGGAAAAACATTCATAATAGTAATTTACTCACGCATACTTAAATTATATGATGAGAGGTGGGTGTAGAAGCCAGAAATTCTATTCATGGAAAAGCAGTGTTATCTTATGAAATTAATAATTAAAAGTTGACACCCAAAAATTTTTAATTGAGTAAGGGTGCAAAAAGGTCTTGAAGGTTTGATGCTTTTCTCCAAAATTTGTAACAGTTTTCTTAGAGTTTTCTACTTTTCTCTGTAAATTTATGTAAATTTGAAACCACTTTCCTCAAATTTGTAATTTCCTCTTGTATAATTAGTACTTTTCTTGTACATTGAAAACTTTATTAAAAATTTGTGATTATTTTATAGCTAATTTTTGTCTATTTTTTTTTAAATTACTGCTTTTTAAATATAAATTTGAAATGGATTGTGGTAAAATTTTAACTTTTTTTCCTCATACAATTTAAACTTTTGACCATAATGCAGTTATTTCTGTTGCAATTTTTCTTCACATTTGCAGGTTTTTTTAGAACTCTCCTTACCACCCAGACAACAGGAAAATCCTCCCATATTTTGAAATCCAAATGCTGGCAGGTTTAGTTTGTCTGAAGGCTGGAGGATGTTGATGGATTAAAGTCATTGACTTTGTGGATTTCAATTCAATTCAACTTTATTTATATAGCGCCATTTCACAACAACAGTCATCTCATAGCACTATCAACTGTAGGGGGAACCCCCACAGTTGCAGCAAGACCCCAGCAATCAGGTGAGCCCCTGTGAGCAAGCACTTGGCGACGGTGGAGAGGAAAAACTCCCTTTTAACAGGAAGAAACCTCCAGCAGAACCAGGCTCAGGGAGGGGCAGTCATCTGCTGCGACTGGCTGGGGGGTGAGGGGATAGAGAAGATGAAAAGAACAGACATGTAGACAGCAAACGGCACGATGGGGACTCAATCTATGGGAGAGAACAAACAGATGTTAATGACCAGCAAAAAAAAAATATTTCATTGAGAGTGAGGAAAGGAGTGAGGCCCAGTGCATTATTGGAGGTCCTCCGGCTGACTAAACCTATTAGCAGCATAACTAAGGGAGGGTTCAGAAACACATGATCCCTCCCTAATTGTAGGCTATATCAAAAAGGTAGGTTTTAGCCCTATTCTTAAAAACAGAGATCGAGTCTGACTCCCGAATCCAGATTGGCAGCTGGTTCCACAGGAGAGGAGCTTGATAACTGAAGGCTCTGCCTCCCATTGTACTTTTGGAGATTCTAGGTATTGCAAGTAATCCTACATTTTGGGAGCGTAGTGCTCTGTTAGGATAATACGGTAGTATCAGATCTTTTAAATAAAAAGGAGCCTGATTGTTTAGAGCTTTGTAAGTAAGAAGAAGGATTTTAAACTTAATTCTAAACTCTATGGGAAGCCAATGAAGGGAGGCCAGAACCGGAGAGATATGATCTCTCTTTCTAGTACCTGTTAAAACTCTTGCTGCAGCATTTTGGATCAGCTGAAGACTTTTTAAAGATGTTTTAGGACAACCTGATAATAAAGAATTACAATAATCTAATCTCGAGCTAACAAAAGCGTGGATCAGTTTCTCAGCATCACTCTGAGACAAGATACTCCTAATCTTGGTAATATTACGCAAATGATAGAAGGCAAATTTAATATGTGAATTGAAGGACAGATCTTGATCAAAAATAATTCCAAGGTTCCTCACAGAGCTATTAAGAGAAAGAGTAACCGCATCCAAACTGAAAGTTTGATTTGGAAAGGTATTTCTAAGGTTTTTTGGACCAACAAGAATGACTTCAGTCTTATCTGAATTTAATAGCAGGAAATTACAAGTCATCCAAGCTTTGATTTCCTCAAGACAGGCTTCTAACTTGGCTAATTGATTACTATCATCTGGCTTCATTGACAGGTATAATTGTGTGTCATCTGCGTAACAATGAAAATGTATACAGTGCTTTCTAATAATGTTGCCTAACGGAAGCATATATAAACTAAAAAGAGTAGGGCCTAGCACAGATCCCTGTGGAACTCCATGACTAAGCTTTGAGTTGAAAGAAAACTCATTATTTACATGAACAAACTGGAACCTATCAGATAAATAAGATCTAAACCACTGCAACGAAGTTCCATTAAGTCCAACATAGTGTTCTAATCTATCAAGTAGAATATTATGATCGATAGTATCAAAAGCTGCACTAAGGTCTAAAAGGACAAGTACCGAAACCAGTCCATTATCAGATGCGATGAGGTCGTTAGTGACCTTCGCTAAGGCTGTTTCAGTACTATGATGGATTCTAAACCCAGATTGAAACTCTTCAAGTAAACCATTTCCCTGCATTTCAGTAATTTTAAATTGCCAGGTACATAATAATGAACATAAATTAGTTGATATTGTAGTGGCTGGTGAAGTAAATCCTCAGCAATTCAGTCACTGTTGTTATAAAGCCCTTTTTTTGGGGAGGTGGGGGAGTGACAGCAATACACTTCTGTACCCTTGCTTTTCCCTCAGTTACCCTGCATATGAAGCCCAACCACACCTGTTTGCTAAGCGACTCATTATTGTACCAGTGGGTTAAAACCACGATAAATGCCTCCACTGCTTATATACCTCTTCTGCTTTTTTTCCTTGTTTCAAGCACTTAAATAAGCTCATGCTTTGCTCTGACGCAGAATCAGGTTTGTCTCTTGAACACCGATGCTAGGCAGATAGGTCTGCCTGCCGACTGGAACGATCATGCAGGTGGTGCGCTCCAGAACTCAGACATATAGGTGACTGTCACGTGCGTTGTTCACATGCGCACTTGCAGAACATCATTCTTTCATTTATTTTCTGAGCGTGGTGGCTGAGTTTTTGGCCTAGCTGGCCGCCATACATGTGTTATCAGTGGAAATCCTGCAGTGATCTGAATGCAGTGGTATTGTGGCACCAATAATGCACCGTAGATTGCAATTGAAGTTGACATTGCAAAAACAGTAGATTGGTAGCTAAATGTTAATTGTACTATGAACTGCTGCAAATCCATATGATGTAAATGTTGGCAGTTCTATCCCTTTTAATGCTGGTTATAACATTTTGCACTTTTATAGTAGGGCTGTGCGATATGACCAAAATTTCATATCACAATATAAGTAATCTTATTTGATAATGATATATATGTCACGATATATATTTTCTGTAAATTCTATATAATAACCACATAAAAAGGACTCTCTCTTTTTTTACATTTTAAGTTACATACAGAAAAAATAAATTATACAAATTCATCTGTCATAATAAAGCCTATTCTATTCTAATTTTGCAGTGTTGCTATAAAATTGTTTATGTGCATTTGAGATGACTTCAACTTTATTCATTATCACTACTTGACTAATTAAAAAATACTAGAAATCAAGTAAGTTACATTAAGAGCCAGTTTGTTCCTCCAACACGTTTTATTTATTATTTATTTAATGTGTATATGGCTTCTGTTACGCACTTTTCCAACTTTAGTAATATTTTTTCAAACAAAATTAAAAAACTTGGCAGTAATTTAAACCAAAGAAACAATGGTCTGATACACTATAATAGCTGTGTTCGAAATGTTCACTCGTTCCCCATGTAGTGTATTGTATAGTGAGTCAGCCATTTTGTAGTGCTGTTTGAAATCTTAACTGAAAATTTCATTCACTATATAGTACACTCAAAATATCCCACAATGCATTTTGAAAAGTACTGTACAACGGATGGTTACTGCATTAGCCAATATATCCCATAATTCAATGTGCAACCAACGGAGCAGTGAGAGGAGAGCTTCACATCACAACAAGGTATTTAGTATATTTATTAAGTCAGCAAGAACGATTTGATTTAATGCATATTTACTACAAATTACACGTGGATATTCATTTTTACCACCGTTAGTCTGTTACGTTTTAACTGTCTCACCATGATAACGTCATTAACCACGCTGCGAAAACAAGTCCAATAGTGTCTGATAGCTATTAATTTTATTGTTATGAGTTTACTATATAGTCCACGATATCTAAATTCACACACGTGGACAAAATTGTTGGTACCCCTCTGTTAATGAAAGAAAAACCCACAATAGTCACAGAAATAACTTGAATCTGACAAAAGTGGTAATAAATAAAAATTCTATGAAAATTAACCAATGAAAATTAGACAGTGCTTTTGAATTGTGGTTCAACAGAATTATTTTAAAAAACAAACTCATCAAACAGGCCTGGACAAAAATGATGGTGTGGGACACGTGTATCACTTTAAGCTTCACATCTCAGAGAGAACAAAGAACTGGGTCTCCTTGGAGATAACAGGAGGATGTGAAAATTTAGTCTTTGGTATGCAAGAGACAGCCTTGGGGGATTTCCTGGTCTGCCAGAGACTATGAGCAGGATGTTATAAGATTTAAGAGAAGATGCATTGTTACTGGTGATTAAATGCAATGTGACTGTGAGCTTTGAAGGTCCTGGATATATAAAGGACGAATGTCTGTTTTTTTTCCTCTTTTCTGCTTTGCTGATGTTGGAAGATGTGAATAAACCTGACTCGTGAGATAAACTCTGCCTCGTCATTTTCACATTTCCACAATGGTACCATTTACTTAATATTTTGTTGCACAACCTTTTGAGGCAATCACTGCAACCAAGCGATTTCTGTAACTGTCAATGAGATTTCTGCACCTCTTAGCAGGTATTTTGGCCCACTCCTCATGAGCAAACTGCTCCAGTTGTCTCACGTTTGAAGGGTGCCTTCTCCAGACGGCATGTTTCAGCTCCTTCCACAGATGTTCAATAGGATTTAGATGAGGGCTCATAGAAGGCCACTTTAGAATAGTCCAGTGTTTCACTCTTAGCCATTCTTGGGTGTTTTTAGCTGTGTGTTTTGGGTCATTATCCTGTTGCAAGACCCATGACCTGTGACTGAGACCAAGCTGTCTGACACTGGGCAGCACATTTCTCTCTAGAATACCTTGATAGTCTTGAGATTTCATTTTACCCTGCACAGATTCAAGACACCCTGTGCCAGATGCAGCAAAGCAGCCCCAGAACATAACAGAACCTCCTCCATGTTTCACAGTAGGGACAGTGTTCTTTTCTTGGTATGCTTCATTTTTGCGTGTGTGAACATAGAGCTGATGTGCCTTGCCAAAAAGTTGCAGTTTTGTCTCGTCTGTCCATAGGACATTCTCCCAGAAGCTTTGTGGCTTGTCAACATGCAGTTTGGCAAATTCCAGTCTGGCATTTTTATGATTTGTTTTCAACAGTGGTGTCCTCCTTGGTCGTCTCCCATGAAGTCCACTTTGGCTCAAACAACGACGGATGGTGCGATCTGACACTGATGTACCTTAACCTTGGAGTTCACCATGAATGTGTTTAGAGGTTGTTCTGGGCACTTTTGTTACCATTCGTATTATTAAATTAAATTAAATTTAAATTAAATCACCCTTATTATCATTCAACCAACCATGTACAGTAGAACAAAATTGTGTTTTTCCTATCTACAGTGTTAACCACACACACCCCATATGTAGAATCAGAGGGCCGCTGCCATGCAAGGCACCGCCACAGATTTCCCTCCTCCATTCCATTATTGCTGAGCACCAAGCTGGACAGCAGGAAGTTCTGCTTTTATATGGTCTTCAGCATGACTTGGCCGGGATTTGAACTCCTGCCTCCCGGGTGTGGGGCAGATGCTCTACCAACTGAGCCACAACTCAGGTAATTAATCAGTTAATTAACCAGTAAATTAAGATAAGATAAGATAAGATAAGCCTTTATTAGTCCCACAATGGGGAAATTCCAGGATTGCAACAGCACAGGGATAGCAACACTCAGAGCAACAATCAGAAGGCAAGAAAAAAAAAACAAAAAAAAAAAACAAGCAAGCAAGAGCAGCTAATATACATATGTACATATTACTATAAAATATATATATATACACACACACACACACACAGACACACAGTGCAGAGCATTGTAGCTGGATGGAATAAATATATGAATATATGAACACACAGTGCAGAGCATTGTAGCTAGATGGAATAAATATGTAAATATATAAACACCCACAGTACGGAGCATTGCAGCTAGGTGGAATAAATATGCAAGTATATAAACACACACAGTGCGGAGCAATGTAGCTAGATGGAATAAATATATAGATATATAAATATAAACACACCCAGTGCTGAGCATTGTAGCTAGATGGAATAAATATATAGATATATAAATATAAACACACCCAGTGCAGAGCATTGTAGCTAGATGGAATAAATATGTAAATATATAAACACACACAGTGCAGAGCATTGTTGCTAGGTGGGATGAAACAGCATAACCGTCTATTTAGTTATCCTACATGGTATGATTATGTGCCCATACATATTCTCACCCTCCATAGCGACCGGTATGTTCCTAGTTGTATGCCGGAGAGGACCATTGTGTAAGTCTATTGCATCTTTTGCATTCAAAAAAAAACTATTAGTTTGTTACGTCTTTTTGCTATCTCTGCGAGCAGCCCTGCTTAGGTTGTACAGTCTGACAGCCGTTGGTAGGAAGGACCTACGAAACCTCTCGGTTGTGCACCTGGGATGATGTAGTCTGCTGCTAAATGAGCTCCTCAGTGCATCCAGTATGTCCTGCATAGGGTGGAACTCGGACTCCAGCAGAGATGACAGTTTAGCCACCGTCCTTCTCTCTCCTATCTCCTCCATCGGATCAAGGCGTTGCCCCAGGACAGAGCTAGCTTTCTTAATCAGTTTGTTCAGTCTCTTCCTATCGGCTGCAGTGATGCCACTGCCCCAGCAGACCACTCCAAAAGTGATGGCTGATGCCACCACCGTGTCATAGAATGACTTCAGCAGCGCCCCTTGTACACCAAAAGACCTGAGTCTCCTCAGCAGGGACAGCGTCTTATCCGTCTCCTCCTGCGGCCATGTCCAGGGAGGTTGGCTACAGTCCCGTGGATCTTAAATTTCTGAATAATATGTGCAACTGCAGTCACAGGAACATCAAGCTGCTTGGAGATGGTCTTATAGCCTTTACCTTTAACATGCTTGTCTATAATTTTCTTTCTAATCTCCTGAGACAACTTTCTCCTTTGCTTCCTCTGGTCCATGTTTAGTGTGGTACACACCATGTCAGCAAACAGCACAGTGACTACTTGTCACCCTTTAAATAGGCTGACTGACTGATTACAAGTTTGTAGACACCTGTGATGTTAATTAGAGGACACATCTTGGTTGAACATGTCCCTATGGTCACATTATTTTCAATCTTTTCTAGGGGTACCATCATTTTTGTCCAGGCCTGTTTCATGATTTTGTTTTTTTAAAATCATTCTGTTGAACCACAATTCAAAAGCATTGTCTGATTTTCATTGGTTAATTTTCATAGAATTTTTATTTATTACCACTTTTGTCAGAGCTCTGACAAAAGCTCTGACAGCTCTGCACAGTTGGTGCAGAGCTGTCAACTGATCACCACCTGGTGGTGAGTTGGATCCGATGGCAGGGGAGGAAGCCATTCAGACCTGGTAGACCCAAACGTATAGTGAGGGTGTGCTGGGAGCGTCTGGCTGAGGCCCCTGTCCGGGAGGTCTTCAACTCCCACCTCCGGAAGAACTTCAACCACATTCCGAGGGAGTCTGGAGACATGGAGTCTGAATGGGCCATGTTCTCCACCTCTGTTGTTGAAGCGGTAGCCCAGAGCTGCGGCCGCAAGGTGGTCGGTGCATCTCGTGGTGGCAACCCCCGAACCAAGTGGTGGACACCAGTGGTGAGGGGGGCCATTAAGCTGAAGAAGGAGTCCTATCAAGCTTGGTTGGCTTGTGGGACTCCCGAAGCAGCTGAGGTGTACCGGCAGGCCAAGCGGAGTGCAGCTCGGGTGGTTGCTGAAGCAAAAACCCGGGTATGGGAGGAGTTCGGTGAGGCCATGGAACAAGACTTTCGGTCGGCTTCAAAGAGATTCTGGCAAACTGTTCGGCGGCTCAGGAGGGGAAAGCAGCTCCCCGTCCACACTGTGTATGGTGCGGATGGGACACTGTTGACTTCAACTGGGGATATCGTCGGGCGGTGGAAGGAATACTTCGAGGATCTCCTCAATCCCACTGATACGCCTTCCACAGAGGAAGCAGGGTTTGGGGACGAGGGGGATGACTCGCCTATCACAGGGGCTGAGGTCGCCAAGGTGGTTAAAAATCTCCTTGGTGGCCGGGCCCCGGGGGTGGACGAGATTCGCCCCGAGTACCTCAAGGCCCTGGATGTTGTTGGGTTGTCATGGTTGACACGCCTCTGCAACATTGCGTGGAGGTCGGGGGCAGTGCCTTTGGCATGGCAAACCGGGGTGGTGGTTCCTCTCTTCAAAAAAGGGGACCGGAGGGTGTGCTCCAACTTTAGAGGGATCACACTCCTCAGCCTCCCTGGGAAGGTCTATGCCAAGGTACTGGAGAGGAGAGTCCGGCCGTTGGTCGAACCTCGGATTCAGGAGGAGCAATGTGGTTTTCGTCCTGGCCGTGGCACATCGGACCAGCTCTTTACCCTCTCGAGAATTCTTGAGGGTTCGTGGGAGTTTGCCCAACCAGTTTACATGTGTTTTGTGGACTTGGAGAAGGCATTTGACCGCGTCCCTCGTGGATTTTTGTGGGGGGTGCTTCGGGAGTATGGGGTATCGGGCTTGTTGTTACGAGCTATTCGGTCTCTGTACGACCGTTGTGAGAGTTTAGTTCGCATTGCCAACACTCGGTCGGAGTCATTCCCAGTGAGAGTTGGACTCCGCCAGGGCTGCCCTTTGTCACCGGTCCTGTTCATAATTTTTATGGACAGGATTTCTAGGCGCAGCCAGGGAACGGAGGGTGTCATGCTTGGTGACCACAGGATCTCATCTCTGTTGTTTGCAGATGATGTTGTCCTGTTGGCTTCATCCAGCAATGACCTACAGCTCTTGCTGGGACGGTTTGCCGCTGAGTGTGAAGCGGCTGGGATGAGAATCAGCACCTCCAAGTCCGAGTCCATGGTCCTCAGCCGGAAAAAGGTGGATTGTCCTCTCCGGGTTGGGGACAGGCTCCTGCCCCAAGTGGAGGAGTTTAAGTATCTTGGGGTCTTGTTCACGAGTGAGGGGAAAATGGAGCGAGAGATCGACAGACGGATTGGAGCAGCATCTGCAGTGATGCGGACGTTGTACCGGTCTGTTGTGGTGAAGAGGGAGCTTAGTTCTAAGGCAAAGCTGTCGATTTACCAGTCAATCTACGTTCCTACTCTCACCTATGGTCACGAGCTTTGGGTAATGACCGAAAGAACGAGATCGCGGATACAAGCGGCTGAAATGAGCTTTCTCCGTAGGATTGCTGGACTCACCCTCAGAGTTAGGGTGAGGAGCTCAGTCATCCGGGAGAGGCTCAGAGTAGAACCGCTGCTCCTCTACATTGAAAGGAGTCAGTTGAGGTGGTATGGGCATCTGATTAGGATGCCTCCTGGACGCCTCCCACTTGAGGTGTTTCAGGCACGTCCCACTGGGAGGAGACCCCGGGGCAGACCCAGGACTCGGTGGAGAGACTATGTCTCCCAGCTAGTCTGGGAACGCCTTGGTATCCCCTCTGAAGAGCTGGAGCAGGTGGCTGGGGAGAGGGAAGTCTGGGCTTCTCTGCTTGAACTGCTGCCTCCGCGACCCGGACCTCCGGAAAAGCGGTAGAAGATGGATGGATGGATGGATGGACCACTTTTGTCAGATTCAAGTTATTTTCTGTGACCATTGTGGGTTTTTCTTTCATTAACAGAGGGGTACCAACAATTTTGTCCACGGCTGTATAGTGAGTAGGGAGTGAGTGAGTGAACATTCCAAACACAGCCAATGTTTCCTATTAACGACAAGTTAGCATCGTCATTTAGCATTTGCTGTTTTATAATTAGAGAGAGATGGTGTTAATGTTACTTACCTCCAATTAAAATGAGATTAGAGGACTATCCTCTCTGGTCCAGCACGGTGGGAAAAGTCCCATATCCCTTGTAAACAGAAGTAGCAGCTACTGTATTTGACCAAAACATTAGCTTGGTGTTAACTACTGTTCTAAGCACTGGATCCCACACACCTGGCACACTTTAGGGAAGAGGCGGGCAGTGACAAGTAAAAATGGGGTATGCGTCTTTTAAATCCCAATATTGTGGGCGACCCCCACAGCCTACGGACAAGCAGAGCGCTCATCTGGAGCAATTAGCAGAACAGTGAGATGTATGGACTGATATCAATATGTAGATGTGCCTTGCAACCTCTTTTGTCCTACAGCTCCAGAGCAGAGAGGAATTCTGGCACCAGTAATCCTGCTATTGATATGTGTGACTCTCATGTAAATGTCCCATGCATTCCTGCTGTACTGTGATGCTAATGTGCCATGCATGCATTGTCTAGCTGGGTATATAAATGAACTGAATATCGCTTGCTCACGCTCTTACTGCTTTTTGATCACTCGCATTGCCTGTTTGCTGACTAGAGACAGAGGGCTCGCTCCAGCGCGCTCCCACAGCACTGAGGTGAACTGTCGTGATGGAGGATGAATAAAACACCCTTTTAAACTTCAGTTCGCCGTGTTCTGCCTGCACTTATTCCGTGCCTCCACACCGGGTTCCCTTATTATATCCGCCACACTGGTGACCCCGAATACAAGAACACGCTGACGACGAACGAACGCAGCCCCCGGCGATGACTCCGACGACAAGCGAACGCAGCTGCCTGACGCAAATGGACTGCCCTCCCTTCTTCCACACGGGAGACCTCGACGCAGAACCGACACCAGGCAAACTCCCTCGGAGATCATCCACGACCGGGAAGGCTGCAGAGAGCGTCATGGTGCGACCCTTGCCTGAGATCGGGACATCCACGCTGGGACCGGCCGAGGGACAAAGAGCGTCTACTCCCTCTCACCGCTCCCCCGCATCCTCACGAGCGCGCACGCACCTCGTCCTCTCTCCACGACGGCGACCTCCAGGGCCGGACGGAGAACGCAGTGTGTGGACCAGAACGCACCATGACCTGGCACGAGCGAACAACAGCAACAGCCAAGACAGGGAGGACCATCGGCGCCGACGACGTTGATCTCCATCAAGCTCCCTGACCCTGATTCGCCTCGCGACAGCGGACCTGCCATGCACAGAAGCCCCGCATGAGAACAGCGCAGCTGGAAGGTACGTGGCCGCAGCGCACGCCGCGCACCAGGGACAAGCTGCCTCTACAGACTTATACATTGTCCCCCGCTGCTGCGCACACGGCTCTTCAGGGCTGCTCACACACCTGAAGCAGACACGCAGCACACAGGATTTTGTATGGGTCTCAGCCATGGCGCACAATGGGAATCCAGCCGTCAGCTGTCCCCGAGGGCTTTAGGGCTGCGCGCGCACCTAAAGCCAAAACGCCAAGTCCCTCACACAGCTTCAGCTCCTGTTTTTTCTTCATGGCTGCTACGCATCCTCGCAGTACTGAACCGCGAGGGGAGTCGGAGACAAATTTTTCTTCTCACAGCCGCTGTGGATCTCCGCCACGTTCAACGGGACAGCCCCTCAACATCGTGGATCCACATGCAATTTTTGCGCGGCCCAGACAACTTCGCCGTCCCGGGCCGGGACTTGCTACCCCCACCCCCCCTCACTCCACGTCCGCCTGCACAGAGCTTTTCCCGCAGCTCGCTACCAAAGCCAGACGATCGAGGCCTCAGCCCCCTGCTGAGCCCTCTGAGGGGGGAGTGGTGTGGGCGACCCCCACAGCCTACGGACAAGCAGAGCGCTCAGCTGGAGCAATTAGCAGAACAGTGAGATGTATGGACTGATATCAATATGTAGATGTGCCTTGCACCCTCTTTTGTCCTACAGCTCCAGAGCAGAGAGGAATTCCGGCACCAGTAATCCTGCTATTGATATGTGCGACTCTCATGTAAATGTCCCATGCATTCCAGCTGTGCTGTGATGCTAATGTGCCATGCATGCATTGTCTAGCTGGGTATATAAGTGAACTGAATATCGCTTGCTCACGCTCTTACTCTCTCTTGCCCATCCAGGGACAAGAGTTGCAAATTAGCTAATAGCTATACACTCTATGTGCAACACATCAGATTGATTGTCTTTGATTAATTGTCTATGTTTATTGCACTGTCCCTGTCAAATAAACTAATCTACTACTACTATTACTGCTTTTTGATCACTCGCATTGCCTGTTTGCTGACTAGAGACAGAGGGCTCGCTCTAGCGCGCTCCCTCAGCGCTGGGGTGAACTCTCGTGATGGAGGATGAATAAAACACCCTTTTAAACTTCAGTTCGCCGTGTTCTGCCTGCACGTATTCCGTGCCTCCACACTTGGGTGCCCTTATTTTATCCGCCACAATATAAACGATAGTTTTATATGAAACAGTAGACAGTTTTATCGTGTCACCCAATATACACTACTCACAAAAAGTTAGGGATATTTGGCTTTTGGGTGAAATTTATGGAAAATGTAAAAACTTCACACTACAGTGATACAATATCGTGAAAGCAGAGCATTTAACTAGAAGCATCCAATGGTGATTTACTCATCTAAAACAATTTATTGAAACAAAAGCCAACAGCAGTGGTGGGTATACCGCAACAAAAAATGTCAGTGTCTCAGTAGCTTGTCATGTGCCCTTGAGCATCAATTACAGCTTGACAACGACGTCTCATGCTATTCACAAGTTGACTTATTGTCTCCAGAGGCATGGCATTCCACTCTTCTTGAAGGGCGGCCCTAAGGTCATTGAGGTTGTGGGATGCTGGGTTACGAGCCGCTACATGGCGATTCAGCTGATCCCATAGGTTTTCTATGGCATTCAGGTCTGGAAAAAGTGCAGGCCACTCCATTTGAGGTACCCCAGCCTCCAGCAGCCATTCCCAAATGGTGCGACCTCGATGGGCTGGAGCATTGTTAGGCCTGTGTTGTTCATACAGGGGCACAATGACTGGATTAATGATGTTATTCAGGTAGTATCAGCTTGTCACTGTACCATTCACAAGGTGTAGGGCAGTTCTGTATTGACTAGACACACCTGTCCAGACTGTAACGTGGTGACAACAGTGCCTGATGCATAGCACTCTCCCTGACGTCTTCAACATTGTTGGTGGCCATCATTTCTGCTCAACATGAATCGATTTTCATCAGAGAACAGCACTGAAGCCCATTGGTCCCTTGTGTAGTGTAAATGCTCCCTGGCCCATGTAAACAATGACGTCTGTGCCTGGTGGTGTGGTCAGGTACCCTTGCAGGTTGTCTAGCACACAGACCACGTTGATGTAAATGTTTCGAATGGTCTGACGTGACACTTGGGTGCCTCTCACCTCTCTTAAATGTGCCTGGAATTGAGTAGCATTCACCATCCGGTTCCGCAGGGCACTATTTACAATGAAGCGGTCATCAGCGTGGGATGTGGCCAAAGGACATCCACTTCTATGCCTTTCTGTGACTCTTACAGTCTCTCTGTATCTCTGTTGCAACATGCTGATGACACGCTGTGACACTCTAAGCTCAGTGGCCACTTTCCTCTGAGAATATCCTGTTTGAAGCCTCGCAATGGCGAGGTATTGTTGATCAGTTGTTAGGTGCCGTCTTGGTCTCATGATGTCAAAATGTGAACAGCATGATGAAGAGGACTGTCTAAATACCAATTCTAATTGAACCAGAACATTTATTGGTCGATTCATGGATTAAGCATCTGTTGTGAATTTTGCAGTTCAGCACCTGGTTAGAGAATATCAAGTTATGCAAAAAGTACCGAAACATTCAACAGTTGGACTTGTTCATTCAAAAGGTTAGAGAAAATCAAATTAAGTTCACTTGTAAAGGTTATAGTGCATTTTAGGTGCATCCTGAAATTTCACCCGAAAGACGAATATCCCTAATTTTTTGTGAGTAATGTATATCGTCATATTGCACAACCCTACGTTATAGTACTAAAATTACTCATGCTTCTAAGAGCACAAAGTTGGCAGATTTACTGGTATAGCTTGATGGATACAATAGTTTTTGACTTTTTTCCCCCCCTAAATCCCCAAGGTCTAATATACAGTTCTGTGAGCATTAAATTAGTTTCCATTAGCATTTCTTTCTTAAAATCCTGAAAAGAAAATTTAAGTCAACACAAAGCTAGAGTAATCGTGACTTTTCTGGTATAAATGGAAGTTATAAGATTTGTCTTGAATTTTATCCTATGAGTCTGTTTCAGTCTCATCATCATAAGGAAATCAGTGATGCCTGAAGTTCTCAGACATCATTTCAGGCTTTGTAACAGTGATCAGAGACATTTGGTTTTGGGAGTTTGTCATCTAGCAAAAATGAAGGCATCTGTATGTGGAGAGGCAAGTTGTTGTGCTGGAGAGTTCCATAAGTTGCTTCATCCCACAACCAAGTTCTACATCATAGATCAACTAGTGCATACCTGTGCATACCTGTAGAAACCAAGTATAAGCAAGTATTTCTGCATGCCCGTAGAAAGCAAGTGTATGCAAGCATTTCTGCATTCCTGCCTTTGATTGTACCATGGCAACAGTAACCATGGTGATGCCTGCCTTTGATCTTTGACATGGTTAATATGGCAACAGTAACCCTGGTGAAACCTGCCTTTGATCTTTGACGTCACCACTCGTTCAGTGATGCCTGCCTTTGATCTTTGATGATGTCGTAGTGAGCCCTATGATCTTTGATGATGTCATAGTGAGCCCTATGATCGTAAAGTGATGCCTGCCTTTGATCTTTGATGATGTCATAGCGAGTCCTATGATCGTGAGTGATGCCTGCTTTTGATCTTTGACATGGTTACCATGGCAACACAAAGTCCCGTGATCATGACACACAGACAGATCCTATGATCGTGACACACAGACAGGAAACTCAAACCCTTTATTTAGAGTTGAACATGTTTAAATAGTGACAGATCCAATCTTACAAGCCCACGATGCAAAGATTGAGACAAAGGATGATATACATGTGCATCTCAATAAATTAGAATGTCATCAAAAAGTTAATTCAATTCAGAAAATGAAACTCTTGTATTATATAGATTCATTACACACAGAGTGATGTATTTCAAGTGTTTATTTTTTTTAATTTTGATAGTTATGGCTAACAGCTCATGAAAACCCCAAATTCAGTTTCTCAAAAAATTAGAATATTTCATAAAATTAATTTTAAAAAATGTTTTTTTAATAGAAATGTTGTCCAACTGAAATGTATGTCCATGTACACAATACTTGGTCGGGGCTCCTTTTGCATGAATTACTGCATCAAAGCAGCGCAGCATGGAGGTGAACAGCCTGTGGTACTGCTGAGGTGTTATGGAGGCCCAGGTTGCTTTGATAGTGCCCTTCAGCTTGTCTGCATTGCTGGGTTTGGTGTCTCTCATCTTCCTCTTGACAATACTCCATAAATTCTCTATGGAGTTGAAGTCAGGCTAGTTTTCTGGTCAGTCAAGCACAGTGATACCATGGTCATTTAAACAGGTTTTGGTACTTTTGGCAGTGTGGACAGGCACCAAGTCCTCCTGGAAAATGAAACCAGCATCTCCATAAAGCTTGTCAGCAAAGGGAAGCATAAAGTGCTCTAAAATTTTCTGGTAGATGGCTGCACTGACTTTGGACTTGATAAAACACAGTGGACCAACACCAGCAGATAACATGGCTCCTCAAATCATCACTGACTGTAGAAACTTCACACTGGACCTCAAGTAACTTAGATTCTGTGCCTCTCCACTCTTCCTCCAGACTCTGGGACCTTGATTTCCAAACGAAATGCAAAATTTACTTTGATCTGAAGAGAGGTCATCTGCTGGTGTTGGTCCACTGTGTTTTATCAAGTCCAAAGTCAGCACAGCCGTCTACCAGCAAATTTTAGAGTACTTCATGCTTCCCTCTGCTGACAAGCTTTATGGAGATGTTGATTTCATTTTCCAGCAGGACTTGGCACCTGCCTACACTGCCAAAAATGCCAAAACCTGGTTTAACAACCATGGTATCACTGTGCTTTATTGGCCATAAAACTAGCCTGACTTCAACTATATAGAGAATTTATGGAGTATTGTCAAGAGGAAGATGAGACACCAGACCCAACAATGAAGATGAGCTGAAGGCCGCTATCAAAGCAACGTGGGCCTTTTTAACACCTTAGCAGTACCACAGGCTGATCACCTTCATGCCACGCCACACTGATACAGTAATTCATGCAAAAGGAGCCCCGACCTAGTATTGAGTGTGTACTTGGACATACTTTTCAGTAGGCCAACATTTCTATTAAAAATCCATTTTTTAAAATTAATTTTATGTAATATTGTAATTTTTTGAGAAACTGAATTTGGGTTTTCTTGAGCTCTAAGCCATAATCATTAAAATTAAAAGAAATAAACACGAAATATATCACTCTGTGTGTAATTAATGTATATAATATAGGAGTTTCATTTTCTGAATTGAATTACTGAATTGAATTAACTTTTCAATGACATTCTAATTTATTGAGATGCACCTGTAATAGAGTGACGTACGTGGCGATAATGCACCTGTAAGCTGGTTGCCAACCGCCAATCAAATCTAAAAGAAGAAGAATAAGAGAGAGATTTCTTGAATTATTCTAGTGCATACCCGTGCATGCCCGTAGAAACCAAGTATAAGCAAATGTTCCTACACGTCCGTAGAAAGTTACTGTTACCATGGCAACAGTAACCATGGTAATGCCTACCTTTGATCTTTGCCATGGTACCCATGCATGACCGTAGAAACCAAGTATAAGCAAGTATTTCTGCTGCATGCCTGCCTTTGATCTTTGACATGGTTACCATGGAAACAGTAACCATGGTGATGCCTGCCTTTGATTTTTGACATGCTTACCATGGCAACAGTAACCATCGTGAAACTTGCCTTTGATCTTTGACGTCACCACTCATTCAGTGATGCATACCTTTGATCTTTGATGTCATAGCGAGTCCTATGATATCTGCTTTTGATCTTTGATGTCATAGTGAGTCCTATGATATCTGCTTTTGATCTTTGATGTCATAGCGAGTCCTATGATGCCTGCCTTTGATCTTTTGATGTCATAGCGAATCCTATGATCTTTGATGATGTCATAGCGAGTGCTATACCCTTTGATGGTGTCATATGATATTTAAGCGAGTCCTATGATTGTGACACACAGACAGATTTCTTGAATTATATATAGAGTGATGATATAGGCCGTTTTGTCTATCAAAGTGACGAATATGCAGTTATGAAGAGGGGCTGAAAAGTTCATAGGCTGAAAAATTTATAGTGGTCAAATTTGACCAAATGTGGTTTATTTATTTTAATTTTGATGGTTATGGCTTACAGCCCATGAAAACCCCAAATTCATTTTCTCAAAAAATTAGAATATTACATAAAATTAATTTTAAAAAATAGTTATTTAATAGAAATGTTGGCCGACTGAAAAGTATGTCGATGTACACACTCAATACTTGGTCGGGGCAAATTTTGGATTAATTACTGTATCAATGTGGCGTGGCATGGAGGTGATCAGCCTGTGGCACTGCTGAGGTGTTATGAAGGTCCATGTTGCTTTGATAGTGACCTTCAGCT
This sequence comes from Pholidichthys leucotaenia, assembly GCA_020510985.1. Taxonomy (NCBI): domain Eukaryota; kingdom Metazoa; phylum Chordata; class Actinopteri; order Cichliformes; family Pholidichthyidae; genus Pholidichthys; species Pholidichthys leucotaenia. The sequence goes on along the minus strand of CM035839.1, from coordinate 362,601,131 downwards.
CGTCTGAATTGTTGGGTCTGGTGTCTCTCATCTTCCTCTTGACATCACTCCATCGATTCTCTATGGGGTTTAGGTCAGGAGAGTTTGCTGGCCAATTAAACAGTGATGCCATGGTCAATAAACCAGGTTTTGATACTTTTGGCAGTGTGGGGGGAGTGCCAAGTCCTGCTGGAAATGAAATCAGCTTCTCCATAAAGCTTGTCAACAGAGGGAAGCATGAAATGCTCTAAAATTTTCTGGTAGATGCCTGCGCTGACTTTGGTCTTGATGAAACAGTGGACCAACACCAGCAGATGACATGGTTCCTCAAATCATCACTGACTGTGGAAACTTCACACTAAACCTCAAGCAACTTAGATTCTGTGCCTCTCCACTCTTTCTCCAGATTCTGGGACTTTGATTTCCAAATGAAATACAAAATTTACTTTTATCTGAACAGAGGTCATCTGCTGGTGATTGTCCACTGTGTTTTATCAAGATCAAAGTCAGCACAGTCGTCTACCAGGAAATTTTAGGGCACTTCATGCTTCCCTCTGCTGACAAGCTTTATGGAGAAGCTGATTTCATTTTTCAGCAGGACTTGGCACCCCACACACACACACACACACACACACACACACACACACACTGCCAAAAGTATCAAAACCTGGTTTAATGACCATGGCATCACTGTGTTTGATTGGCCAGCAAACTCTTCTGACCTAAACCCCATAGAGAATCTATGGAGTATTGTCAAGAAGAAGTTGAGAGACACCAGACCCAACAATGCAGACGAGCTGAAGGTCACTATCAAAGCAACCTGGACCTTCATAACACCTCAGCGGTGCCACAGGCTGATCACCTCCGTGCCACACCACATTGATGCAGTAATTAATCCAAAAGGATCCCCGACCAAGTATTGAGTGTGTACATGGACATACTTTTCAGTCAGCCAACATTTCCATTAAAAACTATTTTTTTAAATTAATTTTATGTAATATTCTAATTTTTTGAGAAACTGAATTTGGGGTTTTCATGGTCTGTAAGCCATAATCATCAAAATTAAAATAAATAAACACTTGAAATATATCACTGTCTGTGTAATGAATCTATATAATATGTGGGTTTCACTTTCTGAAATGAGTGACAAAAATATTGAACTTTTTCATGATATTCTAATTTTTTGAGATGTACCTGTAATCCAATTATAGAAATGTTACATTGTTGATTGTAGTTATCTCCTTGGACACATTCAGTTTAATAGGAAAATAATATTGATGGATCATTTTAAATATTTTATTGGTGACTGCTGACCAAAATTTGAGGCTTTCAACTCTTATGGCAATAGTTAGTGCCACTGCCATTCCTTTCTCAGATTTTTCTGCATCTCATTTTATGCACTTCTATCAGTTTGATTAATGAGCCTCCAAAAATGTTACTGTCATCTTCAGGTGCTGCGTAGTGAGACCAAAGCAGTGCATGCGGCATGCTAAGGCCACTCCCCTTGGCTCAGGATGAGTGTCAGAGATGGTGCTGCCACCATAGCAGCGAATGCTGGTGGAGGGGGAGATCTAGCTAACCCCAACGATCAGGATGACCGCTCATACTTGCTCCAGATCTATCCACGGCTGGCTGGCCAGCCTTCTACCTGCTGCAGCCTTAAGTAAGTGTCTCAAAGTGTGCTCTGGAATAAAAATCTTGCATCAGCAATTTAACTTGTTTGTTAGTGAGGTTGTTAATTCTTCTGATAATTAGCATATCTAATATGTATGTATTGTAAGTGGAGTAACTACTCAAAACTCAGTTGATGAAACTTTGTAATTACCTGTTTATTAGAGTACAGAAGAATGCAACAGCAGCCTCAGTAATCACAGATGCTGCTGGCTATCTGGGGCTGAACCCTAGCCGCCTCTATGTGCTGGCAGAGGTGAAGGAAAGTGGTGGTGAAGAGTGGGTACTCGAGTCTACAGACTTGCCAGTCCAGAGGTTTCTGCTGTGGCCTCGGAAAGCTCAGGAGCAACATCCTCAGAGCCTTGGCTTTTACTTCTTACTACAGGTAGAGCTGTACATAGGCACACTCCACCTTATATTCAGGTTCACTGAGCATGGACTGCTGAAAGAATTCTTCCCCCGTCTAAATGTGTTCTCATTTTCTTGTGCTTCCTCTTCCTCTTTTGACATTTTAATTGAAAACAAAACAAACAAAAATAGTTACACTGCGTTCCAAATTATTATGCAAATACGATTTTAGTGTCATAAACATTCAAATTTTTGTTTTTCAATTAAACTCATGGATGGTATTGTGTCTCAGGGTGCTTTGGATCACTGATATCAATCTCAAACACCTGTCACAATTAGTTTGTCAGGTGAGCCCAATTAAAGGAAAACTACGTAAGAAGAATGTTCCACATTATTAAGCATGCCACATGTTTCAATCAATGGGAAAGAAAAAGGATCTCTGTGCTTCCAAAAAGCATCAAATAGGGCAATGCCTTGGACAAGGTTTGAAAACATTAGATATTTCACGAAAACTTAAGCGTGATCATCGTAGTGTGAAGAAATTTGGGGCTGATTCAGAGCACAGACGGGTTTGTGCAGATAAAGACATAATGAGGAAGGTTTCTGCCAGAAAAAAAATTCATGGGATTAATAGAGCAGTTGCTAAAATCCCATTACAAAGCAGCAAACAGGTATTTGAAGCTGCTGGGGCCTCTAGTCGTGCTAGTCCCACAAACCTCAAGGTGTAGGATCTTCCAGAGGCTTGCAGTTGTGCATAAACCTACTATTCGGCCACCCCTAACCAATGTTCACAAGCAGAAATCGTTGCAGTGGGCCCAGAAATACATGAAGACAAATTTTCAAATAGTCTTGTTTACTGATGAGTGCCATGCAACCCTGGATGATCCCAATGGATGGAGTAGTGGATGGCCACTATATCCCAACAAGGCTGTGACGTCAGCAAAGAGATGGCGGAGTCATATTTTGGGTCGGAATCATGGGGATAGAGCTGGTAGGCCCCTTTTGGGTCCCTGAAGGTGTGAAAATGACCTTGGCAAAGTATATAGAGTTTCTGACTGACCACTTTCTTCCATCCATCCATCCATCCATCCATCTTCTACCACTTTTCCGGAGGTCCGGGTCACAGAGGCATCAGTTCAAGCAGAGAAGCCCGGACTTCCCTCTCCCCAGCCACCTGCTCCAGCTCTTCAGAGACGATACCAAGGCGTTCCCAGACCAGCTGGGAGACATAGTCTCTCCACCGAGTCCTGGGTCTGCCCCGGGGTCTCCTCCCAGAGGGACGTGCCCGAAACACCTCAAGTGGGAGGTGTCCAGGAGGCATCCTAATCAGATGCCCATACCACCTCAACTGACTCCTTTCAATGTGGAGGAGCAGCGGTTCTACTCTGAGCCTCTCCCAGATGACTGAGCTCCTCACCCTATCTCTGAGGGTGAGTCCAGCAATCCTAAGGAGAAAGCTCATTTCAACCGCTTGTATCCGCAATCTTGTTCTTTGTTCTTTCGGTCATTACCCAAAGCTCGTGACCATAGGTGAGAGTAGGAACGTAGATTGACTGGTAAATCGACAGCTTTGCTTTAGAACTAAGCTCCCTCTTCACCACAACAGACTGGTACAATGTCCACATCACTGCAGATGCTGCTCCAATCCGTCTGTCAATCTCTCGCTTCATTTTCCCCTCACTCATGAATAAGACCCCAAGATACTTAAACTCCTCCACTTGGGGCAGGAGCCTGTCCCCAACCCAGAGAAGACAATCCACCTTTTTCCGGCTCAGGACCATGGACTCGGACTTGGAGGTGCTGATTCTCATCCCAGCCGCTTCACACTCAGCGGCAAACCGTCCCAGTAAGAGCTGTAGGTCATTGCTGGATGAAGCCAACAGGACAACATCATCTGCAAACAACAGAGATGAGATCCTGTGGTCACCAAGCATGACACCCTCCATTCCCTGGCTGCGCCTAGAAATCCTGTTCATAAAAATTATGAACAGGATCGGTAACAAAGGGCAGCCCTGGCGGAGTCCAACTCTCACTGGGAATGAGTCCGACCGAGTGTTGGCAATACGAACCAAACTCTCACAACGGCCATACAGAGACCGAATAGCTCGTAACAACAAGCCCGATACCCCATACTCCCGAAGCACCCCCCACAAAAAACTACGAGGGACGTAGTCAGATGCCTTCTCCAAGTCCACAAAACACATGTAAACTGGTTGGGCAAACTCCCATGAACCCTTGAGGATTCTCGAGAGGGTAAAGAGCTGGTCTGATGTGCCACGGCCAGGACGAAAACCACATTGCTCCTCCTGAATCCGAGGTTCGACCAATGGCCGGACTCTCCTCTCCAGTACCTTGGCATAGACCTTCCCAGGGAGGCTGAGGAGTGTGATCCCTCTAAAGTGGGAGCACACCCTCTGGTCCCCTTTTTTGAACAGAGAAACCACCACCCCGGTTTGCCATGCCAAAGGCACTGCCCCTTTCACTTTCTTCCATGGTGCAAAAAGAAGAACTGTGCCTTCCGTAGCAAAATTGTCTTCATGCATGACAATGCACCATCTCATCCTGCTGAGAATACCTCTGTGTCTTTGGCTGCTATGGGCATAAAAGGAGATAAACTCATGATGTGGCCCCCATCCTCCCTTGACCTCAGCCCTATTGAGAACCATTGGAGCATCCTCAAGCAAAACATCTATGAGGGTGGGAGGCAGTTCACATCAAAACAGCAGCTGTGGGAGGCTATTCTAACATCTTACAAAGAAATTCAAGCAGAAACCCTCCAAAAACTCACAAGTTCAATGGATGCAAGAATTGTGAATGTTATATCAAAGAAGGGGTCCTATGTTAACATGTAACTTGGCTTGCCTTAATTATACTGCTGCCAAAACCAGGTAAGCCCTCTAATAAATGTGAAAATATGAGACCAATAAGCCTATTAAACGCCGACCTTAAGATAATCTGTAAAATTTTAGCAAGACGAATACAAGAAATTTTACCAAATATTATTAATCGAGATCAGAATGGCTTTATAAAGGGTAGACAAGGCTTCCATAATGTAAGAAGACTATTTAATATTATTTATTTTAATAAAGAAGCACCGGATACAGCTCTCCTATCATTGGACGCCGAAAAGGCCTTTGATAGAGTTGAATGGCCCTTTCTTTTTGAAGTCCTACAAAGGTTTGGACTTGGAAATAATTTCATAAAATGGGTTCAAATAATATACAATAATGCTACAGCAGAAATCCTAACAAATAACAATGTTTCAAAACCAATAAAAATCAATAGAGGATGTCGACAAGGCTGTCCACTCTCACCTTTGCTGTTTACTGTGGCAATTGAACCTTTGGCGATAGCGATACGTTTACATTCACAGATATATGGAATTAAAGTTGGACCAGCAGAACATAAAATCTCCCTGTACGCCGATGATATAATTTTGTTTATGTCGAATCTAAAAAAATCAATTCCAACCTTGTTGAATTTAATAAAGAATTTTGGGGAAATATCAGGATATAAAATAAATAAAACTAAATCTTCAATATTAATGCTGAATGAGACCCAGAGAAATTACCCAGCCCCTGAGGTAAATCAATTCAATGTTGTAAATCAGTTTAAATATTTGGGAATCCAAATTATGCCTAAGCTAGAATCAGTCGCCAGTGTCAACTATGAAGCCTTAATGTCAGATATCAGTGAGTTGACTCGGAGATGGATGTCGCTGCCAATGTCGATGATCGGGAGAATCAATATACTTAGAAGTAATATTTTACCTAGGGTGCTTTGTTTGTTTCAGTGCATTCCCTTATCACCACCTTTGGATCTGTTCTCAGGAATGGAAGGAAAGTTGGTGGAGTTTGTGTGGAACAACAGGAGGGCTGGATTACGTCTGTCTTTATTGTGTTTGCCATTTGATCGTGGAGGTCTGAAATGTCCAAATTTTATGTTGTATTATTGGTCGGCACAACTGAGGTCTATGACATATTATTTTTCATCAAATGATCTCCCTCACTGGACTGAAATGGAATCATACAATTTACCTTTACCTCTTCCCATATTCATATACTCAGATTCGGCAAAAAAATTACAAAAACAAGTTAAAAATCCATTTGTAAAGCATATGATCAAAATATGGTGTGAAGCTAAAAACTATTTAAAAGAACCACAGTTATTGTCACAATTTAGTCCAATATGGGGTAATCAATATTTTAAACCAGGGAGAGCGGACGCTGTATTTAAAGTATGGAATTTAAAAGGGATACAAAAGATTCAGGATTTATATTTGCCATGTGCAGACAACATAATGTCTTTTGAAGAGCTGAGGATCAAATTTAATCTCAATAGAACACATTTTTTTTAAATATCTTCAACTTAGAAACTTTATTCGATCAAATCAAAATAAAGCTCTCACTCGACCTATTTATTCATCCTTGGAAAAAATGATGATGAAAGATAGTAAAAGAAAGGGTATTATTTCAGAGTTTTATAACTCATTGACACTATCTTCAAGTGAAAATTCACTGAAAAGATTAAACTACTGGAAAGAAGATCTGCAAATTGAAATTTCAGAGGAACAATGGGAATTGGCTTGTACAGAAGCTCAAACCAAATCAATAAATGCACGCCTTAAATTGATACATTTCAAATGGTTAATGCGGATGTATGTTACACCGGAGGAGTTAAATAGATATAACAAAAATATACCAGATACATGCACAAAATGCATGGAAAGTAAAGGAACCCTATTTCATTGTTTATGGGAATGTAGATTAATAAGAATGTTTTGGGAAGAGGTGAGGGTAACAATTGAAAAAATAATCTCAAAACAAATCATATTGAATCCTAAACTGGTTTTGTTGGGTCTGTACCCAGAAAAGCATAATTTCAATAAAAGTGAAAGAACATTCATAGACCTCAGTTTGCTTAATGCCAAAAAATGTATTGCACTATTATGGAAAAAGACTCATAGACCAGATGTGACTCAGTGGTTAAGACAGATGTTAACAAACCTTCCATTAGAAAGAATAACATATATACTGAAATCAAAGGAAATTGTGTTTGAGAATATATGGAGACCTTTTATTGATTATGTAAAAAATTTAAACATAACTCTTGAAGAAGAAGGTGAATGATGTGTGTGGACCTTGTAAATTCCAAACTGGTGAACATAATATGTATACTTATGTATTGGATTGTCTAGACTAAACAGAGGAGCATTGTTGAAGACTTGATTTTGTTGGTGGTTGTTGGTGTTTTTAGTGCATTTTTTTTTTTTTGTAGTACTTTAGTGTTAGTGTTTGATTGTTTGTATCATGTTTGTTAAAAAAAAAAAAAAGGTTCAATAAAGATATTGTGGAAAAAAACATGTAACTTGGCCTGTTAAGATTTTTTTGATTGAAATAGCTTTTGATCTCAGTAAATATGACCTCCTGCAAATTCAACAAATGACCATTTTCAGTTCTGTACAACCATTAAAATGTTTTGAAACGCTGTTGTGCATAATAATTTGGAACAGTGCATTTTCAGTTTTTTTTATTTTTGCAAAAAAATAGTTATCACTGGGAGGTTTGTTCAATAAAATTTGAATTATGCTTTAATGATTGATGACTTGAAAATTATGCTGACTGTCATTTGCGTCGACTATTTAGGAAAATCAGAAACAAATATTTGCATGATAATTTGGAATGCGTTGCAGTCCAAGGTTATAAGTTGCACACTAATGATAGAAAACTTAACAGAAAATGCAAGAATAAAACTAAGTACAGTTTCAATAAGGGGTCTTAGTAATTTTGACTGGTATTAAGGAATGCAAATCTGTTTGAATTTGTCATTTTCATCTGTTAAAACTAATGTTTTTTGTTTTGTTTTTTCATTTTCTAGGAGAGAAATCATGATGGTTCTATCCGTTATGTCCACCTCCCCCCTTTTTCCAAGGAACAGGAGAGAGACAGACTTGCTGCCAGGGGCTTTCTTCCCCCTCCCCAGGATGATTTTGCAGACCTCTGCAACCTCCCCGTCCTCATTGAGGACAGCATATTAAACAACCTACGCACGCGATTTTACAAGAAAAAGATTTACACCTATGCAGGCAGCATCCTCATCGCCATCAACCCCTTTAAATTCTTGCCCATTTACAATCCCAAGTATGTCAAGATGTACGAAAACCACCAGCTGGGCAAACTGGAGCCTCATATTTTTGCTATTGCAGATGTGGCTTATTACGCTATGCTCAGGAAGAGGGTTAATCAATGCATTGTCATCTCTGGGGAGAGTGGCTCAGGCAAAACACAGAGCACAAACTTCCTGATCCACTGCCTGACTGCACTCAGCCAGAAGGGCTATGCCAGTGGGGTGGAGAGGACCATTCTGGGAGCTGGACCAGTTCTCGAGGTAGGATTTTTTTTATTTGTTTGTTTTTTGTTCACCAGCTTATTCAGTTTATCTAGTTGGAGCAGCTACTGTGATGTTGCTTGGTTTGTGCTGTAATATTTAATGCCTTAAGTTTGTATTTTTTTAATTATCCCCTGCCGGTCGAAGACCAAAGGGGTCGAAGACCGAAGGAAGATTGTGTTATGGGGCGGTTCGTCCATTCATCCGTCTATCCCACTTTTGTGAAATCAACTTCTACAGTTTGGTTCCAATTGTTTTGAAACTTGGGACCAGGGTTTGATATACACTGATGATGTGCAGATTTAAATTTGGCTCCAATCAGATGATTTTTGTTGGAGTTTTAGCTCCTGACTTATGATCCCCTATTTCACCTTAGATAATAGACAGTAACTGTCTTGCAACATCAACTCCTCCTACAGTTTTGTTCCAAATGTTTGGAAACTTGGTACGAGGGTTTGGTAATATTGATGATGTTACTGCAATTTGAGTCTGATCTTAGTAGGAATTATAGACCTTGAGGTCAAGGTCACAGGTCAGTTTTTCCCTAAATCTCGTAAATGTGATAAATACTGATAGAAATGCTGTAGGCTTTTCAAATTGGTACCATTGTTTTCTTTAAAGGTGCATTCAGACCAAACGCAAATTTTTCACACAGCATGAATACATGTAAAGTTAATGTAATCATGCGGAAGACATGTGAATACGCGCGTTCACTTTCAAGGGATAGCGGTAGCTAGTAATGGCCTTGAGATTCTGCCATCATTGGAGTAAAAATATCAACATTGGAGAATAAACTAGTTTGCAAATGAGACTGCCACTCACCTGCAGACAGATGGACCGGGAGCTCTCCAGCTTAATCGGAATATCAGTTATTTACCCACGGACTCCTGCCACGGATGTGCTAACATGGCTACCGGACTAGCAGTGTAAACAACCATCATCCAGATGAAATTTTGGAGGCAGAGACATTTTTTTCAGGTGAGACCCCCGTCGGATAACGTGAACCTAAGCATGACGGTGTTTTGGGGATTTCCGCTGCAGAAGTTATAGTGGCAACTCCGCCTGTCTGCAACTCACTCAGTCAATTCACATGTATTAGCGTGTTTACATTGGGTTGAAATGTAATCATGCTGCACAAAAAATTTGCCCGTTCACATTTGGTCTGAACATGCCTTAAGACAAATCTTGGATGTCTGACACCCTTGCTATGTTTGAAATGGCCACTCGTTCACTACATAGTGCACTACATTTCAATTCACTCCTATTCAAATGTAGTGAACGAGTCGACATTTCGAATGCATCTCCTGACTTGACTATGGGTTTGGGTTCAGAGGTCAAAGTTAACTCTCTAACTGCCCAGATTAATTGGACAGGTCACGCGCCCCCAGTGGCACAGTGCAGCAACTGCACCAGTCAACTTATTGACATCCCCCAGCTATACTGAGAATTTGTACTAATCTGTATTGATCTGACAGTTTAGAAGGTGGCAGACACGTGTCGAAGGAATCATGACCGACATGGAATACAGCAAAGAAGAAGAAATCCTCATTATTATTATTATTCCTTTTTCCACTTTGAGCTCACAGCACCAATGTGGATGCCTTCACAATCGGTCATCGCGGCAGCAATGATGACTGAAACTGCATGAAACAGAGAAAATAGTCCCGTAATTCAAACTAAATTCAAAAACGTGGGATAATCATAAGAGTTTGAAGATGTGGAAGCGGGTGTAAATTACTAAGTAAACACGATACATTGACCACGATGGACAAAAAACTGAGCTAATAGTACCAAGATGGCGGCGCCCGCGATCATCATGCATTCTCACAGGAAAACTGCATTTTACAGGAAAAATAGCGACGTAATACAAACGAAATTCACGTGGGATAATCATAAGAGTTTGTAGATGTGTAAGCGTCTGTAAATTACTAAGTAAACGCGAAACATCGGCAACGATGGACGAAAACGGACCAGTCACGTGGGCGAGCGAGCCCCCCCACCCAGCAATCGGTAAGAGAAATGTATTTTTTTTTACATTTTATTGATTTTCTGGTTCATATACTTTGAAGATTAGATAAAAACATACCCATGTAGACAAATCGGCATCAAAAAAATGGACCATTTTTGTGTAAATGTGTCCAAAGTCCACTTTTGACTGAGTTATGTAATTTATATAGCTGCCATGACATTATGCAAATTAGATGCGTAAATTTATTCCTATCTGAAACTTTGTATCATATTCTACATCTTTCTAATTGACAGTGAGCCATTATCTCTTTCAACTTTCAAGTTATAGCCTTGGAAATCTGAACTATTTTATTGAAAGAATTTTTTTTACCACTCTTGACCACTGGGGGTTGGCTTGACCACCCTTTAAGCGTTCCTGTCGCCATACGGCGCCTGGGGCAGTTAAAAGGTTAACATTCCATTTGCACTATTACTATAGAACACATAAAGCTAGGGCCACCAAATTTGGTACACATGTTCACCCTGAGACCCTGAACTGTGACTATGGTTTTTTTTTATTGCAAGGTCAAAGGTCACCGTCAAAATGGCATTTAAACTATATCTCAACAACAAAGAACGCTATGATCACCAAACTTGGTACACAGGTTCACCCTGCGACCATGACTTTTGACTATGGGTTTGGGGTCAAAAGGTCACAGTTAACATCCCATTTGCACTATTACTATAGAATGAGTAAAGTTAGGGTCACCAAACCTGGTACGCAGGTTCACCCTATGACCCTGAAGTGTGACTGTTTTTTTTTATTCCAATTGTAAAGGTCAATGTCAAAATGGCATTTAAACTACAGTATATCTCAATAGCAAAGAACACTATGGCCACCAAACTTGGTACACACGTTCACCCTGTGACCATGACCTGTGACTATGGGTTTGGGGTCAAAACGTCAAAGGTCAAGGTTAGCATTCCCTATGCCCTTTTACTATTGAAGCTTTCTAGAGTCACCAAACTTGCTACACAGGTTCCCCTTGGGATCCTGACCTACAACTATGGGTTGTATACAGCAAGTTTTATTGTATCTTCATGGATGATAGGCTTATCATAATTTGGTTCTACCCCAAATTATCTTATGAAAAAGTTGAAAACTGCTCTCCTTTAGTGGCATATCGGGATCTTCAAAGAAAATGAAGGTGAGGGATATTGCACTTGCCTCAAGAGTGCTCTTGTTTAACCTAATTTCACAAGAAAAGAAGTGGGTCTTGCTGACAAAAGTAGGGCATTGGGAAGTAAGTTTATTTTCTCAGACTTGTGCATAATCAGCACAATAATGGGCTGCACGGTGGCGCAGTGGTTTAGCACTGTGGCAGCACAGTTTTACCCTCAGCCGGGGGACCGCGGGGATCATGAGATCGTGGGTTCGATCCCAGCCCCCGACCAACAGTGAGCTGTGTGGAGTTTGCATGTTCTCCCCGTGTTGCGCGGGTTTACTCCGGGATTTCTCCGGTTTCCTCCCGCACACCAAAAACATGTAGGTTTAGGGCGCTCGCGCACGCAGCGACCAGCAGCCGGTGGCTTGTCACCAAACTGCAAACCAAGTCTACCTACGGGTACAAATAAGTAACAAAAAAAAAAAAAATAATCTGACTTATTTTACAGCCAAACAGTTTGCCCCTTGCTAGTCATTTGAAAGAATGCAAGCTAAGGGTGCCTTGTACCCCTCGAGGCAACATTAAATTTCTTTACACATGCTGTAAAAAAAACAGCAGAGATTGGTAAAACTCTGCAGTGAAACAGGTCAAATGTGGTCTCGTCACTACATTGTAAATCTGCTCATCTATCTATAAATGCAAAGAATCTGTGTGTGTTCCTCACATATGGTAAAAATGATAAATGGCATTCTCTTATATAGCGCTTTTTCTCATCTCTAGATGACCAACACGCTTTACAGATCCTGCTATCCACCCATTCACACACTGATGATGGCAGAGCTGCCATACACAGGCGCTGGCCTGACCCACCAGGAGCAACTGAGGGTTCAGTGTCTTGCTTGAGGACACTTCAATATACAGACTGCAGACAGAGCAGTAATTGAACCCCTGACCCTCCTATCAGTAGTTGGCCACACTGCACCTGTGCCACAGCCGCCCCAAAAATTATCTCTCAAACTGTTTGTCAGACTGACCTCAGATTTTATAAGTGTTTTACTGAGGTTACGAGGGTGTGCTTCCCCAAGTATGGAGTTGCTCAGTCAAAACATATAATTTTTATCAATTAAAGTTTAGCCACCACTACGTCTCATACCCAGGCTTCTAGAAGTGTGGGCGAGGTTTCGGATTGGCTCTGTACTTATTGGATAATATGCGGCATTACAGCATCAGTAACCACAGTGCTCCATGAGCAAAACAAGGAAACGAAAAGTGACAAATTTGACTAGAAAAAGATAATACTTAAGATTTATTGCTTAAAAAATTATACCATAAAGTTGCTGTGATTGCATAGGTCTAATGGATAATTCAGCATGGAGAACACGAGGTGCACGGGTGCGCTGGGGGGGCTGGTGGGGACCCATGGTGCCGCAAAGGACAGCACTGGCATACGGGTAAAGCAGCAGCTGAGACTCCCATTAACCAGGCAGGCTGGGCTTGGCTCCCTGCGAAGGACTGCGATCCACCGGTTCAGCTGCTGCTTCTCCAACACCGGTGTCCGACCAGGCGGACCATGCCCAGCCTGCCTGATCAGTGGTAGACGGGAGTCCCGACTGCTGCTTCACCCATGTGGTGCCACTGTCCTTTGCAGGACCGTCCCCCCTCCCATGCGAGTATCTAAAAATTAAAAACTTAATAATAATACCGCCCTGATTGTGGAGTGGAATGGCCAGATCAACTGCATGCCATATGCGGACACATATGCATGCTTTGACTAAACATCGGCAACACACAAAAATGCCCAAATAACGAAATAAGTCCATCCATCTTCTACCGCTTTTTCCGGAGGTCCGGGTCACGGAGGCCACAGTTCAAGCAGAGAAGCCCAGACTTCCCTCTCCCCAGCCACCTGCTCCAGCTCTTCAGAGAGGATACCAAGGCGTTCCCAGACCAGCTGGGAGACATAGCCTCTCCTCCATGTCCTGGGTCTGCCCCGGGGTCTCCTCCCAGTGGGACGTGCCTGAAACACCACAAGTGGGAGGTGTCCAGGGGGCATCCTAATCAGATGCCCATACCACCTCAACTGACTCCTTTCAATGTGGAGGAGCAGCGGTTCTACTCTGAGCCTCTCCCGGATGACTGAGCTCCTCACCCTATCTCTGAGGGTGAGTCCAGCAATCCTACGGAGAAAGCTCATTTCAGCCACTTGTATCCGCAATCTCGTTCTTTCGGTCATTACCCAAAGCTCGTGACCATAGGTGAGAGTAGGAACGTAGATTGACTGGTAAATCGACAGCTTTGCCTTAGAACTCAGCTCCCTCTTCACCACAATAGACCGATACAACGTCCGCATCACTGCAGATGCTGCTCCAATCCGTCTGTCGATCTCTCGCTCTATTTTCCCCTCACTCGTGAACAAGACCCCAAGATACTTAAACTCCTCCACTTGGGGCAGGAGCCTGTCCCCAACCCAGAGAGGACAATCCACCTTTTTCCGGCTGAGGACCATGGACTCAGACTTGGAGGTGCTGAGTCTCATCCCAGCTGCTTCACATTCAGCTGAAAACCGTCCCAGCAAGAGCTGTAGGTCATTGCTGGATGAAGCCAACAGGACAACATCATCTGCAAACAACAGAGATGAGATCCTGTGGTCACCAAGGATGACACCCTCCATTCCCTGGCTGCGCCTAGAAATCCTGTCCATAAAAATTATGAACAGGATCGGTAACAAAGGGCAGCCCTGGCGGAGTCCAACTCTCACTGGGAATGACTCCGACCGAGTGTTGGCAATACGAACCAAACTCTCACAGCGGTCGTACAGAGACCGAATAACTCGTAACAACAAGCCCGATACCCCATACTCCCGAAGCACCCCCCACAAAAATCCACGAGGGACGCGGTCAAATGCCTTCTCCAAGTCCACAAAGCACATGTAAACTGGTTGGGCAAACTCCCACGAGCCCTCAAGAATTCTCGAGAGGGTAAAGAGCTGGTCCGATGTGCCACGGCCAGGACGAAAACCACATTGCTCCTCCTGAATCCGAGGTTTGACCAACGGCCGGACTCTTCTCTCCAGTACCTTGGCATAGACCTTCCCAGGGAGGCTGAGGAGTGTGATCCCTCTAAAGTGGGAGCACACCCTCCGGTCCCCTTTTTTGAAGAGAGGAACCACCACCCCGGTTTGCCATGCCAAAGGCACTGCCCCCGACCTCCACGCAATGTTGCAGAGGCGTGTCAACCATGACAGCCTAACAACATCCAGGGCCTTGAGGTACTCAGGGCGAATCTCGTCCACCCCCGGGGCCTGGCCACCAAGGAGATTTTTAACCACCTTGGCGACCTCAGCCCCTGTGATAGGCGAGTTATCCCCCTCGTCCCCAAACCCTGCTTCCTCTGTGGAAGGCGTATCAGTGGGATTGAGGAGATCCTCTAAGTATTCCTTCCACCGCCCGACGATATACCCAGTCGAAGTCAACAGTGTCCCATCCGCACCATACACAGTGTGGACGGGGAGCTGCTTTCCCCTCCTGAGCCGCCGGACAGTTTGCCAGAATCTCTTTGAGGCCGACCGAAAGTCTTGTTCCATGGCCTCACCGAACTCCTCCCATACCCGGGTTTTTGCTTCAGCAACCACCCGAGTTGCACTCCGCTTGGCCTGCCGGTACGCCTCAGCTGCTTCAGGAGTCCCACAAGCCAGCCAAGCTTGATAGGACTCCTTCTTCAGCTTAATGGCCCCCCTCACCACTGGTGTCCACCACTTGGTTCGGGGGTTGCCACCACGAGATGCACCGACCACCTTTCGGCCACAGCTCTGGGCCGCCGCTTCAACAACAGAGGTGGAGAACATGGCCCATTCAGACTCCATGTCTCCAGACTCCCTCGGAATGTGGTTGAAGTTCTTCCGGAGGTGGGAGTTGAAGACCCTCCCGGACAGGGGCCTCAGCCAGACGCTCCCAGCACACCTTCACTATACGTTTGGGTCTACCAGGTCTGAATGGCTTCCTCCCCTGCCATCGGATCCAACTCGCCACCAGGTGGTGATCAGTTGACAGCTCTGCACCTCTCTTTCCTCGGGTGTCCAAGACATACGGTCGCAGTTCTGATGATACGATAACAAAATCGATCATTGACCTGCGACCTAGGGTGTCCTGGTGCCAGGTGCACATATGGACACTCTTATGCTTGAACATGGTGTTCGTTATGGACAGACTGTGGTTAGCACAGAAGTCCAATAACTGAACACCACTTGGGTTCAGATCGGGCAGGCCTTTCCTCCCAATCACCCCCCTCCAGGTTTCACTGTCGTTGCCCACGTGCGCATTGAAGTGGGGGGATACAAGAATACCCACCCCTGCTCGTCGCCTCTCGCCCGGGGCAACTCCAGAAAAGGCCAAGCTCCAGCCCCTCTCCAGGAGACTGGTTCCGAAACCGGAGCTGTGTGTTGAGGTGAGACCGACTATATCTAGCCGGTATCTCTCAACCTCGTACACCAGCTCAGGCTCCTTCCCCACCAGAGAGGTGACATTCCACGTACCAAAAGCCAGTTTAGAAAGCTTGGGATCAGTACGCCAAGGTCTCCGCCTTTGACCGCCACCTAATCCACATAGCACCAGACCCCTATGATCGAAATAAGTCATTTTTATGTAAATATTTACAGATAAATAGGCAACCCTGATGCAGCAGTTGCAACAGGTCATTCTGCTGTTTATAATAATGTTGGGTGTTTTGTACTTATAATATTGCTAAAATATAAACGGATGCACTACAGTGGGTCTCAAATATTTGTAAACGTGTCCTCTTATAGTTTTGCATGAGTTTGACGATACACTATAAAGTACACATATAAACTAAAACAATTATAATGACTTCCGGTTATGGCGGCTACGTGAGAGGACATGTTTCACTCTGCTCTGCTTCTAGAGATAAAAATCGGCAAATAACTCTCTTATTTGGAACTGAACTTATCCCAGCGTTTGGGCGAGGATATGCCGGGGAAGCCTAAGGCTGGGAAATCAAGTGGAGGAAAAACAGAAACGCCGAAACAGTCCAAACTAACGGACTTTCACGTCTGTGGCGCAGCAGGAAAAGCTGCGGATATGGCGGATGAAACTAGCGGTGGTGCGGAGACTGCTGATGACGGCGGCACAGGTGCAGTGCTGGCTGCCATTAGCTCAATGAGAGCAGACTTTTCCGCTAAACTTGATGGGATTATGGCAGCGTTGGATGCAATGAGAAAGGAATTGGGTGACTGCGTGCAGCGAGTGACGCAGGTGGAGCTTCGTGTTTCCAGTGCAGAGGATGACGTTGGCGGACTTCAATTAAAGGTGCGCACTTTGGAAAAAAAAAAATAAATGTCTGGAAGATAATGTCCTGGACTTGAAGTCCCGGTCGAGACGGAACAACCTGAGGCTGGTGGGTCTACCGGAGGGAGCCGAAGGTCGTGACCCAGTCTCCTTTTTGGAGGGGTGGATCCCGGAGGCGCTGAACAATGCGGAGCTACATTCATCAGTCGTCTTGGAAAGCGCCCACCGAATTGGCCCACCGAGAGATAACAAGGCAGCACCGAGGACGCTAATTATGAAGTTCCTCAGCTACAGAGACAGGATGACAATCTCCAACGCGGCGCGGGCCAAAGGAGAAATTAAATACCAGGATCAGCAGGTGTGGTTCTACCCAGATTTGGCCTCAGGAATCCAACAATTAAGGAAGCAGTTTGACCCCATCCGTAAAGAACTGCGCAACCTTGGGATTCGTCATGGAGTGATTCACCCTGCAAGACTTTTGGTCACATATAAGGGCAGAACACACATCTTCAAGACCCCTGAGGAGGCGCAGGAGCTCATCAAGAAGATCCAGGAAGAGACTGGTGGGAGCTAAGCATAAACAGAATATAGGGTAGAATATTTAAGCATTTACATAGGCATCTAACTGATTTGAAGCACATAGCAAGTTTACAAAATATAGATTGTATTACATATTAAAAAAACAAAAAACTATGATGTACAAAATTGCTATAAAATTTTGGAGTTAAATTGGAAAATTACAGAAGAGAGTTAATGTTACGTTATTAAAAGCAGTAGAGTTAGGGTGATTGGGAGGATGAAGAAGGAGTGGCTTTGGCTGATCCTCGTGGGTGTGGAGCGGTCGATGGCTATAGCGGGAGACGGAATTTTTTTTTTGATTTTGGGGGGTTTACCACGAAGGTGGGAAGGGGGAATTTGTTTGTGTGTAGTTTGTAGGATGAATGTTCAACCACTCATGTTTTTGCTTCTCTGTATGAGCATGTTTATATTGCAAGGTAATCCTAAACCCCCTATTGATCATAGACCAAAGCGTTAATCTTAATTTAACTTCATGGAATTGCAGAGGTCTACAAAATTTAAAAAAACTTAAACAAGTTATGAATAAAATAAAAGACATAGGTTCAAAAATTGTGTTTTTACAAGAAACCCATCTAATAGAGGAGGATGTAAAAAGAATTAGGAGAAGATGGCAAGGAAGTGTGTTCACCTCATCATTTTCATCCCGAGCCAGGGGAGTTATGACTCTCATACATAAATCAGTCCCATTTCAAGTGAAAAATGTAATTGGAGACAAATTTGGAAGATATCTAATTATTCAAGGATCTTTGCTATTAGAAAACATAAATCTGGTGAACTTATACGGTCCCAACATAGATGATCAAAAGTTCTTTGCTAATTTATTTCTTATCTTATCATCACTTACAGGGCAACATATAATAGCAGGGGATTTTAATTGTATATTGAATCCCGGTATAGACAGATCAACAGGACTGGACTGTACACACAATGGATGCAGGATGATCATTAAGCATTCTATGAAAGAATTGAGATTGCTGGATATATGGAGAGAAATGAAACCACAAGTTAAAGCCTACTCTTGTTATTCTAATACCTACAAGTCATTCTCACGTATTGACTATTTTTTGATCTCCACAGAATTAAGGTCCAAGATTCAAAACTGCTTTTATGATAATATTGTGATCTCTGATCATGCACCCTGTTGTCTCATATATGTAGATAAAAAATTGACAAAGGAGCCAGGTAGGTGGCAATTTCAGCATAAATGGCTTCAGGATGAGGAATTTGTTAAGTACATAGAAAAACAGATAGATGAGTTCTTCGATATTAATACTACACAAACATCAGCATGTATAAAGTGGGAGGCTTTCAAAGCTTTTATTAGGGGACATATTATTAGTTATACAGGTTCAAAATCTAGGAAGACTCGAGAGGAGAGAGTCCAATTGGAATACAAATTAAAAATTCTTCAAGAAAAAGTGTATGCAGGAAGTGACCCAAAGTTAGAGAACGAATTAATAATTCTGAGAGCTGAATATGACAAAAAATCAGCAAATAGAGCTGCCTCGAGTCTTCTAAGATTGAAGCAATCTTTTTATGAACAAGGTGAAAAATCAGGGAAATTATTGGCATGGCAGATTAAACAATTAGAATTTAAAACACCAATTACCAGTATTATAAGTAACGGACAGGTAGTTGTAGATCCTTTAGAAATTAATAGAGCCTTTAGAGATTACTATGAAAAATTATATGATACAAAAAATGAAACTGACTTAACAAAACTAAATGGGTTTTTGGACGGACTATCTATACCGTGTATTCCAAATGAAAACAGGGAGATACTGGAGTCTAAAATTAGTCAAGAAGAAGTTGGGCTAGCCATTGATAATATGAAATCAGGAAAAGGTGCAGGACCAGATGGTCTTCCAGTTGACCTCTATAAAAAATTTAAGAATAAATTAATAAAACCTTTTTTGGAAATGGTTTTAGAAGCATTTCAAAATAGTAATTTACCATCATACATTTTCCGGTTCCACCGGACCGGTGGCGCCACACGAGTAGGCTGCCCGTTGCAACAGCCTTTTTTTTTTTTTTTTTTTTTTTAATCTTCCTTCTTCTTTCTACACCTTTCACTCTGTATATATATCACGGACGCACGGATCGCCCCGGGGGTCTCCCGGGTCGGCGGACGGAGCCACGGTTTGCAGCGGGAGACGCTACAGCGGGGAGGAGCTAGTGCTAGCTAGCACTTGGCCGCCGCCCGGTGCTAATGGGAAACTCGACATACCGGGAGCTGTAGCGAAAACGACGCGGGTGCCGGGCTGGAGTTTAGGCGGCGTGCAAGAAATATAAGACAGAATAATAAAGAGCGATGGCAAGAACCAAGCAGACCGCCCGTAAAATCTACTGGAGGAAGAAGCCCCCCAGGAGACAGCTAGCCACCAGGGCTGCTCGGAGAGGCGCTCCGGTCACCGGCAGAGTGAAGAGGCCTCGCCGTCACAGGCCCATGGCTCTGAGAGAGATCCGTCGCTGCCAGAAATCCACGGAGCTGCTCATCCGTAAGCTGCCCGTCCAGCGCCTGGTGAGGGAGATCGCTCAGGACTTCAAGACCGTCCTGCGTTTCCTGAGCTTCGCCGTCATGGCTCTGCAGGAGACCAGCGAGGCCCACCTGGTGGTCTCTTCTTCGCTAAGGGGGTCACCATCATGCACAAAGACTTCCAGCTGGCCCGCCGCATCCGCGGAGAGAGAGCTTAGACTTTCTGCTGCACATTCACCAACCAACCATAATGCTCTGCACTGTGTGTCTATATATATACATTTATAGTAATATGGACATATGTTTACTAGATGTTGTTTTTTCTTGCCTTCTGATTGTTGCTCTGAGTGTTGCTATCCCTGTGCTGTTGCAATCCTGGAACTTCCCCATTGTGGGACTAATAAAGGCTTATCTTATCTTATCTTATCTTACATGAATAATGCCTTAATTATACTGTTGCCAAAACCAGGTAAACCCTCTAATAAATGTGAAAATATGAGACCAATAAGCCTATTAAATGCTGACCTTAAGATGATCTGTAAAATTTTAGCCAGACGAATACAAGAAATATTACCAAATATTATTAACCGAGATCAGAATGGCTTTATAAAGGGAAGACAAGGCTTCCATAATGTAAGAAGATTATTCAATATTATTTACTCTAATAAAGAAGCACCGGATACAGCTCTCCTATCATTGGACGCCGACAAGGCCTTTGATAGGGTCGAATGGCCCTTTCTTTTTGAAGTCTTACAAAGGTTTGGACTTGGAAATAATTTCATAAAATGGATTAAGATAATATATAATAATGCTACAGCAGAAATCCTAACAAACAGTAATATCTCAAAATCAATAAAAATCAATAGAGGATGTCGACAAGGCTGTCAACTTTCACCTTTACTGTTTACTATGGCAATTGAACCTTTAGCGATGGCAGTACGTTACATCCGCAAATATATGGAATTAAGGTTTGACCAACAGAACATAAAATCTCCCTGTATGCCGATGACATAATTTTGTTTATGTCGAATCTTAAAAAATCAATTCCGACCTTGTTGAATTTGATAAAGAATTTTGGGGAAATATCAGGATATAAAATAAATAAAACTAAATCTTCAATATTAATGCTAAATGAGTCCCAGAGAAAGCACCCAGCTTCTGAGGTAAATCAATTCAATGTTGTAAATCAGTTTAAATACTTAGGAATCCAAATTGTGCCCAAGCTGGAATCAGTCGCCAGTGCCAACTATGAAGCCTTAATGACAGACATTAATGAGTTAATTCAGAGATGGATGTCACTACCAATGTCGATGATTGGGAGAATTAATATACTTAAAAGTAATATCTTACCCAAAATACTTTATTTATTTCAATACATTCCTTTACCACCACCTTCAGATCTATTCTCAAGAATTAAAAAAAAGTTAGTGGAGTTTATATGGAACAATAGGAAGGCTAGATTACGTCTGTCCTTACTATATTTACCATTTGATCATGGAGGTCTGAAATGTCCAGACTTTATGTTGTATTACTGGTCAGCACAACTGAGGTCTATGACATATTATTTTTCATCAAATGATCTTCCTCACTGGACTGAAATGGAATCATACAATTTACCTTTACCTCTTCCCATATTCATATACTCAGACTCGGCAAAAAAATTACAGAAACAAGTTAAAAATTCATTTGTAAAGCATATGATCAAAATATGGTGTGAAACTAAAAAATATTTAAAAGAACCACACTTACTGTCACAATTTAGTCCAATATGGGGTAATCAATATTTTAAACCAGGGAGAGCGGATGCTGTATTTAAAGTATGGAATTTAAAAGGGATTCAAAAAATTCAAGATTTATGTCAGTCATGTTCAGATAACATAATGTCTTTTGAAGAGCTGAGGATCAAATTTAATCTTAATAGAACACATTTTTTTAAATATCTTCAGATTAGGAACTTTATTCGATCAAATCAAAACAATGCTCTCACTCGACCTATTTATTCATCCTTGGAAAAAATCTTGACGAAAGATAGTAAGAGAAAGGGTATTATTTCAGAGTTTTATAACTCATTGACACTATCTTCAAGTGAAAACTCACAGAAAAGACTGAATTATTGGAAAGAAGACCTGCAAACTGAAATTTCAGAGGAACAATGGGAACTGGCTTGTACAGAAGCTCAAACCAAATCAATAAATGTACGTGTAAAATTGATACATTTTAAATGGTTAATGCGGATGTATGTTACACCGGTGGAATTAAATAGATATAACAAAAACATACCAGATACATGCACAAAATGTATGGAAAGTAAAGGAACCTTATTTCATTGTTTATGGGAATGTAGAAAAATTAGAATGTTTTTGGAAGAGGTGAGGGGAACAATTGAAAAAATAATTTCAAAACAAATCATATTGAATCCTAAATTGTTTTTGTTGGGTCTGCATCCAGAAAAGCACAACTTTAATAAAAGTGAAAGAGCATTCATAGACCTCAGTTTGCTTAACACCAAAAAATGTATTGCACTATTGTGGAAAAAGACTCATAGACCAGATGTGACTCAGTGGTTAAGACAGATGTTAACAAACCTTCCACTAGAAAGAATAACATACATACTGAAATCAAAGGAAACTGTGTTTGAGAATATATGGAGACCTTTTATTGATTATGTAAAGAATTTAAACATAACTTTTGAAGAAGAAGGTGAATGATGTGTGTGGACCTTATAAATTCCAAACTGGTGAATGTATAATATGTATACTTATGTAATGGATTGCCTAGACTAAACAGAGGAGCATTGTTGAAGACCTGTTCCTGTTAGTGGTTGTTGGTGTGTTTTAGTACATTTTTTTTTATTACTTTAGTGTTAGTGTTTGATTGTTTGTGTTATGTTTGTAAAAAAGGTTCAATAAAAATATTGTTGAAAAAAGAAAAAAAAAACAATTATAATAGTGACTGAACAACTCCCATTCCCCAAAGTGCAAGATACACTATTATGAATATACAGTAAGTCATAAAAGATCAGCCAAATAAGTGACCTGACAAACAAATAAACAAGTGGTTCTTAAACAGTGGCTAATACTGGATGTCCCATTCATTTTCAATTATTCTGTAATTAATATTCACACAATCAAATAAATCTTCGTGTTCAGTCCCTTTCATATTTGTCAAAGCCCAACGTGTGATTTCCTGCATATAGGCTACACCTCTGTATTCCACTTTCAAACACAGCCTACATTTGGGCCTGTAAAGCCTGATTGGCCTATCTGTTTCAAACAAGAATACTTGCTTTCTACAGACGTGGACTAGTATCACAAATGATTACAGCAAACTTTATTTACTCTACTATTTTCAGCCATCTGGGAAGTGTTTTTGCCCTTTTGATTAAGTCACATCAACACTTTTTTGTCAGAGGTGACTAGGGCTAAAACAAATCACAGATCTTTTCGTGCCACATTCAGTTTTCAATTTTTTTTTTCCACAATATTTTCATTGAACCTTTTTTTAACAAACATGACACCAACAATCAAACCCTAACACTAAAGTAAATTAAAAATAAATGTTCTAAAAACACCAACAACCATTAACAAAAGTCAAACAATGCTCCTCTGTTTAGCCTAGGTAATCCATTGCATAAGTATACATATTATACATTCACCAATTTGGAATTTACAAGGTCCACACATATCATTCACCTTCTTCTTCAGAGGTTATGTTTAGTTTCTTTACATAATCAATGAAAGGTCTCCATATATTCTCAAACACATTTTCCTTTGATTTCAATATGTATGTTATTCTTTCTAGTGGAAGGTTTGTTAACATCTGTCTTAACCACAGAGTCACATCTGGTCTATGAGTCTTTTTCCACAGTAGTGCAATACATTTTTTGGCGTTAAGCAAACTGAGGTCTATGAATGTTCTTTCACTCATATTAAAGTTATGCTTTTCTGGATACAGACCCAACAAAAACAATTTAGGATTCAATATGAGTTGTTTT
This sequence comes from Pholidichthys leucotaenia, assembly GCA_020510985.1. Taxonomy (NCBI): domain Eukaryota; kingdom Metazoa; phylum Chordata; class Actinopteri; order Cichliformes; family Pholidichthyidae; genus Pholidichthys; species Pholidichthys leucotaenia. Next base: position 362,577,284 of record CM035839.1, on the reverse strand, counting down.
GAAATTATTTTTTCAATTGTTCCCCTCACCTCTTCCCAAAACATTCTAATTTTTCTACATTCCCATAAACAATGAAATAGAGTTCCTTTACTTTCCATACATTTTGTGCATATATCTAGTATGTTTTTGTTATATCTATTTAACTCCACCGGTGTAACATACATCCGCATTAACCATTTAAAATGTATCAATTTAAGACGTACATTTATTGATTTGGTTTGAGCTTCTGTGCAAGCCAATTCCCATTTTTCTGAAATTTCAATTTGCAGGTCTTCTTTCCAATAATTCATTCTTTTCTGTGAGTTTTCACTTGAGGATAATATCAGTGAGTTATAGAACTCTGAAATAATACCCTTTCTCTTACTATTTTTCGTCAAAATTTTTTCCAAGTATGAATAGGTAGGTCGGGTGAGAGCATTATTTTGATTTGATCGAATAAAATTCCTAAGTTGAAGATATTTAAAAAAATGTGTTCTGTTAAGATTAAATTTGGCCCTCAGTTCTTCAAAAGACATTATGTTGTCTGAACGTGCCAAATATAAGTCTTGAATCTTTTGAATCCCTTTTAAATTCCATAATTTAAATACAGCATCCGCTCTCCCTGGTGTAAAATATTGATTACCCCATATTGGGCTAAATTGTGACAATAAGTGCGGTTCTTTTAAATATTTTTTGATTTCATACCATATTTTGATCATATGCTTTACAATAGGATTTTTAAGTTCTTTCTGTAATTTTTTAGCCGAGTCTGAGTATATGAATAAGGGAAGAGGTAAAGGTAAATTGTATGATTCCATCTCCGTCCAGTGAGGGAGATCATTTGATGAAAAATAATATGTCATAGACCTCAGTTGTGCTGACCAGTAATACAACATAAAGTTTGGACATTTCAGACCTCCACGATCAAATGGTAAATATAGTAAGGACGGACGTAATCTAGCCTTCCTATTGTTCCATATAAATTCCACTAACTTTTTTTTAATTCTTGAGAATAGATCTGAAGGTGGTGGTAAAGGAATGTATTGAAATAAATATAGTATTTTGGGTAAGATATTACTTTTAAGTATATTAATTCTCCCGATCATCGACATTGGTAGTGACATCCATCTCTGAAGTAACTCATTAATGTCTGTCATTAAGGCTTCATAGTTGATACTAGCGGCTGATTCTAACTTAGGCACAATTTGAATTCCTAAGTATTTAAACTGATTTACAACATTGAATTGATTTACCTCAGGAGCTGGGTGCTTTCTCTGGGTCTCATTTAGCATTAATATTGAAGATTTAGTTTTGTTTATTTTATATCCTGATATTTCCCCAAAGTTCTTTATTAAATTCAACAAGGTCGGAATTGATTTTTTAAGATTCGACATAAACAAAATTATGTCATCAGCATACAGGGAGATTTTATGTTCTGTTGGTCCTACTTTAATTATATATTTGTGGATGTAAACGTACTGCCATTGCTAAAGGTTCAATTGCCATAGTAAACAGTAAAGGTGAAAGTGGACAACCTTGTTGACAACCTCTATTAATTTTTATTGATTTTGAGATATTGCTATTTGTTAGGATTTCTGCTGTAGCATTATTGTATATTATCTGAACCCATTTTATGAAATTCTTTCCAAGTCCAAACCTTTGTAAAACTTCAAAAAGAAAGGGCCATTCGACCCTATCAAAGGCCTTTTCAGCATCCAATGATAGGAGAGCTGTATCCGGCGCTTCTTTATTAGAATAAATAATATTAAATAGTCTTCTTACATTATGGAAGCCTTGTCTTCCCATTATAAAGCCATTCTGATCTCGGTTAATAATAATATTTCTTGTAGTCGTCTTGCTAAAATTTTACAGATTATCTTAAGGTCTGCATTTAATAGGCTTATTGGTCTCATGTTTTCACATTTATTAGAAGGTTTACCTGGTTTTGGCAACAGTATAATTAAGGCATTATTTATATATGGCGGTAATTTAGTATTTTGGGTTTTATTAATTTATTCTTAAATTTTTTATAGAGGTCAACTGGAAGACCGTCAGGTCCCGCACTTTTTCCTGATTTCATATTATCAATGGCTAGCCCAACTTCTTCTTGGCTAATTTTTGACTCCAGTATCTCCCTATTTTCATTTGGAATACACGGTATAGATAATCCGTCCAAAAACCCATTTAGTTTTGTTAAGTCAGTTTCATTTTTTGTATCATACAGTTTTTCATAATAATCTCTAAAGGCACTGTTAATTTCTAAAGGATCTACGACTGCCTGTCCGTTACTTATAATACTGGTAATTGGTGTTTTAAATTCTAATTGTTTAATCTGCCATGCCAATAATTTTCCTGATTTTTCACCTTGTTCATAAAAGGTTTGCTTCAATCTTAGAAGACTCGAGGCAGCTCTATTCGCTGATTTTTTGTCATATTCAGCTCTCAGAATCAGTAATTCATTCTCTAATTTGGGATTACTTCCTGCATACACTTTTTCTTGAAGAATTTTTATTTTACGTTCCAAATGGACTCTCTCCTCTCGAGTCTTCCTAGATTTTGAACCTGTGTAACTAATAATATGCCCCCTAATAAAAGCTTTGAAAGCTTCCCACTTTATACATGCTGATGTTTGTGTAGTGTTGATGTCAAAGAACTCATCTATCTGTTTTTCTATGTACTTAACAAATTCCTCATCTTGAAGCCATTTATGCTGAAATTGCCACCTACCAGGAACCTTTGTCAATTTCTTATCTACATACAGTGGGGAAAACAAGTATTTAGTCAGCCACCAATTGTGCAAGTTCTCCCACTTAAAAGATGAGAGAGGTCTCCAATTTTCATCATAGGTATACCTCAACTATGAGAGACAAAATGAGAAAAAAAAATTCAGAAAATCACACTGAAGGATTTTTAATGAATTAATTAGTAAATTCCTCTGTAAAATAAGTATTTGGTCAATCCCAAAGGTTCATCTCAATACTTTGTTATATACCCTTTGTTGGCAATGACAGAGGTCAAACGTTTTCTGTAAGTCTTCACAAGGTTTTCACACACTGTTGCTGGTATTTTGGCCCATTCCTCCATGCAGATCTTCTCTAGAGCAGTGATGTTTTGGGGCTGTCGCTGGGCAACACGGACTTTGAACTCCCTCCCAAGATTTTCTATGGGGTTGAGATCTGGAGACTGGCTAGGCCACTCCAGGACCTTGAAATGCTTCTTACGAAGCCACTCCTTCATTGCCCGGGCGGTGTGTTTGGGATCATTGTCATGCTGAAAGACCCAGCCACATTTCATCTTCAATGCCCTTGCTGATGGAAGGAGGTTTTCACTCAAAATCTCACGATACATGGCCCCATTCATTCTTTCCTTTACACAGATCAGTCGTCCTGGTCCCTTTGCAGAAAAACTGCCCCAAAGTATGATGTTTTCACCCCCATGCTTCACAGTAGGTATGGTGTTCTTTCTCCTCCAAACACGACAAGTTGAGTTTTCATCAAAAAGTTCTATTTTGGTTTCATCTGACCATATGACATTTTCCCAATCCTCTTCTGGATCATCCAAATGCTCTCTAGCAAACTTCAGACGGGCCCGGACATGTACTGGCTTAAGCATGGGGACACGTCTGGCACTGCAGGATTTGAGTCCCTGGCGGCGCAGTGTGTTACTGATGTAGCCTTTGTTACTTTGGTCCCAGCTCTCTGCAGGTCATTCACTAGGTCCCCCTGTGTGGTTCTGGAATTTTTGCTCACCATTCTCGTGATCATTTTGTCCCCACGGGGTGAGATCTTGCGTGGAGCCCCAGATCGAGGGAGATTATCAGTGGTCTTGTATGTCTTCCATTTTCTAATAATTGCTCCCACAGTTGATTTCTTCACACCAAGCTGCTTACCTATTGCAGATCCAGTCTTCCCAGCCTGGTGCAGGTCTACAATTTTGTTTCTGGTATCCTTTGACAGCTCTTTGGTCTTGGCCATAGTGGAGTTTGGAGTCTGACTGTTTGAGGTTGTGGACAGGTGTCTTTTATACTGATAACGAGTTCAAACAGGTGCCATTAATACAGATAACGAGTGGAGGACAGAGGAGCCACTCTAAGAAGTTACAGGTCTGTGAGAGCCAGAAATCTTGCTTGTTTGTAGGTGACCAAATACTTATTTTGCTGAGGAATTTACCAATTAATTCATTAAAAATCCTTCAATGTGATTTTCTGGATATTTTTTTTTTCTCATTTTGTCTGTCATAGTTGAGGTATACCTATGATGAAAATTGGAGACCTCTCTCATCTTTTAAGTGGGAGAACTTGCACAATTGGTGGCTGACTAAATACTTTTTTGCCCCACTGTACATTAGACAGCAGGGTGCGTGATCAGAGATCACAATGTTATCATAGAAACAATTTTGAATCTTGGACCTTAATTCTGTGGAGATCAAAAAATAGTCAATATGTGAAAATGTCTTGTAGGTGTTAGAATAACAAGAATAGGCTTTGACTTGTGGTTTCATTTCTCTCCATATATCAAGCAATCTCAATTCTTTCATAAAATGATTAATGGTCATCCTACATCCATTGTGCGTACAGTCCTGTCCTGTTAACCTATCTATACTGGGATTCAATGTACAATTAAAATCCCCTGCTATTATATATAGCCCTGTGAGTGATGCTAAAGTAAGAAATAAATTAACGAAGAAGTTTTGATCATCTATATTGGGACCATATAAGTTCACCAGATTTATATTTTCTAATAACAAAGATCCTTGGATGATTAGACATCTTCCCAATTTATCTCCAATTACATTTTTCACTTGAAATGGGACTGATTTATGTATGAGAGTCATGACTCCCCTGGCTCGGGATGAAAATGATGAGGTGAATACACTTCCCTGCCATCTACTCCTTATTCTTTTTACGTCCTCCTCTATTAGATGAGTTTCTTGTAAAAACACAATTTTTGAACCTATGTCTTTTATTTTATTCAAAACTTGTTTAAGTTTTTTTAGATTTTGTAGACCTCTGCAATTCCATGATGTTAAATTAAGCTTAACGCTTTGGTCTATGATCAATAAAGAGTTTGAGATTACCTTGCAATATAAACATGCTCATACAGAGAAGCAAAAACATGGATGGTTGAACATTCATCCCACAAACTACACACAAACAAATTCCCCCTTCCCACATTCGTGGTAACCCCCCCCCCCCAAAATCAAAAAAAAAAATTCCGTCTCCCGTTATAGCCTGAATCTGCTCCTCCCCCGTGAGGATCAGTCAAACCACTCAGAATCAGAATCAGATTTATTGCCATTGTTCATGTAGTACACAAACTAGGAATTTGTCTCGGTGCCATGCTGCAACATTAAAAACATGATGAGATAAAGAGATAAACTAAAAAACTAAAAGACTAAAAAACATGCAATAAGTGTAGAATAATAAGTAGTAGTAATAATAATAATAATAATAATAATGAGTAATACTAGTCAAGGCAGTTTTAAATAAATTAGCAAGTAGCAGAAAATGTGGGGTACCAGATAGTGCAGTCGATAATGCAACAGAAAAACAGTGATGAGTGACATGAGTCTGGTTGAGCTGCTGTATATAGTGCACGAGAGTCAATAAGTCACTTAATGTTCAGCAGTCTGATAGCAGAGGGGAAAAAGCTGTTCATGTACCGGGAGGTTTTAGTCTGAATGGACCAAAGTCTTCTACCTGAGGGGAGGGGGGCAAACAGTACGTGACCAGGGTGTGAAGGATCGGCTATGATCCGGCCTGCACGCCTCCGGGTCCTGGAGATGTACAGGTCCTGGAGAGATGGGAGCTTGCAGCCGATCACCTTCTCAGCAGTGCGCACGACGCGCTGCAGCCTTAGTCTGTCCCTGGCAGTGGCTCCTGCGTACCACACGGTTATGGAGGAGGTGAGGATGGACTCGATGATGGCCGTGTAGAACTGCACTAACATCTTGGTGGGTAGCTTGAGCTTCCTCAGCTGCCGCAGAAAGAACGTCCTCTGCTGGGCCTTTTTGATGAGGGAGCTGATGGTTGGCTCCCATTTGAGGTCTCGGGTGATGGTGGTGCCCAAGAAGCGGAAGGAATCTGCAATGGTGATGGGAGAGCCTGTGACGGTGAGGGGGGGCAGGGGGGTTGTGACTTTCCTGAAGTCCACGATCATCTCCGCTGTCTTCAGAGCGTTCAGCTGCAGGTTGTTGTGGCTGCACCAGGACACCAGCTGGGCCACCTCTTTCCTGTAGACGGACTCGTCGCCGTTGGAGATGAGCCCGATGAGGGTGGTGTCGTCCGCAAACTTGATCAGCTTAACAGACTGGTGGGAGGAGGTGCAGGAGTTGGTATAAAGGGAGAAGAGTAGGGGGGAAAGTACACAGCCCTGGGGTGATCCGATGCTGATGCTAACAGAGTCCGAGACAGACTTCCCCAGCCGCACATGCTGCCTCCGGTCCGTCAGGAAGTCGGTGATCCACCTGCAGAGGGAGTCAGGCATGCCGAGCAGGGACAGCTTGTCCTGGAGCAGAGCAGGGCGGATGGTGTTGAATGCAGAGCTGAAGTCCACAAACAGGATCCTGGCGTAGGTTCCCGGGGAGTCCAGGTGCTGCACGATGGAGTGGAGGGCCAGGTTGACTGCGTCGTCCACAGACCTTTTGGCACGGTAGGCAAACTGCAGCGGGTCCAGGAGGGGAGTGGTGATGGACTTGAGGTGGGACAGGACCAGGCGCTCAAAGGACTTCATGACTACAGAGGTGAGCGCTACAGGTCTGTAGTCGTTAAGTCCAGTAATCCGTGGCTTCTTGGGGACAGGGATGATGGTGGAGGATTTGAGGCAGGTTGGCACTTGGCATTGCTTAAGGGAGGTGTTAAAAATGTCTGTGAAGATAGGAGCCAGCTCTTTCGCACAGTGTCTCAGGGTGGAGGGAGACACACCGTCCGGCCCGGGGGCCTTGCGCGGGTTCAGTCTGGAGAACTGTCTGTGCACGTCCTGCTCACTGATGACAAGGGCAGGGGGGGAGGAGGAGGAGGGGGGACCGCTTTTGATGAATTAGGGGCCGAGGAGGCAGTGGAGCTGGGTGGAGTGGGGGAGTTGGACACAGCTGACGAGGTGTCAAAACGGGCGTAATGTTGGGACAGTTTTTGACAAAGGGCTTTGTCATCCTGACCTTTAGAAGCCTGAGGCCGATAGTTGGTGATTTGCCTCAGTCCTCTCCACACAGAAGCCGAGTCATTAGCAGTGAACTGCTGCTGGAGTCTCTCAGAATACACAGATTTAGCTCTCCTCAGCTCTCTGTTAAACCGATATTTAACCTCCCTGTAGCAGCCCCTTTCTCCACTTTTCAACGCTGCTTCCTTCTCCTTCCTGATCTGTCTGAGCTTGGCAGTGAACCAGGGCTTATCATTAGAGTACCTCACCCTGGTGCGCGATGGGAGAATGCTCTCCTCACAAAAGTTGATATATGAGTTCACAGTGTCTGTGTACTCATTAAGATCATGTGTGGCTCCTCACTCTTTCTCCTCTCAATCACCCTGACTCTGCTACTTTTAATGACATGACAATAACTCTCTTCTGTAGTTTTTCCAATTTAACTCCAAAATTTTATAGCAACTTTGTACATCATAGCTTTTTTTTTTTTAATATATAATACAATCTATATTTTGTAGACATGCTATATGTTTCAAATCAGTCAGATACTTGAACACTTGCTTAAATATTCTACCTTTTATATCTTGTTCTTGCTTCATGCTTGGCTCTCGCCAGTCTCTCCTTGGATCTGCTTAATGAGTTCCTGCGCCTCCTGAGGGGTCTTAAAGACTTGGGTTCTCCCTTTATACGTGACCAGCAGTCTTGCAGGATAAATCACTCCGTGACGAATCCCAAGGCTGCGTAGCTCTTTACGGGCGGGGTCAAACTGTTTCCTTAATTGTTGGATTCCTGCGGCCAAATCTGGGTAGAACCACACCTATTGATCCTGGTATTTAATTTCTCCTTTAGTACGCGCTGCGTTGGAGACCGTCATCTTGTCCCTGTAGTTGAGGAACTTCATAATCAGCGTCCTCGGTGTTGTCTTCTTATCTCTTGGTGGGCCTATTCGGTGTGCGCTCTCCAAGACGACTGATGACTGCAGCTCTGCGTTATTCAGCGCTTCTGGAATCCACTTTTCCAAAAAGGAACACGCATCCTTTTCCTCCGCCCCCTCCGGAAGGCCCACAGGCCTTAAATTATTCCGTCTCGACCGGGATTCTAAGTCCAAGACGTTATCTTCCAGACGTTTATTTTTTAATTCCAATGTTTGGACCTTTAATTGCAGGCTGGTGACATCATCTTCAGCGTTGGAGATCCGGAGCTCTGCTCGCGATATTCGCTCCATACAGTCGCTTATTTCTTTTCTCATAGCTTCTATCGCAGCTATAATCCCATCAAACTTAGACGAAAAGCTTGTTCTCATAGCGCTGATGGCAGCAAGGACCGCATCCGTTCCTTCGGCAGTCACCGCACCACCGCTAGCTCCCTCCTCAGCCATGGTCACAGGCGATTTATCTGCTGCGTCACGAGCGTGGAAATCTGTTAACTTGGCTTGTCTCGACGAATCAGTTTTTTCTCCGCCTGATTTCACAGCCTTAGCTTTTGCCATATCCGCCCCCAAACACTAGAATAGGTTTTTGTTCCAATTGGGAGAGTTTTAGCCTACTTTTTTATCATTAGGAGCAGAGCAGAGTGGAGCACACCCTCCTACGCAGCCGCCATAACCGGAAGTCCCAGTTTTCAATTTTCGTTGATATTTTTGATTGAAGTCAAGGAATTATTTCACATAGTTGTTGTTTTTTTTTTAGCAACAGAGATTAATCCACCCATTTCTGATTTTACAAAAGTGCCAGCTTAACTCTTATAAAATTAGATTTTAAGGGTGGGGGATGGGGTTAGAGCTGGAGGCTCCATATTAACTCTTGTGAATCAGAATCAGCTTTATTGGCCAAGTATGCACAACACATACAAGGAATTTGACTTTGGCTAAAAACTTGCTCTCGTTGTTCAGGTGTAAGATTTAAATAAGATTTAAATAAGGATTCAATGACAACAGAGTATGTCCAGTAAATTACAGTCTGTCCATGTTTCTATAAAAGGATGCAAATATATACAGGAATATATGTAGTTATTTACTCAGACTATCCACACTTGCAGAAATATATGAAAAAAATATACAGTCATTCAGTATTTCAATGTGAACTCAGATTCAGTGATATAATGTGAATGAAGTAAAAAGCAGTGTGAGAGTTATGTGCAATGTAAGAATGGATGAAAAATCGTGAGTACAGCAACAGGTAGGACTAGGTGAATGTTAGGAGTTCATCAGAGTGATGGCTTGAGGAAAGAAACTGTTCCTGTGACGGGTGGTTTTGACCTTCAGTGATCTGTAACGTTGACCAGAAGATAGAAGTTCAAACAGTTTGTGGCCGGGGTGTGACGGGTCAGCACAGATGTTTCCCGCCCGTTTCCTGGTTTTGGGCCAATATAAGTTCTCAATGGAGGGTAGGTCGGTACCAATGATCCTCTCCGCAAACTTAATGATCTGCTGCAGTCTGGTCTTGTCCTGTTTAGTGGCAGATCCAAACCAGACAGTGATGGAAAAGCAGAGGACAGATTGGATGATGGCGGTGTAGAAGACAACCAGCAGCTCCTGAGGCAAATCATACTTCTTGAGCTGACGCAGAAAAAACAACCTCTGCTGGGCCTTTTTCCGGACAGTGTCTATATGGGAGGACCACTTCAGGTTCCGGGAGATTGTGGTACCCAGAAACTTGAAGGAGTCCACAGTGGACACTGTGCTGTTGAGGATGGTGAGTGGGGGGAATGAAGGAGGGTGTCGCCTGAAATCCACAGTCATCTCCACCGTTTTGGCTGGGTTAAGTTCAAGATGGTTCTGGGCGCACCAGAGGATCAGCTGCTCCACCTCCCGCCTGTATGCAGACTCATCACCATCCCTGATCAAACCGATGACTGTGGTGTCGTCCGCAAACTTCAGGAGCTTCACCGAAGGGTCCTCTGAGGTGCAGTCATTGGAGTAGAGGGAGAAGAGCAGTGGGGAAAGGACACACCCTTGGGGGGCGCCAATACTAATTTTTCGGGAGCTGGATGTAATTCTCCCTAGCTTCACCTGTTGCCACCTGTCAGTCAGAAAGCTGGAGATTCACTGGCAGGTGGAGGGGGGCACCTTGAGCTGGAGGAGTTTCTGATGAAGAATGCCTGGAATGATGGTGTTGTACGCCGAGCTGAAGTCGACAAACAGGATCCTGGCGTACGTCCCTGGGGAGTCGAGGTGAATGTGAAAATCGATTTTCACAATATTAATTTTTTGACATTTTGATTTAAAATCAATTTATTGCCCATCCCTAGAGGTGACTAATAATTCTGCAATGCAATGCAAGCTCACATGTGCTTGATAATATTTAGAGATATTTTGCCAATATTTGTTTGTTCTTTTAATTTAAAAAAATCTGTGAAAGTGTTTAATACAGTTGTTAACATAGCAATGTGGCTGTTAAAGTAAAATATTTTATGACTTTTTTTTTACCTAGAAAGAAGAAATGAAAAAATATGGAAACTGTTTTAACACTTTCTGTTGGCCTTTCACATGGAAATGCTGTGGAAATCTAGACAAGATAAAGAACCTTTCTTGGTTTTCTACCTCTTTGTGTCCCCGACAGACTGCTATGATGATGATGTATCTAAATTAGAGCAAACGTATGTTCTGTCAGATTATTAAAAATAAATCCTTTGTTGCTTCACTGTGTGAAGGCCTCTGTCTGTGAAGGTATCTTTATGCTGCTCAAAGTAAATAGCAAAGGGCCTACTTCAAACTACAGGGATATTTTTTTGTTCTTGATGACAAAATAGTTGAATACAAGTATGTTCAGAAACAAAGACATCTGTTAGCACTTACATTGTTTTAACAGAAATGGTTACACAAAGACTGAATTACTACACAGAACTGCTTTTCCTTGAGCTACGTGGCAAAGAGCAGAGTTAACTTCATTATGTTTATTTTTCATCTCAGTAATGAGAAACGGGGTTTCTTCCACTTTCACATATGGAAAAGTTTACCTCTGGTCAAGCCTCATGCAGCATTATGTTGTGCACTCTTTATCATCCACATCATTTCTACTCTCGTACTGTCTTACAGGCAACACTTCATCGTGAGTGATATCTGACATTGTTAGGGCTTAATGTACAGTATCTATTGGTAGCCTGAAAGAGTTTGAACAGACATCTTTATCACTGTAATCTGAATATATCTATTTTAAATATTAAAAGGGGGAGGGCAAATACTGAAAAACTCAATATCAGTCTGACAGAGCCCTCTGTCTCTGCACACTGAATACCATGGAGACAAAAAGCAGAAATAATTTTGTCTTGACAGTCTTCTATGTGGTAAGGAACTCAGAGTCCTGCTCTGGATAGTTTAGTTTTATCAATCAGTCAAACTTTATTTGTATAGCACTTTTCAAACATTGAATGCTGCGCAGAGTGCGTTACATAGATTAAAAACAGTAGACAAATTTAATTACATATGTTTACACAATACATCCCAACCCTCCCATACACACACACACATGCACCACTCCCTACTTCTCTCACACACATAGAAAATAAAAGTGCAGCACTACTTCTGTCAGTAGTGTGTCAAAAAATAAAGCCTTAACTAGAAAAGTCGGTTGTATCACATGGTTTACTTACCTCAAAATGCTGCTGAAAAACTAGGAAAAAAATATCAAAACTGTGAGTTTGTTGTTTCGTTAAATGGAATTAATAATGCATAAAACTGATTAAAATTGACTAAAAAAAGATTGACTGGAATTGGCCCCAAGCTGTTTGTCTCAGACCTAAAGCCACAAATACCAAATATACAGCAATATGACGCAGATATGTTTTGAGGTAACGTGCATTTCCATGACTGCAGCTTGGGTCCCTTGATGTGTGTCAGGCCGTCGGTCTTTGGTTCTGGATGACAGATTTGATGAAAAGAAAGGGGAGGCAAAAAAGGGATTTTTTTTTTCCCCCCTCCATCAGCAAAGTTGTGCTCCTTTGGCAGACATATTGCCACTCTGCTGTTTATTCCTAAAATGCATGTGTGTGTGAGAGTGCATGTGTTTCTGTTAGTGCAGTGTAGAGTGGTGGTTGCCGAGCCAGGCGGGGACTCTGTTTTAGCCTATGCTGGTGCAGTCAGTGGATGAAATGGTGATTTCTGTGGATGTGTGATAAGTCATGCATTCATCCTGCTGCCTGCCTATTATACAGTAGCATCTCCTCCTGACTTAATTATTGTATGAGACCACAGCCTTGTTAAATTATTATTGCAGATATTAGTGGGAAATGTTAAAACCATTTTAACCATCGAGATTACTATCACTGTTCAGGCATTGTATGTGATGAGATACAATCTGTGGACACTCGCTCAACAAAACTTTTGCTGCAGTTGTTATGGTTCCTTTTATAAGTTTAAAACCAGATGGATGGATAGATTATCACTTCTTTTAGATTTGATTGGCGGTTGACAACCAGCTTACAGGTGCATTACCGCCACATACTTCAGTCTATATCATCACTCTATCTGGCGTTATCGATAATCAATCTATATATCACTCTATATATAATTGTAACCCTCACTAACACCTACTCACTTTAGGTGTAGTACCCTTTTTAGTAGTGGTGTGTTATGGCAATGTAGTTACCGTAACTTTTCTACCTGGACAAAAGGGATAATTGGGCCAGGTCAGGTAGACCCTAAATTCGTAGGAGCCTGGAGGGCGTAACAACAGATGACACTTGCACACGGTGTATGAACTTGCAACTATGTATATTTTTCAAGTTGTGTACTATTTACAGACATGTACACTTAATAAAAAAAACACACAACACTTGTCACAATAATAAGAAAAATAAAAATAAAATACCCCAAAATATATTTACAATATATACAGTCCTTGGTATCAGTCCAGGTGACTAGTTGGGTCACTTTTACCGGTCACTAGGATTCGGGCTTCGGCTCGCCATCCAGATCTGCAGAATCCACAGTCCTCTGAATCCAGCACAAAAACCTGACCTACAGAGTAGGTCAGAACAAAAAGCTTAATCTATAATCTGAGTCAAGTGCATTGGAAAGCACTTGACAAGATAAAAAACAGAAAAGTGTGCTAGCACAACAATTTTGCACATCCAAACACCTGTAAGCCACAGATATAACTTTCACCATTAAGTACCAATCAATGGCAAGTGAGCTGGGACCTTTGGTCGACCGAGCGAGGGAGTGCATGACCCCGTTGGCTGTTGCTGCCAAACAAATGACGCAGCCACTGGTCACTCAAAATGCCAAATAAAAACGTTTGGAACTTTATCAAAACTTTCCAGAAAATGTTCCAAACTATTTATGAATATATATTTATTTAAATATTCATATTCAAATTATTTATTCCCATTGTGAAATGGGTGTTTTTCTTTTTAAAAGCGGTATCAATATCTCTATTTTTATTTGCGGGTTTTAACACTGGGTTACACTATCCCCCCTTAGAATCATGCAAATCCCTTTGCATGGGATTAGCTAGATAGTAAAGACAAGGGAACCAGTGTTCATGGGAATAATCTTAGGATCTGTCTCTGTTAAGGCTCTGGTAAAAGCCAGGTTTAGTCGTTGAAACAGGGACTGGGCAACAGTTATGAGAGGGTTTCCCAACTGACTATACTGTAGTCTTTCTGGCTTGGCGGTTGTCCTCTCGGAACGTCTCATAGTCTTTGGGATTTCTTTTTCAGGTTCTTTTTCTTCCACAGGTTCATCACAGGTACTTTTATCAGATAAGTTGGTTTCACTTTCAGTTCCATTCTCATTGTTTGATGGTTCCGCATTTGTTTCAGTTTCCTCCAGGTTTCCATCATTCGGTAAGTTGTCACATCCAGGTGAATTGTCATTTCCAGGTAAGTTGGCATATCCAGGTGAAGTGACATTTTCTATTTGGTTGTCATTCTCAGGTAAGTGAGTTTTAGCAGGAATGTCTTCTTTAAAGAATGTCTTTGGATGGGGAATTTCATAAACTCGAGTGAGCTTTATGGGCGTTTGGATTGGTTCTTCTCTGTACCAATAGATATCTTCATTTTCCGGTTCTGAATTCTCACATTCCTCACTTTGTTCAGGTGATTGTCTTGTCTTAGGTTTGCGGACACGTTTTGGTTGGACAGGTTCTTCTTCAACAGGGGCAAGAAAACCACAGGGAAGCAAGAGATCGCGGTGAACGGTGCAAACAGGACCATCTTTTGTCTCAGGTTTTATAGTGTAAACAGGCAAGTCACCTGCTTGGCTCACCACAATGTGGATTTCAGCTTCCCATCTGTCTGCTAGTTTGTGCTTTCCTCTGAGGTGGACTGCACGTACCAAAACTCTGTCGCCTGGTTCTAGTTTTGAGGGTTTCACTCACATATCAAATCTTGTTTTGTTTCTTTCAGCCATCTTGTTAGCATTTTCTGTTGCTAGTTTCTTGTAGAGTTGTCTTCAGTTTTTCAATGTACTGGGAATGTGACTTGAAACTTTTGCTGTGAAACGGGAGCCCAAATGCAAGGTCGATGGGCAATCTCGGCTGACGACCGAACATTAACTCAAACGGGGCAAAACCAGTAGTGTCATTTTTTGTACAATTGTACGCATGTACAAGTGGTTTCACATAGTTGTGCCAATGAGTTTTGTTCTTTTCCTCCAGAGTACCCAGCATGCTCAATAACGTTCTATTGAAACGTTCTACCGGGTTACCTCTGGGATGATAAGGTGTCGTCCGGATTTTGCGAATGCCCATGATTTTGCAAAGTTCTTTTATAATATGGGACTCAAAATCGGGACCCCGATCACTATGTAACCGTTCGGGTATCCCGTAGTGGACTATAAAGTTGTCCCAAAGTGCCTTTGCAACGGTCTGAGCTTTCTGATTGCTGGTAGGGATGGCTATAGCGTATTTCGTGAAATGATCAGTTAACACAAGCACATCCTTAGTGTTACTTTGATCGGGCTCAATGGACAGGAAATCCATACAGACAAGTTTGAGCGGTCGGGTGGACTTGATGTTGACAAGCGGAGCAGCTCGTTCTGGAGCGGTTTTACGTCTTATGCAGCGATTACATGTCTTGATCTTCTTTTCAATATCTGCCGCCATGCGAGGCCAGTAGAACCTTGCTCTGGCGAGATCCAAAGTACACTCTGTGCCTAAATGACCCATGTCACAGTGGAGGCTTTGAAAGACTGAATTGCGGAGCTGTTCAGGTAAGACGAGCTGGTAAGTAACATTTCCTCCATCTTGGCAAGTGCGGTAGAGGATGTTATTGCACGTTTCAAGTCGACCGAGCTCTCGGAGTAACAAGTTGATGTCAGGAAGTTCAGTTCGTACAGTTGGTGGAACTTTTAGTCCAGTTTCAATTTGTGCAATCACTTCTCTTAGACAAGGGGTCAGTTCTTTGTTCATTTTTGATCTGTTCAGAAGTCATGTGGAGTACAACTGGAAGACCACCACAGCCATCTTCATCGGCATAGCCATCTGGAATGGCGGCTACAGAGATGGCTAACGAATGAACCAAAGGAAAGGTGTTGTCTGGAGAGCTACAGACAAAGTGTTTTTCACATATAGCAGACACTACCTCGGAACTTAAACTGCTTTCAGGAAGAGACAGGTAAGTTTGAGTGAACTGCTGTATGCGGTCAAGCTCCACTACGTCATTAAGTAACTCGCCATGTGGCCGTCTAGAGAGGCCGTCTGCATCTGAGTTAAGCTTGCCTGCTCTGTATTGGAGCTTAAAGTTAAACATCGACAGAGCAGCTAGCCACCTATAACTCATGCCATCCATCTTAGCAGTAGTCAAAATGTACGTCAGGGGGTTACTATCTGTCACGACAGTAAAATGATTGCCATATAAATAGTCTGTGAACTTCTCCGTTACTGCCCACTTTAGAGCTAAAAATTCTAATTTATGGGCAGGGTAACGGGACTCACTTCTAGACAACCCCCGGCTTGCATAAGCTATGACCCTAGTCTGGCCCTCCTGCTCTTGATAGAGGGTGGCGCCAAGCCCTGTAGTGCTGGCGTCAGTATGGAGTGTATATGGCAACTGAGGGTCAGCGAAACCCAGGACAGGCGCAGTACTGAGCTTTTCAATGATGGTTTTGAATGCAAGATCACAGGAAGAAGTCCATCGCTCGCCAAACGGTGTCTTTGGGTTGTGGTACTGGGCAGGCTTAGCTTTGGGCTTTGGGCTTTTTTGCAAAGGAGGGTAGCCTGCTATTAAGTCAGTGAGGGGCTTAACGATGCTGGAATAGTTCTTAATGAACCACCTATAGTACCCTGAAAAGCCTAAGAACGAGCGGAGCTGTTTGAGATCACGGGACACAGGCCAGGTACTTAGGGCTTTCACTTTTTCGGGATCGGTCTCAGCTCCTTTACTGGACACAATGTGACCGAGGTATCTGACAGAAGTTTGAAAAAATCTGCATTTCTCAAGTGAGAGTTTAAGCCCGTACTCTTTTAGGCGATTAAGAACTTTCATTAAGCGAGCCTCATGTTCTTTGGGCGTCTTGGAGAATGCAATGATGTCATCGAGGAACACAATCACCTCATGCAGATTCATGTCGCCCATGCATTTCTCCATGAGGCGCTGGAATGTGCTGGGGGTGTTTGTAATGCCTTGGGGCATTCTATTGAATTCCCAAAAGCCCATGGAACATACGAACGCCGTCTTTGGTTTGTCCAGCTCCTCTACCTCAATTTGGTAGTACCCCGACTTTAAATCGAGGACGGAGAACCACTGCGAACCAGTCAAGGTGGAAAACGTTTCCTCCGAATTGGGGAGGGCGTAAGCATCTTTTACAGTCTGCATGTTAAGCTTCCTGTAATCAATACAAAGGCGGACATTGCCATTTTTCTTTCGCACCACTACAATAGGCGAAGAAAATGGGGAAGTAGACTCTCATATCACGCCTGCTTGTTGGAGTTCTTTGAGATGCTTACGGACCGCTTCCAGGTCATTTGGAAGTATGGAATGTGCTCTGTGTTTGAACGGTGTTTCATCTGATAATTTGATTGTGTGTTTCACTTGATCCGTTTTGCCAAAGTCAAGATCGATTTGTGCAAATACTTTTGGCATTTAACTGAGTCTTTCTGTTAGGCGCTCTTTCCATTCAGCGCTAATGGGGGACGAGTCAAAGTAGAACTTCAGAGTGGACTTTGGTTCAGTTTTGGACTTTGTAACTTTCACGGAGTGTTCTTGCGATAGGACTCGTTGATATGCACAAATTTCTCCAATGACACACTTCTGAGGGATTGTCACGTCATGTTCCGATTCATTGGTGAGTATAACTGGAACAAGGTAAGGTGCTCTTTCAGGTAAGTCTATGAGACATGGTTTTACTAGGATACCACCAGGTAAGGCTGACATTAACGGGTGTTCTAACGAGACAGATTTTTCACTGTTGCCGGCTGACACAGCTACAGCGCCATCTAGAACAACTGTTTGGCCTGCAGAAACTAACTGTGGCTCTTTGTTGCGCATGGTCACTAAACCAAGGCTAGTGTCTTTGGACTGTCTGTGCCGTAGCTCAAGGACTTTTAACACTGCCTTATAACCAAGTGACATGTTTGGCTGCAGTTAAGAACATGCATCAGAGTACAGCTCGTAAAGTACATCTAATGTGTTTGTCCCTATTAACACTAAGGACTGATCAGCTGCACGTACATCAGGGACCACTAAGGCAAGTGTTGGCACTTCGGCTTCAACACCAAAAAAGTCTTTTGGGAAAGTGACATGTATTTCAATGTAGCCTAAATAAAGTACACTCTGACCGTTAGCTCCCTCCACTTCTAACAGCTCAAAAAGTGGCTTAATCTCATGGTTGGATAAGTACTGTCTGTAATAGGGCTCAGGGACAGTAGTCACCTGGGAGCCTGTATCTAACAAACGGCTCACAGTACAGCCATTCACTTTCACTTGGGCTTTACTTTTGGTACCAATTAGACCGTTAGGAAAGTTAAAGGGGTCGGTTTTGTAATGCGACTTCAGTTTAGCACGTGTCTTGAATGGAGCTTTTGGTTTGGGACGGGTCATCTCTGAACTAGCCTCTGTTTGTCCCACAACAGAGGCAGACTTCAGTTTAAAGAAGATTGGGGGTTCTGACTGCCCCAAATCTGTCTTTTTACTGTTAGTTCTTTGCGTTTTGCAGCCACAAGCACAGGGTTTGGCTCGGACTCACAAGTGGCTACAATATGCCCATCTTCGCCACAGCGGAAGCAATACCATGGTCTGGGCCTAGTACTGGGACGGCTGGACGAAGGTAAGTTTTCAGGTTTGGCATGGTCAGGTTTTTATTTCCAGATTTCTTAGTTGGGTCTTTCTTCGGTGGTGCTTGTTTCTTTTGTTTCACGACAGCAGCTAATTGGCTTTTTAGATCAGCGACTTGCTTTTTCAGTTCTTTCAGACTGTCCGACTCCACTTCACTATTTGTACTTGTTTCGGTGAAACAAGTGTTTTTTGTGTCAAGTGTTTTTTCATCCGGGTGTTTTTAACTTCTTGTCTGTTTTCAACAGTGCGAAGGTGAAGCAATAACTCTGCATACGCAGGTGGATGTTTATCTTTTAGTTCCAGCTGTAGCTCTTTTAGCAGATTATCATTCCAACAGCCTCTGTTAACCTGCTTGAGAAGCTGTTTGTCCACTTCCTGTGGCTCTAGACCGCCTCTATGCACTGTGAGATTGAGCGCCACCTGCAAACAATGCAGATATGCAGAGGGTTTTTCTCCATAATCTTGGAAAGTGTTCATGAATCGCACAAGCAGTTCCTCACCGTCTTCAACAGTCCCGAAAGCTGAATCCAAAAGCTTAAGATAGTCAGCAGAGGTGGCTTCAGGCCCAAGAGAGCGAATAACATCAGACGCAGGAGCAAGAAGACTTTCAAAGATCTTGCGAGATTTTTCCAAGTCAAAGAAGTATCTTCCATCATCAAGTCAACATGTGAACACCACGTTTCATAGTCAGCTTCAGTATATGGTCTCGGCGTTTTGCCAGAGAAAGCTCTGATTCTCCAAGAGGAATGGGCGTTTGACGGCTTCTCTGCATGTTTAATGACATGCTCGACTACGATTTTCTGAACCTCGGGTGGGTTAAAATCAGCTGGACTCAACATTTGAAGTGTTAAGTTTGGTCTAAGAGGGCTTTGGAAGAGTGCTTGAGTGGTTTTAGGGATGCGAGGTACTTCAACTTGGAGTGGAGGAGAGACTCCACTTTGTGTGGGTTCTACAGTAGGGACAGCAAGTTCACCGTCAGCAGAGACCGTTTCAGCTGTCTCAGCAGCTTCAATAGACTTCCCTATTGTGGACATAACCTCCTGCAACACCTCTTCAAAACCTTTTCCACTTAACTTAGCTAAACCCCTCAGGTTGCTAAGATAAGCCTCAGTAACACTGCCCCCTACAGTTTTAGTGTAGACATCAGTTAGAGCTTGAATGCAGTACTTAACCTTAGGATTGTCAGTGGATGGAAAGGAGCACGGCAACATAGGTGCTAATGCTTCAGTGGTTAATCCAGACTCGAACTCTACGATATGACTTTTGTCAAAGTCAGATGAGTTATCATTAATGCTAAGCACCCTACGGATAGTGCCATGTTGCTCTAGAAACTCAAAAATGTCTGTGTCTCTTTCTTTATCAACAACACCACTGACAATGACTGCATTAGGAACTTTAACACCATGTTTTTCCACAAAATCCATTTTTATAGTATATAAACTATTTGGTCAGGGGTCAAAACAGAATCCACATCCGTTGTCGCAACGCTCCAGGCTCCTGGCTGGCTCGCCAGATTTTTGTGTGTAACCCTCACTAACACCTACTCACTTTAGGTGTAGTACCCTTTTTAGTAGTGGTGTGTTATGGCAATGTAGTTACCGTAACTTTTCTACCTGGACAAAAGGGATAATTGGGCCAGGTCAGGTAGACCCTAGATTCGTAGGAGCCTGGAGGGCGTAACAACAGATTACACTTACACACGGTGTATGAACTTGCAACTATGTATATTTTTCAAGTTGTGTACTATTTACAGACATGTACACTTAATAAAAAAAAAAACACACAACACTTGTCACAATAATAAGAAAAATAAAATACCCCAAAATATATTTACAATATATACAGTCCTTGGTATCAGTCCAGGTGACTAGTTGGGTCACTTTTACCAGTCACTAGGATTCGGGCTTCGGCTCGCCATCCAGATCTGGAGAATCCACAGTCCTCTGAATCCAGCACAAAAACCAAAAAGCTTAATCTATAATCTAAGTCAAGTGCATTGAAAAGCACTTGACAAGATAAAAAACAGAAAAGTGTGCTAGCACAACAATTTTGCACATCCAAACACCTGTAAACCACAGATATAACTTTCACCATTAAGTACCAATCAATGGCAAGGGAGCTGGGACCTTTGGTAACCGCTACAGCTCTGAAAAATGCTTTTTTCCGATGAAAAAGCTAGCCGAAATTAGCATCGGCGGTTAGCATTACAAGCTAGCGATTAGCATTCTCATACACAATGAATGGCACTTACCAAGCTAGGTGACACATGCGTCAATGGGGTTCCCGCGCTCAACGGCGTCCACAGCCTTTGGATCCCAATCTTAAAATTTAATAAACGGAGCATTAGAATTTGCTAATACAGCAATGTCTCATTGCAGGTGTTTATTCAGGCTTACCAATCTCAAATTTTGTCCAAGCAAAGGCTGCTATTAGCACATTAGCTCATCGTCTCTGTGAGGAATCGCGCTCTCTCGGTCGTGTCTCGGCAGTGTCTGACAGCGTTCTGCGAATTACACACAGACCGAGCGAGGGAGTGCGTGACCCCGTTGGCTGGCGGGACCCCATTGGCTGTTGCTGCCAAACAAACTACGCAGCCATTGGTCGCTCAAAATGCCAAATAAAAACGTTTGGAACTTTATCAAAACTTTCCAGAAAATGTTTCTAACTATTTATGAATATATATTTAAATATTCATATTCAAATTATTTATTCCCATTGTGAAATGGGTGTTTTTCTTTTTAACAGCGGTATCAATATTTAAGATAAGATAAGATAAGATAAGCCTTTATTAGTCCCACAACAGGGAAATTCCAGGATTGCAACAGCACAGGGATAGCAACACTCAGAGCAACAATCAGAAGGCAAGAAAAAAAACAAGCAAGCAAGAGCAGCTAATAAACATATGTACGTATTACTATAAAATATATATATATACACACACACACAGACACACAGTGCAGAGCATTGTAGCTGGATGGAATAAATATATGAATATATGAACACACAGTGCAGAGCATTGTAGCTAGATGGAATAAATATGTAAATATATAAACACCCACAGTACGGAGCATTGCAGCTAGGTGGAATAAATATGCAAGTATATAAACACACACAGTGCGGAGCAATGTAGCTAGATGGAATAATATGTAGATATATAAATATATAAACACACCCAGTGCTGAGCATTGTAGCTAGATGGAATAAATATGCAAATATATAAACACACACAGTGCAGAGCATTGTTGCTAGATGGAATGAAACAGCATAACCGTCTACTTAGTTATCCTACATGGTATGATTATGTGCCCATACATATTCTCACCCTCCATAGCGACCGGTATGTTCCTAGTTGTATGCCTAGTTGTATGCCTAGTTGTATTTCTATTTTTATTCGCGGGTTTAAACACTGGGTTACATAATTCAAGAAATTTCTTCTTTTAAATTTGATTGGTAGTTGGCAATCAGCTTACAGGTGCATTACCGCCACGTACTTCACTCGTATCTGGTCAGGAGCTCCTTCCTGTGACAATATGGTGATGTGACTCTGTCACGACCATAGGACTCGCTAAAAGATTATAGGATCGCCTATGACGTGCCTATGATGCCTACATGATGTCTATATGACGTCATATAGACACCATAGTATAGAGTGATTCAAGAAAATCTGTGTATGTGACTGAATGAGTGGTGACATGGAGACATACAGTATATAGAGTGCTTACAGAGCCAACCGCAAACTTGGCTGTGGCAGTTACCGCGGCCAAGATGTATAGAGTGATGATACAGAGTGAAGTGATGATATAGAGTGAAGTACAAGGAGACGAAGAAGTGATGTCTGAAGATAGAGTTGAGGTTCGATTGGACACAGCAATGATGATAGGACTACAGCTCCTGACCAGATAGAGTGATGATATAGAGTGAAGTACGTGGCAGTAATGCACCTGTAAGCTGGTTGCCAACCGCCAATCAAATCTAAAAGAAAAAGAAGAAGAATCTGTATGTGTGTCTTTGTGTGATCAAAGGCAGGCATTCACTCACGATCATAGGACTCACTATGACATCAAAGATCAAAGGCAGGCATCACTCACACTCACTCACAATCATAGGACATCAAAGATCAAATGCAGGCATCACTCATGTGCACTCACAATCGTAGGACATCAGAGATCCAAGGCAGGCATCACTCACGCTCACTGACGATCATAGGACATCAAAGATCAAAGGCAGGCATCACTCACGATCATAGGACTCGCTATGACATCATCAAAGTTCATAGGACTTGCTATGACATCAAAGATCAAAGGCAGGCATCATAGGACTCGCTATGACATCATCAAAGATCATAGGACTTGCTATGACATTATCAAAGATCATAGGACTTGCTATGACATCATCAAAGATCAAAAGCAGGCATAATAGGACTCATTATGACCTCATCAAAGGCTGGCATCACTCACGATCATAGGACTCGCTATGACATCATCAAAGATTATAGGACTCGCTTTGACATCATCAAAGATCAAAGGCAGGCATCACTGAACGAGGGGTGACGTGCTTGCTTACACCTGCTTTCTACGGGGATGCAGAAATACTTGCTTATACTTGGTTTCTACGGGCATGCACGGGTATGCAGTAGTGCGCTGGTCTCGCTAAAAGATCATGGGATCGCCTATGATCTCTACATGATGTCTATATGACGTCATATAGACACCATAGTATAGAGTGATACAAGAAAATCTGTGTGTCTGTGTGTGATCAAAGGCAGGCATCACTCACAATCATAGGACTCGCTATGAGATCATCAAAGATCAAAGGCAGACATCACTCCTTCTTCTTTTAGATTTGATTGGCAATAATACAGCCCGCACCTCGGACACAGTCCAAGGATGGATAATTTTTTCACACATAAGTTGTTGTTCAGAACTCCTTGTAAAAAGATATAGAGTGATGATAAGGGGGTTGGCAACCAGCTTACAGGTGCCTTACCGCCACTGACTTGATTATCATCACTCTATATCTTTGGCGGTTGGCAACCAGCTTACAGGTGCCTTACCGCCACCTACCAAATGTGTTCTTCCAGGCATCACTCATGCTCACTCACGATCATAGGACATCAAAGATCAAAGGCAGGCATTACTCACGATCATAGGACTCGCTATGACATCATCAAAGATCAAACAGGCATCACTCACGATCATAGGACTCGATGACATCATCAAAGATCAAATGCAGGCATCATAGGACTCGCTATGCCATCATCAAAGATCATAGGACTCACTATGACATCATCAAAGATCAACGGCAGTGATCACTCACGATCATAGGACTCGCTATGATGTCATCAAAGATCATAGGACTCGCTATAACACCATCAAAGATCAAAGGCAGGCATCACTGAACGAGTGATAAGTACCAGAAGGTGGACGGCTGCACTTTGGACACAGTCCAAGGATGATAATTTTTTTCACACATAAGTTGTTCAGAACTCATACAAAGATATAAAGTGATGATAATCAAGTCAGTGGCGGTAATGCACCTGTAGGCTGGTTGCCAACCGCCAATCAAATCTAAAAGAAGAAGAAGAAGAATGCTGATGTGCTTGCTTACACCCTTACTTGAACCTGCTTTCTACGGGCATGCAGAAATAATCCAAGAAATCTCTGCCTGTGTGTGTGTCTGTCTGACTGTCACGACCATAGGACTTGCTAAAAGATCATAGGATTGCCTATGATGTGCCTATGATCTCTACATGATGTCTATATGACGTCATATAGACACCATAGTATAGAGTGATTCAAGAAAATCTGTGAGACTGTGGTCAAAGGTAGGCATCACTCATGCTCACGCACGATTGTAGGACATCAAAGATCAAAGGCAGGCATCACCCACGATCATGGGACTTGCTATGACATCATCAAAGATCATAGGCCTCGCTATGACATCATCAAAGATCAAAGGCAGGCATCACTGAACGAGTGGTGATGTGCTTGCTTACACCTGCTTTCTACGGGCATGCAGAAATGCTTGCTTATGCTTGGTTTCTACGGGCATGCACAGGTATGCACTAGTAGTATACTAATTTTAGAAATACTATTTTAAGAAATTCTTTCCTTCCCCCTTTACTGAAGGGAAGGAAAGAATTTCTACCAAAGGATTTTATGCGGGGGGTTTTTTGTCCTGGAAACTGATCAAATGTAGTGGTGGAAAAAACTGTGTCAGTGTGTGCATGTGTGTATCTGCATGGCTATGTGTGTCATATGTGTGTATCTCCTCAAGCCATAGGGGAGGTCTCCAGACCTGGGTCACATTGTGAGGAAATGAGATCATCATTGGTGGTGCTGGTTTCTGGCTGCATGAAGCGGCTGGCACATTGGCTAAATGTTAAACCATATGAAAAGCTAATGTCCTTATCTGGTACATAGTATAGTGTATTTTGCCTCTATAGTCCAAATTTTCTCCTTTTGTCCTAAACATAATGGAGGTAAATGGACTAGTAAAGTGTGAACCAATACAGTGAAGCCACACAAGCTCAGAGCTTCATATTTGAATTGGTTTAACTGGTCGATTTTGTGTTACGGTTTTTACTTGCCAGACTTGGAGGCCTGTTTGTCATTAATGTGCTTGGGGTTTTACTTTATTTTAGCAAGTTACCCTATACATCGAATGCTACGTGTTGAGGATTTGGGGTTGTGTAGGTCACAGTATGCCCCAGACTGCTCTGTTGTAACTGTTTCAGCAATTTCCTATCCATGCATTTAACGAAAATCTCAGAAAAAAATGTTTTTTGGCTTCTGATTTAAGACCTGTGAATGTGGTTGTGAACCTTTAAAAAAATACAGTTTACTATAATATACACAGCTGGTCTTCAAAACATAGAATTTCTGGGAATAAAACTGAATAATCAGATAGGGATATACTTCTTCTTTTAGATTTGATTGGCGGTTGGCAACCAGCTTACAGGTGCATTACCGCCACATACTTCACTCTGTATCATCACTATCTGGTCAGGGGCTGTAGTCCTTCTATCATCACTGCTGTGTCCAATCGAACCTCAACCTCTATCTTCAGACGTCACTTTTCTTCATCTCCTCGTACTTCACTCTGTATCATCACTTCACTCTATATCATCACTCTACACATCTTGGCTGTCTTCTTCTTCTTCTTCTTTTAGATTTGATTGGCAGTTGGCAACCAGCTTACAGGTGCGTTCTTCTTTTAGATTTGATTGGTGGTCGGCAACCAGCCTACAGGTGCATTACCGCCATGTACTTCACGCTATATCATCACTATCTGGCCAGGAGCTGTAATCCTTACGTACTTAACTCAGTAAACATCACTCTATGTATCAAAGGTCAGAATTCTTCTTGGTTGGCAACCTCTTCTTTGTCTTCTTCACTCTATATCTTTGTACAAGGAGTTCCCATAAGGAGTTCTGAACAATCTTCTTCTTCTCCCCCTTGTTCTTCTTCAAACAGTGAGATTTCCATGCCTACATGATGTCTGTAACACTCTGGTCATTCTTCTTCTTCTTCTTTTAGATTTGATTGGCGGTTGGCAACCAGCTTATAGGTCATTACTCTATAAGGAGTCCTTATAAGGAGTTCTGAACAATCTTCTTCTTTAAACAGTGAGATTTCCCAATCTCTGTATGTCTGTGTGTCACGATCATAGGATCACCTATGATGTCTACATGATGTCCTATGATGTTCCTATGATGTCTACATGATGTTTATATGACATCATATAGACCACAGGACTCGCTAAAAGATCATAGGCAGCTCCACCTGTTGGTTGCAACATCTGTGATTGGTGTCAATGCTGGACGCACTCTCCTGATTCCAAGAATCACACTCACACCATCTGACATGTTTCCATTCAGCTTGTGACGTAAACAGTTTCCAGTAAGACCCTGCTTTGCCATGACTGTGAATAAGTCACAGGGCCAATCTTTACAACGCGTTGATGTTTTCTGCACGAGATTTCTTCAGCCATGGCCAATTCTACGTTGCTGTGAGCAGAGTTGGCAGATCAAGCAGTCTTCGTATTCTTGCTCAAGATGAAGAAACTAAGCAAAAGCGTCGTTTTCAGAGCAATGTTGTTTTTAAAGAGATGTTGACACAGTGAAAATGTGTAACCTTAAAGAATGGCAGTCTACACTACAAATGTTTACACATTTGTAGTTGCTTTGCCAAGCAAAGCATGGATTTTCTCCGGGTGCTCTGGTTTCCTCCCACAGTCCAAAAAATGATCACGCTGTCCATTTATCGCTGAACGAGAGGTGAATGGCAGTCTACACTACAAATGTGTAAAATGCAAAGCAAAGCATGGATTTTCTCCAGGTTTTCCGGTTTCCTCCCAAATTCCAAAAAATAATCAGGATGTCCATTCACTAATTTGTGGCTTGTAAATATGGATGTCACCAGACTGCAAAACAAATCTACCTACGGGTACAAATAAAGGAACCTGAACCTGAACCTGAACCACTGAACGAGTGGTGACGTGCTTGCTTACACCTGCTTTCTACGGGCATGCAGAAATACTTGCTTATACTTGAGTTTCTACGGGAATGCACAAGTAGGCACTAGTTTCTATAAAAAGACGAAATAATGAGCTAATTTCTGCTTGAACATAAGTGAAGCATGTTTCAAATACAAGAAAAAATATATTTCCCTTTAGTTATAGAAATTAATTACCTCCGCCAGGCCGAAAAGGCCAGGAGGAGGTTATGTTTTTGCCGGGGTTTGTCTGTTTGTTTGTCTCTGTCTGTCTGTCTGTCTGTCTGTCTGTTGGTTAGCAAGATAACTCAAAAAGTCTTGGACGGATTTCCATGAAACTTTCAGGCGTTGTTGGAAATGGTACAAGGAAGAACTGATTAAATTTTGGGGATGATCCGGATCACCGTCTGGATACAGGAATTTTTTAAAGCATTCTTTAACACTGTGACATACGGCTATTTTCAACATGTGCGCAGGCGCAATGGAGGGCGCTGGTCATCGCGTCTGACCAACATAAACTCCGCCGCCTTCAACGTTTTAGGCACAAAAGCACGCGGAAAACACCGTGCCTGTGTTTGCGCGACGCTGCAAAAGCTGAGACGGGCAGCTGTCCGCCGCCGGATTATTTGGCAGAAATTCCCCAGGCAGCCATAGGCGCTGCGCAAAAACCAGCTGCTCGGCAGCGTGCTGTGTGCCTGTGTTTGCGCAACGCTGCAAAAGCTCAGACAGCCAGCTGTCCGCCGCTGGATTATTTGGCAGAAATTCCCCGGTCAGCCATAGTAGCTCCGCAAAAAGAAGCTCTCTGCCGGGCAAGTTTCCAAATCATCTTTGGCCGCGGAGCGCAACCCCAATAAAGATAAAGATTACATGTACCACGAAGGTCGACTGCAAGCAAGATGTTTGTGTCTGTGAACATTCCGTCTTTTGGCGAGTTGATACGTAACGATGTTTACAGTTTGATGACAAGGTTGCTGCCATGTAACAATCATCTTATATCAGCAATTGTCAACTCGTCACTCACACTTCAGCATTTGGAAGTGGTGGCGTTCCATTTTATACTGAGTCCAGTATTGTATGTTATTGTTGTTACAAGACCGCCGACTGTCTGCTGATCTGTATATACTTTTATTTATTTATTTATTTATTTATTTTCTACTCCTTTTAGTTCTGCATTTAATATGAACCCTGAGTTTGAAATAAACGTTTGATTTTTTAATAAAACCCACGCCAACCCGTCTACCTAATTGGCATCCGTCAGTGAAGCCCTCAGTGCTGCTTTCAGTGATCTAAAACGCTCACATAACCCATTGGCCTGTGGGTTGTACGCAGTTGTGTCATGACTTCTTTTGTTTTTTCTTTTGAATTCTTGGATGGAACATGGGTGGCCAATATAAGCTGCGGATTCAGCCATCACATATTTCCGATAACTTATGTTGAACTGTATAATCAGAGGAGCTATTGTCTAATTTGACCTTGTTGGATTTTATTACCCCCTTTGTTATATTATTCACTTTCTTTTAACCTGTACTCTTAATCTATTCGAAATAAAGATTAATTCATTCGTTCATTCAATTGCAACACCCCCAGCCTGGGAGTTTGCAGATGCAGGACATGGACACAACACCAACACTTCAGTTTATTACCTCCGCCAAGGAGGTAATGCTTTTACTACTGAACCACTAATCCTATCATTGTGAATCCAATTGCTACTCAGATGTTTTCATGGTCAAGGAATCTGACAACGTACACACAAACACTGTATGGGGGGAACTGTGGCGCTTGGCGGAGGTCTGCGCTCTCCGAGTGCTTTTCTAGTTTATAAATGTTTTCTCTCATTAGTATGCTTCTTTTATTTCAAATACATTCTCTGCTGTTAGTGGGATTTAGCAACTAAAGGTTCATATTTAGATTCAGTCTGATGCCCACTAATTCTTCTTCTTTTCTTCTTTTTCTTCTTTTAGATTTTATTGGTGGTTGGCAACCATAGATTCTATCACTCTATAAATTCAAGAATTTTTTGTCTGTGTGTGTCACAACCAAAGATCATAGGACCGCCTATGATGTTCCTATGGTGCCTGCGTGATGTCCTGTGATGTTCCTATGTATCACGACTCCTTATGTGTGAAATGTCCTATGATGTTCCTATGTATAATGACTCCTTATGTGTGAAAAAATTATCCGTCCTTGGACTGCATCACTCACGATAATAGGACTCGCTATGACATCATCAGAGATCAAAGGCAGGCATCACTCACACTCACTCACACTCATAGGACATCAAAGATCAAATGCGGGCATCACTGACGATCATAGGACTTGCTATGACACCATCAAAGATCAAAGGCAGGCATCACTGAACGAGTCCTGACGTGCTTGCTTACACCTTTACTTACACCTGCTTTCTATGGGCATGCAGAAATACTTGCTTATACTTGGTTTCTACAGGTATGCACGGGCATGCACAGGTATGGACTAGTATACGTATCTATTAATTCAAGAAATCTCTGTCTGTCTGTGTGTCACAATCATAGGACTTTGTGTTGCCATGGTAACCATGTCAAAGATCAAAGGCAGGCATCACCGTTGTTACTGTTGCCATGGTAACCATGTCAAAGTGAGTGGTGACGTCAAAGATCAAAGGCAGGTTTTACCATGGTTAGTGCCATGGTAATAGTAACTTCTACAGGCATACAGAAATGCTTGCTTACACCTGCTTTCTACGGGCATGCAGAAATACTTGCTTATACTTGGTTTCTACTGGTATGCACTAGTATATTCTGATGTTTCATAAGGTCATTTTATTTTAAACTAACCTTATAAGTGAAGTGTACAGTAAACATTCCTGTTATAACTTCAGACCGAAGTTCCTATCATTCGGAACCCCCTACAGGAAGCCACTACAACACAGGAAGTGAAGGCAGTAGCTCTCTTACTGTTAGCTTAGCCATGAGGGGTGTGGGCAGACTCGTGTATTGTATTGTTGTTCAGGAAGTGCAGAGGAATAGCTGGTCGCTCTGTCTGCTGATCCATTGTTTATCTCCAGCTTATGGGTAGTTATTCAGGCTGGGTGGCATTGTGTTTGAGTCTGGGAAAAGCTGGCATTAGTGTGTTTAAGTCACTGCACCATGCCTGTGACTCAGTTGTCTCATAAACACACATGTACAGTACAGAGAAGCTTTCCTGTGTTTTGCACTAGTGACTAGTGCATACCTGTGCATACCCGTAGAAACCAAGTGTAAGCATTTCTGCATGCCCATAGAAAGCAAGTGTAAGCAAGCATTACTGCATTCTTGCCTTTGAGCTTTGACATGGTTACCATGGCAACAATAACCATGGTGATGCCTGTCTTTGAGCTTTGACTTGGTTAACATGGCAACAGTAACCCTGGTGAGACCGTGGTCTCTGTGGCAGTTGATCATTTGTAAAAATCTGTGGGGTATTATTATGTCCATGAGTGTATAGTTATTAAAGTAAAATAGATACCAATTAAGTAACATATAAAGTTGACATATATTTTAAACAAATCATATTCCATGTGCCCTTTTTTAATTAATTTGAGCCCCTGCCTTGCAAATGGTCTCTGCACAGCCCTGAAATTAATTCATGTGGCCACTAAACTGAAGCCGACTACAACACATTGGAGAAAAATTGTCACATAAGTTGTGATGCCTGCCTTTGATCTTTGATGGTGTCATAGCTCACTATGACACAGTCCTGTGATCTTTGATGATGTCATAGCGAGTCCTGTGATCTTTGAGGATGTCATAGCAATTCTTATGATCATGAGCGATGCCTGCCTTTAATCTTTGATGATGTCACAGCGAGTCCTATGATCTTTTAGCGAGTCTTATGGTCATGACAGACACATGGTGTCTATATGACATCATATAGACATCATAGGCACATCATAGGCAAATCCTATGATCTTTTAGCGAGTCCTGTGGTCGTGACAGACACACAGAGACACACAGAGATTTCTTGAATTTCTAGTGCATGCCTGTGCATGCCCGTAGAAACCAAGTACAGTGGGGCAAAAAAGTATTTAGTCAGCCACCAATTGTGCAAGTTCTCCCACTTAAAAGATGAGAGAGGTCTCCAATTTTCATCATAGGTATACCTCAACTATGAGAGGCAAAATGAGAAAAAAAAAATCCGGAAAATCACACTGAAGGATTTTTAATGAATTAATTGGTAAATTCCTCAGTAAAATAAGTATTTGGTCAATAACAAAAGTTCATCTCAGTACTTTGTTATATACCCTTTGTTGGCAATGACAGAGGTCAAACGTTTTCTGTAAGTCTTCACAAGGTTTTCACACACTGTTGCTGGTATTTTGGCCCATTCCTCCATGCAGATCTCCTCTAGAGCAGTGATGTTTTGGGGCTGTCGTTGGGCAACACGGACTTTGAACTCCCTCCCAAGATTTTCTATGGGGTTGAGATCTGGAGACTGGCTAGGCCACTCCAGGACCTTGAAATGCTTCTTACGAAGCCACTCCTTCATTGCCCGGGCGGTGTGTTTGGGATCATTGTCATGCTGAAAGACCCAGCCACATTTCATCTTCAATGCCCTTGCTGATGGAACGAGGTTTTCACTCAAAATCTCACGATACATGGCCCCATTCATTCTTTCCTTTACACGGATCAGTTGTCCTGGTCATTTTGCAAAAAAACAGCCCCAAAGTATGATGTTTCCACCCCCATGCTTGACATTTTGCCAGTCCTCTTCTGGATCATCCAAATGCTCTCTAGCAAACTTCAGATGGGCCTGGACATGTACTGGCTTAAGCAGGGGGACACGTCTGGCACTGCAGGATTTGAGTCCCTGGAGGCGTAGTGTGTCACTGATGGTAGCCTTTGTTACTTTGGTCCCAGCTCTCTGCACGCCATTCACTAGGTCACCCCGTGTGGTTCTGGGATTTTTGCTCACCGTAACTCAGGTAACGAGTGGAGGACAGAGGAGCCTCTTAAAGAAGAAGTTACAGGTCTGTGAGAGCCAGAAATCTTGCTTGTTTGTAGGTGAACAGATACTTATTTTCCACCATAATTTGCAAATAAATTCTTTAAAAATCCTTCAATGTGATTTTCTGGATTTTTTTTTCTCACTTTGTCTCTCATAGTTGAGGTATACCTGTGATGAAAATTGGAGACCTCTCTCATCCTTTAAGTGGGAGAATGTGCACAATTGGTGGCTGACTAAATACTTTTTTGTCCCACTGTACATATCCAGTGAAACGTTGGAGTGCAATTATCGTGGAATATAGTAACTCCTGGAATCCCTATTGTCTAATCAAATTGCTTGGTCAGAACTAACTGTTGTATAACAATATATAACAAAAATATATCTAAAAAAATTATTAAATATTAATACTATTAAAGCCATAGATATGGGTGAAAGTTCTAGGGTTGCCTCCACCTAAAGATTTTACTGGTCAACCGGTAGTCGCAATTTAAAGCAAGAAGTCGACTATTTGTAGCGTTTTTATGACAACAGTAGATGGTTTATGTTCCAGGGTTTAGAAAGCAGTGCAACCCTGGAACAGGGTTGGCAGCTCGGTGGTGCATTGGTTAGCACTGTGGCAGCACAGTAAGAAGGTCACTGGATCGATTCCAGGGTTTCCTCTGGTAACATTTCTTGGTGGCGGCCCGCCACACCAGAAATTTTACCGCCTCACCAAGGAGATATGAATTTATTAAGAAAAATATATGAAGCAATGACTTTCCGCAAGCGCGCACACGAACAACGCACATGGTCGTCATCCACGTGGAGTTTAGAAGCGCCCCGCCCACGCAAGTTTTCCAGTCAGTCAGCAGTGTCTCACTAAGCATGACTGTCCGACAGAAACATGAGTGTTAAAGTACTTTAAATGTGGAAGAAATCATTAGAGGTATGTAAGAACTGGAGGAGTTTATCATGGTTTTAGCCTGCTGGAAACGGGAGCAATAAGGGAAGAGCTGCTTAGCTAAGAGATGTGGTTAGAATTCATATGCAGCCAGCTTTATATGAAGGGAAAGGCAAGGGGGACTGATGAATTGCTGAGGATATACAGTATTTCACCAGCCACTACAGTATAAGTTATGTTCTGTAGGATTTGCAGGAATGAAGAGACTGGCAATTTCTCTCTTTTCTCGCACGAGCAGGCATGCCGTTTTTATTCTCCAGCGGTAGTGACTAAAAGCAACAGCTAAAAACACTAGCTCTCTTCACTCTAAACTGAGGTCCTTCAGCGGCTACCTAGAGAGGTGCCTGATGAGAAAGCCTGGGAGCACAACTGTAACTGCCTAAACAGATCATTCTGTACATGAACACATATTGTAGTGAATTATGTCTTTAGAGTCCGCTACAGTTCCCTATTATGTACCTGGCAGGTTAAGATAACCGAAATTCACAAAGTCACTGACTTGAATCTGTCAGCAGCCTTCAGACAAAGTAAACGTGCCAACATTTGATTTCAAAATAAGGGAGGTTTTTCCTGCTGTCTGGGTGGTGAGGAGATTTCTAAAAAAAAAAAAAAAAAAACTATAAATATAAAGAAATATTATAACAGAAATGATGGCATCCTTGGTCATTTAAGTTAATTTATTTCATTAAATACAATTTCATTTATATTTTTTCTTTGTAATCAGAGTTAAATTATTGTTCTTTCTAACTGCAAAGTTATGGTCAAAAATGTAAATTGTTATAAGGAAGAAGTAAAAAAATTACCACAGTCTGTTTCAAATTTATCTAAAAAAAAAAGTAATTTTATTTAAAAAAAAACCAGACAAAAATTAGTCAAAGTAATCCACAAATTTATAATAAAGTTTCAAATGTACAAGAAAAGTCAATTTTACAAGAGGAAATTACAAATTTGAGGAACATGGTTTCAACTTTAGATTTGCAGAGAAAAGTAGAAAACTATAAGAAAATTGTTATAAATTTTTGAGAAAAACCTCAAACCTTCAAGACTGAAGTCATTACTCAAGTTTTTAAGTGGGTGCTCTTTGTACCCTTATCTCAACTAGAAATTTTTGGTTGTCTGCTTTTAATTATTAATTTCAAAGCACTGCTTTTACATGAGTAGAATTTCTGGCTACTGTACCCACCTGGTCATATAATTTAAGTATGCATGAGTACATTACTATTATGAATGTTTCTTTCCCTTCCCTACTCTCTCAATGGAAAAAAGGAAGCGCTAGAATAAAAATACAAAAAAATACACATATTTTTGTCATTTATGTAAACCATGACAAAAAAAAATCCTGCAGGACAAATCATGACACTTGATATTTTCTAACCTGTTTGTATACCACCGTAGACAGAGAGATAACCTGAATTAGGCAGAGCTCAGAGAGGGCAAGATGAGACCGAAGAGAGGAGCCAAGGAGAGGAAAGTGTTCAGGCAGAGGAAGGAGAGAAGGATAACACCAGTAAAAGTCTAAACACAGGATGTCTGGGTTCAATCCTCGGTTGTACAATACTTCAAATGGTAAGTTCCATTTGCAACGTTCATCATCATCATCATAGCAGTCTGTCGCGGGCGACAATTTTAAAAAGAAATAAATAGTATAAAATTAACATATTCCGGTGTGTTTACTCCACCCCCCCAGGGGGGAAAAATATGTTTCCACCACACCAAGGTCTTTAAGCCAGAGGAAACACTGGATTCCACCCCTGACTATCGTGGGTTTGATCCTGCCCCCTGACCATCGGTGACCCTTCTGTGTGGAGTATGCATGTTCTCCCCTGTGTCTGTGTGGGTTTATCCCGGGTACTCCGGTTTCCTCCCACAGGCCAAAAGCATGCAAGTTAGGTTAAGTGGAGACACTAAAGTGGCCTTAGGTGTGAATGTGTGTGTGAATGGTGAAGGGATTGACACCACACCGTGGCTGCCTCATCCATCCAGGTGGATGCCCTGTAATTTCCCTCTGGAATTAATAAAGTATACCAAAAAAAAAGAATGTCTCCAAGTAACAAATTCTTAAAACGTCACTTTCATAGGGACACACAGCTGAACTGAAGAAATGTGAACAGTGAAAAAAAAAAAGTTTTTTTTCCTTCCAGTTGGCTCATTTCCAGTCCGCCATGGAAAATATTAAGATTTGCCAGAAGGGGAATTATTTAAATGATAAATGCATCAAAAATAAAGACTGCATTTTTAAAAGTGTGCAAAACTCCTTAGTTCAATGTAAAGGTGGACCACCGTGAAAAAACATATTTCATCTGCGACTGTGGCCCTTTTCCTCTCTACTCCAACCCAGCTCCATCATCTTCCACTCCATGGTTAAAGTTTCTGTACACTTAAATTTCATCATGTTCATGTTGATCCTTTCTTTTAGCGCTGTGTAATTTTGCCTTCCATGAAAGGTTCAGTTGCACTTGGAGAGATAATTGCATATCCACTGCTGCCGAAAGTTCGGCTACAAAAGCTGTTACAGCCGATCAGCCTCTAACCTCTAAGATTTTTCTGATCGGCCAAAACTTAGTTGACTATGAGGGGGCAGCCCTAGAAAATTCTGTCTTGTGCTACAGTATATACAGTGGGGCAAAAAAGTATTTAGTCAGCCACCAATTGTGCAAGTTCTCCCACTTAAAAGATGAGAGAGGTCTCCAATTTTCATCATAGCTCAACTATGAGAGACAAAATGAGAAAAAAAAAATCCAGAAAATCACATTGAAGGATTTTTAATGAATTAATTGATAAATTCCTCAGTAAAATAAGTATTTGGTCACCTACAAACAAGCAAGATTTCTGGCTCTCACAGACCTGTAACTTCTTCTTTAAGAGGCTCCTCTGTCCTCCACTCGTTACCTGTATTAATGGCACCTGTTTGAACTCGTTATATAGATAGATGGATTGATGTACTTTATTGATCCCAAACTGGGAAATTACAGTGTAACAGCAGCATGACAGTTGACAGCCAAACAACAGAAACACACACGACAGACAAAGGGATTACCTATGGAAAGTAAAAAGAAACTAACACGACTATAGAACCTATATACAGTGGGGCAAAAAAGTATTTAGTCAGCCACCAATTGTGCAAGTTCTCCCACTTAAAAGATGAGAGAGGTCTCCAATTTTCATCATAGCTCAACTATGAGAGACAAAATGAGAAAAAAAAAATCCAGAAAATCACACTGAAGGATTTTTAATGAATTAATTGATAAATTCCTCAGTAAAATAAGTATTTGGTCACCTACAAACAAGCAAGATTTCTGGCTCTCACAGACCTGTAACTTCTTCTTTAAGAGGCTCCTCTGTCCTCCACTCGTTACCTGTATTAATGGCACCTGTTTGAACTCATTATCAGTATAAAAGACACCTGTCCACAACCTCAAACAGTCAGACTCCAAACTCCACTATGGCCAAGACCAAAGAGCTGTCAAAGGACGCCAGAAACAAAATTGTAGACCTTCACCAGGCTGGGAAGACTGAATCTGCAATAGGTAAGCAGCTTGGTGTGAAGAAATCAACTGTGGGAGCAATTATTAGAAAATGGAAGACATACAAGACCACTGATAATCTCCCTCGATCTGGGGCTCCACGCAAGATCTCACCCCGTGGGGTCAAAATTATCACGAGAACGGTGAACAAAAATCCCAGAACCACATGGGGGGACCTAGTGAATGACCTGCAGAGAGCTGGGACCAAAGTAACAAAGGCTACATCAGAAACACACTACGCCGCCAGGGACTCAAATCCTGCAGTGCCAGACGTGTCCCCCTGCTTAAGCCAGTACATGTCCAGGCCCATCTGAAGTTTGCTAGAGACCATTTGGATGATCCAGAAGAGGACTGGCAGAATGTCATATGGTCAGATGGAACCAAAATAGAACTTTTTGGTAAAAACTCAACTTGTCGTGTTTGGAGGAGAAAGAACACCATACCTACTGTGAAGCATGGGGGTGGAAACATCATACTTTGGGGCTGTTTTTTTGCAAAGTGACCAGGACGACTGATCCGTGTAAAGGAAAGAATGAATGGGGCCATGTATCGTGAGATTTTGAGTGAAAACCTCCTTCCACCAGCAAGGGCATTGAAGATGAAACGTGGCTGGGTCTTTCAGCATGACAATGATCCCAAATACACCACCCGTGCAACGAAGGAGTGGCTTCGTAAGAAGCATTTCAAGGTCCTGGAGTGGCCTAGCCAGTCTCCAGATCTCAACCCTATAGAAAATCTTTGGAGGGAGTTGAAAGTCTGTGTTGCCCAGCGACAGCCCCAAAACATCACTGCTCTAGAGGAGATCTGCATGGAGGAATGGGCCAAAATACCAGCAACAGTGTGTGAAAACCCTGTGAAAACTTACAGAAAACATTTGACCTCTGTCATTGCCAACAAAGGGTATATAACAAAGTATTGAGATGAACTTTTGTTATTGACCAAATACTTATTTTACCGAGGAATTTACCAATTAACCACTTGCGCTCCGTTGTTCCGCTGGCGGGCAAGTCTCTGTGTCCTATGACGCACGAGGGCGCACGAGAGCGCGCTCGTGCGCCCTCGTGCGCAAGACGCATGATGGTGGTGATGGTGATGTAGTAGCATCCAAGCGCCACTCAAAAAAAAACTGCAGAGACAGCCGCGAACAGATTAGTTCATCTGATTGACCTCTCATTCGACTAATAAGAGCCTTGAATTGGGTTTCTGAAACCTTGAAGAACCAATGAATGGAAATCTAGGAAGGAGGACCCGCCTACTGTGAACGCAGGAGCCAATTGAATCACAGAAATTCTGGCTGGGTGAAGCGATATTTACTGCTGCCACAGATGAAAACAAAGGACGCTGGACAAATCTCCTACAGACCCAGGCTCACCCAGCAGCATGGAGAACACCCACAAGTGGGACCTGCACTCATTCCAGCAGAATAGACGGAGGCCGACGACAAAAGTCGTAAATCATTCGCCAAAACGGCAATAATGGAATTATGTTTTGATCGGGATCCACGAGCGGAGCAGCGTTGCGTTCGTCTGACGCGTGGGAAGAGCTGTTCGCCACGACTCTGCTGCTTTGAAGAGGTAAGGTGTTATAAGCTAAATTATTATTTATCCCTGAAAACTGTAATCCAAAAATGACTTTTGACCGATCGGTAATTTACAACTGTACTGCGCACGAAATACGAAGTGCGTGCGCTGCGATAAACGGTTCATTTGCCGTGTTCGGACCGTGAACGCCCCCCCACCCACCCGCTGCAGAAGAGGGGGGGGGGGCACAGTCCGAACGCTCCTCGGTCGGCGGGGGGAAGCTTATCAGTCTATTCCATCATCTAGCGATGGCCCTCTTCTGTGCCCTCTTCTGTACCGAGGGGGGGGGGGGGGCGTTCACGGTCCGTTCACGGTTCCCCCCCCCACACACACACAGTAGCGAGGGGGGGGGGAGCCGCTGTGAAAACATGCAAGGAAAAAAAAAAAAAAGAGTGTATTCCGTCTTGTAGCGAGGGCCGAATTTGGTCCTTGGTAGCGGTGGGGGGGGGGGAAGACCCCCCGCCCACACACACACACACAGACACAGCCCTGAGTGTGACCTTTCATTAGAGCCTAAAATGAAGATTCTACATTGTATTATTCAAAAGTTACAGACGTTTTTCCAAACTGTGCCATTTGGCACAATTTGGCACAGTTCCATAACGCCTGGGAACTACCTGAGAACAAAGCTGTGTAAAATATTCATTTTTTGTGGTATTGTTACCAAATTTGGATCTCAGCTGGATAACACTTGGTTCTACATTTCTGTTGCATTTTCCAGCCGGATCGGACAGCTGTGTGTTATTTACAAGCATTTGTATCAAAAAAAACACTGTGTCCAAATTTTTTTTCTTCAAGTTCAGTATGTTTAGATGACTGTAACTCAGTGGCCGGAGCACGTAGAGAGATTATGTTTTTTTTGCCAAAAAATTCAAAGTGTTTTCTTTTAAATGAGACCAACCCCATGAAGATGCTGCAAAGGGTTGAATAACAGCTTTCGATTTACTTTGGGCACGTTTTTTTTTTTTTGGCATTTTTAGGAAAATTGCCCGGAGTGCAAGTGGTTAATTCATTAAAAATCCTTCAATGTGATTTTCTGGATTTTTTTTTTTTATTTTGTCTCTCATAGTTGAGGTATACCTATGATGAAAATTGGAGACCTCTCTCATTTTTTAAGTGGGAGAACTTGCACAATTGGTGGCTGACTAAATACTTTATTACCCCACTGTGCATCATAGCTTAATATATGATGACCCGTATAAACACATGAATCATCCCATTGCACAAAGAAGCACTATCAGGAGCAGAGTGAAAATGTGAGGTACCAGTTAGTCTGTAAGGTGCAGTGTGGCAGCATAGCTATGACCAGAATACAACATCATAGTGAGTTATTGTACAGTGAAATTGCATGTGGCAGGAAAGATTCCCTGTACCTGGCCGTTCGACAACGAAGCTGTAGTAGTCTACTGGAGAAAGTGCTTCGCTGCCTATCTAGTGTGTGGTGGAGGGGGTGATCAGGATTGTTCATGATGGATCACAGTTTATTTAGTGTTCTCCTCTCCACCACTGTCTCAAAGGTCTCCGGTCTGAGACCAATTACAGAGCTAGCCCTCTTGATAATCTTGTCAAGTCTGTTGGTATCTCTGGCCCTGATACTGCTACCCCAACAGACCGCAGCAAAGAAGATGGCGCTGGCGACAACAGTCTGGTAGAAAAGCTCCAGCATCCTGCTGCACACGTTGAAGGATCTCAGTTTTCTCAGGAAATAGAGTCTGCTCATCCCCTTCTTGTGCGCAGCATCGGTGTTGGATCTCCAGTCCAACCCGCTGCTGATCCTGACACCCAGATATCTGTAGTCTTCAACCACTCCCACATCCTCCCCCCTAATCTGCAGTGGCTGAGAAGGAGCCTTCCTCTTCCTGAAGTCAATCACCATCTCCCTGGTCTTGCTGACATTCAACCTCAGGTGATTCTGTTCCGTCCACTCCACAAATCTGTCTACCAGTGCCCTGTACTCCCCCTCCTCTCCTCCTCTTATACACCCAACAACAGCTGAGTCATCAGAGAATTTTTGCAGGTGACAAGACTCAGTGTTGTACTGAAAGTCCGTGGTGTATAAGGTAAAAAGAAAAGGAGAGAGCACAGTCCCCTGTGGCGCTCCCGTATCACTAGCCACCACTCCAGATAAGACACTGCCCAGCCTGAAAAAGTGTGGTCTGCCTGTCAGGTAGTCAGTAATCCAGGAGATCACAGAGCTGTCAACCCCCATCCCCCACAGCTTCTTGCCCAGCAGCAGTGGCTGGATGGTGTTAAAGGCACTGGAGAAATCAAAAAAAGTGATTCTCACAGTATCTCCTCCACCATCCAGATGCTGATGGGCTCGTTGCAGCAGGTAGATGACAGCATCTTCAACTCCTAAATGGAGCTGATATGCAAACTACAGAGGGTCCAGCCACGTCTCCACCTGCGGCCTCAGGTGGGCTAAGACCAGTCTCTCCAGGACCTTCATCACATGAGATGTGAGGGCAACTGGTCGGTAGTCATTCAGATCCGATGGAGATGACTTCTTGGGGATGGGAACCAGGCAGGCTGTCTTCCACAGCACCGGTACTCTCTCCAGACTCAGGCTCAGGTTGTACAGGTGTTTCAGTACTGGAGCTAGTTGGTTGGCACAGGTCCTCAGGATCCTAGTGGAGATGCCATCCGGGCCCGAAGCCTTCCGCTGATGGAGTCTCTCCAGCTGTTTCTCCACCTTATCTGTAGTCACCGTGAAGTGAGGGAGGGTCCTGGTGCCCCCTGAGGAGGAGGAGGAGGGAGATGGAGAGAGGTTCTGCGCGGGACCGTGGGTAGGGAGGGGTGTGTGGGGGTCTGGTTGTGTTGCTCGGGTGACAGACTGTGAGTTGAACCTATTAAAAAACAGATTCAGTTCCTCAGCTCTCTCCTGGCTCCCAGATGGCTGCCTGACTCTCCCCTTGCACCCAGTTATTTGTTTCATTCCCTCCCACACATCTTTAGTGTTATTTTGCCTGAGTTTCTCTTCCAACTTCCTCCTATAATTGTCCTTGCACCTCCTCAGCATCTCTCTCAGCTCATGCTGCACTCCCCTCAGCTTCTCCTTGTCTCCAGTCCTAAAAGCTCTCTTCTTTTTGTTCAGAAGTGCTTTCAGGTCACTGGTGACCCATGGTCTGTTGTTGGAGAAGCAGTGTACAGTCTGAGCTGGCATGGTCATGTCTTCACAGGATCTAATGTATTCTGTGATGCAGTCGGTCATATTGTCTATGTCCACCCTATGTGGTTCACAGAGTACACTCCAGTCCGTCGTCTCAAAGCAGTCCTGCAGTGCATCAGCAGCCTCCTGTGTCCACCTCCTCACAGTCCGTGTATAAGCAGGCTGCCTTTGCACAAGGGGGACGTACTTGGGTGTTAACATGACCATGCAGTGATCTGATTTACCAATGGGGGGTAGAGCTGTGGCACTATATGCATCCCTGACGTTGGCATACAGTAGATCCAGTGTTTTGTTTCTCTGGTGGGACAGTCAACAAACTGGTGAAAGTTGGGTAAAGTTTTTCCCACTGAGACATGGTTAAAATCACCTGTGATGGCCATGAATGCATCCGGGTGCTTCTCCAGTAATGTGGCCGCAGTGGAGCCGATGACGTCACAGGCCACCGCTGCGTCAGCTGACGGAGGGACGTAGACGATAACAAGTAAAGCGCACTTCATTTCTCGCGGCATATAATAAGGTCTCGTACTGACAGCCAGCAGCTCAATGTCCGGGCTGCAGCACTTTTCCTTCACATAAATGTGCCTGGGGTGACACCACCGCTCATTAACAAGAAGTGCCACTCCTCCTCCTCTCTTTTTCCTGCTGCTTTCCACGTCCCTGTCTCCCCTTATAGTCCTGAAGCCAGGTATCTCTACGTTTACATCCGGGATCTGTGAGTGTAACCACGTCTCTGTAAAACACATGAGACTACACTCACAATACTCCTTTTGTGTCCTGACCAGCGCTGTGATCTCATCTGTCTCGTTTCCCAGGGAACGCACGTTCCCGGTGATGATCATCGGTACAGCCGGCTTATGCTTCCTCCTCCTCCTTCTAACCTTCGCTCCAGCCCTTCGCCTGCGGTGTCTCCTCTTCAGCTTGTCCGGGATGAGGGGCTTCACTGCCGGCCG
Organism: Pholidichthys leucotaenia; assembly: GCA_020510985.1. Taxonomy (NCBI): domain Eukaryota; kingdom Metazoa; phylum Chordata; class Actinopteri; order Cichliformes; family Pholidichthyidae; genus Pholidichthys; species Pholidichthys leucotaenia. Next base: position 362,535,335 of record CM035839.1, on the reverse strand, counting down.
CAGCGCTCCAGGCTCCGGCCTCCTCAGCGCAATCAGCTGTTCACGTGTGTAAACAATGCGTCTGCCCCCACCTCTGTTGATTTCCATTGTCCGAGGAAGAGAAAAAGCGACGAAAACTAGAAAAAAAGACCGGCTAAATAGAGAGAAAAGTTGGTCCAGTCTTAGTCCGAGTATTCCTACAGAGCCCTGGTTAGTAAGAGACACACTATATACAGGTATAAACAGATAGAAACACAAAGACACGAGAGAGTTGTTGCTGGTACGGCCGCCCTGCCTCCGGCGCCATTAAAAAAAAAAAAAAAAAAAAGTTATCAATATAAAAAAGTTATCAGTATAAAAGACACCTGTCCACAACCTCAAACAGTCAGACTCCAAACTCCACTATGGCCAAGACCAAAGAGACCTGCACCAGGCTGGGAAGACTGAATCTGTCATAGGTAAGCAGCTTGGTGTGAAGAAAATAACTGGGAGCAATTATTAGAAAATGGAAGACATACAAGACCACTGATAATCTCCCTCGATCTGGGGCTTCACGCAAGATTTCACCCCGTGGGGTCAAAATTATCACGAGAACGGTGAGCAAAAATCCCAGAACCACATGGGGGGACCTAGTGAATGACCTACAGAGAGCTGGGACCAAAGTAACAAAGGCTACATCAGAAACACACTACGTCGCCAGGGACTCAAATCCTGCAGTGCCAGACGTGTCCCCCTGCTTAAGCCAGTACATGTCTAGGCCCGTCTGAAGTTTGCTAGAGAGCATTTGGATGATCCAGAAGAGGATTGGGAGAATGTCACATGGTCAGATGAAACCAAAATAGAACTTTTTGGTAAAAACTCAACTTGTCATGTTTGGAGGAGAAAGAACACCCTACCTACTGTGAAGCATGGGGGTGGAAACATCATACTTTGGGGCTGTTTTTCTGCAAAGGGACCAGGAGGACTGATCCGTGTAAAGGAAAGAATGAATGGGGCCATGTATCGTGAGATTTTGAGTGAAAACCTCCTTCCACCAGCAAGGGCATTGAAGATGAAACGTGGCTGGGTCTTTCAGCATGACAATGATCCCAAACACACCGCCCGGGCAACGAAGGAGTGGCTTTGTAAGAAGCATTTCAAGGTCCTGGAGTGGCCTAGCCAGTCTCCAGATCTCAACCCCATAGAAAATCTTTGGAGGGAGTTGAAAGTCTGTGTTGCCCAGCGACAGCTCCAAAACATCACTGCTCTAGAGGAGATCTGCATGGAGGAATGGGCCAAAATACCAGCAACAGTGTGTGAAAACCTTGTGAAAACTTACAGAAAACGTTTGACCTCTGTCATTGCCAACAAAGGGTATATAACAAAGTATTGAGATGAACTTTTGTTATTGACCAAATGCTTATTTTACCGAGGAATTTACCAATTAATTCATTAAAAATCCTTCAATGTGATTTTCTGGATTTTTTTTTTTTTATTTTGTCTCTCATAGTTGAGGTATACCTATGATGAAAATTGGAGACCTCTCTCATCTTTTAAGTGGGAGAACTTGCACAATTGGTGGCTGACTAAATACTTTTTTACCCACTGTAAATGCTATAGACCAGGTAGGCCTCTCTGCCAGCCTGACATTTTATAAGTATATGATGTATGACAGTGTTTTTGTCTGGAATGAAATCTAAGCTTCTGGTGATATGTCATTGTACCTCATATACTACATGCATAGTGAGTATAGACAACATGATGACTGCCTGCCACCCATGAAATGTCAGTTGATTAAACCATTTATTAATATTTAATCAGTGTATAAACTGAGAAGCGTGCCACCTGAAGCATGGAACACACTCACTCTCCCTCCAGAAATCTTGAAACTGGTGAGATGAAAAGTACATGATGACATTTGGTAAAATTAGCACAATTTAACAATATTTTGTTTGTACAGTATGGTAGAGGCTTTCTTGTATGTAATAATTTTATTGAAGCATGAAGAGCACATTTGCCCCGCGTTTTAGGATTACCTACAAGGCAAGAAGACAAAGTTACAACTGCTGACATGATCTACGAACTATGATCTATGAACTACTGTAAGTCTTCTGTTCTGTTGCAGGTATGGCCCGGCGAAATGAAAACATTCCAGTCACGATAATTTTTTTTCATATTGATTGATATCGATATATATTGCGATGTAAATCAAATTAGTATTTCTGTCAAGCTTAAAGGTTTTTTTTCCTCCTAAGTGAGATGTGAAGCTATAACGAGATTAATTTAAAATATTTATTTTCTGTCGGAAGTTGAGCTTGACAAATTTGTAGAACATTATACAACTGTATTTCAAATAATTATAAAACATAAAATATAAATATTTTATAATATTCTGCTCATCAACTTACCAATAGCTGAGTAAGTACATGCCCAAAGCACTGCAGCCTTTGTCTCACTGTCTGTCGTGATGCAGACTTGTTTGTCTTCACTCAGTCTCCAGAATGCAAGTGCTTTGGTCAGTCCTAAATGACTTCACCTGTGTGGGCTTCAGGAAAATTTGAAGACATTTGCTTTTCAAATTCCAATCTTGATCAATGAAGTGGGCAGTGAGGCTCATACAGACATGGACAAAATTGTTGGTACCCCTCTGTTAATGAAAGAAAAAACACAATAGTCACAGAAATAACTTGAATCTGACAAAAGTGGTAATAAATAAAAATTCTATGAAAATTAACCATTGAAAATCAGACAGTGCTTTTGAATTGTGGTTCAACAGAATGATTTTAAAAAACAAACTCATGAAACAGGCCTGGACAAAAATGATGGTACCCTTAACTTAATATTTTGTTGCACAACCTTTTGAGGCAATCACTGCAATCAAACGATTTCTGTAACTGTCAGTGAGACTTCTGCACCTCTCAGCAGGTATTTGGCCCACTCCTCATGAGCAAACTGCTCCAGTTGTCTCAGGTTTGAAGGGTGCTTTCTCCAGACTGCATGTTTCAGCTCCTTCCACAGATGTTCAATAGAATTTAGATGAGGGCTCATAGAAGGCCACTTTAGAATAGTCCAATGTTTCACTGTTAGCCATTCTTGGGTGTTTTTAGCTGTGTGTTTTGGGTCATTATCCTGTTGCAAGACCCATGACCTGCGACTGAGACCAAGTTGTCTGACACTGGGCGGCACATTTCTCTCTAGAATACCTTGATAGTCTTGAGATTTCATTGTACCCTGCACAGATTCAAGACATCCTGTGCCAGATGCAGCAAAGCAGTCCCAGAACATAACAGAACCTCCTCCATGTTTCACAGTAGGGACAGTGTTCTTTTCTTGGTGTGCTTCATTTTTGCGTCTGTTAACATAGAGCTGATGTGCCTTGCCAAAAAGTTCCAGTTTTGTCTCGTCTGTCCATAGGACATTCTCCCAGAAGCTTTGTGGCTTGTTAACATGCAGTTTGGCAAATTCCAGTCTGGATTTTTTATGATTTGTTTTCAACAGTGGTGTCCTCCTTGGTCGTCTCCCATGAAGTCCACTTTGGCTCAAACAACGACGGATGGTGCGATCTGACACTGATGTCTCAGTAGAATTGCTCTGGACAGACTCACATTTCTGATCCTGCTGTAAGCGGCTGTGCTACATCCAAATTTTTGGAAGCAGGAGCAGTTAAACAAAATGCAAATGAGGCGAGATCCGAAAACCGAGCTGTACAAAAGCAAAAACAACATTTATTTTTCCAAACTGTTATTCATGCACGAGTTCTTTGGGACACAAAGGCTAAACCAAAGGGGATCCTCGGCGGACATTTAAACATATGGAGCATAATCCCCAAAAGAGATGAGATTTCGGTGTTGTTGTTGGACTCAAATCTGGACTATCTTTGTCTTTCAGAAAGCTGGCTACACAGGAACATACACTAATATGATCGATATTGTGGGTTGTCAGTGTTTTAGAAAAGACAGGCAGGTAGGGAGGGGAGGAGGTGTCTTAATTTACATCAAAGAGAAATTTAAATGTTGATTGATTTGAATACTTCACTTGAATGTTTAGCTGTTAATGTATGTCTCTCACCGGTAATGAATTTCAACATTGCAGTATTGTACAACCCACCGTAATACAATTCTTCTTTCTATAATGAATTAAGTGATCTGGTTAAACAACTTGAGAGGCGCAGAGAAACAATATTTTATGGTGACTTTAATATTAACTGGTCTGATAAAAAGGTCAAACAGAAACTGAAAAGCCTCATGACTAAATTTAATTACCAACAAATGATCAAAGGACCCACCAGGATAACCAAACAATCTAGAACACTTATTGACATGGTATTTGCTAATAAACCAGAATGAATAACCAGAACCTATAATCTTGTAACTGGTCTCTCAGATCATAACATGGTTCTTGCTGTCAGAAAACTTACTAAAAAGCGACTACAGTATTTTGGGGGAGTTGATATTGACAAAGTAAATTTTATTATTCCCAAATTAAAAACTGCGGAGTTTGAACATCACTTAGAGAATCAAAATTGGGAGCAGCTCATGTCAATATATGAAGTAGATGATTGTTGTAATTTTATAACTGCAACAATTATAAAATCTATAGAAAAATTTACAAAGCAAATTAAAAGTAGACAACAGAAGATTAACCTACCATGGTTAAATAATGAAATAAGAAAACTTATGAAGAGGCGAGATTCTGCATTGAAAACATCATTAACCTCTAAATTACAAAATGATCACCTTGTTTACAAAAGTTTAAGAAATAAAGTGGTACAAGAGCTGCGAAAATCAAAAGTATCTTATTACAATAAACTGATAGACCATGCAAATGATAACAACAGTTCCCTATGGAGGCATTTAAATAACTTAACTAATAAAAAAAAATGTTCAGAAGGGGGTAAAGGAACTTAGAATCAATGGCAAGACCATCAGTGACAAGGCTACATTGGCAAATGAATTTAATTCATATTTTGTGGACTCAGTGGAAGAATTAACAAAAAACTTTGTGCTGCCAAATGTGCTCAACAACACAAAATCAATACTTTCAACAGTTTCTTTTCACATCGATGAGGTAAATGAGGAGTTAATTGCTGGCATTGTTAAAACACTGTCAAACTCAAAAACTAATGATATCTACAATATGAGCACTTCCTTTCTCAAAACGTACAGCAAAATATTAATCAAACCACTGACTCATCTCATTAATCTCTCCATTAGGTCTAGTACATTTCCATCTGGTTGGAAAAAAGCTGTCGTCATACCAGTTTATAAATCGGGCAGTAAAGACGATATATGCAATTACCGCCCAATCTCTATTTTACCAGTCCTGTCTAAGGTTCTTGAAAAAGTTGTAGCTACACAGCTGATAGACTATCTACAAGACAGTCAACTTCTTCATCCACACCAATTTGGTTTTAGACCAGGATACTCAACAGAAACAGCAAATTGTTGCCTTATTGAAAATGTCAAACAGTCCTTGGACAGGGGTAATGTGGTAGAGGCTGTTTTTCTGGATCTCAAAAAGGCTTTCGATACTGTAAACCACAGTTTGCTTTTATCTAAAATGGTATCTTTTAACTTCTCTCCAGATACATTAGAATGGTTTGTGTGGGGAGCAAGAAATGAAGAAGCTGAGTGATTTTATAATTCAGATTTAATGTCTGCTTCGCCTCCCCAACATGTCTCACCCAAGGCAGAAAGCAGAAAGAGGCTGATCGCAGTCAGACCCCCATACTTATACACCATACAACAATAGCCAACATCACACATCCTTGTCATATCCTTCTCATCATCCCATGTCTCCTTCCAATGTCCTCCAGTTCCATCGTCTGACCCTAGGGGGTCAGGAAGTCTTTTCAGGTCTTCACCGCCGCGCCTCCATCTCCTCGTTGTTCTCCGCAGGCGGTCCAGACCTATTGTCCTCTTCTGAGATGTGAGATCATTCCACACATGCAATCGCAAAACATCTCCCTGTGTCTATACATATGCAGATATGGATATATGCACTACAGCCCCCCCCCCCCAAACGTCTAAGAAAAGGACAATATATGAAGGTTCACAGAATATGGTGACATCACTGGCATAACTATACAAGTTGATCACGTTAAAAACACAGTGATAACAGTAACAGTACAGTCTATGCCCCATGTCCGGCTTAAAACTGCTATGATAACCCCGACAGCATATCTTAAAACACATTGTCACATTCACATCAGTCTGTGTGTCGTCTGGGTTTTAACCGTCTTCCAAATCTGCTGTACGCCTGCCTCGGCGTCCCAGCGGTGCTGTCTTGTAAGGAATCTGCAGCTTGAGGAAAAGAGTGGTTATTTGATCCCTGCGGGGGGGATGGGACGTGTCCCTTGGGGGGTCTACCACATCGAGGTGCTCTCGCCACTCGTACAGGCTCGTCACTCAACATGAAGGCAGGTTTGAGTCTGGCAATGCTGACTGCCTCTTTTCTGTCCCCCAAATCCAGCACAAAATGCTTATCTCCAGGTTCCAGCACTCTATATGGGCCATCATATGGTGGGCGGAGGGTTGGCTTTAAAGCCTCGTGCCTAACAAAAACGAACTCGGCATTTTTTAAAGCCTGGGGAACAAAAACCCGCGGAAAGGTGTGATGAACCGGGCCCGGGAGCATGTCCGCTCCCGTGCTGCTTAGTGGCCTCAGAGCTGGGAGGTGCCCCGGCTCTGGCTGTTCTGGTAAGAATTCACCGGGGAGCCTGAGAGGTTGTGCAAAAACTAATTCTGCTGGGGAGGCGTCTAGATCCTCCTTTGGCGCAGAACGCAACCCCAATAAAACCCACGGTAGTTTGTTAACCCAATCTGCATCCGTTAGTGACGCTCTGAGGGCAGCCTTCAAAGACCTATGAAAACGCTCGCATAAACCATTAGCCTGGGGGTGATACGCTGTAGTGCGATGGATTGTCACCCCTAAGCTGCTGGCCATCGCAGACCAGAGCTCTGAGACAAACTGAGGCCCCCTATCGGACGTGATGTCCGACGGGACTCCAAAACGCGCTACCCAGGTCGTTAAAAAAACGCGAGCCACCTCTGCGGCCGTAGTTGACGTCAGCGGGACCGCTTCTGGCCAACGTGTGGTTCGGTCCACCATCGTTAGAAGATGTGTGAACCCCTGCGAGGACGGTAGGGGGCCCACGAGGTCGACATGCACATGGTCAAACCTCCTGGCCGGGATTCGGAACAGTTCTAAAGGAGCTTTCGTGTGCTTGTGAATTTTGGCACGTTGGCAAGACATGCATGTTCTTGCCCACTCCTTTACGTGCTTGCGCAGGCCCGGCCAAACAAACTTTTCCGCCACCATTTTTACCGAAGCGCGCACTCCCGGGTGCGCCAGGGAGTGAACCGAGTCAAAAACGCGGCGGTGCCGCGCGGCCGGGACTACCGGGTGAGGTCGCCCGGTTGACACATCGCAGATTAAGGGGGGCACACCGTCACGCAAACCCCTGCTCTCCAGCCTTAACCCTGTTGGTCCAGACTGGAGTGCGCGCACGTCCGCGTCACTACCCTGTTCTGCTGCCATGGCTGCGTAATCTATCCCTACGTGAACTGGGGCCGCGTGCGCTTCCGTGTTGGTCTTGCGCTCTGCGGCTGTGGTAGTATGATCTGCCTCCACGTGCCCTGACGATGTCACGGCGCGGGAGAGGCAATCTGCCACCACGTTGAGTTTGCCCGCTACGTGCCTAATGTCTGTGGTAAATTTCGAAATTGCGGCCAGCTGCCTTTGTTGCCGGCCCAACCAAGGTTCCGAGATTTTAGACATCGCAAAAGTGAGCGGTTTATGGTCGACAAAAGCCGTGAAACGCCGACCTTCCAGCCAGAACTGGAAATGGCAGATGGACAAATGAAGCGCTAACAGCTCTCTGTCAAACGTGCTGTATTTGCGCTCGGTTTTGTTTAAGGATTTGCTAAAAAATGCTAGCGGTTGCCAAACCCCGTCAACGTGCTGTTCCACGACCGCCCCTATGGCCAAATTTGATGCGTCTGTGGTAAGCGCTATGCGGGCCGAGGGGTCGGGGTGGGCCAACAGCGTGGCGTCAGCCAGGGCTCTTTTTACTTCCGCGAACGCGCGTTCCCGCTCCGGGGACCACGCAACCGCGTTGGAGGGCTTTTGCTTTCTAAACGCAGCATATAATGGCTGCATGAGCTGAGCTGCACGGGGGAGGAAACGGTTGTAAAAATTTACCATTCCTAAAAATTCCTGCAGCGATCTGACCGTTTGTGGTCGGGGAAATTTTGCCACTGCGCGCACCTTATCAGGCAATGGGACTGCCCCTTCTGGGGAGACGCGGTGTCCCAAAAAATCAATCTGCGCCACGCCGAATCGGCACTTGGCTGGATTAATTATTAACCCATGTTCTTCCAACCTCTGAAAAACTGTAGTGAGGTGATTTTCGTGTTCCTCCTCAGACGTGCTGGCGACTAAAATATCGTCGAGGTAGACAAACACGAAAGGAAGATCACGTAACACAGCGTCCATCATACGCTGAAACATTTGTGCCGCGCCTTTAAGGCCAAACGGCATGCGCAGAAACTCAAAAAGACCAAAAGGGGTTATTACGGCCGTTTTAGGGACGTCCTGAGGTTGGACTGGGACTTGGTGGTAGCCGCGGACCAGGTCTATTTTAGAAAAAATACGTGCACCCGCCAGATGTAGTGTAAAATCCTGGATGTGAGGGATTGGGTAGCGGTCATGCGCTGTAGCATTGTTTAATCTGCGATAATCGCCGCAAGGTCTCCAGGAGCCGTCGGCTTTCGGGACCATATGCAGTGGCAAAGCCCATGGGCTTTTCGAGCGCCCAATAATGCCCAGTTTTTCCAGGCTGGCGAACTCGTCGCGTGCTATGGCGAGCTTGGTCGCGTCTAAGCGCCGAGCTTTAGCGAAGACAGGGGGGCCCGTTGTGGGGATGAAGTGCTCCACCCCGTGTCTCGCTACTGTTGCCGAAAATTTGGGAACTGTGAGTGCTGGAAATTGGGTGAGGAGTTTGTCAAACTTACCTCCTGCTGTGGCGACGTTGGCCTGCACAGGTGGTGGGGACACTCGAGCTGAACAGGGGATAGAAGAGAATGACAGTGCATTGATTAAGCGTCTGTTTGCGAGATCAACTAACAACCCATGTGAACATAAGAAATCAGCACCTAACATGTTGAAACTCACCGCCACTACAATAGAAGTCCACTCATAAGTGCGGCCGTGTAAGGACAGAGACAAGGTCCTTTCACCATAAGTGCTGATGTTCGAGCCATTCGCCGCCGTTGCCGCGGTGTCCAGCCACTCAGTCAGTGTAGGTCGGGGTGATGAAGCTCACCTGAGCTCCGGTGTCTATGAGGAAATGTCGCCCGGAGCCTTCATCAGTGATGTAGAGCAGCTTATTGGCCTCGCCGAGAGCCGTAGCTGCTAACGGTTCCCGGCTTTGGAGTTTCCCGAGCTCTTGAAACTGCACGGTGGCACACAATTGTATGCCCTCTCAGCGAATCGCCGGTGTTAGTAACAGAGGTCGTCTTGTCTGTTGCGTCGCGGCCGCGTCGCTGCCATGGTGGGCGGGATTTGCTCCGCTGTCTCCGGCTCCCCGCTGCCCCGGGCTTCCGCACCAAGGTCCGCCGCTGCTGCTGTGGTCATCTGCTCGCCGCAGGAGTTGAGGAGCCGCTGTGCTTCCTGGGCTAGCGTGCGGAAATCCTGCTGGGTCTTGCAGCGCATGCTGGCCAGAGTCCCTCTCATGTGCGCCGGGAGGGTGCTGAGGAAGATGTGCTGAAAGAGGAAGCTGTCGTCATCTGCCTCCCTCAGCTGAAGCATGTCTTCCATCAGGGCCATCGGTCTGCGCACTCCTTGGCCATATATCGCCAGTAGTCTCTTGGCCCTTTCTTCGGCCGAGGGCACGAAGCTCTCGATGAGAGTAGCCTTCAGCTCCTCGTATTTGTCGCTGGCGGGCGGCTGCTGTATCACGCTCCGCACGCATTGTGCTGTGGTGGCGTCGAGCCTGGCGACAACGTGGTAGAACTTGGTTTTGTCTGCCATCACCCCTGCGAGCGCGAACTGTGCCTCAGCCTGCTTGAACCACAAGTTCGGGTCGTTCTGCCAGAATTCTGGGAGTTTGATGGCGACGGCGCTTGCTCGGGCCGCCTCCGACGAGTCTGCAACAGGAGAACGCCTTTCATCCATTCTCACGTCTGGTCACCAATGTGGGGAGCAAGAAATGAAGAAGCTGAGTGATTTTATAATTCAGATTTAATGTCGGCTTCGCCTCCCCAACATTTCTCACCCAAGGCAGAAAGCAGAAAGAGGCTGATCGCAGTCAGACCCCCATACTTATACATCATACAACAATAGCCAACATCACACATCCTTGTCATATCCTTCTCATCATCCCATGTCTCCTTCCAATGTCCTCCGGTTCCATCGTCTGACCCTAGGGGGTCAGGAAGTCTTTTCAGGTCTTCACCGCCGCGCCTCCATCTCCTCATTGTTCTCCGCAGGCGGTCCAGACCTATTGTTCTCTTCTGAGACGTGAGGTCATTCCACACATGCAATCACAAAACATCTCCCTGTGTCTATACATATGCAGATATGGATATATGCACTACAGTTTACATCTTATCTCCAGAATAGAGAACAGTGTGTAAAAGTTCACCAGGATAAATCCTTATTTTTAAATAACCGTATGGGTATCCCACAAGGGTCCATTCTTGGTCCTTTACTTTTCAGCATTTTTATTCATGACTTGCCACTATACTGCTCAGCTGCAACATGTCAACTTTATGCAGATGATGCAGTTATTTACACAGCTGCCAAGAATCCAGCACAGGCTGCAGATGTACTGTCTACAAGTATGGTTGATGTCCAAGAGTGGCTCTTCCAGAACCATCTATTGCTGAACCTTCAGAAAACAGTTTCAATGTGCTTTTCAATCAAAAAATGTAACCTGCAATTTTTTAAAGTTAATATCCATGATCAAGACATCAGTTTAGTTACAGAATTCAAATACCTTGGCATTGTACTAGATCCTCAATTCAAATTTAATCTTCATATAAAGAAAATTTCTAAAACAGTAAAAAAAAATCTGAACTGCTTTAAATTATTTAGATATTACATACCATACCAAGCAGCTGTACTGTATATGCATTCTATGGTTTTTTCTCATATATCATACTGTTTGACAGTCTGGGCTCAAGCAGCTCCTTCCACAATAAAACATATAGGTTCATTATATAATCAAACTCTAAAAATCTTGGATAAAAAGCCCATTAGGTGGCATCACTGTTATATTTTAAAAAAAATACAGTCTATTGAGTTTTGAGAGTTTCATTGACCTCTGTTTTCTGAAATTAATTTTCATATGTTTCCATAAATCAGCGCCAGAGCCACTTGCTGGATTCATCCAAAGACAGGACAGCAGCAGAGCCACCAGGAGTTCTGTTAACAATAACTGTAAAATATCTCACCTCAGAACCACATTTGGACAAACAGCTTTCTCTATAAAGGGCAGTCATATCTGGAACACAATGCCAAATGAAATCAAAATAATAACAGACTTTAAAACATTCACTACAAAGGTTAAAAACTGGATGAAAAATAAACAAGAATGTACCCATGTATGAAATGATTGTCTGCAGGGTGTGAGTGAATGAAGGGAAGGAATGAATGTGTTTGTTTATAGTGAGTGACGAAGGGAGGGAGGCCAGAAATAGGCAAATGTGATCCAGGTTTTTATATTGTGTATTTATAATCTTGTTTGCATTGATGTATGTGGTTATTGTTTATTCTGTTTTCATTTTTTTCCTTATCTTTCTCTCTTTTTACCTGTTTCTTCTTTCTAAAGCCCATCCATGGACAAGAGTTGCAAATTAGCTAATAGCTATACACTCTTTGTGCAACACATTACATTTTTTTGGTCTATGTTTATTGCACTGTCCCTGTCAAATAAAATAAAATAAAATAAATGTACCTTGACCTTGGAGTTGACCATGAATGTGTTTAGAGGTTGTTCTGGGCTCTTTTGTTACCATTCGTATTATCCGTCTCCTCCTGCGGCCACGTCCAGGGAGGTTGGCTACAGTCTTGTGGATCTTAAATTTCTGAATATGTGCAACTGTAGTCACAGGAACATCAAGCTGCTTGGAGATGGTCTTATAGCCTTTACCTTTAACATGCTTGTCTATAATTTTCTTTCTAATCTCCTGAGACAACTCTCTCCTTTGCTTCCTCTGGTCCATGTTTAGTGTGCTACACACCATGTCAGCAAACAGCACAGTGACTACTTGTCACCCTTTAAAAAGGCCGACTGACTGATTACAAGTTTGTAGACACCTGTGATGTTAATTAGAGGACACATCTTGGTTGAACATGTCCCTATGGTCACATTATTTTCAGTCTTTTCTAGGGGTACCATCATTTTTGTCCAGGCCTGTTTCATGAGTTTGTTTTTTAAAATCATTCTGTTGAACCACAATTCAAAAGCATTGTCTGATTTTCATTGGTTAATTTTCATAGAATTTTTATTTATTACCACTTTTGTCATATTCAAGTTATTTCTGTGACTATTGTGGGTTTTTCTTTCATTAACAGAGGGGTACCAACAATTTTGTCCATGTCTGTATATGGTTCAGATGTGCGACTTGACCACAAATCTGACGTAGTAGCGAAATATGGCAGACTTTGCGGCTCCTTTTCAACAGTTTCTCTGCATTCCATGTGCAGCTGGAGAAGTGCCGTCTGGGAGAAATATTTACGGCCAGGGAGTTGATAACAAGGGTCAGTTACTTTAATCAAATGCTTAAATCCGACATTCTGTCTACACTACTGAATTCCTCTGACCATTCTTTTCAGCAATCTCCTCATCTATTGAGTATTGGACGGCGTCAGTTTCGGTGTCTTCTTTGGTAACACTGTCACTGGACATTAATGTTTTCTGTCATTTTCTTTTTAACCATGCTCTAGCAGGTGTGCTAAGCCTCGGCTATTGGTCCTACGTGCCTACGCACGCTGTTGTGTGCATCAATCCAATGTGACTTCCAGCCACATAATTGGTTTGGTGTGGTGTATTCTCATTTTTGTTGGCCTTTCGTGTTCTCTGTCAAAACAGAATGGATGAATTCTATCGAACGTTCTATTGAAAATGTATTATGTCTCTATTGAGGAAAAGTTATTTCGCAATAATTATCGTTATCGTTTTATTGCCCACCCCTAGTTGCAGGTCATTTCATGGAAGTATCTCATCTGGTTTTCAGCTGCAGTTAATTACAGTTGATTAAATGAAGTGTCACACACTGAAGCAATTGCTGTCTATTTCCTTCTAAACATCACTACCACCACTATCAGGTATGTTTTAACTGGACAAATTGTTCTTCAATTCTTTCTTTTTCATGTTTCTCTTCAAACTATATAAAGCACCAAATAAGAGTTGCGGTCACTGTTCATGAATCTTTTGAACATACAGCATACTGTACATACACTACTCACAAAAAATTAGGGATGTTTGGCTTTCGGGTGAAATTTATGGAAAATCTTACAAGTTCACGCTACAGTGATATTCTATCATGAAAGTAGGGCATTTAAATAGAAGCAGGCAATGGTTTTTTTCATCAGGTTTTTTATGGGATTCAGGTCTATGGGATTCAGGTAAAGAGAAAGTGCAGGCCAGTCCATTTGAGGTACCCCAGCCTCCAACAGCCGTTCCTTAATGATGCAACCTTGGATGAGCTGGAGCATTGTCATCCATGAAAATGAAATTAGGCCTGTGTTGTTCGTGCAAGGGCACGGTGACTGGATTAATGATGTTATTCAGGTAGTATCGGTTTGTCAGTGTACCGTTTACAAGGTGTAGGGCAGTTCTATATTGACTAGACACACCTGCCCAGACTGTAACAACATCACCACCACCAAAGGCCCGTCTGGTGACAATAGTGGCTGATGTATAGTGCTCTTCTTAACATCTCCAACATCATTGGCAGCCATCATTTCTGCTCAGTGTGAATCTATTTTCATCAGAGAACAGCACTGAAGCCCACTGGTCCCTTGTCCAGCGTAAGTGCTCCCTGGCCCATGCAAGACGATGACACCTGTGCCTGGTGGTGTGGTCAGGTACCCTTACAGGTCGTCTAGCATGCAGACCAGGCTAATGTAAACTGTTTTGAATGGTCTGACGTGACACTTGGGTGCCTCTCACCTCCCTTAAATGTCCCTGGGGTTGAGTGGCATTCATCATCCGGTTCCGCAGGGTACTGTTCACAATGAAGTGGTCATCAGCGTGGGATGTGGCCAAAGGATGTCCACTTCTGTGCCTTTCTGTGACTCTTCCAGTCTGTCTGTATCTCTGTTGCAAGTCGCTGATGACACTCTTTAACACTCTAAGCTCAGTGACCACTTCCCTCTGAGAATATCCTGTTTGAAGCCTCGCAATGGCGAGGTACTGTTGATCAGTTGTTAGGTATCGTCTTGGTCTCATGATGTCAAAATGTGAACAGCATGATGAAGAAGACTGTTTAAATACCAATTCTAATTGAACCAGAAAATTTATTAGTCGATTCATGGATCAAACACCTGTTGTGAATTTAGTCGTTCAGCACCTTGTTAGCGAACAGCAAGTTATGCAAAAAGTACTGAAACATTGAACAGTAGGACATGTGCATTCAAAAGGTTAGAGAAGATCAAATTAAGTCCACTTGTAAAGGTTTTTAGGTGCATCCTGAAATTTCACCTGAAAGCCAAATATCTCTAACTTTTTGTGAGTTAAAGATAAATATGGGACTGGGAAAAAAGTTCGTTTTTTTTTTTTTTTTTATCATTCTTTCCATGATGGTGCTGTGTCAATATTTCAGTGTCATTAAAAATATTAATTTGTCTCTGAACTTTATGCAGTAAAGTCAGGAGGTGGCTCAGCTGGTTCAAGTCGCTCTTAGGACATTTACCATGATCGAAGCCCCAAAGAGCCGATGTCGCCCAATACTTAAAAGAATCAGTTCTTTGTTAATAATTCAGATGGGCTATGCTTAAGCGGGTTTAACTGTAGTTGGTAGGATATACTGGCATCCTGAAAAACAAAAAAGGACAGAATAAAGGGGGAACTGTGCAGCGATGTGGTTTCATTCAATCCCTGCCAGCAGCATGTGATCTCACCAAAGCATATTAATATTCAGGGCAACAAACAGTGAGTATCCCTGAGTACCTGCTTCAACATGGCAGTGACCTATGATTATAATGTTACCTTCCTTTTTGTTTTTCCAATTTAACATGTAAATAATAAACAAGCACTGTATTATGCGTTATGTCTAAGGCTGGCTTAATGTTTGCATGGCTGACTGCCAATGACTGCTGTGAATGTGGGAACTGTTTGTGGCAGTTGGATTATTTAGAGCCCTTTTGTTGTGCTGTAGTGAGGTGTCAGTGTCAGGGCCTTGGCAGCGTCAGTGGAAACTTAAACCCCAGTTCTTCAGAGCTTTAACGCTCTAATGGATGAAGCAATGCTTTAGCATTATACCATCAGAATTGGTACTGCACGTTAACAAAATCTACTTCATATTAAAATCCTCTTTCACAGGTCTTTGATACATTTTACATGACCCCATTTTAGGATGTCTTAGATATTTATAATTAATACTTCCCGTTTTTTTTCCCCCATTTTTTTTATCATTTCCCCAATAAACGATTCAAAATTCCCCTACTTTGTATAGAGAAGTGTGTATGTGTTTTTGACAGGGCTTAATGAGGATGTGAGATTTCATTGTAATAGACTTTGCTGAAGTGGAAATATGCAAGTAGCAGAATGGTAGAGAAACTAGTTTACTACAGACAGACTAAAGTTTTTATGCACCCTGATGAGCCTTGGTGTACTTTGCTACTGTGTCTTTTCATGACAAACTTTCCCAATAGAGAGGTTGCTCTGTATGTTTTGTACCTATCTTTCACTCAGCCAAAGTAGTCTACTATTAATGATAATTGATCTTCCCCACAACACGGCTTTGCTGCCACCATCTTCAACTGTAGTGATTAAACTAATGTTGTAAACCATGCAGCTTTGGTAATTGTGGACAAGGGCTGGGAATCATCACTAATTTCCAAAATCGATTTGATTCCAATTCTTGAGGTTATGATTCAATTTAGTTCTGATTCAATATGATCCAATCCCGATTCAATCAGGGAAGTTACCATTTTAATAGCTATTTTATGTGCCAGGGAAAAAAAAACCTTATAGACTAACCTAATATTAGAGACCTAATTGTAGCAGGAATAATCCAGCTTTTTTAATACATAAATGATCACATAAAGAACTGACCCAAAATCAGTTACAATAATGCACTTTTTATTATGCATCTTCTGAATTCACAGTGCTAAGTGCTTTCTTTAGTGCAAAAGGTGTGTAGTGTCAAATTAACAACCCAAGTAAACAAATTCAATGCATGAAACATGTATACATAATCACACTGTATTTCAGCCCCTCCAGGATTTCGCCAACTGTTTTTGTGATTGTTGCAGCCCAAAAAGCCTGTATTTTGTGTGAGCTTTTCGAAAAAGTTGCACTAAAAGTTGTGACATTTTTAGAGGTTTTTTGCACTGAAAGTTGTGTGAGGAAGTACAGATTTTAAAGTAGCTGCTTTTTCCATAGTTTACAGTGATGCTATTCTACAGTGGGGCAAAAAAGTATTTAGTCAGCCACCGATTGTGCAAGTTCTCCCACTTAAAAGATGAGAGAGGTCTCCAATTTTCATCATAGGTGGCACGGTGGAGCAGTGGTTAGCACTGCGGCAGCACAGTTTTACCGTCGGCCGGGGGATCGCGGGGATCATGAGATCGTGGGTTCGATCCCTGCCCCCGGCCAACAGCGATCTGTGTGGAGTTTGCATGTTCTCCCCGTGTTGCGTGGGTTTACTCCGGGATTTCTCCGGTTTCCTCCCACATGCTAAAAACATGCAGGTTAGGGATACGGGGCGCTTGCGCACGCAGCGACCGGCAGCTGGTGGCTTGTCACCAGACTGCAAAACAAATCTACCTACGAGTACAAAATAAGTACAAAAAAAAAAAATAGGTATACCTCAACTATGAGAGACAAAATGAGAAAAAAAAAGATCCAGAAAATCACATGGAAGGATTTTTAATGAATTAATTGGTAAATTCCTTGGTAAAATAAGTATTTGATCACCTACAAACAAGCAAGATTTCTGGCTCTCACAGACCTGTAACTTCTTCTTTAAGAGGCTCCTCTGTCTTCCACTCGTTACCTGTATTAATGGCACCTGTTTGAACTCATTATCAGTATAAAAGACACCTGTCCACAACCTCAAACAGTCAGACTCCAAACTCCACTATGGCCAAGACCAAAGAGCTGTCAAAGGACACCAGAAACAAAATTGTAGACCTTCACCAGGCTGGGAAGACTGAATCTGCAATAGGTAAGCAGCTTGGTGTGAAGAAATCAACTGTGGGAGCAATTATTAGAAAATAGAAGACATACAAGACCACTGATAATCTCCCTCGATCTGGGGCTTCACGCAAGATCTCACCCCGTGAGGTCAAAATGATCACGAGAATGGCGAGCAAAAATCCCAGAACCACATGGGGGGGCCTAGTGAATGACCTGCAGAAGCTGGGACCAAAGTAACAAAGGCTACCATCAGAAACACACTACGCCGCCAGGGACTCAAATTCTGCAGTGCCAGACGTGTCCCCCTGCTTAAGCCAGTACATGTCCAGGCCCGTCTGAAGTTTGCTAGAGAGCATTTGGATGATCCAGAAGAGGATTGGGAGAATGTCATATGGTCAGATGAAACCAAAATAGAACTTTTTGGTAAAAACTCAACTTGTCGTGTTTGGAGGAGAAAGAGCACCATACCTACTGTGAAGCATGGGGGTGAAAACATTATACTTTGGGGCTGTTTTTCTGCAAAGGGACCAGGACGACTGATCCGTGTAAAGGAAAGAATGAATGGGGCCATGTATCGTGAGATTTTGAGTGAAAACCTCCTTCCATCAGCAAGGGCATTGAAGATGAAACGTGGCTGGGTCTTTCAGCATGACAATGATCCCAAACACACCGCCCGGGCAACGAAGGAGTGGCTTTGTAAGAAGCATTTCAAGGTCCTGGAGTGGCCTAGCCAGTCTCCAGATCTCAACCCCATAGAAAATCTTTGGAGGGAGTTGAAAGTCCGTGTTGCCCAGCGACAGCCCCAAAACATCACTGCTCTAGAGGAGATCTGCATGGAGGAATGGGCCAAAATACCAGCAACAGTGTGTGAAAACCTTGTGAAGACTTACAGAAAACGTTTGACCTCTGTCATTGCCAACAAAGGGTGTATAACAAAGTATTGAGATGAACTTTTGTTATTGACCAAATACTTATTTTTACTGAGGAACTTACCAATTAATTCATTAAAAATCCTTCAATGTGATTTTCTGGATTTTTTTTTTCTCATTTTGTCTCTCATAGTTGAGGTATACCTATGATGAAAATTGGAGACCCCTCTCATCTTTTAAGTGGGAGAACTTGCACAATTGGTGGCTGACTAAATACTTTTTTTTTCCCACTGTATGTAACACCATTTTTTTTACCAAATTTCCTGTTAAACAGTGATTTATTTAGAATTAAATCCTCATGAAAATTGTCAAAAAATAACCTAAGCAGGGCTGCTCGCAGAGATAGCAAATAAACGTGACGACCTAATAGTATTGAATGCAAAAGACGCAACAGACTTACACAAATGGTCCCCTCATACAACTAGGACAATATCAGTCGCTACGGAGGGTAACAATATGTATGGGTACATATTCATACCATGTAGGGTAACTAAATAGACGGTTGTGCTGTTTATTCCATCTAGCTACAATGCTCTGCACTGTGTGTGTATATTTATGTGTACATATGTACAGTATATTCACTGCTCTTATTTTCTTATCTTCTGAATTACTGCTCTGAGTGTTGCTATCCCTGTGCTGTTGCAATCCTGGAATTTCCCCATTGTGGGACTAATAAAGGCTTATCTTATCTTAAAA
Organism: Pholidichthys leucotaenia; assembly: GCA_020510985.1. Classification (NCBI taxonomy): domain Eukaryota; kingdom Metazoa; phylum Chordata; class Actinopteri; order Cichliformes; family Pholidichthyidae; genus Pholidichthys; species Pholidichthys leucotaenia. The sequence continues at coordinate 362,516,381 of CM035839.1, read as the reverse complement.
TAAAATTAATAATCACTCTATCACTATAAATTCAAGAAATCTGTGTGTGTGTGTGTGTGTGTGTGTGTGTGTGTGTGTGTGTGTGTGTGTGTGTGTGTGTGGCAATCATAGGACATCATTGGATGGCCTGTGATGTGCCTATGATGTCTGCATCATAGGACATCAAGCTTGCCTTCATGTCTTTATGATGTCATATACAGTGATGCCTGCCTGACAGCGTATGATATAATGCTGTCCTTGATGTCTTTATGATGTTATAACTCCGCCAACTCTGTTGGCGGAGTTCCTTATTGTTAATTGTCGGCCTTTTTATCTGCCGAGGGAATTCAGCAACGTGTTTGTAGTTGGTGTTTACATAGCGCCGAGCGCTAACGCTAAAGCTAATGCTAAGAAGGCACTCGGGGAACTGCACAATGCAATCAGTGAAATCCAAACATCACACCCGGACAGTTTTGTGGTGGTTGCGGGGGATTTTAACCACACCAGCTTAAAGACTGTGCTCCCCAAGTTTAAACAATGTGTAGACTTTAAGACCAGAGGAGAGAATATGTTGGACTTAGTGTACACAAACACAGATGCATATAAAGCGTCACCCCGCCCCCATCTCGGCCGTTCTGATCACATGTCCGTGATGCTGGTTCCTGCCTACAAACCTTTTTTGAAGCGCAGCAGGCCAGCAGTGAAACAAATCAGGATTTTGCCAGAGAGTGCAACCTCTGCACTGCAAGACTGTTTTCATCACACAGACTGGAAGATCTTCAAAATAGCAGCCTCCCAGGAAGACAGGACAGATGTGGAGGAGTATGCTGATTCGGTCACCAGCTACATCGCGAAGTGCACAGAGGATGTCACTACAGTGAAGACCATCACTATGCGGGGTAATAATAAGCCCTGGATGACTGCAGAGGTGCGCTCGCTGCTTAAAGCCAGAGATGCAGCGTTCAGAGCGAAGGACAGGATTGCCCTCCGCTCAGCCAGGTCTGCGCTTTCAAAGGGAATTAAGGCAGCAAAGCGTGCCTATGCGGAGAAAATCCAGGGACACCTCTGTGACACTAGGAACACCAAGCAGATGTGGCAGGGAGTTCGGACACTGACGGGCTTTAAGTCTAGGCAGGGGGTCGATGATGACGACGCTTCGCTTCCAGACAGGCTTAACGACTTCTTTGCACGTTTTGAAGCATCAAACTCGACAATCAGAGGGAGGGCCGGCCCACTCCCACCATCGGTCGGACCAGCTTTTACCATTAACACAGCGGACACACGGAGGACCCTATCCAGAATCAACCCACGCAAAGCTGCAGGTCCAGACAACATTCCGGGACGTGTGCTCCGAGACTGCGCGAGCGAGTTGGCGGATGTCCTGACTGACATTTATAACATCTCCCTGAGTCAGGCCATCGTTCCCAGATGCTTCAAGACCTCTATCATTGTACCGGTGGCAAAGAAACCAGTGGTGTCCTGTTTGAATGACTATCGTCCTGTTGTACTTACACCAATTGTGATGAAGTGTTTTGAACGGCTTGTCAAACCACACATCACAGCCTGCCTCCCTGCATCACACGACCCGCTCCAGTTTGCATATCGTTCAAACCGCTCCACGGAGGATGCTATAGTCACCACCCTACACTCTGTCATCACCCATCTGGACCAGAAAGACACCTACGCCAGACTCCTGTACATTGATTTCAGTTCAGCATTCAACACCATTATTCCCCAGAGACTGATAGAGAAATTACTCCTTCTCGGTCTGAACACCGCCACATGTCTCTGGATCCTGGATTTCCTGACTGAGAGACCTCAGTCTGTCCGGGTTGGAAACAACATCTCCAACTCTGTCACGCTGAGTACCGGAACCCCTCAAGGCTGTGTACTCAGTCCACTGTTGTTTACACTTCTAACACATGACTGTGTATCCAGACACGAGGGGAACCAGATTATTAAGTTTGCAGATGACACCACGGTGGTGGGACTTATTCAGAGGGATGAGGAATCAATGTACAGGGAAGAAGTGAGAGACCTGGAGGGCTGGTGCAGGGAGAACAATCTGGTGCTCAACGTGGACAAAACAAAGGAGATGATTATCGACTTCCGGCGGTCACAGCCTGAGCACGTCCCCCTCAGCATCGGCGGCCGTTTAGTGGAGAGAGTAGAGAACATCAAGTTCCTCGGAGTGCAGATCGCGCAGGACCTGACCTGGAGCAAGAATTCCTTGGAGATCAGGAAGCGAGCTCAGCAGAGACTACACTTCTTGAGGAAACTCAAACAGGCCTCTCTCCCCATCTGCATCCTCAGGACCTTCTACAGAGGTGTGGTGGAGAGTGTTCTGACGTACTGCATTGCTACATGGTACTCCAGCTGCAGTATGTCAGACAAAAAAGCCCTGCAGAGGATAGTCAAGGGGGCGGAGAGGGTAAGTGGAGTCTCCCTCCCCTCTGTCCAAGAACTTTTTCAGAACCGTTGTAGGAGCAGGGCACTGAACATTGTCAAGGACCGTTCTCACCCTCTGCATAAACACTTTGAACTTCTTCCATCTGGTAAACGATTCCAGAGCATCAGAGGCAGAACCACCAGACTGATCAACAGCTTCCTCCCACAAGCTGTCAGGATGCTGAACAGCTGACCTGAAATCTCACATACACACTACTGCACCTATGGACATTTTGTATATTATAGTTAGTTATTCTTTTTCCCCAAGTATGTCTCAGGGATGTGTGAATGGATGGGGGGGTGGGAGCTATGTGGGAGTGTGTCTTAATCATGCTGCTTCTTATATGGATGCCGAGAGAAACGCAATTTCATCTTGCCTGCACTACAGTTGTATGTACAGCAATATGACAAAGTTTGATTTGATTTGATTTATATACAGTGAACATCAGAACTCGCGATGCCATCATATAGACAAAAGAAAGGACCGTGCCGTCATATACACAATAGGACACAGCACTTTAAACCACACCCATTCGAAGCAGTAAATCTGGAAATCTTAAAAAATATCACTCAATAAATTCAAGAAATCTCTGTCAGTTTGTGTGTGAATCTGGAAATCTTACACCCATTCGAAGCAGTACATCATCGCTATGCCGCCATCAAAGATCATAGGACAAATTCAAAGATCAAACACAGGCATGACTCACGATTATAGCACTCACTATGACATCATCAAAGACCATAGGACTCACTAAGACACTATCAAAGATCAAAGGCAGGCATCATTGAATGAGTGCTGACATGCTTGCTTATTCCTGCTTTCTATGGGCATGCAGAAATACTTGCTTATACTTGGTTTCTGTGGGTATGCACGGGCATGCATGGGTATGTACTAGTATTTTTAAATCCCCACACCACAGCAGGGTTTAATAATTTAGGTTCTTTTATTTTTTGTTGTTTGTATTTTAATTACAAACTAACTTTCAATTTTGAAAAGGGTTTTAGTTCATTTCCTGGAAGATTTGGTCATTTCAGTTAAGTTCTATTGAGTAAAAATGGCTCATTGTACTGCAGCCTTTATTAATTCTGCCATTTTTATGGATGAATTATTAATTTATGACACAAATGTTAAAAAAAAAAATTACAATATTTTACCTACCCCCAGCAGCTGCAACAGTTTCCCTATCTGGTCTGTTGTCGTTCTCCATATGTTTTCCATTTGAAAACTGTTTATCAGTTGTTGACTTTTATGTTCTGACACGACGCTGCTTGTAGTGCAAAACCTTTTATCCCTGCTTTATGAAAAATATTCAGGAGCTGTTGAGCGCAGTCTTTAACCGTGACTTTTGTTGATAAAGTAACGTTGGCAAGTCCGCTCTGTGGCTGCCTACCAAATGTAAACATGAAAGTAATGTGAGCATGTAGTGAAGGGAACTGTTTCACGATTGTTCATCATGCAAGATTTCAGCCGGCTGCTTGCATTTTGTGTTTCACAGTCTGTAAAATTTTGATATTAAAAGATCGATCCACAGATTTTATGGAATCAATATCGGCTCAGTCAAATGTGGATTAATTCAAATTGTTAGATCAATCTTTTGAACCCACCCCTATTGTGGACTAATGGTTTAGTTTCTTTTTAAACAGACCAGAAGATGAGACTATTCATGTGTACGTTTGTGAATTCTGTTTTGTAACGCATCCCTTTGAACACTTAACTGTAAAAGTCTGATGAGTGAAGTGCTGCACAGAGTATTCCAACAATCTCCCATCTACACAGGAGTTTTCTATACAATTCAGTAGTAACATTGGGTACTTAGGTACCTGTGTTAGGGCCCACAAGGAAAGTGTAGTAAATTTATGAATAAAAAGTCACAAATTTATGGGAAAAAAAGTCAAAATTCACTATTATTATTATATGGCACAGTGGTTCGCACTGTGGTGGCACACCAAAAGGACCATGGATTTGATCCCTCCTCTGGTCAGTGGTGACCTTTGTGTGGAGTTTGCATGTTGTCCCTGTGCCTGTGTGAGTTTCACTAGGTATTCTGGTTTCCTCCTACGGTCCAAAGACATGCATCCATCCATCCATCCATTTTCTCCCGCCTTTCCAGAGTCGCGGAGGCAGGAGCTCAAGCAGAGGAGCCCAGACTTCCCTCTCCCCAACCACCTCTTGGTGGTCTTGGTATCCCACTCGTCTCCAACACCCCCACCTTCTTCTTCTGCTTGTTCATCTTTTGCTTCGCCTTGTTTCACTCCTACTTCGCATTCTCCCTTTTCACCTTCTCGCTCTTTATTTCCTCCTCTTTCTTCTTCTTCACCCTCTACGCCAGGGGTGTCAAACTCATTCCATGGAGGGCCAAGACCCTGCAGGTTTTACTTCCACCCAGTCTCTTCAGCAGGTGTTTTCACTGATCAGCAATCAGTAGGACGAAATTCAGAGAAATCACCTGTTGAACACACTGGGTGGAGGTAAAACCTGCAGGGTCTTGGCCCTCCATGGAATGAGTTTGACACCTGTGCTCTACGCCATCTTCCTTTCCTTCCCCTTCATCTCCTCCTCCATCTTTCGTGTTGAAATCCTCGATCAACCCAAGAGTCTCTCCAGCGTGTCCTGGGTCTGTCCCAGGGTCTCCTCCCAGTGAGACATACCTGAAACACCTCAAGTGGGAGGCATCCAGGAAGCATCCTGATCAGATACCCAAACCACCTCAACTGGCTTCTTTTAATGTGGAGGAGCAGTGGTTCTACTTTGAACCTCTCCCAGATGACTGAGCTCCTCACCGTGTCTCTAAGGGTGAGTCCAGCAATCCTACAGAGAAAGTTCATTTCACCCACTTGTATCCGTGATCTCATTCTTTCGGTCAATACCCAAAGCTCATGACCATAGGTGACGGTAGGAACATAGATTGACCAGTAAATCGACAGCTTTGCTTTAGAGCTCAGCTTCCTCTTCACGACAACAGACCAGTACAACGTCCACATCACTGCAGATGCTGCTCTGATCCGTCTGTCAGTCTCTCGCTCCATTCTCCCCTCACTCGTAAATGAGACCCCAAGATACTTAAACTCCTCGACTTGGGGCAGGAGCTTGTCCCCAACCTGGAGAGGACAATCCACCCTTTTCTCGCTGAGGACCATGGACTCGGACTTGGAGGTGCTGATTCTCATCCTAGCCACTTCACACTCAGCAGCAAACCATCCCAGCAAGACCCGGAGCTCATTGCTCGATGAAGCTAACAGGACATCATCATCTGCAAACAGCAGAGATGAGATCCTGTGGTCACCGAACATGACACCCTCTGTTCCTTGGCTGTGCCAAGAAATCCTGTCCATAAAAATTATGAACAGGATCAGTGACAAAGGGTAGCCCTGGTGGAGTCCAATTCTCACTGGAAACGAGTCTGACTGGATGTTGGCAATACAAGCCAAACTCTTGCAACGGTCATATAGGGACTGGATAGCGTGTAACAACAAGCCTGATACCTCATACTCCCGAAGCACCCACCACAAGAGACCACAAGGGATGCATCGAATGCTTTCTCCAAGTCCACAAAACACACATGGACTGGTTAGGCAAACTCTCACAGATCCTCGAGGATTCTCAAAAGGGTAAAGAGTTGGTCTGATGTGCCACGGCCAGGACAAAAACCACATTGCTCCTCCTGGATACGAGGTTTGACCAATGGTCAGACTCTCCTCTCCAGTACCCTGGCATAGACCTTCCCAGGGAGGCCGAGAAGGGTGATCCCCCTAAAGTTGGAACACACCCTCCGGTCCCCCTTCTTGAAAAGAGGAACCACCACCCCAGTTTGCCATGCCAAAGGCACTGTCCCCGGCCTCCACGCAATGTTGCAGAGGCATGTCAACCATGACAGCCCTAGAACATCCAGGCCTTTGAGGTACTCCAGACAAATCTCATCCACCCCTAGGGCCCGGCCATCAAGGAGTTTTTGAACCACTTTAGCGACCTCAGCCCCTGTGATGGGCGAGTCGTCCCCCTCATCCTCAAGCCCTGCTTCCTCTGTGGAAGGCATGTCAGTGGGATTGATGAGATCCTCGAAGTATTCCTTTCACCACCCAAACATATCCCCAGTCGAAGTCAGCAGTGCCCCATCATCAACATACACAGTGTGGACAGGGAGCTGTTTCCTGAGCCGCCGGACAGTTTGCCAGAATCTCTTTGAGGCCGACCGAAAGTTTTGTTCCATGGCCTCACCAAACTCCTCCCACACCCAAGTTTTTTGCTTCAGCAACCACCCAAGCTGCACTACGCTTGGCCTGTCAGTACACCTCAACTGCTTCGGGAGTCCCACAAGCCAACCAAGCTCAATAGGACTCCTTCTTCAGCTTGATGGCCCCCCTCACCTCTGGTGTCCACCACTTGGTTTGGAGGTTGCCACCATGAGATGCACCAACAGCCTTGCGGCCACAGCTCTGGACAACCGCTTCAACAATGGAGGTGGAGAACATGTCCCATTCAAACTCCATGTCTCCAGACTCACTCAGGATGTGGTTGAAGTTCTTTGAAGGTGGGAGTTGAAGACCTCTTGGACAGGATCCTCAGCCAGACGTTCTCAGCACACCCTCACTATACGTTTAGTTCTGCCGGGTCTGAGTGACGTCCACCCCTGCCATCGGATCCAACTCACCACCAGGTGTTGATCAGTTGATAACTCTTCACCTCTCTTTACCCAAGTGTCCAAGACATGTGGTCACAGGTCTGATGACAGGATAACAAAATCGATCATTGACCTGCAACCTAGGGTGTCCTGGTACCAGGTGCACATATGGACACCGTTATATTTGAACATGGTGTTCATTATGGGCAAACTGTAGTTGGCACAGAAGTAATAACTGAACACCACTCAGGTTCATGTTGGGCAGGCCGTTCCTCCCAACCACGCCCCTCGAGGTTTCACTGTTGTTGCCCACGTGCACATTGAAGTCCCCCAGTAGGACAATGGAGTCTCCAAGAGGAGCATTCTCCAGCATCTCAGTCAGAGACTCCAGAAAGGGTGGGTACTCAGGACCTATTTCCCAACCCGAAGGCGCAGGGAAACAACCCTTTTGTCCACCAGGGAGACCTCCAATGTCGAGGCAGCAAGGCGGGGGAGGGGGGATACCAGAATACCCATCCTTGCTCTTCGCTTCTCGCCCAGGGCAACTCCAGAGTAGGCCAAGCTCCAGCCCCTCTCCAGGAGACTGGTTCCAGAACCGGAGCTGTGCGTTGAGGTGAGCCCAACTATATCTAGCTGGTATCTCTCAACCTCATGCACCAGCTCAGGCTCCTTCCCCACCAGAGAAGTGACATTCCTTGTCCCAAAAGCCAGTTTTGAAAGCCGGGGATTAGAGCGCCAAGGTCTCTGCTTTTGACCTTCACCTGATCCACATTGCACCAGACCCCCACGGTCCCTCCTGAAGGTGGTGATTCCACTGGAGGGCTCACCACCTGCAGTTGACCTCAACTGGGGATAAATTGTCTTTAGGTATGCAATGCATGTGAGAGTGAATGGTTGTCTGTCTCTCTTGTTGGCCCTGCGATGGACTGGCGATCTGTCTAGTGTGTATCCTGCCTCTCGCCCAAAGACACTGGGATAGGCGGGAGCCCCCCATGACCCGAAAAGGATTAAGCGGTTGAAGATGAATGAATGAATGAATGAATATAAAACACATTGAAGTAGTGGGCTAGTGGTATTGATGTGTGGATAGGAGGTAAATGAAATGCAGTATGTTTATTAACTGACTGTGGTCATTTTGTCTGCTATTGAAAATAACTTTGCACATCTCAAGAGGCTGTCCATTTATACATTTTGAGAGAAAAAACTGAAATTACTGACGCTAAAGTTGATACAACTCAAATAACTTTTTCAGTAGATACTTTTACGCTTTCTCAAGTAACTTTTTTTTGAGTACTTTTATACTTGAATAATTAATATATGGTAATGCTACTTTTAACAACAAAATGTGATTAGGGATGGAAGTTATTAATTAATTAATTGATCATTAGTTGATTCACCTTATCATCAATTAATGATTAAGTGATAAGCGGTAATTTTCGTGAGAATCTGAATTTCCCTTGGTACAATACAGTCTATAAGATAAAAAGTTCATTACTGTTTTTGATATACTGAATAAAATATGAACGTCATATTCCCCAGTGATTTATTGTACCATCTGCATTTTTTTTTATTACAGACAATGGTATTTATTGTGGTTTAACAAATTCAGTACTTTATAGTGTACACGACAGTGCATCCAGAAAGTATTCACAGCGCTTCACTTTTTCCACATTTTGCTATGTTACAGCCTTACTCCAGAAGGGATTAAAAAAAAATTTTCTTCAAAATACTGCACACAATACTCCATAATGACAATGTGAAAAAAAGTTGTTGTTTTTTAATTTTTGCAAATTTATTAAAAAAAAAAACAACAACTAAGAAATCACATGTCCATAAGTATTCACAGCCTTTGTTCAATACTTTGTTCATGCACATTTGGCAGCAATTACAGCCTCAAGTCTTTGTGAATATGATGCCACAAGCTTGGCACACCTATCTTTGGGCAGTTTTGCCCATTCCTCTTTGCAGCACCTCTCAAGCTCCATTAGGTTGGATGGGAAGCGTCGTGCATAGCCATTTTCAGATCTCTCCAGAGATTTTCAATTGGATTCAAGTCTGGGCTCTGGCTGGGCCACTCAAGGACATTCACAGAGTTGTTCTGAAGCCACTCCTGCTGAAAGATGAACCGTCGCCCCAGTCTGAGGTCAAGAGTGCTCTGGAGCAGGTTTTCATCCAGGATGTTTGTACATTGCTGCATTCATCTTTCCCTCTATCCTGACTAGTCTCCCAGTTCCTCTCACTGAAGAACATCCCCGCAGCATGATTCTGCTACCAACACTGGCATTGTTATGAACAGTGTCTGGTTTCCTCCAAACGTGACGCCTGGCATTCACGCCAAAGAGTTCAATCTTTGTCTCATCAGACCAAAGAATTTTGTTGTGAGTCCTTCAGGTGCCTTTTGGCAAACTCCAGGGAGGCTGTCATGTGCCTTTCACTAAGGAGTGGCTTCCATCTGGTCACTCTACTATACAGGCCTGATTGGTGGATTGCTGCAGAGGTGCTTGTCCTTCTAGAAGGTCCTCCTCTCTCCACAGAGTAACACTGGAGCTCTGACAGAGTGACCATCGGGTTCTTGGTTACCTTCCTGACTCAGGCCCTTCTCCCCGATTGCTCAGTTTAGACAGCCAGCCAGCTCTAGGAAAAGTCCCAGTAGTTCCGAACTTCTTCCATTTACGGATGATGGAAGCCACTGTGCTCATTGGAACCTTCACAGCAGCAGAAATTTTTCTGTACCCTTCCTCAGATTTGTACCTCGAGACGACCCTGTCTCAGAGGTCTACAGACATTTCCTTTGACTTCATGCTTGGTTTGTGCTCTGACATGCACTGTCAACTGTGGGTCCTTATATAGACAGGTGTGTGCCTTTCCAAATCATGTCCAATCAATTGAATTTACCACAGGTGGACTCCAATTACGCTGTAGAAATATCTCAAGGATGATCAGTGGAAACAGGATGCACCTGAGCTCAATTTTGAGCTTTATGACAAAGGCTGTGAATACTTATGTACATGTGATTTCTTAGTTTTTTATTTTTAATAAATTTACAAAAATCTCAAAAAAAGCTTTTTTCAGATTGCCATTATGCAGTATTGTGTGTAGAATTTTGAGGAAAAAAATTAATTGAATCCATTTTGGAATAAGGCTGTAACATAACAAAATACGGAAAAAATGAAGCGCTGTGAATACTTTCCGAATGCACTGTATGTGCTGGTGCATCTCGGTAATTTAAAATGTCATGATTTATCATTTATTTTAAAAACTATTACCAATATCATAAAATTTATTCAGAAAGGTTTGAATTATATTGCTTTGTGTCATAAATATATAAAAGTTTATATTTTTTGTTATATTACAAAAATGTAACTTTCACAGTGTTCTCATATACTGAGATGCACTAGTAGGCTGTTTTAACAGGAAAATAAATTGTGAGCTGCTTCATCTGTTGCGTGTTAAACATTATCAGAGTACCCCGGCAATCCAGGAAAACCCAGTACGATCTGGCTTCCCTCTGTTGTCTCATAGAGTTATGCGCTCTACTTGACATGAGCTAGATGACCCTGCAAGCGACGTGGGTCATTGGTCACCTCACCTCAGCAGACATTTGAATAGAAAACGCAGATAAACACATGATGAAGTAGGTGTCACCATCACCATGTCACAGCACAGCGACAATGAGTGGAAAGGAATCAGAAAGCTGTTTGTCATTCTGACAGATTATATGCATTTTGAAACTGCAGCAGACAACTGTGTGCCACAATTACATAAAAATAACAGCGACTGCGAGTGAGAGGTTTCTTTAAGAGCATTTTTTTTCCACTTATTTCCCGGAGTCTGCAGCGGCCCTCTGACTGTCTCTGGCTGTTGTGAAGCCAATGCCAGCCTGTCCTGTTAGTCCAAACCCGGCTCCTCTGCTGCTGTGTGTTGAAATGTTTCCTCAGTGGTAACTTAGATCCGGTCTGCTTTTGCGTCTAGTGGTGGGTTGAAGGCAGTGAGGATGGGTTTTTGTGTTCGTGTAGTCTTTTTCCTTGATCCAGTCCGTTTCTTTGCCCTGCTGATTTGAAGCAGGCCGGTGGGTCTTCAAGCTCCTGTGCCCTTGGAACTTGTTTTGACTCTCCGACATGCCAAGAAAGGATGAGGCATTTTGCTCTGCACAGCGCATATGCTGTGAGGGGGGTGGGGGAGGGGGAGGGGAGCTTGATGTTTTTTGCTTTTTTACCTCCACCAAGGAGGTTATGTTTTTACCGGGGTTTGTTTGTCTGTCTGTCTGTTACCAACATAACTCAAAAAGTTATGAACGGATTTTGACGAAATTTTCAGGACAAGTCCGAAATGGGACAAGGAAGATGATTACATTTTGGCAGTGATCCAGATCACCGTCTGGATCCAGGAATTTTTTAAAGGATTCTTTATCATTGCGAGATAGGGCCATTTTTAGCATACGTGTATATAACTCCACAATAAATGGTCAGGACGCTTGCCAAAAAAATACAGGATTACATCCCAATAGGTTCTACGAAATATCAAAGACTGATCCCGATCCTGCAAAAAATCTGGATGCTGTGATCCAGAACAGGAAATAATAGGGGATCTTTGGAATTTTCATCACTGTAAGGTAACAAATTAAGATATAAACATACAACAAACACCAAAATATAGCCAAGACATTGAGGAATCAGTAGTGTGTCAATGGATTTGTTGTACTGTATCTTCAAAAGCTACGGAGCTATATCCAGAAGAAAATCGCCATTACCGAAAAAGTGATTTTTGTCAATAACTACTGAACTAATAAAGATATCAATGTGAATCCAATTGCTAAAGGTATGTTTTGATGGTCAAGGAATCTGAAAATATAGATAAAATAAATGTAGGACTATTATATTTGGGGAAAATCCCAATATTGGGGGAACTGAGGTACTTGGCGGAGGTCTGCGCTCTCCGAGTGCTTTTCTAGTTTCTTTAGTGTCGGTTGAAAGGAGGCAATGGGTGACCACGTGTGCCCCCGCCTGAACAGTGACACTGCTACATTTCATAGAAAAAAACTCCCGTTGAAAAGGACTGCTGAGTTATCAGTTAAGGCTGCGGGTTCACCAAATCCATTTTTTTCATTCATTTTCTATGTAGTCCAGCATTTAATGCGCTCAGCGCCCTCGACACTAAAGCACTGTCAGCAGTTAGCATGTTTTGGCACAGTGCCCACAGCTCTGAATGCTGAAAAAAGTTCAACTTTCGGAGTACTGCAGCGTTCATTAGCTGCACATCTGTCTCATTGGTTGATCAGAATCAGACTAAAAGTCCACCATGATCAATATTTAACAGAAAGCTCTTGGAGGGACGTGTATTTTCTTACCAGTTTGATGCGGTTTAGTCTAGTGAGTGGAGTGTTTCAGAGCAAAATGTGTGAAATCCACAGCACGCTTTGAGTGACAGGTCAGGCAGTTGCTAGGATACCAGGCGGCGAGCTTTTTTTAATGATTGCATGTAAAGCGCTCAGGAAAACAGGTTGAGAGCGTTTTTACGTTCCCTGTGGACATGCAGCCTGATTGACAGCTAATTTAATTTAGTCAACTAAATTCTTACCGACAATTAAGCCAAAGTCAGTTAATCATTAACATCCCTAAATGTGATGCATGCATACAATTTTTCATACCTGTGTTATTTTCACTCTACAAATTGCTGACCTCCCCCACACACAGACACACTTCAGCATTCACGCCTTCTTTTCTCTCTCTCTCTCTCTCTCTCTCTCTCTCTCTCTCTCTCTCTCTCCCTCTACAGCTCTGTCTCATTTTCTTCCATGAATTCCCTGAGTGCAAATTGGATCATGATTGGATCATGTTGTTCCGCTGACACTGTTTGGCAGAGCTGCTCTTATGCTTCCTCATACCTGCTGAGCCTTCCAGCCAATCAGACTGTCTGCTGGCAGGCATGTTTGAATACGAATGATGCTGTGACATGTTTATAATTCCCTCCATGGCGTAGAGACTTGGGCTCTGCAGAGATTTCCCAGGTTTTGTGGATGGCAACCGTTCTAGAGGTTGTTGCTTCTGGGTGTTAGTGGGCACAGTTGCCAGGAGGAAGACATTTTGAGTACTAATGTGTATTTAAAGACATTTGTAAATGCAATATTAGCAATGTATTACACCCTGTTAAACAGGAAGCTCTTAAAATAAATTTTAACTGTATTTTTTTGTAAATTAGTTGCTAAATATACATGTAAACAATAACGGAAATGTAGACTTACAGTAGTCATGCAGTGCAGTGCACACACAAGAAAGAAAGAGAGGGAAAGAGAGAAAGCTACATGTGTGGTACTGGGGTCTTGTCTTGTCTGAGCAAGTGAGGCAAAATTGAAGATAATTCTGATTGCAGTGCTACACAGTCTTAAAATGACTCACATATTTGAGAATGTAAACAAACTAAAACAATTAGCATTGGTGTACAAAAAAGAACCAGAATTTCTGAAACTATAATAGATAATTTTATTATAGTTAAGAAAGCAAAATGTAGGCTCTTGTACTTTTCAAGGAAGAAATAAAAATGGGTCAGCTTTTTATGGTAAGGAATCTCAGTTGTCCGTGTGTATATGTTTGTGCCCCTTACTCTAATCAGCTTCAACACCACTGTATCAAATTCACCGTGCAACTGCTTTGGGAAAATACAATGTAGCTCCTAATTAACATGCACCAAGTCAACTTCCCGTGCCTTTTGTTGTTTGAGTGTGTGTGCTTGTGCGCGCATGTAACCATGTGAACATGGCCATCGTGAATGGTGGGGAGATAAAAAGACTACCTCTCGCAACCGTATCATTGTAATAAAGAGGGCCCCCTCAATGTGTCCTGGTGGCTGGGGTCTCTCCACCTCTGGCTCGGCTGGAGTTAGCCTTAGGACTACAAGATGCTAAATTCAGTCAACCCCCTTAATTTAACACATGCTGACACATGCTGAATTCTAGCCTCTTCTTTAGGCTCAGCTGGTTTGGGAATACAAGACGTAACACACCCCCTACTCCCATAGATTCATTGTCTGTTGTTTCACTTCAGTAATCAGGTAGAGGGGCTTAATTTAAAGCACACAGTCTGGATTCTTTTGCTTTTAAAAGTACCTCCATATATAGTTTGAAAGTCACTGTGAAATTTCCAATCACCAATGAGCAGCATAGATTTTTGTAGAAACTGCTACAGCTGCATCGGTTATTGTGCATTGTTCCACATTGTATTCAGTTTTTCTGTTTGTCATCCTTCAGAAATTACCTTGCTCATTGCAGATGGGTGTACATCATTCTCATTAACAGCACCGTATTATTTTGTGTTTTTGTTCTTGGACTCTAATAAAGCAGCCTTACAGTTTCAGATTTAAGATCAATCCTTGTCGTTTGTACATCAGATCTCAGTAGCCCTCAGAGTTATCTTTTCAGGCCCATTTCTTTATATAGATTGGCTGCTACTTCCAAAATGGAGTGGACATGGGGTGCATGCCTGAGATAACACTGCTGGAGAGATGCCCTCTTGTTGATATAATTTAGAGCTACGAATAGAAAAAATGTCCTTAAACAAGTGTTTAGTGCAGTCCAAAGCTTGATATTTTTGTGTCATATGATTATTTGTATTTATGCTGACTACATTGTTTGAACTTGTTAGGTTGAGCCTTCCACTATTATAAAAGCCTAAATGTGACCCGTGCTGGCAAAATGAGTCACTCTGAGGACATTTTCAAAACTGATGTAACATTATTTCCGTATTCTGTATTGAAAGACCTTCAAAATGATATTTAATTTGTAGGAAGTGCATAAAAACAGACCTGGAAAAAGACGATTGGTTTATATTTTGGCTAGGTTGAAAACTCGCGTTTAATCGGTCAAGAGTTACGTCTTCCACAAAAACATATGTATTTTTGGAAAGTACGATTTCTAAGCTTTCCACTGATACCAGGCACTCACGGGGTTTTTCCGGGACTTGCCACTAGCAAACAAAGACAGTCATGATTTATGACTTCTCATGCCTGTAGCTCGTAATGAGTGCGCATTCTGACTCATTTTGCCAGCACGGGTCACAAATGACAGAAATGGGTTGAGCATAGTGGACACCACATTGAAAAGAAACCAGCTGAGACTGGAAATACTGCATCAGTTTTGCTTTTTTATTTTCTTTATACGTTTTTATTGCAAATTAGCTAATTACTTTGAAACTGATGTCTTTATCCTTTTAAATGTGCTTTTGTTTTCTCCTCTTTTATCTGTTAGGCCTTTGGGAATGCCAAAACAGCCCACAATAACAACTCTAGCCGTTTTGGGAAATTCATCCAGGTTAATTATCTGGAGAGTGGAGTGGTGAGAGGGTAAGTAATTAACACACTGATGGGTGCATGCTCATATTCCTGTGTTTCTGTGTTCCTGACACTTCCTACCTCTCCAGTCTAATATCAACCCTTTTTGCCTTTTTTTAAAGGCCGATCTTGTCTTTTTTGTAAGCAAAGTGTATATCTGGGCTTAACGTTTTAACCACTAGTTTGTCCTTCCTTATTCTTAGCAGTCAGACTTTGGTTTGGAGCTGCATCAAAGTGTCACTTCCACTTCCTCATTTCCTTATTGGTGAAGTGGAACAGCTGAATCTTAAAAAAGAAACCAATTGTTTAGGAGGGTGAATGTGGGGAGCTGTAGAAAGTACTGACACGATTTTCAGACTCAGAACTAACAAGATAGCATTTCTTTTTCTCTTCTCTTAATAATAAATTCTTATAATTATTAATAATTTTTATAGATTTTTTTTTGTTTGTTTTGAAGCTGCTCATCTCAACGCTAAGTAGGTATCCCAGCTCCCACTGCTTCCACTTGAAAGGGTTTGTAATTCATTCTGAGGAGTTGGTTTTAGGAGGCTCTAGCTGTTCTGTGCTACACTACAAAGTGACCCTTCTCAGTCAGAGAATTGTGGAAAGCTTGCATCTACTCAAATTCAAACCCCATTACGTTTACTGTGACTCTGTGCTTGTGTAGCTTACTCTTTCCTGACAGTAAAGGGCAGAATGGGTCATCACTACTCAGTTCTGTAAATCAGACAAAGACTGCCTGTCTGTAGTACTCCTCCTATAAGATATATATATGAGAGAGAGAGAGAAATGTAAATTGATGTTGAGACTGCTGTTTTAGTAGTCTAACAGAAACTGTTTCTCAGAGCAAAACTCTATTCTTAGTGTGTCATGAGGACTGGCGTCAGTGTTGTTTTTGCTTGGCTACAGAAAAAAACAAGTGTGACTTATAAAATCTGATTTAGACAACTTTATTGCCTTGGTCCTAGTGTGCTAACGCTGCTTTTAAAACTATATTTGTTGACTGGGGTGAAAGCATACCTTTATTTTTTTTCTAAGTCAGTAGTCTTCAGTGCTCTCTCCCACAAATCTGCAGGATTGGCTGCCCTCATTTTGGTCTTCCAGAACTGTCTGTTCACGGCTACCTCTGATGTCATATGGAAGTGGTCCATATCTTTCCTTATATTATCTATCCATCTTTTCTTTGGTCTTACTCTCGGTCTTCTTCCTTCAGTTTTGATGTTCATCACACTCTTAACTGGGTTTCCATCATCCATCCTCATCACATGGCCATACCATCTCATTCTGATCTCCCTCACCTGCTCATTAATGTCATTTACACCTAGCTCTTTCCTGATGTTTTCAGTTCTTTCTCTATCTTTCAGTGTTACTCCCATAATTCTCCTTAACATCCTCATCTCTGTCCTTTCTTCCTTATTTCCCATTGTCCATGACTCTGCACCATCCAGAAGGGTTGTTTGTTTGATGGCCTTATAAAGTTTTATTTTCAACTTCTTGGCATTTTCTTGTCACAAAAAACCCTGACAGTTCTCTCCATTTCAGTCATGCTACACTCATTCTTGCCCTTACAGCTGCTTGAGATCCACCTTTCTCATCAGTTGCCACTCCCAAATACTTCAACTTGTCCACCTGCTTCAGACTGACATTATTCCTGTCTTTGATGTCTGCTCTTGTCTCTCTTGTACTGACCACTACCTCTGTCTTCTCGGTGTTAACCATACGATAAGATAAACTTTATTGTCCCTCAAGGGGAAATTTGTCTTGGGCTTGTCACCCGTGCTGCAACCACACAATTCACACATACACAATGGACGTAGTACAAAATAAATGAAGTAAAACCCAATGAATAATACAAGTTCTATTCTAAAATACTTATTTTACTGAGGAATTTACCAATTAATTCATTAAAAATCCTTCAATCTGATTTTCTGGATTTTTTTTTTTCTCATTTTGTCTCTCATAGTTGAGGTATTCCTATGATGAAAACTGGAGACCTCTCTCATCTTTTAAGTGGGAGAACTTGCACAATTGGTGGCTGACTAAATACTTTTTTGCCCCACTGTACATACAGTACATAAATAAATATATAACAGCGGTCATTAAGAACAGGCGTTATAAGTGTCCCTGACCTATTTATCTGAGTTTAAAAGTTTTACTGACGTCGGGATAAATGAGTTCTTACAGTTAGGCCCAAAAATATTTGGACAGTGACACAAGTTTTGTTATTTTAGCTGTTTACAAAAACATATTCAGAATATATATATATATATATATATATATATATATATATATATATATACTGTATATATATATATATATATATATAATCAATATGGGCTTAAAGTGCAGACTCTCAGCTGTAATTTGAGAGTATTCACATCCAAATTGGAGCAAGGGTTTAGGAATTACAGCTCTTTAATACGTAGCCGCCTCTTTTTCAAGGGACCAAAAGTAATTGGACAATTGACTCAGAAGGCTGCAAAAAAAAATAACAAGGCTGCATGGGCTCTTCCCTCGTTAACCTGTCATCAATTAAGCAGTTAAAAGGTCTGGAGTTGATTCCAGGTGTGGCGTTTGCATTTGGAAGCTGTTGCTGTGAACACACAACATGTGGTCAAAGGAGCTCTCAATGGAGGTGAAACAGACCATCCTGAGGCTGAAAAAAAAAAAGAAGAAATCCATCAGAGAGATAGCAGAAATGTTAGGAGTGGCCAAATCAACAGTTTGGTACATTCTGAGAAAAAAAGAGTGCACTGGTGAGCTTGGGAACTCAAAAAGGCCTGGATGTCCACGGAAGACAACAGTGGTGGATGATCGCAGAATCCTTTCCATGGTGAAGAACAACCCTTCACAGCATCCACTCAAGTGAAGAACACTCTCCAGGAAGTAGGTGTATCAGTATCTAAGTCTACCATAAAGAGAAGACTTCATGAGAGTAAATACAAAGGATTCACCACAAGGTACAAACCATGAATCAGCCTCAAAACTAGAAAGGCCAGAATTGACTTTGCCAAAAAAGACCTGAAGAAGCCAGCCTAGTTCTGGAACAGCATTCTTTGGACAGATGAGACTAAGATCAACCTGTACCAGAATGATGGGAAGAAGAAAGTATGGAGAAGAATTGGAACAGCTCATGATCCAAAGCACACCACATCTTCTGTAAAACATGGTGGAGGCAGTGTGATGGCATGGGCATGCATGGCTTCCAATGGCACTGGGTCACTTGTGTTTATTGATGACGTGACAAAAGACAGAAGCAGCCGGATGAATTCTGAAGTGTATAGGGATATACTTTCTGTTCAGATTCAGCCAAATGCAGCAAAGTTGATTGGACGGCGCTTCACGGTACAGATGGACAATGATCCAAAACATACTGCAAAAGCAACCCAGGAGTTTTTTAAAGCAAAGAAGTGGAATATTCTGCAATGGCCGAGTCAATCACCAGATCTCAACCCAATCGAGCATGTATTTCACTTGCTCAAGACAAAACTTAAGGCAGAAAGACCCACAAACAAGCAACAACTGAAGACAGCTGCAGTAAAGACCTGGCAAAGCATCACAAAGGAGGAAACCCAGCGTTTGGTGATGTCCATGGGTTCCAGACTTCAGGCAGTCATTGCCTGCAAAGGATTCTCAACAAAATATAGAAAAGTAGCATTTTACTTGGGTTATGTTTATTTGTCCAATTACTTTTGAGCCCCTGAAATGAGGAGCGTTTGTATAAAAATAGCTACAATTCCTACATGTTTAATCATATATTTTTGTTCAACCCCTTGAATTAAACATTAAAGTCTGCACTTCAATTCCATTGTAGTTGTTTCATTTCAAATCCAGTGTGGTGGCATACAGAGCCCAAATCATGAAGATTGTGTCACTGTCCAAATATTTCTGGGCCTAACTGTATATCTATTGAACCTGCACTTGGGGACTCTGTATCTCCTCCCTGAGGGCAGCCGCGCATATTCATTGTTTAGTACATGGCTCATGTCACTGATTGTTTTTTGAGCTTGTCTACAGGCTGCCTGTTCGTGTAAGATCTGCATGGGTAAATACTCTTTAACTCCAATAATTTTCCATGCTGTATGAATTAAACGCAATACTCTGTTCTTTAGTTTCACAGAGAGGTTGCCAAACCAAGCTGTAATGCTGTATCTAATACAGCTCTCCAACACAGCCTGGTAAAATATTAACATAATCCTTTTATCAACACCATGTATTCTTGATCTACGCAAGAAATGCAGCCGCTGTTGTAGTCTACTGCAGAGGTAATCAATATGTGTGCTCCAGGTTAATGAATTGTCAATAAATACTCCCAAATAGTTATAGGAACTAACCTGTGTTATAGTGTGGTTGTGGATGACCACAAGCCTGTGGTCACCAACTCCCCAAGGGTCAAACACCATCTCCTTTGTTTTATCAGTATTCAAAATGAGATGACTGTCATCACACCAACTGACAAACCTCTGAAATTCTATAAAATAGCTTGACAGATCATGAGTCTTTTGAAGTAGTGATAAAATAGCAGTGTCATCTGAAAATTTAATAATTCGATTGTCTGGATAGACACTTCTGCACTCATCAGTGTACAAGGTGAACAAAAATGGTGAACTAACACAGCCTTGGGGAGCTCCTGTGCTGAGGGTTCTAAATTTAGATAAACCTTCGAGCCTTTGGATTCCATCCGGTTTTTCCAGCTCAACCACTTTCTTTGCATCTCTTCCTCACTCTGCCATCAGAGCTAGGTCGTCTGCGAACAGCAGTTCCCATGGTAGCCCTTTTCTTTAAGCTCATCAGTGATGACATCCAGTACAACAGTGAATAGGACTGGACTAAGGCCCGAGCCTTGATGTAGACCAACTTTAATAGTGAACTCGTCTGTGCTTCCATACTTGGTCCTCACTGTTGTCCATGCTCCATAATACAGTTGTGCTCATAAGTTTACATATCCTGGCAGAATTTGGGATTTTTTTTGCCATTTTTCAGAGAATATGAATGATAATACAAAAACTTTTCTTTCACTCATAGTTATTGATTGGGTGAAGCCATTTATTACCGAACAATTGTGTCTGCTCTTTTTAAATCATGATGACAACAGAAGTTACCCAAATGACCCTGATCAAAAGTTTGCATACCCTAGTTCTTAATACAGTGTATTGCCGTCTTTAACATCAATGGCACCTTGAAGTCTTTTGTGGTAGTTGTGGATGAGGCACTTTATTTTCTCAGATGGTAAATCTGCCCATTCTTCTTGGCAAAAAGTCTCCATTTCCTGTAAATTCTTGGGCTGTCTTTCATGAACTGCACGTTTGAGATCTCCCCAAAGTGGCTCAATGATATTGAGGTCAGTAGACTGAGATGGACTCCAGAACCTTCACTTTTTTCTGCTGTAGCCAACAACAGGTTGACTTGGCCTTGTGTTGTGGATCAGTGTCATGTTGGAATGTCCAAGTGCGTCCCATGTGCAGCTTCCGGGTTGATGAGTGCAAATTTTCTTCCAGTACTTTATAACATGCTACATTCATCTTGCCATCAATTTTGACCAAGTTCCCTGTGCCTTTGTAACTCACACATCCCCAAAATATCAGCGATCCACCTCCATGTTTCACAGTAGGGATGGTGTACTTTTCATCATAGGCCTTGTTGACTCTTCTCCAAATGTACAGTGAATATAAAAAGTCTAGAGACCCCTGTTCAAATGCCAGGGTTTTATGATGTAAAAAAATGAGACCAAGATAAATCATTTCAAAACTTTTTCACCATAATGTCACCTATAATATAATGTGACCTGTAACTTCCCCATTGTGGGACTAATAAAGGCTTTTCTTATCTTATAACCTGTACAACCCAATTGAAAAACGAACTGAAATCTTTTAAGGGGAAAAATAAAAAACTTAGAATAACCTGGTTGCATAAATATGCACACCCTTAAACTAATACTTTCTTGCAGCACCTTTGGCTTTTATTACAGCACTCAATCTTTTTGGGTAGGATGGATTTTGTTTGTTTTTCTGTTGGGTTGCGCAGGTTATAGGTCACATTAATGGTGAAAAAAGTTTTGAAATGATTTAGGCTGAAACGCGCTTTTTTCAGCAGTGGGTAACTATTTTCTATTCATTCTCTATGTAGTTCAGTGCTCGGCGCTGAAACACTCTTGGCGGTGGCTGCTTTTTGTCGTGGCGCTCAGGGAGCTCAGAGTTGAAAGAATTTCAGCTTTTCAGACTGTAGCTGAGCTTGTCATTGTCAGACCTTTCTAAGTAGCCAATCAGAATAAGGCAGGGCAGGACATAGGACACTGGTACAGTCTGTACTCAGACTCCTGTTGTCCATGTAATCATATTTTGCATCCAGAGCTGCTACCAATGCTAGAATACATTTCTTGTCCATTGTTATTTAGAGACTGCTATTAAAAAATAAGTAGAAAGTCTGACCATAGGAAAAAACAGAAGTGCTGAGCTGTGAGTGACAAGCTGTTGCTGCGATACAGGGCACAGACTTTTTTTTTCCAGAGCGCAATGCACAAAAGCTGAAAAAAAGACGTTCAGGGTGGTTGGGTAACAAAAAACACATTTGGTGGACACAGCCTTACCTTGGTCTCATTTATGTACATTGTGGTGACCCACAGCACTCTACAGGAACATTCCTCACACTCAGCAAGTCTGCAGGTAGCACAGGACAATTTGCATACGGACAGAGAGCCCTTGGGGGACAACCAGAACAATGGACTGTTGTTTATGCATCCCCAGATTAAGGAGAGGACGTCTGGGTGCCAGTTGGTCATGCTAATCATGTGTATTGACTGATATGTATACCAATATGCTAATGTACCATGCATTCTCTCTGTCTGTATAAAAGAGCTTACAATACATGCCTCAACAACACAGTAACACAGTAGCTCAGAGCTACGATGTGTGTCTCATTTTGATGGAGGAAATAAAACTCTGCAACCTTCCAGCTCGTCGCATCTCGCCTCATCTTATTCCTCCACACTGGTGACCCAACGTGTCATGGTGCGCCCCTCGCCTGATCTTATTCCTCCACATTGGTGACCTGACGAGAGAGAATGACCGTCTGCTCCCTCTCACTGCACTGTGGACACAGAGGACCAGAGAACGCCTGCAACCTCTTCATCCTCACCAGAGCGCGCTCTCCAGAGCGCAGCACTGGGACCGACGCGCACCATGAACGGTGACACGAGCGAAACGAAGGAAACAGCCTGAACGGGGACGATCACCGGCACCGACTGCGTTGATTTCCACCAAGCTCCCCGGCCCTGTCTCAGCTCGCAACAGTGGACATCCCGCGCACAGAAGCCCCGCACGCACACCGCAGGATTACGAGGACAGCGCAACTGCCAGCTATGTGGTCACTGCGCCATGCGCGCGCCACACACAGAGATGAACCAGCTCCACAGACTGATACATCGTCCTCCGCCACTGCACATGCTCGAGAAACACGGCCGATCGCCACCCTTGGAACCTTCAGGGCTGCTCACGCACCTGAAGCAGATGTGCAGCCCGCACACAGGACATTGTATGGGTTTCTCAGCCACGGCGCACAAGGGGAATTTAGCTGATTGCTGTCCCCGATGGCTTTAGGGCTGCTTCCGCACCTAAAAGCCAAACCGCCAAGTCCCTCACACAGCTGCAGTTGTTCCACAGCCGCTACACATCCTCGGGAAATTTGGCCATTTGCTTTCCCCACATCCTCGCTGGACCGAGCCGCGAGAGGAATCAGAGACTTCATTTTTTTTTCACAGCCTCTGTGGATCACCGCCAGGTTTACCAGGAAAGTCCCTCACCATCGCAGATCCACACGCAATTTTTGCGCGGCCCAGACACCTTTGACGTCCCAGGCCGGCACTCACTTACGCCCACCCCCCTCCCCCTCCTCCTCCACAGTGGTCTTCCCACACCTCACTTCCTAAAGCCGGCCGATCGCCGTCTTGTTCCATTACGCACGACGCGAATGGAACGTGCTGGAACTCGGAGCGGAGTACACGGTCCTTTCCACCCCTCCCCCTCCTCCTCTACAGCAGGACAGTTCTACCGGAGCAGGAGCCCAAGCGACCGGGTGGGGGGGGGGGTGTCACAGCCCCTGCTGAGTGCTCTGAGGGGGAGCCCTGTGGTGACCCACAACACTCTACAGGAACATTCCTCACACTCAGCAAGTCTACAGGAAGCAGAGGACAATTTGCATACGGACAGAGAGCCCCTGGGGGACAACCAGAACAATGGACTATTGTTTATGCATCCCCAGATTAAGGAGAGGATGTCCGGGCGCCAGTTGGTCATGCTAATCATGTGTATTGACTGATATGTATACCAATATGCTAATGTATCATGCATTCTCTCTGTCTGTATAAAAGAGCTTACAAAACATGCCTCAACAACACAGTAACACAGTAGCTCAGAGCTACGATGTGTGTCTCATTTTGATGGAGGAAATAAAACTCTGCAGCCTTCCAGCTCATCGCATCTCGCCTGATCTTATTCCTCCACAACATCACAAAAACCTGGCATTTGTACAGGGGTGTGTAGACTTTTTGTATCCACTGTAGCGTTTATGGTTGTGGCCAAAAACTTCAATTTTGGTCTCATCACTCCAAATAACTTTGTTCCAGAAGTTTTGAGGCTTGTCTCTTTGCTGTTTGGCATATTGTAAACAGGCTGCTTTGTGGCATTGGCGTAGTAATGGCTTTCTTCTGGCGACTCAGCCATGCAGCCCATTTTTCTTGAAGTACATCTTGAAACAGCCACACCACTTTTTTCAGAGCCGTGTATGTCAGCTGAAGTTATCTCCGCCAAGGAGGTTATGTTTTTACCAGGGTTTGTCTGTCTGTCTGTCTGTTACCAACATAACTCAAAAAGTTATGAACGGATTTTGTCGAAATTTTCAGGAAAACTCCAAAATGGAACAAGGAAGAAATGATTAGGTTTTGGGAGTGATCCGGATCACCGCCATTACCGAAAAAGTGATTTTTGTCAATAACTACTCAACTAATAAAGATATCAATGTGAATCCAATTTCTAAAGGTATGTTTTGATGGTCAAGGAGTCTGAAAATATAGATAAAATAAATGTAGGACTTTTCAAAGTCCAGCAATTACATTTTTGAGTAGATCATAGCATGGGGGTCTGAGCTGCCTTGGCGGAGGTCTGCGCTCTCCGAGTGCTTTTCTAGTTTGATTGGTTTTTCTTTGCATCCTGAACAATTTTCCTGACAGTTGTGGCTGAAATTTTTGTTGGTCTACCTGACTGTGGCTTGGTTTCAACAGAATCCCTCATTTTCTACTTCTTAATTAGAATTTGAACACTGCTGATTGGCATTCTCAATTCCTTGGATATCTTTTCATATCCCTTTCATGTTTTATAAAGCTCAACTATCTTCTCCCACAGGTCCTTTGATAATTCTTTTGTTTTCCCCATTGTTCAGAATCCAACAATGTCAATGCAGCACTGGATGAATTATTCAGGGGTCTGTCAGGAGCCCAGAAACTCACTGACTTTTTATACACACACACACTAATTACAAGTAAACAGATCACAGGTGAGGATGGTTACCTTTAGCAGCCATTTAAACCCGTGTGTGTCAACTTGTATGTACAGTGCATCCAGAAAGTATTCACAGCACTTCACTTTTTCCACATCTTGTTAGCATCATGCTGTGGGGATGTTTTTCAGCAGCAGGAACTGGGAGACTAGTCAGGATAAAGGGAAAGATGAACGCAGCAATGTACAGAGACATCCTGGATGAAAATCTGCTCCAGAGCACTCTAGACCTCAGACTGGGGTGACAGTTCATCTTTTAGCAGGACGGCGACCCTAAGCACACAGCCAAGATATCAAAGGAGTGGCTTCAGGACAACTCTGTGAATGTCCTTGAGTGGCCCAGCCAGAGCCCAGACTTGAATCCAATTGAACATCTCTGGAGAGATCTGAAAATGGCTGTGCACCAAGGCTTCCCATCCAACCTGATGGAGCTTGAGAGGTGCTGCAAAGAGGAATGAGCATAACTGCCCAAGATAGGCGTGCCAAGCTTGTGGCATCATATTCAAAAAGATTTGAGGCTGTAATTGTTGCCAGAGCTGCATGAACAAAGTATTGTGCAAAGGCTGTGAATACTTATGTGCATGTGATTTTTTTATTTTTTATTTTTAATAAATTGGCAACAGTCTCAAAAAAACTTTTTTTTCATGTTGTCATTATGTTGTATTGTGTGTAGAATTTAGAGGAAAAAATGAATTTATTCCATTTTGGAATAAGGCTATAACATAAAATGTGGAAAAAGTGAAGCGCTGTTGACTTATGAAACTGTGGTGGAGAGGAGGACACCAAATGAACTGCGATCCATCATGGACAATCCTGATCACCCCCTCCACCACACTCTGGACAGACAGCGGAGCACTTTCTCCAGTAGACTGCTACAACTTCGCTGCCGAATGGTTAGGTACAGGAAATCTTTACTGCCACATGCCATTTCACTGTACAATAACTCACTCTAATGTTGTATTCTGGTCATAACTGTGCTGCCATACTACACCTTACAGTCTAACTGGTACCTCACATTTCACTCTGCTCCTGAGAGTCCTGCATTGTACAGTGGGTATGATTCATGTACCTATACGGGTCACCATCTATTCATCTATGATGTATATAAGTTTTTAGCAGTTTTACTTTACATGGATAATCCCTTTATTATGCTCTGTGTGTTTCTGTCGTTTTGGTCGTCTTCTGTCATGCTGCTGTTACACTGTAACTTCCCAGTTTGGGATCAATAAAGTACATCTATCAATCTATGTTATCAGGACAAAACTTCCAGGGTGTGTAAACTTTTGATCAGGGTCATTTGGGTAGTTTCTGTTGTTATTTTGATTTAAAAAGAGCAAACACAATTGTTTGATAATAAATGGCTTCACTATGAGTGAAAGAAACATTTTTCTATTATCATTCATATTCTCTGAAAAATGGCCAAATATCATAAATTCCACCAGGGTATGTAAACTTATGAACACAACTGTATGTACGTGCCATCTGGAAAGTATTCACAGCGCTTCGCTTTTTCCACATTTTATTATGTTACAGCCTTATTCCAAAATGGATTAAATTCATTTTTTCCCTCAAAATTCTACACACAATACCTCATAATGACAATGTGAATTTTTTTTTTAGCTTTTTACAAATTTATTAAAAATTTAAAAAAAACTAAGAAATCACATGTACATATGTAAGTATTCACAGCCTTTACCATGAAGCTCAAACTTGAGCTCAGATGCATCCTGTTTCCACTGATCATCCTTGAGATGTTTTTACAGCTTAACTGGAGTCCACCTGTGGTAAATTCAGTTGATTGGACATGATTTGGAAAGGCACACACCTGTCTATATAAGGTCCCACAGTTGACGGTGCATGTCAGAGCACAAACCAAGCATGAAGTCAAAGGAATTGTCTGTAGACCTCCGAGATAGGATTGTCTCGAGGCACAAATCTGGGGAAGAGTACAGAAAAATTTCTGCTGCTTTGAAGGTCTTAAAGAGCACGGTGGCCTCCATCATCCATAAATGGAAGAAGTTCAGAACCACCAGGACTCTTCCTAGAGCTGGCTGGCCGTCTAAACTGAGTGATCGGGGGAGAAGGGCCTGAGTCTGGGAGGTGACCAAGAACCCGATGGTCACTCTGTCAGAGTTCCAGTGTTCCTCTGTGGAGGGAGGAGAACCTTCCAGAGGGACAACCATCTCTGCAGCAATCCACCAATCAGGCCTGTATGGTAAAGTTGCCAGATGGAAGCCACTCCTTAGTAAAAGGCACATGGCAGCCAACCTGGAGTTTGTCAAAAGGCACCTGAAGGACTCTCAGACCATGAGAAACAAAATTCTCTGGACTTATAAGACAAAGATTGAACTTGTCGGTGTGAATGCCAGGCATCATGTTTGGAGGAAACCAGGCACCGCTTATACCCATGCCAATGGTGGTGGCAGCATCATGCTGTGGGGATGTTTTTCAGCGGCAGGAACTGGGAGACAAGTCAGGATAGAGGGAAGGAGGAATGCAGCAGTGTACAGAGACATCCTGGATGAAAACCTGCTCCAGAGCACTCTTGACCTGAGACTGGGGTGATGGTTCATCTTTCAGCAGGACAACGACCCTAAGCAGACAGCCAAGATATCGAAGGAGTGGCTTCAGGACAACTCTGTGAATGTCCTTGAGTGGCCCAGCCAGAGCCCAGACTTGAATCCAATTGAACATCTCTGGAGAGATCTGAAAATGGCTGTGCACCGACACTTCCCTTCCAACCTGATGGAGCTTGAGAGGTGCTGCAAAGAGGAATGGACCAAACTGCCCAAAGATAGGTGTGCCAAGCTTGTGGCATCATATTTAAAAAAAAAAAAAACAAACTTGAGGCTGTAATTGCTGCCAAAGGTGCATGAACAAAGTATTGAGCAAAGGCTGTGAATACTTATGTACATGTGATTTCTTAGTTTTTTTTATTTTTAATAAATTTGCAAAAATCTCGAAACTTTTTTCACGTTATCATTATGGGGTGTTGTGTGTAGAATTTTGAGGAAAAATTTAATTTAATCCCTTTTGGAATAAGGCTGTAACATAAAATGTGGAAAAAGTGAAGCACTGTGAATACTTTCCGGATGCACTGTAGCTCTTACTAATCTAACCAGTCTCTCTGGGACGTTCTGTTTCCGTAGACTCCAGTATATCAAGTTTCTTGGGATGTGATAAAGGATTGCACAGCTTTCATACTGAAAGATGGTGTACTCACAAAATTTGAAGAGTATGTGCACACAGAATTTTTCAGATGTATAATCCTGCGTGTATGCCGGATTCTCCGCTCCTTTTCTTTATACATCCAACCTCACTGTGAAAACCAGCATATGTGCACAATATCTTTACTCCGCCTCAGTTCCTCCCACTAATGACTATGTAAATTAAGAAAAACACCCCTTCTGTCACTCCTCTGTCAAACAGTGATCGTCATTCCTGTGGGAAAGCGCAGCATAAAAAAATAACTTAACGGAGTGTGACGCTGAGGTGTTGATAACGGAGGTGGAGGTCTGAAAAAAAATATTTAATTTTGTTCTAACCCTCTGGAATCAACAATAAATGTAAGCTTACCGAGTGGACCGTGTTACAATGACAGTTCTTTTTTTTTTTTTTTTTTTTTTAATTTCTATCTGCTCATAACCAGACAAAAAAGAAAAGGAAAGAGAAAAAGACAACATATTTCGGACAGAAAGGGTGTAAGCTGAAGCAACAGCTTGTGCCTACACCTCAGTTAATGCTGCCGGCTCAGACTGAAATAAAATAAAATAAAACGGTCTGGCATTAAAGTCTATGTATGGAACACTACTCAATGATAGTGTGGTGTGGGGGTGGGGGGTGCTGACACACAGAAAAAAATGCTGTGAAAGAAAGCCCTCGGTAATCCGCATAGACAGAGGTGATGTTACTGAGTAAAATAAGTAGATAAAGTAAATAAACACCACTCCAATCTTACAGCTGAATTTATAGTTACAAACCAAATGTGTGTCAGAATCCAAATTATGCACGACAGCCAGGGAGAAGCCTTTTATTTTCAGATTGTAATCTCCAAACAGAGATATTTTAGACTATGGAAACATCTCTTCACTCCAATACAGCTGCAAATGTCACTGCTGCAGCTACCGGGGATCACCTGCAGTGATCCGCATGTCTAGCTGCCTCGGCATATATTGCGTTGAAGCTGGGGCTTGATTAGAGTGCATTTTGCTGAACAGAATTCCTCCCAGGAGAGATGGATTTGTGCACATTGCCTCGTGAGTTAACAGTATAGTCTTTGGTAAATTATATTATTTCTTTGTCACAGTTACAGAAACGGGGTCCACTTTACAGTGGTGCTGGTTTTGGTCTATGAATGAGGCAGGTTATATCTGAGGGGAAACTAGTTATTGTTCATCGGGGTTTCATTGCACTCAATAAGCAGAGTTGTGGAGATAAATCACGTAATCATAATAATCATGTTTTTCAACCTCTAATTCGTAGACAAATCATTTTAACTGAAGTAGAAACGTTACATTAACACATTCGGTGAGTTTCAGCTGTTTTGTAGTTTAACAGACCCACCTGATGGAGTCAAACAGAATTTTGTGGAGAGCCTGCAACTTCTCACGGCAAGTGAAAACTTTGCAGCTCGACCCGCAGATTCTCATGTCACGTTTGTTTTTATACATCCCACTGTGTGTGTGAAAATCAGCATATGCCATGTTTTTGTGCATGCGCACCATTTATACATGAGGCCCCAGGTCTTTATTCACCTCTAGATGTTTCTTCTGCTTTTCTTTGGTGATTAACGCAGCATCCATTGTTCCCCTTCCTGGGCTAAAGCCACTTTGCATATTGTTGATATCTATGAGTATACGCAGTCTCTTCTGTGTGATCTTCTCCAAAATCTTCATGACATGTTCCAGCAGCTTGATTGCTCTGAAATTTCCTCACTCCATGGGATCACTATTCTCTTTGTAAATGGTCACAATCTCAGTTAACTCCCACTCCTTTGATATTTTTCTGTGCTCCAAATCTTTTCAGTGTTCAGTAAAATAAATGAATGTCAAAGCTGTCTGTGGTTGATATGTGGCTGTGTTCATTTTTCATGTACAGAATATACAGAATACACCCTTCTTCTTCTTCTTTTAGATTTGATTGGTGGTTGACAGCCAGCTTACAGGTGCATTACCGCCACGTACTTCAGTATCAGAACACTTTTTTCTGACCATCTGCCCTCACTTCCTGTCTGTTCCTCACCCATTCTGTATTATCAGCCTACTTACAAATGACCTGAAAACACACAAACAAACTCATGAATAAAGCTGTTTGGAGTTTTAGTGTTAAGTGATTCACCCTTACAGCGTGTCGGGTCCTTTTTTTCTTGCCCTCCCCCTCACTCTTTTTTTCATGTCTTTTAGGGCTGTGGTGGAGAAGTATCTCTTGGAGAAATCTCGTCTGGTGTCCAGAGAAAAGAACGAGAGGTGAGGAGGGGCACTGGAGTTTCTACCCTTCACCCTAACTGACCGTTCTGGGGTCTTCTGAATATATGTAGCCTCTGATGGGCTCATGAGATATTCGGCTGAAAGCTTTAGTCTGTGCTTGTTTTATTTTTGTTGAGAAAAAAAAATCATGGTCTTGGTCCAGCTGAAGTGATTCTTTTTTTTGTACAGGTTCCAATTAACAAAAACACTTTAAATTGAAAGTATGTGTCAAGGGCACATTATAAACAAATTTGAACCTTACTTTATTACCTCTGCCAAAGAAGTTTTCAGTCCTGGTGGTCTGTCGTTCAGTCCATTTATTTGCCTGTTAGCAGTTCTGTACAAAAACTATTGACCTGATTTCACTGAAATTTGGTGTAAGGCTGGAACTTGGCCACTTAAGATCACATTGCAGAGGAGTCAAAAACAAGGGGCAGCAGATCCATTTTTTCCCTTTAACATTGTATATGAGAATTTACACTCGCTTTTAATTTTTTCTGAGAATTCTGCATAAACCATGAAAAAAAAAATCAGGAATTTATCGGAAGTACATTTGTATGAGTGTATACAACGTCTACAATGCTGAGCCAGCATTTTCCCCCCTCACTTTCTTTAGCATAACAAAATATGGCATTTAACCCCCCAGGGAAGGGCCTGCTACCACTCGGGAAGAGTGGTAGCAGGCCACTGATACCAAACTTAGGGAAGAAGGTTCAGCACAGATTGACAAGTTTGCTTAATACATGAACAGCAAGATTTGGGTCAAAAGGCCTTTAATCAAAAGAAAAAAGACACAAAAAGCTTATGTGATTAATCGACAGCTGCAGCCCTAACAACATAGTTTTTGGGATCATTAGGGCACACAAACCCCTCCACCACGATAAGGTGGCAATCCACGGAGGAGACAGTATTTTTATGAACTTTCTAAATGTGGGTATGACATTTAAATGGTAAATGGCGTTCACTTATATAGCGCTTTTTCTCATCTCTGGATGACCAAAGCGCTTTACAGATCCTGCTATCCACCCATTCACGCACACATTCACACATACTGATGGCGGCAGAGCTGCCATACACACACAGGCGCTAGCCTGGCCACCAGGAGTAACTGGGGGTTCAGTGTCTTGCTCAAGGACACTTCAACATGCAGACTGCAGACAGAGCGGGAATTGAACCCATGACCGTCCCTCCGATCAGTAGTCGGTCACACTACACCTGCTCCACAGTCGCCCCCGACTGTGCAGTTTAGAACAACTGCAAGGTGAAGATATGCATTATTTTTAAAAAACTGAATCAAATGGTCATCATCATGCACAGTAAACACAACAAAAATCAGTAAGATGAACAAGACAGTGACACAACAATGCAACTGAACTTGCCCAGACAGATGCACATGTTCATATGACAGTCATCTTCCACAGTCAGTTTATAATGATATAATAGTTAATCACACTGCCAACTTTTTCCTGACTGCATTAGTCTTCCTCTTCCTGTTAGGAACATGAAGAGTCACATTAGGTACTCCTGGGGGCAGTCTCCAATATCACAACGGGACACTAAGCAGCTCAACTGAAGCAACTGATGCCTTGTTTAAAAACATACTCTAGTTTCGAGTTACTTATTCAGTAGTTTCCTGTTAGAGCCACCCCCCCCCCCCAATAGTTTTCTAAAATCTATTTACCTTCCACTAGCGGATTCATCTCTGTAATCCTCCCCTAGCAGCCATGCATGCAGCACTTGTAATCACCCAGCTTGTAGTTTGTGTTGACAGCACTTCCTGCCTGTCTAGTCAGGGAGTGAGTCTGCTGCATGACGTTACTGTTTCTTAGTGATAAGTATGGAAACTCATTACTCCCATGTGCTTTTACAACAGAGCTCAGTCACCTATCTACCTGTTCACTGATTGCACAAGTGGAACGCTGATATCATTGTTACTGAGCTCCAGATGTTGTTTTCTTTATATTAGCCATTTACAGTGTTATGATTTGTGGTTTATAATTAAAAGATACACATCTGTGTGCCCATAAACACACAGCTCATATTCACTGATGATGAAACAAATATAGAATGCTCATTAGATTTCATTATGTTACTGAAATGTTTGCTCGTGAACTTGTTGTGATCTGTGCAAAGTAAACTATCTTCCATCATGGGTTAACTGTGTTATTTCTCCAGGAACTACCATGTGTTTTACTACCTGCTTTTGGGTGCTTCTGAGCAAGAAAGAAATGAGTTTAAATTGCTGCCACCTGAAGAATACTTCTACCTCAAACAGGTTCAGTCCCAGTCCCCCATCACATCGTCTAGCTTATGGTCTTTGTATTGTGTTATACTGCAACACATTTGCTCTATTCTCTCTCCAGTTTTATTCCACACTGTTCAATTAGAAAAGTAACTTTCCAATTTCATGAAATATTTATCACCTGTTGTCTGTGATCTGTCCTTTAAAGTAACACTAGTTCAATTTGGGTTGACCTGGTATTCATGAACCTGGCCAAGTTTGTGAATAAACTGCAGTATACACTCACAGCTTATTGCACGTTAATGAAGTAGTCTTGTATTCACTAGTTTTTGTTCTTCACTATTCTCACTCTGCTTTTCATTCATCCTTGTTCTTTCCCTGTTTTTTTTGTTTGTTTTTTTTTTGCAACTGTACCACCTGTCTGTTTTTAATTTTTAGCAAAATTTTAAGATAGAAGATGAGGAAGACTTGCGTCATGATTTTGAACGGCTGCAGCAGGCAATGGAAATGGTTGGTTTCCTTCCCGCCACCAAGAAACAGTAAGTGAATCAGTGAATAGCTCATCTTATATATACTGTATAAAAAGGGCCTTATATATTTCAAAGCATGTGGAAGGGACCTCCCCACTCATTATGAGAAAGAAGTTATTTTGGTTCAAGCACCGTCACATCACCAGCTGTAGATTACAAGCATTTTTAGAGCAATATCTGGATTTAATCAGTTAATAGTTTATTGGAGACGGTGTGTAGTGAGAGCCCTTACAATGCCTCCATTCAGTTCCCAAGTCATTGAACAGAAAGAGATAATCAGGCTGAAGATGAGCATATTACCAAATGCGTTACATGATTGTGTTATTTGTGTTCTAGTTTGTGTCATTAGCTCATCCCAGTGAATGTGAAATGAGCAAATCTTCTTCTTTCGGCTGCTCCCTTTAGGGGTCGCCACATTGGATCATCTGCCTCCATCTCACCCTATCCCTTGCATCTTCCTCTGTAACACCAACCCTCTCCATGTCCTCTGTCACTACATCCATGAATCTTCTCTGTGGTCTTCCTCTTTTCCTCCTGCCTAGCAGCTCTATCTTCAACATCCTTTGTCCACTATATCCACTATCCCTCCTCTGCACATGTCCAAACTATCTCAACCTTGCCTCTCTTACTTTGTCTCCAAACCGCTCAACCTCAGCTGTCCCTCCGATATACTTATTTCTAATCCTGTCCCTCCTAGTCACTCCCAGTGAGAATCTTAGCATCTTCACCTCTAGCACCGCCGCCTGGCTTTTTGTCAGCGTCACTGTCTCCAAACCATACATCATAGCAGGTCTCACTACCATCTTGTAAATATTCCCTTTCACTCTAGCTCCTATCCTTCTGTCTCAAATCACCCCTGACACTCGTCTCCACTCACTCCACCCTGCCTGCATTCCCTTCTTCACCTTTTTTGCTGTTAGACTGTAATTTCCCAGTTTGGGATCAATAAAGTACACTATCTATCTGTCTGTCTGTCTATCTATCTAGTGCATTTTCCATTGCTTTGGATGGTTGACCCCAGGTATTTAAACTCATCAACCTTCACTACCTCCACTCTTTGCATCTTCACTGTTAAACCTGCGTCCCTCTCATTCACATTCATATATTCTGTCTTGCTTTTACTGACTTTCAATCCTCTTTTCTCCAGAGCACACTTCCACCTCTCCAGGTTCTCTTCCATCTGCTCCCTACTCTCACTACAGATCACAATGTCGTCTACAAACATCAAGGTCCACGGAGGCTCCTGCCTGACCTCATCTGTCAGCCTGTCCATCACCATGGCAAACAAGAAGGGGCTCAGAGCTGATCCCTGCTGTAACCCCACCCTCACCTTAAATCCATCTGTCACTCCTACAGCACACCTTACCACGTCTTGCTGTCCTCATACATGTCCTGCACCGCCCTCACATACTTCTCTGCCACTCCTGACTTTCTCATACAGTACCACACTTCCTCTCTTGGCACCCTATCATGTGCTTTCACTAGATCCACAAAGACACAGTGCAACTCCTTCTGACCTTCTCTATACTTCTCCATCAACACTCTTCAAGGAAACATTACATCTGTAGTACTCTTTCTTGGCATTAAACTGTACTGCTACTCACTGATTGTCACCTCTCCTCTTAACCTGGCTTCAACAACTCTTTCCCATATCTTCATAGTGTGGCTGATCAACTTTATGCCTCTGTAGTTACTACAGCTCTGAGCATCACCTTTGTTCTTGAAAATTGGTACCAAAACACTTCTTCACCACTCCTGGGGCATCCTCTCACTCTCCAAGATTGTGGTAAACAATCTGGTTAAAAAGTCCACTGCCATCTCTCCTAAATATCTCCATACCTCCACAGGTATGTCATCTGGACCAACCGCCTTTCCATTCTTCATCCTCTTCAAAGCTGCCCTCACTTCTGCCTTACTAATCCTCAGAACTTCCTTGTTCACTAGCTTTCCTTCATCCATCCTCTTCTCTTTCTCTCATATTGCTCATTCATCAGCTCCTCAAAGTACTCCTTCCACCTTCAACACACTCTCAACATTTGTTAGTACATTACCATTTCTGTCCTTAATCAGCCTAACCTGCTGCACATCTTTTCCAGTTCGATATCTCTCTCTACCACTTCACCCAGCTTATTACAGAATTCCTCTTTCTCTTCTACCTGAGATCCAACTTGTGGGGCATACGCACTGACAATATTCAGCATCACACCTTCGACTTCTAGCTTCAAACTCATGACACTGTCTGACTCCCTCTTTATTTCCTGAACACTCTTTACATACTCTTCCTT
This sequence comes from Pholidichthys leucotaenia, assembly GCA_020510985.1. Classification (NCBI taxonomy): domain Eukaryota; kingdom Metazoa; phylum Chordata; class Actinopteri; order Cichliformes; family Pholidichthyidae; genus Pholidichthys; species Pholidichthys leucotaenia. The sequence continues at coordinate 362,480,943 of CM035839.1, read as the reverse complement.
CAAGATTACTCCTACTCCATTTCACATCCTATCTACACCATGGTAGAACAGTTTAAATGACAATTTAACAAATAACCATTTTGGCTCATTCTGGTGCATTTTACAGTAATGTGAATTAATGTACAATGTCCCTGTCAAATAAATAAATAAATACAAATCCACCTCCAATGCTCCTTGCCTTGCTTCCCTTCCATCTGGTTTCTTGAACACACAGTATATCTACCTTTCTTCTCTCCATCATATTAGCTGACTTTCTGCCTTTACCAGTCATAGTCCCTACATTTAATGTCCCTACTCTCACCTCCACACTTCTACCTTTCCTTTCTTTTTCTTTCCCTCCCTTCTAACATTCCTTTCTCCTCTCCTCCTCCTCAATCTTTGACCAACAGTAGCCCAATTTCCACTGGCACCCTGTCAGTTAACAGCACCGATGGCGGTCGTTGTTAACCCGGGCCTCGACCAATCCGGTATGAAAGTCTCATTCATCATGATCCGCATGTTTGATTTGGCAAAGGTTTTACGTCAGATGCCCTTCCTGACGCAACCCTCCCCATTTACCCGGGCTTGGGACCGGCACTAGCAGTACACTGGCTTGTGCACCCCCTGTGGCTGGGTTGAAATGAACAATTGCCGTGGTGCTTTATCTGTCCGTCGGTTCCCATTTCACAGAAATTGCTACTCCTCCTTGGCAGTTTCCCAGATACCCACCAAGCTCATACACAGCTTCTGACACATACTAACAAGCCATGAGTACTTGTTATTTCAGCTGTAATGTGCATGTAACCAGAGAAGCAAAGGCTCTTGGTGACCTCGGAGTGTGTTCATCAGGCCCAAATGAGCTACTCTGTCACTGATGGTCTGTTTTGTGTCTTTGTTGCAGAATCTTCTCTGTGCTTTCCGCCATCCTGTATCTTGGCAACGTGACCTACCGGACAAAGTCAACAGGCCGGGATGAGGGCTTGGATGTGGGACCACCTGAAGTCCTGGCTACACTCTCTGACCTGCTGAAGGTGCAGTTTGTGTTTGTGCTTTTACTTCCCTTACTCGCTAGTGTCTTGTGTGTAAACATAAATTTGTGGTTGTCCCTCACAGGTTAAAGAGGAGCTGCTGGTTGAGGCATTGACAAAGAGGAAAACGGTGACAGTCAATGACAAACTGATCCTGTCCTACAGCCACTCTGAGGTAGCCACAAAATGTGAAGCACTCTCTGCACCCACTTATTAGTCTATTAGTGTCTAACTACACTCTTGTCTGCCTGCCTTGCCCCTTTTATTATTTACATACCTACTGTAGATTTCCTCTCAGTATTGTTGTGTGATGTGCTTTTTGTTTGTATAATTTAGTTTGTGTTGTAATACCATTTTTAAAGTCCAGTATGAACTTGCCTCCTCTGCTGAAAGGTTATTTTGGCTTACTTCCTCTTTCTCTACTTAGGCTATTACAGCCAGAGACTCTATGGCCAAATCTCTGTACAGCGCTTTGTTTGACTGGATCGTTCTGCGCATCAATCACGCACTGCTCAACAAGAAAGATATGGAGGAATCTATTCCAGTAAGTCAAGTTTATTTATAAAGCACATTTAAAACGACTGTCGTTGACCAAAGTGCTGTACATTAAAACTAAAGGTAAAATAAGTGTCAAAAAAAGAAACAAGTAACCATAAAAACAACATAAACTAATTTTAAGAAGTGAAAACAAATTAAACAAAGAGACTGGTTACAGCGAATAGGTTGACATTGAATTAAAAGCCAAGGAATAAAAGTATTTTTTTTAAGACGAGATTTAAAAACAGGCAGTGATGGAGCCATCCTGGCATGCAGGGCTAAATGATTCTATAATTTAGGGGCAACGACTGCAAAGGTCTGGTCTCCTCTAAGCTCAAGTCTAGATCTCGGGACTGTTAAAAGCAAACGGTCAGTAGACCAGCGATACTTAGAGGGCACATAGGGTTGTAAGAGATCAGAGAGATATGATGGAGCTAACCCATTCGGTACTTTATGGTCAACAACAAAACTGAAATCAATCCTGAAATGAACGGGAAAAGAGTGAAGGGAAACAAGTACAGGACGGATGTGGTCCCATGTATGAGTTCCTGTTAACAGGCGGGCCACAGCATTTTGGACCAGCTGTAGTAGAGAGAAGCCTGACAAACACCAGCACCCAGGGCATTACAGTAATCAAGCTGCTACACAAACACATGTACACACCAGAGTTTGTGTTAACTGAAAATTCCCCTTCGTTGACAGATTTTTTTCAGTAGTGGACACAAAAATCTGAAATCTGTCTGTCATTTTGACAGATTACACTGAAGTTGATCTAATTAAAATAAATTAAAATGACAGGTAATAATGGATTATGAGAATTTTTACCACCCATTCTGTCAAAATGATAGATAACAAAAATGTCTAGTGCAACCCTCTGGTACATCCACAAAAAAATAACTGCCTACACACTCAGGTTATCACAATACAGTCATGCATCATCAAGTGAACTTCACTTTGATGTTATTTGATATTTGTTGGTGATTAGATATTTTCTTGGTATTTACAACTTTATAATCCTTTATTTCAGTGCTTGTCCATTGGTGTCCTGGACATTTTTGGCTTTGAGGACTTTGAGACCAACAGCTTTGAGCAGTTCTGCATCAACTATGCAAATGAGCAGCTGCAATATTACTTCAACAATCACATCTTCACTCTGGAACAGGTAGGCAGCATGGTGACGTGACACACTGAGTGATATTTCGCCAAAGGATTTGTTCCCCTGTAATTCACAGTTATGAGCTCTCCTCTGTGTGCTGTGTTTATAATAGTGAATCCCAAAATTATGAGTCATCTACAGTAAATATTTCTTCATCTCCGCAAGGGGTAAGGTTAAAGGGAAGTTCAGCGAGAGTTGAGACATCAAAGTTGTTGTTTTAATATTGAGTTATTTAGTCAAATAGCCCACCAGACATTTTCTGTGTTGTTTGGCATAAGTAATTTATGGTTTCTTTTTGTTTGGAAAATTGTCTTAACAATTTAAACAGGCTAAACGAACAGAATTAACAATAGATTTATTCAGCTTTATCAAAGACATGCAATGTTCTTTTATGTGTGATTCAGGAGGAGTACCAAGCTGAGGGAATCACTTGGCACAACATTGACTACACAGACAACGTGGGCTGCATTAATCTCATCAGCAAGAAACCAACCGGCTTGCTCTACCTGCTGGATGAGGAGAGCAAGTATGAGCAGCTGCTGGCGATTTGGTGTCACTTATATTACATTTTATGCTGCTGCTGTTTGTTTATTCACAGTTCCTTTTTCTCCCGTCTTTGTGCCCATCTTGCTTTTCTTTTCTCTTCACTCCCCTCTTTTCATTCAGCTTTCCACATGCCACAGATGAAACATTATTAGCCAAATTCAAGCAGCAGCACCTGGGCAACAAGTACTTTGTGCCTACTCCAGTCATGGAGCCTGCCTTCGTTATCCAGCACTTTGCTGGAAGAGTCAAATATAAAATTAAGGTAACACATTAAATAATGTGAAAACAGCTACTTAATTTACATCCGATGTAAAGCATACATAAGAATGAATAATTGCTTGTTAACAGTACTGAAATTTCTGACCTCACCAGGATTTCCGGGAGAAGAACACAGACCACATGCGTCCAGACATTATTGCACTGTTGCGAAGCAGCGACAGTGCTTATGTACGGCAGCTCATTGGCATGGACCCAGTGGCCATGTTTCGATGGGGCATCCTGCGAGCAACAGTCCGGGCCATGGCTGCTTTCAATGAGGCAGGGCGCTCCTGGGCTGCTAAAACTTCAGGTACAGTGTAATGCCAGTGCTATGCTTTTTTTTTACCAGTGTCTGCTTGGGTCCAGTTAAATTTTTTAAGCAAGTGCAGCTACCATTTGAGGAGAATGGGGGTGTCTGCTGCTGTTTGTGCCCATCCACAGGAGTATAAACCTATCCTTAGTCCCATCCCATCCTTATGGAAATTCTAATGTGATTTGCTATGGTATCCTGTTACATATGCAGCATAGTTTTGCTGCCTTTGTCTTCATTTCAGTTATACGTACGTACACCACAGCTTCATAGCGCTACTCTGTAATTAGCCTTTCAGGTCAGCACATAAAAGTAATGCAGAGGCCACACACCTGAGGCTTTGGGATATTTTATTTTCTCTGCAGTTCTCAATCCTCCAGACTATTTTGTTTTTTTCAGATTTAGCCCAGTGACGTAGGAGCTTTTTATGTGGATTAACTAGATCACACTTGAGACAAATACCTTAACAACACAGACATTTGTGGTCACATGACTCCTACCAACTTCTATTCCGGGGGTGTCCAATCATGTGCCATGGCGGGCTAAGACCCTGCAGGTTTTCTGTTCTACCCAGTCTCTTCAGCAGGTGTTTTCACTGATCAGCAATCAGTGGGAAGAAATTCAGTGAAATCTGCTGTTGACGACACTGGTTGGAGGCAAAACTTGCAGGGTCTTGGCCCTCCATGGCACATGATTGGACACCCCTGAGCTATTCTTATAATTAAAACACTGTTTCAAATGGTAATGTGTATGTACTATTGTATTTTGTAGGTGTGATCCGTCCAGTCGTGAGAACTGCCTTAGGAGTGCTTCAGCAGTCAAATGCCCCAATAGAAAACAGAATGTATAAGTAAGTAATTTAAATAGGTGAATATAAACTGTTGTATTTTGTCACTGTTGGTGCTTGGATTATCTGTTTCCTCTGGAAAAAGTTGGGTCTGTTTCCTCTGGAGGAAACCTGTCTGTGGTCATTGAAGCACATCGTTTACTTTGTGATTAATAATAACTATGTTCTGAAAATGAAAAGTATTTTTGAAATATGATCATCATTCTATACACTCTTTTACACTACTGCACCTTTCTTTTCTTCATAAACTTCACAGCAGCATTTTTCTTGGTAAATGCTCATTATTGAGGTGGAGGAAACATTTAACATGGCGAACTGTGATCCTTGTCATTTTTTTTCCCTTGGTGATGGATAAGATGAGGAAGAATGGTGTCAGACACCTGAATTCCATTCAGCTCAATCCAACACTAACACAATCGCACTTTTTGCATCACTCTGACAGATGAATCTTCCTTCACCTCGTTTCAGTCACCAGTTTCCTCTATACCTTTTCGTGACCCTGGTGTGTGCGGTTTTGTCCTCTCCCCTCCACAGACGAGCATCTATGCTCGATTTCTACTTTGATCACTCAGAGGAGCGTCCTCTAGAGGCCTTTGAAGACATCTTTGCTAGCTATGAGAATAAGAAGTAAGTGAATATAGCAGGCAGGAGAAAGGCATGAGGACATGAGGCCAAGCAGGAAGGAAATGTTTCGTTTTAGATTATATAATTTTGGTCAAGTTTGTATTTGCTCTCATTGCAAAAAACATTGTGAAAGCATTTATGTTTGGCTTGTTTGTAGGAATTTTATCTGTTTTAAAAGTATAAAAACAGCAAGTCTGCTCAGAAAATTCAACACAGCACAATAACAGCACAGTATACTTTCTCTCTCTTCTTAGTGTAATGCTAGGCTTTTTCTGTAACTATAATAATAATAATCCCTCTCCCTCACGTTTATTTTGTTTGGTATAGATTAGAATAAAGTGTTTGTACAGGCCTTCTCTGATTAGCCAGCCGGATTACTTACATTAGCCCACATATTTTCATACACGTGCACACAGTCTTGTTAAATGGACAAAGACGACTATGAGAGCTTTTACAGAAGGGAGCAAATCCTTGGAGAGTACTTTAGACTGTTGAGCCTCTGAATTACCTATTACCTCCTGCTTTCAGATCGAAATTACTTGGCTGAATTTATCCCAGACATTTTTACCATAATTGAAAAAACCAGAGAATTTCTAGATCTGAAAACATTGAGGTGTAAACGTAGAGTTCACTGCGTCTCATTTATTGTTGCGTGTTCCTTCACTGCCTGACCTCTGTTTTCATGGTCAGTCATGGTAAGAGTAAGAAAACCAATGCATGGACTGGATTATTAATTCCACCAGCCCCAGATTACAGGATTTTTCATCCAAAAACCTCACAAGTAACAATTTACAGTCACAGAGGCAGTAACAGCTGCAGCATGGAAACACCTGACCAACCACGCTGAACGTCAGCTCAGCTCTGCATGTTAACAATGGTGTGTGTGTGTGTGTGTGTGTGTGTGTGTGTGTGTGTGTGTACGTGCGCGTGAGAATTCAACCTCTAGACACTCCATTATACGTGTGTATGTGTGCATCCTTTTTGTATTCAAAGGGATATGGCAGCATGGTTGGGTGGTCTTGTGTGTCTTGTGGTTTCCTTGTATATGAACAGTGGAAGAAAAGATTTTGTGGGGTATTCTGTGCAGATGAAGTTTCTCTTAATGTTGTCTAAGTTGTGGTTTGCGGTTTTTTCTTATGTTACTGTGGTGGTACATTTTCTTTCTGAGGTGCCCTAACAGAGATGTTCTATCACACCCTGCTTCATGTTTGGTTTTTTCTATTCTTCCTTCTTTTTTAATGTTTCTCAATTTCCCATCCCTTCTCCTGCTTCCCTGTTCCTCCCTTGTCCACATTGGTCGTGTGTGTGTGTGTGTGTGTGTGTGTGTGTGTGTGTGTTGCGTGATTAGAGACATGCATGCAGAGATTATCAGCTCCATTAAGAACTTGCAGCTGGATGGTGAGGACCCTCGCAAGCTGCTGCAGTCCTGGGGTCGCATCCGTTTCCCACGGCACGTCCTCCAGTGAGTCTGCAGACAGGCCTGGCCCAAACTCTTCCTCGGATCAGTCCAGTGTCGCTAGCTCAGGCAGAACATGCTACTGTCAGATTTTTGCCCCTCCCCAAAAAACAGATTATGCGCAATTTGTTTAAAAGTTTTAAAATCCCAAATCAGTTAGAATATTTAATCTTGCCAAGATGTCACATTTTTAAGTAGATTATCATTATGTGTGTGATCCAATTTAAACGCCAAACACATTCCTGCCTCTTTATCCCATTGGTAGCTCTAGTTTGTAGATACTATCTGACTTCCCTGAAGTCTAAGTCTGAATTGCCATGAATACTTTGGTTTGTTGCTGCATGAATTTTAACAGAAAACTGCATGCAAGGCCTTTTAGAGCATTTTGTTGAAAATCTCCAGTCAACATTGCAGCAGGTTTTATGCAGGCAGCAGAAGGAAATGTAAACTTAAAACCTTTTGTATATCAAATAAAGCAACAAAGAGCATGTCTGTCTTTGGGCAGTGAGTCTCTGCTGGGCTGATGGTAGGTAGCACTTACATCCCATTCTGCAGCATCCTCCCTCTTACTCTCCACCATCCTCCCCTTCACCCTCATTTAAGCCTTCCATTTCCCCTCATTTAGGTGCAAGGCTCCATTTCATCACTGACTGATTGTGCATGAAGAAGTCACCAGTCCATACTAACCTGGACTTCACACAGTCTATCCGCTACTGCATTCCATCCTCGAGCCTCCAGACCATCGCCTCTTTTGCCAGTATTACTCATCTGTACCTTTTCATTTTTTTTCCCCCACAGAAAAAACAAAATCACCAAACAGAGGCAGGCCATTCCTAAGGTAAATTACAAGTAAAGAGTGATGACTTTGGTTCTGCAGTCTGAAGAAAATAAACAGCCTACTAAGCCATAAACAGCCTACTTGATTTTGTTAGACTTCTATCATCCAGACAGGCATTTGCCTTTTTTTTTTTTTTTTTTTTTTTTTGCTTTGCAGAGTTTACTGGATTCTAGATCACTAAAGTTCATTGTGAGTTTGACACTGCACGATCGCACCACCAAGTCTTTGCTTCACCTCCATAAGAAAAAGAAGCCTCCCAGCATCAGTGCCCAGTTCCAGGTAACATCAACTGCAGCGAGATCTACATTATACTCGGTATGTGCATTGCCTTGAACTTTGAATAAATCATCATTTTTGTTATCCTCAGACCTCTTTGACCAAACTCTTAGAAACTCTAAACAGAGCTGAGCCTTTCTTCATTCGATGTATCCGCTCTAATGCTGAGAAGGTAAGACTCATACATATAATTTATTCCTTTTTTTAATTCATAGCAGTTTTTATAATGTAAAAATTAACTTCTGTTGCTTATGTTAATGGTTTCAGTAAACAAATTTTTAAAATATACAATCAGGAGTAAGAATTGTCATTGCATTTGTAGCTATAATCAGTAGCATTTACACATTTCTTACTTTTAATGATGATTATCGTTGAATAACATAAAGTGATAGGATTTTTGATGTAAGCCTATAGCTAAATGTGCTTCTTGTGTAACTTTACATGAGTAGAAAGAGATGTATCTGGATGAGGCCTTGGTGGTTCAGCAGCTGCGATACACAGGAATGTTGGAAACTGTTCGTATCAGGCGGTCAGGCTATGGAGCCAAGTACACATTCCAGGTATTGCAAACACTACTGTAAATGTTTGCAGAGTGCTTCATGAAATAAGTCTATAACCATGCCTGCTCTAATGTTAAAAAGGCTCTGAATGGCATTAAACTAGAGAAGAAGAAAATGTGTGTTGGGCGTTTTCACTTCCTTGTATATTCTCCCAAAATGTCAATTCTTTTTTTGTCCTGCAGGAGTTCATACAGCAGTTCAGAGTGTTGCTGCCAAAGAACGCTGTTGCTGCTAAAGAGGACATCTCAGTGCTGCTTGAGAAAAAGATGGGTCTGGATCCAACCACGTACCAGATAGGCAAAACAAAGGTACAGCATTTACTGTCATGGTTCCACACATCCGAGCTTTTTTTTTTTGTCCATTTTACCAACTCTTTTTCTTTCTTTTGGTCCTTCATCAGGTGTTTTTGAAGGAGCTGGAGCGACAGCAGCTGCAGGACGTGCTGCACAAGGATGTAATGCGCAAGATCATTTTCCTTCAGCGCTGGTTCAGAGCTCGTCTGCAGAGGAAAGAGTTTCTAGAAATGAGACAGGCAGCTATCCTGATTCAGGTGAACACAGACTCACTTATCCTTATTTTGTTGTTTTTCTTTTTTTAATATCTAGGAAAAAAAATTCAAGTATGAACGTATACATTTTGATTTCTCATGTTCTGTATTTAGACATCATGGCGTCGGTACCACACACGCAAAGAAGAGCAGAGGCGACAGGCAGTCACTTTAATCCAGGCTGTATGGAGAGGATCCAGGCAGAGATTGGAGTACCACAAACAAAGACAGGGCGCTACAAAAATACAAGCACTGGTCCGAGGACACTCTGCACGCAGAAGGTAAAAACTCAATGACATGGTATGGTGTAAGCCTTTTTGTACTGTTAGCTTCAATAATCAAATTAAAATGTGGAACAACATGTTTGATTACATGTTATATCTCATACATAACAGGTGCCAGTCCATGCGTGAGGAGAAACGCAAAAAAGAGGAGGAAGAAGAAGATCGAAGGAGAGCAGAAGAAGAGGAAAGGAGGCAGAAGGAAGAAGAGGCAAGAAGAGCTGCAGAAGTGGAGGAAAAGAGGAGAATTGAAGAAGCAGCAGCAGCAAGGAGTGAGGCTGAAGAAGAGGAAAAAAGGAGGAGAGCAGAGGAGGAAGAGGCAGCCAAGAAAGCTCTGGAAGAACAGACTGATGGAGAGGAAGAGGAGCACAGACTGCCAGAAGAGCCTCAGACAAGGGAAGACCCAGATATAGAACTGGTCACTGAGGAGATGCTGGACAAGAGCCTACCTGACCAGGTGGGGGAGGAGATGAAGGAAGAAGAAAGAGGGGAGGAGAGTGGGGAGGTTAATATTAGCTCACATACCGAGGAGGAAAGGAGCAATGAAGAAGACTATGAGAATGAGGATTTGAAGACTAACGGTACTTCAGCTGGGGCTGGATCCCAGGTAGACGAGGAAGAGGAGGATTTGGGAAATCAAACACCAGAACAGTCAGAGACACAGCCTGCCGTGCCCTCTGATGAGGTCTCCCCCAGTGCACTTACACGCACATCTCCAGACCAGGTGGAAGATAAAGAGGCAAACTCTGCCTCCACACCCACCAGTGCTGAACAAAAAAGAGTTCAAGCAGCTGTAAACAGAGGCCCGTCAACCAGGAGCCAGGAAAAGAGAGAGCAGAGGAGGCGTAGAGGGTTGGAACACAACCGCAGACAAACTGAAAGAGCTGCCTCCTCTGCTTCAGCCAGCAACAGCGATCAACCATCTCCATCAAGGGGCAATAATCAGGAGGCATCTAAGCTAAAAGAGCGGTCAGACAGCAAGGAACTGGACCAGTACACGTTTGTGGCCTGGAAGATGAAGGAAGACAAGGCAGGAAAGAAAGAGGTAAAAAGTTCTCCTCCTCCTCCTGTCCGACCTTCTACATTAGCCCTACAGTTAGAGGACTCGGTGCCGGAGAGAAATGGGCCAAGTGAGACTGTTGGAGCTGTAAATCTTCAACGGCGTCCTGGAGCAATAAAGGAGAAGCCAGAGAAATGGAAGAGCCGGAGGAGTGATGGTGAAGCCTCTGAAGACACCAGCCCCACTCTAACTGACAACAAAGAAAACAGGATACAACGGCAACCACTGTACGTCTTCTCTTATGGTCATACTCATAGGTTTACTACATGATTTTATTTCTTTTTTTGTAATTTAACCTTTATTTATACAGGGAAGGTCCATTGAGAGGCAACCTCTCTTTTTCAAGGACACCCTGTTCACACCCACACAGATACACATTCACAACTGGAAGCTGGCCAGTACCACTACAGACTGACCTGTGGCCACTGAGCAGCTCCACTGGAGCAGTTAGGGTTAGGAGCCTTGCTCAAGGGCACCACAGTGGGGTTAAGGAGGGTGGGGCAAACACTGCTATGTCATCCGTCCCACCCAGATCTGATCTTGCCAGTCCAGGGATTGAACCGGCAACCCTCCAGTCACTAGTCCATATCCCTAACCATTAGGCCATCACTGCCCCAATTAAAGGATAAGTCTGATAACTGTATTTTTTTAAAAGCTTTGAATAAATATAAGGAAAATAGGCAATCCTATAACAAATATTGTCTGTGTAGCCTTAGCTTGATGAAAATTTTCTACCTTCATTCCATTTTAACAAAAAAATATAAGCTAATCTATAAAGCCACACTGTTACACCCAGTATCATGTTTCTGCATCCTAAGGAACAAAGGAACTGTTGATTTTGATCGATCCACTCTCTGAACTGTAGTCCCCATCAAGTTCTGTGTGGAATGTCTCACATTTGGCTTTTTTCCCTTTGCTTTTTTGTGTTGTTCCAGTGCAAACAAAAGAAATAATCATGAGCATGCCAAAGCATTTGTGATTGCATCAATTTTCTGTTAGAAGTAGTGTGTTATTTGACAGAAAAGTAGGGGTGCCAAATATTTCTAGCTATGACTTCAGACGTTAAGGAGCAGTAGATGATTTGCTACATTTAGGTAGCTAAAGCAAGAAGCACTCATGTTACAGTTCTCAATCATTTTTAAATTTTTTTAAATGAAATTAATTCAGTGTTGTTTTTCTTGATTGTTCTTCTGTAGGAGTGAAAAATTTGACAGTTTGTCCCCAAGTTCTGAAGCCAGAGAGGTAATTTCTCTGTCTGTCTATTCTTTGCAGTTATATTGTGAAACACTTTCCAAAGCACCATTTGTTTTTCCATATGTATTAATCTTTGTGCACTTGTGTTGTCTGATCAGCTCATATCCCCATCTGAAAGTCATGGTGACAGCTCACAAGGAGGTTCCATCAGGAGGAGACACCAAGAAGGTTTTAGTCAACAAGACTCTGCCCCTGCCATCGCATCCACACCAGACAGGTACTGCGTTTAAAGAGCCAGTTACAGTATGTTCTTTTTCCACATGTTGACACAGCCCCCAGAGGTGTGTGAAATGTTTGTAATATGCTTTAGTCAGAACAGCTCAGGGTTTAATTTTAGCAGTTCCATTTTTCATAAAGAGAAGGAGCGCTCCTCAAAATTTGCAGTTTTATAGCATGTTGCTTTAAATGCTAATGAGCCCCAGTTCACCTCACCCTCCCTCTTTCTTCAAACCTCTGAATGTCTCTGATTTTATGGCAAAGCCATGTTTGAGGCCAACATTATTCTTTAAATCAAATCAAATCAACCTTTATTGTCATGTTGCTGTACGTACAACTGTAGTGCAGGCAAGATGAAATTATGTTTCTCTAGGCATCCATATAAGTAAAAAGAACATAATTTAAGACACACTCACACACACCCTCACCCCCCACCCCAACACAGCCATTCACACATCCCTGAGACATACTTGAAACTAACTACAACTATAATATACATATAATATACATAATGTCCATAAGGTGCAGTAGTATGTATGAAAGATTCCGGATCAACTGTTCAGCATCCTAATAGCTTGTGGAAGGAAGCTGTTAATCAGTCTGGTAGTTCTGCCTCTGATGCTCCGGAATCGTTTGCCAGATGGCAGCAGTTCAAAGTGTTTATGCAGAGGGTGAGAGTGGTCCTTGACAATGTTCAGTGCCCTGCTCCTACAACGGCTGTGAAAAAGTTCTTGGACAGAGGGGAGGGAAACTCCAGTTACCCTCTCAGCTCCCTTAACTATCCTCTGCAGGGCTTTTTTGTCTGACATACTGCAGCTGGAGTACCATGTTGCAATGCAGTACGTCAGAACACTCTCCACCACACCTCTGTAGAAGGTCCTGAGGATGCAGATGGGGAGAGAGGCCTGTTTGAGTTTCCTCAAGAGGTGCAGTCTCTGCTGGGCCCGCTTCCTGATCCTCAAGGAATTCTTGCTCCAGGTCAGGTCCTGCAAGATCTGCACTCCAAGGAACTTGATGTTGTCCACTCTTTCCACCAGACGGCCACCGATGTTGAGAGGGGTGTGTTCAGGCCGTGACCGCTGGAAGTCGATAATTATCTCCTTCATTTTGTCCATGCTGAGCACCAGATTGTTCTCCTTTAGCGTCAGTTGTCACACTAAGTGGCATACTAACAAATACTGGCTTAATGTGAGCGTTTAAAAGACCAAATAAAGTATTATCAGAGACAGGGGTGTGTAGTTTAAGTGGTTGATAACATGTGAGCAGTCCCTGGGGTGTAATAAAGCACAGAAACGACCCTGAGTGAGTGATTGGCTATCTCTAACAGCAGTTAACCACTGCTAATCGAGGAGGTGTCTTGTCCAGAGTATAATAAACTCAAATAAAATAAACTAAAATAATTTGTCATCTGTGAACAGTGAAGATGGAAGGAGTAGAGGTAGTGAAAGTAGATGAGTTTAAATACCTGGGGCCAACCTTCCAAAGCAATGGAAATGCACAAGAGAGGTGAAAAAGAGTGGAGTGGGTGGAGATGAGTGTCAGGGGTGATTTGTGACAGGGGTAGCAGCAAGAGTGAAAGGGAAGATTTACAAGATGGTAGTGAGACCTGCTATGATGTATGGTTTGGAGACGGTAGTAGACAGGAAATGGAGGTGGCAGAGTTGAAGATGCTAAGATTTTCATTGGGAGTGACTAGGAGGGACAGGATTAGGAATGAGTACTATATCAGAGGGACAGCTCAGGTTGAGCGGTTTGGAGACAAAATAAGAGAGGCAAGGCTGAGATGGTTTGGACATGTGCAAAGAAGGGATAGTGGATATATTGGACAAAGGATGTTGAAGATGGAGCTGCCAGGAAGGAGCAGAAGAGGAATACCACAGAGAAGATTCATAGATGTAGTGAAGGAGGACATGGAGAGGGTTGGTGTTAAAGGAAGATGCAAGGGATAGAGTGAGATGGAGGCAGACGATCTGCTGTGGCGACCCCTAAAGGGAGCAGCCGAAAGAAGAAGAAAATAAGCTAAAATAATGTCTCTTCATGGAATATATGTATGTATATGTTGGTAGATGATCGGGCTGGGAAAACGGGTGTCTAGTGGAAATGACTAGGATATATGGAAAATGGACATAACCTGATGCTTGTCCACAAAACACATGTAGACTGGTTGTGTAAATGTACATGAATGCTCGAGGATCCTTGAGAGAGTTGAGAGCTGGTCCGATGTGCCATGATCAGGACAAAAACCACATTGTTCCTCCTGAATCGCAAGGTTTGACCAACAGCTAGATTCTCCTTTTCAGTACCTTGGCATAGACCTTCCCGGGTCATTGTGAGCAATGAAATTCTTGTGACAAAACAGGGAAGCAACTCTAAGTACAAATGAAGAAATATGTTAGAAACATGAGATAAATTACATTAGAGGAAATTGATGAAAAAATAAGCAGAATATCAACAAATAAAATACGTACAAAAAGTAAAGTGTCAATGCACAGTCACAGTTTAAACTTGTAAACTTGGTCTTTAAAATCTGCAAATATATATTTGCAAAACCAAAAACTGTGTAATGTTGTGTGTGAGTTTACAGGGAAATGATGAGGTAGAGACTGTTGCTATAGAGTCTAATTCCTGAGGGGAAGAAATTGAGTCTGTTAGTCTGTACATGGATGCTCCAGCAATAAATATTATGTATTTTAGTAAATAATCTTCATTATGAAGGTTACACTAATACAACATTGTGTGCCCACTGCACTCGCTTTATGCTGACCCATGTTTAGAGTTGCATGTTTGACGAGAAAAAGCTTGATATGATTCAATATTTATTGCCAAAAATGTGCATTTCAGACGTCAAATGTATTGCTTTGTTTTTGTTAATTGTGTACTGCTGTTGTTCCACAGAGACATAAAGTACAAATACTGTACACTCAAATGTTTTTTTTGTTTCCAGAAAGAATAATCGGGGCGGCAGTGGCTCAGGAGGTAGAGAGGGTCATCCAATAACCGGAGGGTTGGTGGTTCGAATCCTGCTCTCCCCAGCCACCCTGCCGTTGTGTCCCTGGGCAAGACACTTTACCCACCTTGCCTCCAGTGTCCATGACACTGGGTATGAATGTGTATAAATGTTTGGTTGTGGTCGGAGAGGCTGTTGGCATGGATTGTCAGCCACGTTTCCATCAGTCTGCCCCAGCCCAGCTGTGGCTACAGAAGTAGCTTACCACTGTCAGTGTCTAGAGTGAATAATAATGGAGTCACTGTAAGCACTTTGAGATGTCACTTAACATGTAAAGTGCCATATAGTAAATCTAATCCATTATTATTATAATCCAACAATGATTCACTTAAGTTTTTCCAGTGGCGGGCCGTGTATTTGACACTTGCACCTTCAGTGGTGTTCTGCCTGACAATCCACTTCTTAATACCATCATTATGATGCCACAGTTATAGAAACCATCAGTAATATGATATCTTAACAAGGTGTTGCATTACGGACAGGTATTTTATGTACTGAGAATAAATGCCATTACTAAAACAAAAAGCCTAGTTAACACAACTCTACAAGTCTCCTTTCACTGCAGTTGCGCCACATACACCATCTCAAGCAGAAGCATCAATATTTACCTAATAAATGACAAAAATGTAAATAAAATACATTTTACTCAGCAAAGCAGGACCACTATGAACTTCCCTGCTCAAGTCTGTCGTCTCGTCCACCATAACAGCGACTAAAGGGTGCTTTATGAATCTCCCTCTCTCCCATCACTTCAGCAACAGCATTAATCAGGTTGTTCTGTATTTTTCCTGAAGTCCCACAACACTTTGTTAGTGGATATTTCCCTGCATGCTTGTTTGTTGAGCTGTAGATTCACTCGGGTTTCCCCAAAAGTTTTCAAAGCACCGTTGCTTGTAAGGGTTCGGCCCAGCTTTGGTTTCTCGTTGCTGCCTTGGTTAGACAACTCAAGTTTGTAAATCCCGTTTAGCTCAAAGCACCTAGTCAATCAGTTGCAAATAATAGGCATCCCCAGCAGGCTTTCCCCCTTCATTATTGCTAATTTGGAAGTGGCGGACAAACCCTAGCCCCGGCTGAGACAGGCTTGCTATCGTCGGGGTAACAGATGATGGCTGAAATATGATTGGACAATAATTCTAACACACACATACACTACTGGAAACAGTGTAATGAAGAGAAAAGCTACAAAATGAAGAGAATAGACTATTGGGAATAATTTACATCCTGGTGAACAAATATAAGAATGTGGAATGTAAATGTAGGTCAATAATTCTGATGGTGTGTAGGCCAGCAGAGAAGGCCTTGCTGGCCCTGATGGCCCACTGCTGAGTTCCTCTGAATTGTGAGAAATTATTTTTAAGGCATTGTGCGTTGCCTTGCAGGTCTGGTGGTTTCTTCAGCAAGATTTTGAAAAAGCGACCCCATAAAGACGCTCAGACTCCAGACAACGGAGAACTGACTCTGGCTCAGATTCTCAATGAGAAGCCACCAGCAGGGGAAGGTAAACTAGACAAGATACTGTTAAGCCTGCTATTGGCAAGTTTCAGACTTCTTGCTGAAATGCTGCAGGTCATTTATGAAGTGAGACATGGCTAGAAGACACATGTGTGTTATCACTATTACACCAGGCCTTGAATAATACCGCTGTTTGCTGTCTGAGAAAGCACTAGTCCATGTTGGATTGCGCTTGGTGGAGACAGAATAATTTTGCTTGGTGATTTGTTTCATTCATATTCAGTGGATATATAAAGTCTACACGCCCTTGTTCAAATGCCAGGTTTTTGTGATGTAAAAAAGTGAGACCAAGATGAATCATTTCAAAACTTTTTCCCCCATTAATGTGACCTATAACCTGTACAACCCAATTGAAAAACAAACTGAAATCTTTTAAGGGGAAAAATAAAAAACTTACAATGACCTGGTTGCATAAACATGCACACCCTCTTATACAGTGGGGCAAAAAAGTATTTAGTCAGCCACCAATTGTGCAAGTTCTCCCACTTAAAAGATGAGAGAGGTCTCCAATTTTTATCATAGGTATACCTCAACTATGAGAGACAAAATGAGAAAAAAAAATCCAGAAAATCACATTGAAGGATTTTTAATGAATTAATTGGTAAATTCCTCGGTAAAATAAGTATTTGGTCAATAACAAAAGTTCATCTCAATATTTTGTTATATACCCTTTGTTGGCAATGACAGAGGTCACACGTTTTCTGTAAGTCTTCACAAGGTTTTCACACACTGTTGCTGGTATTTTGGCCCATTCCTCCATGCAGAGCTCCTCTAGAGCAGTGATGTTTTGGGGCTGTCACTGGGCAACACGGACTTTCAACTCCCTCCAAAGATTTTCTATGGGGTTGAGATCTGGAGACTGGCTAGGCCACTCCAGGACCTTGAAATGCTTCTTACGAAGCCACTCCTTCATTGCTCGGGCGGTGTGTTTGGGATCATTGTCATGCTGAAAGACCCAGCCACGTTTCATCTTCAATGCCCTTGCTGATGGAAGGAGGTTTTCATTCAAAATCTCACGATACATGGCCCCAGTCATTCTTTCCTTTACACGGATCAGTCGTCCTGGTCCCTTTGCAGAAAAACAGCCCCAAAGCATGATGTTTCCACCCCCATGCTTCACAGTAGGCATGGTGTTCTTTCTCCTCCAAACACGACAAGTTGAGTTTTTACCAAAAAGTTCTATTTTGGTTTCATCTGACCATATGACATTCTCCCAATCCTCTTCTGGATCATCCAAATGCTCTCTAGCAAACTTCAGACGGGCCTGGACATGTACTGGCTTAACCCCTTGCACTCCGGTCAATTTCCCTAAAAACGCCAAAAAATAATGTGCTCAAAGTAAATCGAAAGCTGTTCTTCAACCCTTTGCAGCATCTTCATGGGGTTGGTCTCATTTAAAACAAAATACTTTGAATTTTTTGGCAAAAAAAACATGATCTCTCTAAGTGCTCCGGCCACTGAGTTACAGTCATCTAAACATAGTGAGCTTGAAGAAAATAAATTTGGCCTGGGTGTTTTTTTGGATACAAATGCTTGCAAATAACACACAGCTTCACATCTGGGCTGGAAAATGCAACAGAAATGTAGAACCAAGTGTTATCCAGCTGGGGTCCAAATTTTGTAACAATACCACAAAAAATGAATATTTTACACAGCTTTGTTCTCAGGCTGTTCCCAGGCATTTTGGAACTGTGCCAAATGGCACAGTTTGGAAAAACGTCTGTAACTTTTGAATGATTCAACATAGAAGCTTCATCTTGGGCTCAAATGAAAGGTCACATTCAGGGCTGTGTCTGTGTGTGTGTGGGGGGGGGTGTCCCCCCACCCCCGCTACAAAGGACGGAGATCGGCCCTCGCTACATGACGGATTCCACGCGGATGTGGCATGTTTCCACAGCAACGCTGTCACCGCGGCTTCCCCCCCCCTCGCTACTGTGTGTGTGTGTGTGGGGGGGGGGTTGCCCCCCCCCCCACTCGCTACAGTGGACAGCCATCGGCCATCGCTACATGACGGAATAGACTCATATGGCTATGTGGCGACCACTGCGCAGTCACCGCGGCTTCCCCCCGTGGACCGGGAGGCGTTTGGACCGTGAACGCCCCCCCCCCCACTCCTGTTCTGCAGCGGGGGGGGTGTTCACGGTCCGAACACGGCAAATGAACCGTTTATCGCGGCGCACGCACTTCGTACTTCGTGCACCGTACAGTTGTAATTTACCGATCGGTCAAAAGTCATTTTTGGATTACAATTTTCAGGGATAAATAATAACTTAGCTTATAACACCTTACCTCTTCACAGCCACATTGTCCTGGCGAACTTCTCTTCCCCATTGTCAGACGAACACGACGCTGGTCCGCTCGTGGATCCCGGTCAAAACATAATTCCATTATTGCGGTTTTGGCGAATGATTTACGACCTTTGTCGTCGGCCTCCATCGGTCTATGATGACGGAAGAGAATCCTAAACGTCTATTCTGCTGGAATGAGTGCAGGTCGCACTTGTGGGTGTTCTCCATGCTGCTGGATCTGTAGCAGGTTCTTCCAGCGTCCTTTTTTTCATCTGTTGCAACAGTAAGTCTCTCTTCACCCAGCCCGAACTTCTGTGCTTCAATTGGCTCCTGCATTCACAGTAGGCGGGTCCTCCTTCCTAGGTTTTCATTCATTGGTTCTTCAAGGTTTCAGAAACCCAATTCAAGGCTCTTATTAGTCGAATGAGAGGTCAATCAGATGAACTAATCTGTTCGCGGCTGTGTCTGCAGCTTTTATTTTCAGTGCGCGCTTGGACGCCATACACCACCTACATCACAATCTCCATCATGCGTCCTAGAGCGGAGCGGAGTCTAGGACGCAGAGACTTGCCCACCCGTGGGACAACGGAGCGCAAGATGTTAAGCAGGGGGACACGTCTGGAACTGCAGGATTTGAGTCCCTGGCGGCGTAGTGTGTTACTGATGGTAGCCTTTGTTACTTTGGTCCCAGCTCTCTGCAGGTCATTCACTAGGTCCCCCCGTGTGGTTCTGGGATTTTCGCTCACTGTTCTCGTGATCATTTTGACCCCATAGGGTGAGATCTTGCGTGGAGCCCCAGATCGAGGGAGATTATCAGTGGTCTTGTATGTCTTCCATTTTCTAATAATTGCTCCCACAGTTGATTTCTTCACACCAAGCTGCTTACCTATTGCAGATTCAGTCTTCCCAGCCTGGTGCAGGTCTACAATTTTGTTTCTGGTGTCCTTTGACAGCTCTTTGGTCATGGCCATAGTGGAGTTTGGAGTCTGACTGTTTGAGGTTGTGGACAGGTGTCTTTTATACTGATAACGAGTTCAAACAGGTGCCATTAATACAGGTAACAAGTGGAGGACAGAGGAGCCTCTTAAAGAAGTTGTTACAGGTCTGTGAGAGCCAGAAATCTTGCTTGTTTGTAGGTGACCAAATACTTATTTTACTGAGGAATTTACCAATTAATTCATTAAAAATCCTTCAATGTGATTTTCTGGATTTTTTTTTTTCTCATTTTGTCTCTCATAGTTGAGGTATACCTATGATGAAAATTGGAGACCTCGCTCATCTTTTAAGTGGGAGAACTTGCACAATTGGTGGCTGACTAAATACTTTTTTGCCCCACTGTAACTGGGGATGTGGCTGTGTTCAGAATTACCCAATCACATTCAAACTCATGCTAAATGGGAGTCAGCACACACCTGCCACCATTTAAAGTGCCTCTGATTAACCCCAAATAAAGTTCAGCTGTACTAGTAGGCTTTTCCTGACATTTTTGTAGTCACATCTTACAGCACAAGCCATGGTCCGCAGAGAGCTTCCAAAACATCAGAGGGATCTCATTGTTCAAAGGTATCAGTCAGGAGAAGGGTACAAAAGAATTTCCAAGGCATTAAATATACCATGGAACACAGTGAAGACAGTCATCATCAAGTGGAGAAAATATGGCACAACAGTGACATTACTAGTGCTGCAATGATTAGTCGACTTATCGACTAGTCGAGCATCAGAAAATTAATCGACAACTAATCTGATAGTCGACTAATCACCTGTGGACCCTTTCCAAGGAAAAATTATATATATTTTTTTTTTCAGGTTCTAAAACATGAAAAATTGCCACATTTCTTGTTTGAGCATTATGAGTTAAATATTTTATGGTTTTGTAATGTCTGACAATTGTGTTGCTCAAGCTTCAAACTCATGTTTGATGGGTCATTATTTTATTTGGCTATAGGGACTTTTTATAAAATATTAGAGACTGGGAACAAGGTGATATTCTCAGGTGTGCAGACTTAAACAGGTGAGGTAAAACATGCCCTGGAGCCCTGAACAGGAGCCGTGCCAACAGGAAGCAGAGATAGTGGACATGGCAGAAATAATCATGATTAGTCGACTAATCGAAAAAAAATAGTTGTTAGATTAGTCAACTACCAGATTAGTCGTTAGTTGCAGCCCTAGACATTACCAAGAACTGGACATCCCTCCAAAATTGATGAAAAGATGAGAAGAAAACTGGTCAGGGAGGCTGCCAAGAGGCCGACGGCAACATTGAAGGAGCTGCAGGAATTTCTGGCAAGTACTGGCTGTTTAGTACATGTGACAACAATCTTCCATCTTCTTCATATGTCTCGATTATGGGGTAGGGTGGCAAGATGGTAGCCTTATCTTACGAACAAAAACATCCATGCCTGGGCACATTTTGCAAAAACACATTTGAAATCTCCCAAACACGTGTGGGAAAATGTGTCATGGTCCGAAGAAACCAAGGTTGAACCTTTTTGGCCATAATTCCAAAAGGTATATTTGGCGCAAACACAACACTGCTCATCACCAAAAGAATGCCATACCTACAGTGAAGCATGGTGGTGGCAGCATCATGCTTTGGGGCTGTTTTTCTTCAGCTGGAACTGGGGCCTTAGTCAAGATGGAGGGAATTATGAACAGTTACAAATACCAGTCAGTGTTGGCACAAAACCTTCAGGCTTCTGCCAGAAAGATGAAGATGAAGAGGAACTTCATCTTTCAGCACGACAGTGACCCAAAGCACACATCCAAATCAACAAAAGAATGGCTTCACCAGAAGAAGATTAAGGTTTTGGAATGGCCCAGCCAGAGTCCAGACCTGAATCTGATCGAACATCTGTGGGGTGATCTGAAGAGAGCTGTGCACAGGTGATACCCTCGCAATCTGACAGATTTGGAGCATTTTTGCAAAGAAGAGTGGGCAAATATTGCCACATCAAGATTTGCCATGCTGATAGACTCCTACCCAAAAAGACTGAGTGCTGTAATAAAAGCCAAAGGTGCTGCAACAAAGTATTGGTTTAATGGTGTGCATATTTATGCAACCAGGTTATTGTGCAAGTTTTTTTTATTTTCCCCTTAAAAGATGTGTTTGTTTTTCAATTGGGTTGTACAGGTTGTAGGTCACATTAATGGTGGAAAAAGTTTTGAAATGATTTATCTTGGTCTCATTTTTTTACATCACAAAAACCTGGCATTTGAACAGCGGTGTGTAGACTTTTTATATCCACTGTATAATCAGACTCAGCTTTTATGTTAACTTTTCTTTGTGTAATCATTAATGCGTTCTCCTTTCAGTTCCAACATCTGGATACCCATTTCGGTTAAGTGACAGAGGTGGCAAAGGTCTGGGCCGAAACCCCAGCATAAAGATCAGCCGTGCCACACGGGTCTCAGAGCAGTGGAACGCCTCACTGGACCGACAAATCACAAATGCCAATGAGCTGCGGCACCTTGATGAATTTCTGGGCAACCAGGCAAGAGAATGTACATGGAAAGTAACTTTGCTTTAATTACACAAGAAACCTGTTTGCATAACTGTTTGGTTTTCTCCACAGGTTAATGATTTCCGCTCCAGGGGCAAGGCACTGTCAGACACTGAAACCATCTTCGTCTCAGCCACCATGCAGTTCAGAGAGACTATCAAAGCCATGTATTCTCTGCCAGTAAGTTTGAATCCAGGTACGAAGTAGACTCGTCATACTGAACAAAGTCCCTCACTGTCCTCTCATGCTACCGAACAGAAACTCACCATTGGCTACAAGGATCTAATGATTGGGTACCAGAACAAAGTGAACCATCTGGCTAGCAACAAACCAAAAGAAGAAGTCCAGCTTGTTGTCAACCTGTTCCAGTCGGTGCTGGATGGCTTCATCAGGGGAGAGATGAAAAAGGAAGAGGCTGAGCCGGCAAAGGTGACACAAAGCGATTCCTTATTATTATTCTAATTCATCCACATATGAAAAATAATGTATTCACACCCGTGTTTTCTGCTTCTTGTGTTGTCAGCCCGTTAAAACAAGAAAGAAAAGGAGGAAAAAGGATAAAAGTGTAAGAAATGTTGGAATTCCGTTTTATCATCAGTGGCAAGTTTAGTCAATAAACGGAGATTCCTGATTGAGTTTGTCTGCTGTTTTAGGTGGAGAGTCCTCTGGATCACATTTTCATCAATTATCAGGTCAACATTATACAATCATGCGACCAGTGCAGCTCTTTCATTTGGGGCATGGAGAAAGCCTACATGTGCAGCTGTGAGTTGAAGTTTGCAACATTAACAGTAGATTCATTCGAGAATTGGATGTCTGCTTTAATGAATGGATTTTATTGAAATTCCATCTTATAGATTGTAAAATGGTTTGCCACAAGAAGTGCCTCTGCAAAATCGTCATTGACTGCTCCACCTTCTGTGCCAAAAAGGTACATTTTTTATTGTAGACTCCATACTAAAGACGGGCATAAATGCTCAATAAACATTTACAGTATGATTATCATTGTCTATTTAAAGACCATACATGTTTGGAAAATGTTTACTGTGAGGATAAATTATTTGATGCCTATAGCCATCATTTCATAGGGTTCTCTTTTATCATACCTGAAAAGCTTTCAGAAAGAATGCAGTTACAGTACACATTGTAATCGGCCTTACTTTTCATTCCTGATGCCTGTGATGTCTGTTTTATAGAATTACTGGCCTATGCTAATAATGTGTTTTGGATGTACAGCAGTGTATCTATCCCCTGTTCCACTAACCTTTTTTTCTCCTGTCCAGCAGCTTGGCAAGCAAAACAAATATCTGCTTGCCTTATTGGGCAATACAGATTTACAGCAGGGAAAATAAGTATTGAACATGTCAACATTTTTCTCATTAAACATATTTCTGATGGAGCCATTGACCTGACATTTTCACCAGATATCAGTAACAACCCAAGTATTGATTGATTGATTGATTGGTTCATCATTTAAAATAACACTGTATAAAAGAATCAACATATATTTAAAAACAATGGGACGACACAAGTGCGCACACTTATTTCCATTGTGGTCCCTAAAAGCAATCACATAATCAACATAGATAATAGCAATGAAACAGATATGTCCTAGGCTAACAATAAAAATTGATAATACATAAAAGGATTTTGAGAGAGTTGGACTCCGCCAGGGCTGCTCTTTGTCACTGATCTTTTTCATAATTTTTATGGACAGGATTTCTAGGCGCAGCCAGGGAACGGAGGGTGTCATGCTTGGTGACCACAGGATCTCATCTCTGTTGTTTGCAGATGATGTTGTCCTGCTTGCTTCATCCAGCAATGACCTACAGGTCTTACTGGGACAGTTTGCCGGTGAGTGTGAAGCAGCTGCGATGAGAAATCGGTACCTCCAAGTCCGAGTCCATGGTCCTGAGCCGGAAAAAGGTGAATTGTCCTCTCCGGGTTGGGGACAAGTTCCTGCCCCAGGTGGAGGAGTTTAAGTATATTGGAGTCTTATTCACAAGTGAGGGGAGAATGGAGCGAGAGATTGACAGACGGATCGAAGCAGCATCTGCAGTGATGCGGATGTTGTACCGGTCTGTTGTGATGAAGAGGGAGCTAAGCTCTAAGGCAAAGCTGTCGGTTTACCAGTCAGTCTACGCTCCTACCCTCACCTATGGTCATGAGCTTTGGGTAATGACTGAAAGAACGAGATTGCGGATACAAGTGGTTGGAATGAGCTTTCTTCGTAGGATTGCTGGACTCACCCTCAAGGATAGGGTGAGGAGCTCAGTCATCCGGGAGAGGCTCAGAGTAGAACCGCTGCTCCTCCACATTGAAAGGAGCCAGTTGAGGTGGTATAGGCATCTGATCAGGATGCCTCCTGGACGCCTCCCTTTTGAGGTGTTTTGGGCACGTCCCTCTGGGAGGAGAGCCCGGGGCAGACCCAGGACTCACTGGAGAGACTATGGCTCCCAGCTGGTCTGGGAACGTCTTGGTATCCTCTCTGAAGCGCTGGAGCAGGTGGCTGGGGAGAGGGAAGTCTGGGCTTCTCTGTTTGAACTGCTGCCTCCGCGACCCGGACCTCTGGGAAAAGCAGTAGAAGATGGATGGATCGATAAAAGGATTTTGCTCTTGTTCATTTAGACGCTGAAGTAAAAAGTTTTTGACTCAAAATTTAACCTGGAACTTAGTCGTAGCACCTTGAATGTAACTAGGTAGTTCATTCCATAATAAAATACTGGTAAAACTAAAAGAAGTTTTGCCATGACATTTTACTTGGGATACATGAAGAGACATGGCGCTAGAGCTTGTACTGATGGAGTGAATGTTCCGCGTCAGTACAAAAAGTTCCGATAAATAACTTGGAGCAGTACCGTTAATGATACTATAGACCAGATGGAGTTTTAGCTGGTTGACTCGTAACTCCACTGGTGACATATGGACTAGTTCAAATTCCCAAGCTCCAACACGACTTCTGGCCGGTGCATTCAAGAGATACCAAATGATTTTGTTCTGAGTACACTGTAGCCTGTGTTTATATTTCTTGGTTAAACCAGTGTACCAAGCTGGCGTAGTCAAAATGACACTGAATAAGCGCTGATACAACCAGTTTCTTGGTTTTCATGTCGGCATTCTGTACTTGTCTATAAAGAAATTTTAATTTGGCATTTGCCTTAGTGATAACCGTTTTTGTCATGCCTTTTCCAGAAAGCGATTGATCAGTTATGGCACCTAAATATTTCACTTGATTTTGACATTTTAATGTAATTCCGGCACATTGCACATTAATGGTATTCTGTTTACGGAGTTTATGTTTAGAACCAAAAAGAATGGACTCCGTTTTTATCAAGTGAAGAGAAAACTTGTTGTCAATCAGCCATTCTCTATTTGATTCAAGTTTCGAGGAGATAATCCTCTCTGCTTCCTGGGTACAATTGCCGGAAACAATGAGGGCTGTATCATCCGCATATAACAAAGTCTTACAATTAATTGCCAAAGGAATGTCATTATGAGAAAGAGTAAAGGCCCTAAAATTGAGCCCTGTGGTACACCACAAGTTATACTTGCAGATGATGAAATTGTACCACTAATCTCAACTGCCTGTTTTCACTCATCTAAATAGGATCGAAACCAGGCTAGGGCTGATTCATGACATCCCAAAGCCTCAAGTTTCAACAATAGGATCCTATGGTCTACTGTGTCATTTTCTTTTTGCTGATCAAGAAAGGCCATGCCTATATAATGTCCTTTGTCTTGCTCTTGCTTAATATAAGTCACCAAATTTGCCAAGCAAGTCTCTGTAGAATAAGCAGATCTGAAACCTGATTGGTATTCATAAAGGATCTTCTGGTCTCTGAGATAGTCATCAAGCTGTTTATAGACAACTCTCTCAAATAGTTTAGATATTGCACTGAGAATCAAAACCAGTCTGTAGTTGCCTGGATCCAGTTTACTGTTCTTTTTGTAAATCGGAGTCACCCAAGCCAACTTTAAATCATCTGGAATTTTGCCAGATGTTAAAGAAAGATTTAGAATATGCGTCAGTGGAGATGCAATAATCTTGGCACCGTCTTTAATGAAACGGGATGACAGTTGATCCAAGCTGGTAGCTTTGATCGAATTTAGATCAGACAATATCTTGAGCACCACATCGTCTATAACCTCCCCAAGCCTGAAATTGTTAACAGGAGTATGTAAGATTGGTAAAATTGCCCGACAGTAGGTGGAAGCTTGTTAACCCCTTGCACTCCGGTCAATTTCCCTAAAAACGCCAAAAAATAACGTGCCCAAAGTAAATCAAAAGCTGTTCTTCAAGCCTTTGCAGCATCTTCATGGGGTTGGTCTCATTTAAAAGAAAACACTTTGAATTTTTTGGCAAAACAGTCATAATCTCTCTAAGTGCTCTGGCCACTGAGTTACAGTCATCTAAACATACTGAACTTGAAGAAAATAAATTTGGCCTGGGTGTTTTTTTTGGATACAAATGCTTGCAAATAACACACAGCTTCAGATCCAGGCTGGAAAATGCAACAGAAATGTAGAACCAAGTGTTATCCAGCTGAAGTCCAAATTTTGTAACAATACCACAAAAAATGAATATATTACACATGCGGCGGCATGAAATAAAGCGGCGTTGTTAGAGGTTTTAAGTAGAGTTTTATTATCATACCGCCGTCACAAGCTCCTCTCCCGGCGCCGTGCGTGCGCGCCGGGAGCGAGCCCACGGCTCTCAGAGAAGAAGGACATAATGTCTGTGTCCAGCAGCAGCAGATGCATAAGTGAGATTGAGAGGCAGATTTACAGCACAGTGCAGCTTATATACTCAACTCAAACAATAGATCAAAGACATTCACAGCAGTCAATCTGGGCATTTGCATATCAGAGGTACGGACAGGATGCATGAACACAATGCATGGATGACACTTTAACCTCACGGCTGTAAACGCAGCATGCAGCGGAAAAAACCCAGGAGTGCGAGCTGACTGTCTCTGTGTTCTGTCTGTGTGTTGTGGGGGTTGAATCAAACCGCTACACTGCTTCCCCCCCCAGAGAGAACGGTAGGGGACCGTGACCTCGATGTTGCAGTCTGGGCAGCGAGCAGGGAAAAGCTCTGTGCAGGAGGAGGGGGGGGGGGGATAGTACATGCTGACCGGGCGCGGGAAAATCGTTCGAGTCACGCCAAAAGTGTTTGCTGCTCCGCGATGTCCCGTCTGAACATGCAGAGATCAGAAGAAGAAAAATTAATCTCTGGCTCCTCTCGTGGCCATGAAGAAAACAGGAGTGGCGAGGCTGCGTAGCAGCTGTAAGAAAAAAAAGAAGCAGAGGGACTCGGCTTGTTGGCTTTAGGTGCAGGAGCAACCCTAAAACCCCCCGGGAACAGCTGACGGCTGAAATCCCTTATGTGCCGTGGCTGAGACCATTAAAAAAAAAATCCAGTGGCGAGCTGCGTGCTTGCTTCAGGTGAACGAGCAGCCCTGAGGGTTCTGTGAGCAGCGGCGGAGGACGATGGCGGTCTCTGGAGCCGTTATTTGTCCCGTGCGTGATGCGCCGTCCTCGTAACTCCCCGGTGCTTGCGCCGGGGCTCGTGCATGGGTGGGCCAGCTGGAGAGGAGAACCAGGGTGCAGAGTCTTGGTGGAGATCGGCGCAGACGGCGCCGATAAAATCCAGGTTGAGCTGTGGCTGCAGATTGGCCATGGTGCGTTGGAGCGGTGAGAGGAAATAGACGATCTTTTGTCCCTCAGGCTCGTGCAGATACATTGGAGCGGTGAGCGGGAATAGACGATCTTCGTTCCTCAGGCTCGGGTAGATGAAAAGGCTCGCTGAGCGGGAGGAGTAGCGGTGAGAGAGGGAAAACGTTCTGTGTCCCTCGGCTGGTCCAGCGTGGACGTCCCGATCTCAGGCAAGGGTCGCGCCATGACATTTTCTGCAGATTTTCCCAGTCGTGGGTGATGTCCGGAGAACAGCTCGTTTGCGTCAGTGTGCTGTGTTCGCTGGCAGCGTGTTTCTTTCAGCGTCGGTTCGCCAGCGTGGCCGTCCAAATCAGAAGGCTGCGTCGCACAAAACGTGTGTGTCTTCAAGGGGTCACCAGTGCGGCGGCATGAAATAAAGCGGCGTTGTTGGAGGTTTTAAGTAGAGTTTTATTATCATACCGCCGTCACAAGCTCCTCTCCCGGCGCCGTGCGTGCGCGCCGGGAGCGAGCCCACGGCTCTCAGAGAAGAAGGACACAATGTCTGTGTCCAGCAGCAGCAGATGCATAAGTGAGATTGAGAGGCAGATTTACAGCACAGTGCAGCTTATATACTCAACTCAAACAATAGATCAAAGACATTCACAGCAGTCAATCTGGGCATTTGCATATCAGAGGTACAGACAGGATGCATGAACACAATGCATGGATGACACTTTAACCTCACGGCTGTAAATGCAGCATGCAGCGGAAAAAACCCAGGAGTGCGAGCTGACTGTCTCTGTGTTCTGTCTGTGTGTTGTGGGGGTTGAATCAAACCGCTACACACAGCTTTTTCCTCAGGTAGTTCCCAGGCGTTTTTGAATTGTGCCAAATGGCACAGTTTGGAAAAACGTCTGTAACTTTTGAATGATTCAATATAGAAGCTTCATCTTGGGCTCTAATGAAAGGTGACACTCAGGGCTGTGTGTGTGGCGGGGGGGGTTGTCCCCCCCCCTCGCTACAGAGGACGGACATCGGCCATCGCTACATGACGGAATAGTCATGTGGCGACCGCGGCGCAGTCACCGCAGCTTCCCCCTCGCTACAGAAGTGTAGCGGTGGGGGGGGGCCTTCACGATCCGGACGCGGCGCATGACCCGTGTACCGCGGCGCACGAACTTTGGACTTCGTGCGCCGCACAGTTGTAATTTACCAATTGGTCAAAAGTCATTTTTGATTACAATTTTCAGGGATAAAGAATAATTTAACTTATAACACCTTACCTCTTCACAGCAGCAGTGTCCTGGCGAACTTCTCTTCCTCATTGTCAGACGAACGCGACGCTGGTCCCTTGTTACAGACTCGTGGTTCTGGTCACGGCGACCCGGTCAAAACATAATTCCATTATTGCGGTTTTGCACTTCCATGATTGCGGTTTTGGCGAATGATTTACGACCTTCGTCGTCGGCCTCTGTCGGTCTATGATGACCATGGAAGAAAATCCTAAACGTCTATTCTGCTGGAATAAAAAAAAAAAAAAAGCACCGCCTGTGACTGAACAGGCCGATGTGCGAATGGCAGTCGCTGTCACACAGGTTGCACTTGTGGATGGTCTCCGTGCTGCTGGGTCTGTGACAGTTCTTCCTGCATGTCCTTTTTTCATCTGCTGCAGCAGTCTGTCTTCATCCAGCCTTACAAAAAACAGCTTGCGAACTTCTGTGCTTCAATTGGCTCGCTGCATTCACAGCGTTGGTAGGCGGGTCCTTCTTGCTAGGTTTTCAGTCATTGGTTCTTCAAGGTTTCAGAAACCCAATTCAAGGCTCTTATTAGTCGAATGAGAGGTCAATCAGATGAACTAATCTGTTCGCGGCTGTGTCTGCAGTGGAAGAACGGAAATGCAGCTTTTATTTTCAGTGCGCGCTTGGACGCAGCTCCATCGTGCGTCCTAGAGCGCACGACGGTGCACGAGAGCGCCCTCGTGCGCTCTGGGACGCAGAGACTTGCCCGCCCGCGGTACAACGGAGTGCAACAGGTTAACAAGTGTAGAGGCAATGGTAGTAAAAAAAATTGTTAAAATGCTCGTATACTTTAGTTTTATCAAAACATGTTTCCTTCTATTGTTAAATCAATACTGCCAGGTTTAGTTTTACATTGTGAGGAAGTTCGAGACTTTTGAGAATTTGCCACAACTTTTTTTTGGTTGATTTTTAAATTCCTCAACTTTATTTGCTAGATATTCAGACCTGGCAATTTTTTTCTTATATTGGACTTGGTTTCAAAAATAAATATATTTCTCATACCAGCTCATACCTTGCAAGACTCCGTTGCTGAAGAAAAAGCATGTTGAAGCTCATTTAAAGTTTGCTGCACAGCATTTGGGCAAGTAATCCATGCATACAAAGAAATCAAGGCAACTGTGTTCACAAAACAAGTTATTTAAAAAAGTGGAATGACACAGGGAATAAGTATTGAACACACGAGGAAAAAGCAGTGCAAAAAGGCATAGAAAGCCAAGAATAACCAGCTGAAATCCATCAGAATTTAGGAAGCCATCCCATCCCCCATCAGTGCAAATTAATTATAGCTGGTTAAGTCCTGCCTGATAGCCTTTTAAAAAGTCTGACTATCAGCTTGTCATACCACAAAGAACTCATGATAGGTAGAAAAAAAGAGCTCTCTCTAGACCTTCACAACCTTATTGTTGCAAAACATAATGATGGCATTGGTTACGTGTACATTTCTAAACTGCTGAATGTTCCAGTGAGCACTGTTGGAGCCATCATTTGGAAGTGGAAAGAACATCATTTTACCATAAACCGGCCGCGGCCAGGAGCTCCTGGCAAGATTTCTGACAGAGGAGTCAAAAGATTTATCAGAAGAGTTATCCAAGAGCCAAAGACCACTTATGGAGAGCTCCAGAAAGACCTGGAGTTAGCAGGTACTGCTGTTTTAAAGAAAACAGTAAGTAATGCATTCAACCGACATGGGCTCGATGCCCACTCACCTTACAAGACTCCATTGCTGAAGAAAAAGCATGTTGAAGCTTGTTTAAAGTATGCTCCACAACATTTGGGCAAGCCAGTAAAATACTAAAAGAATATAGTCTGGTCAGATGAGATCAAAATTGGACTTTTTGGATGCCACACCATGTTTGAAGAAGAAACAGCACTGCACATCAGCCCCAAAACACCATACCAACAGTGAATTTGGAGGTGGGAGCATCATGGTGTGGGGCTGTTTTTCAGCACATGGTACAGGCAGACCTGCCTCTCGCCCAAAGATCCTGGGATAGGCTCCAGCCCCCCCGCGACCCGAAAAGGACTAAGCGGAAGAAGATGAATGAATGAATGGTACAGGCAGACTTCATATAATTGAAGGAAAGATGAATGGTCAAATGTACCGGGGGGGGGGGGGGGTCATAGTGGTCAAATATTTGACCAAATGTGGTTTATTTTTCAACATAGTCTCCCCTTTGGTCCAGGGTTAGGGTTTGGGGTTAGGGTTAGTGTTGCACAGGTGTAGTGTGGCCAACTACTGATCGGAGGGTCAGGGGTTCGATTCCCGCTCTGGTTGCAGTCTGCATGTTGAAGTGTCCTTGAGAAAGACACTGAACCCCCAGTGGCTCCTGGTGGGTCAGGCCAGCGCCTGTGTATGGCAGCTCTGCTGCCATCAGTGTGTGAATGGGTGGATAGCAGGACCTGTAAAGTGCTTTGGTCATCTAGAGATGCCTTCCTGGCATCCTTCAGTCTCGGGAGACTATGGATCTGCGCCTTGAGTTGGAATAACAGGGTTATGGCAGCATTGCTTGTGGCTGTGTAAGCCGATATGCGAGTGACAGGCACGGTTGCAACGGTTGCAGATGTAGGCACTTGGTTGTGGTGTCTTTTTCAATGCATCCTTTCGAGATGATCGTTTTTTGTCGGCAGACTGGCGAAAGTGCTCTTCTCCCCTTCTGAGTCCGTCTTTCAGCGCATGTCTCCAGCGGTTTCGGTCGTCTGCAGTATCCTCCCAGTTGATCACGTCCATGCCCAGTGTTTTCATGTCTCTTTTGCATAAATCCTTGAAATGGAGATACGGTCGACCTCGAGTTTGTTTGCCGGATGCAAGCTCTCCGTACAGAATGTCTTTCGGTATTCTCCCATCTGGCATCCAATGACGTGTCCCAACCAGCGGAGACGATCTTCACGAAGCAAGATGAACAGGCTTGGTAAGCTCGCGTGGGAGAGTATCTCATCGTTTGTGATACGGTCACTCCATTTAACGTTAAGAATACTTCTCAGCATGCGGAGGTGAAAGGCGTTGAGCCGTCGCTCTTGTGAGGCGTATAGACACCATGTCTCACTGCCATATAGCAAGGTACTGAGGACACATGCCCTGTAAACAGTGATCTTCGTGTGCCTCGACAGTTTTTGGTTCAGCCATACCTTCTGTGATAATTTTCCGAAGGTTGTTGCAGCAAGGCCGATTCTTCTACTGAGCTCATTGTCGAGTGAGTGGCCATCCGATATTTTGGATCCGAGGTATGTAAACTCATGAACCACATCCAGTGGGTGGTTTTCGATATTTATCGTAGGAGGGTTCGAGACACCTTGGCCCATTACTTTGGTCTTCTGCTGACTGATGGTCAGACTGAAGTCGTCGCAGGCTTTATTGAGTGTGTTGATCATTGATTGTAATTCCAGTTCCGAGTGAGCTATCAGCGCTGCATCGTCAGCAAACAGCATCTCACTCACTGATGGATACTTTTCGGATCTTGGATTTTGCACTCAGTCGTGATAGGTTGAACAGTTTGCCATCAGACCTTGTGTGGAGGCAGACACCATCGTTCCAAGTACCAAATGCATACTTTAGCATGACAGCAAAGTATACGTTAAACAGGGTAGGCGCAAGCACGCAGCCCTGTTTTACTCCACGGCGGATGTTGAATGGTTCTGAAAAGCTCCCATCAAACTGGATAATAGCTTTCATGTTGGTATGGAAGGATTCAATAATTTGCAGCAGTTGGGAGGGACACCCGATCTTCTTGAGAACCTGGAACAGTCCTTCACGGCTAACTGTATCAAAGTCTTTTGTCAGGTCGATGAATGCGACATAAAGTGGTTTATTTTGCTCCCTGCATTTCTCCTGTAGCTAAGAGAAAAGATCATATCAATCGTGGAGCACCCTGATCTGAAACCACTTTGAGATTCAGGATAAATTCTTTCCTCGAGTTTCCGAAGACGGCTGAGAACCACACGCACGAATGCCTTCCTGGTGACACTAAGCAATGATATCCCTCGATAACTGTTGCAGTCACTTCGGCTACCTTTGTTTTTATACAGCGTCACTATTTTGCAGTCCTTCATATCTTGAGGCACCTGTCCTTCCTCCCAGCAGCGAGATAGGATCTCATATAGTTGTTGAAGGATGACATCCTTTCAGCACTTTATAACTTCTGCTGGGATCCCATCGAGGCCAGGCGCTTTCCCAATTGGCAGAGAGTCTAGTGCTTCTTCCAATTCCTCCATGGCTGGAGGTGAGTCCAGCTCTTCCATGATCGGTAGGTCCTCCAAATTATTCAGTGCTTCCTCCGAAATCGAGCTGTCTTGGGAGTATAGTTCAGAGTAGTGCTTTACCCACCTCTTCATCTGCTCCATTTGGTTTGTGATGGTAGTTCCGGTCTTGGTTTTTAGCAGCGCTGTCTTGCGTTGAGTCTCATCTAGAGATGAGAAAAGCACTATATAAGTGAATGCCATTTACCAGACACTTCTTCCATCGGTGTTGCAGTGCTTAGATGAAAAATAAACCAGATTTGATTAAATTTGACCACTATGAACTTTTCAGCCCCCCCCCCCCCCCCAATACAGAGACATCCTTGATAAGAACCTGTTGCCATCTGCGAAGATGCTGAAAATGAAACAAGGGTGGGCATTTCAGCAAGACAGTGATCCCAAACATACATCTAAGGAAACTCAACTGGCTCCAGAGAAGGAAAATAAATCTGCTAGAATGGCCCAGTCAGTCACCTGACCTGAATCCAATTGAAACTCTATGGAACAAACTGAAGATCAGAGTTCATAGAAGACACCCACGGAACCTTCAATATTTGAAGACAATTTGTGTGGAGGAATGGGCTAAAATCACTCCTGAGCAATGCCTGTACCTAGTTTCTCCATACAGGAGGCATCTGGAAGCTGTTATTACCAACAAAGGCTTTTCTCCTAATTATTAAATGAATCTCACCAAGTGTGTTCAATACTTATTCCCTGTGTCATTCCACTTTATTAAATATAACTTGTTTTGTGAACACAGTTGCCTTGATTTCTTTGTATGTATGGATTACTTGGGTTGTTACTGATATCTGGTGAAAATCTCAGGCCAGTGGCTCCATCAGAAATATGTGTAATGAGAAAAATGTTGTGTTCAATACTTATTTTCCCCACTGTACTTTGCCACAAGGAGCTCTGCTCATATTAGATATATGCTGTATATAAATAGTATTTAAAGACTCCTGTTAATGTATAATAACTTTAATACTTTATTTAAATTGTCTTACTTCTGCTGGACCTGACAATGGGGAATGGAAGAGGAAATTCATGGGATATGAAGTGGTTCCACTAACTTTGACTAAGCAGTGCTCTTCTTCTTTATCGGGGTTTCTGCCTTTCTTGTGTTTAAGCTCACAAATGTGGCAGCCAGTGTTGTTGAATAGTTTTTTAGTAACCGCAACTCTCCGCAGAGCGATGAAGAGTTCACTGGACAGCACTTTGGCGTGCGTGTGTGTCACCTGGTTAACGATAAGAGCCCAGTACCCATGGTGCTGGAGATGTTGCTTGAACACGTGGAAATGCACGGCCTCTACACGGAGGGCATCTATCGCAAATCGGGGTCAGCCAACCGAATCAAAGAACTGCACCAGCGACTCAATACAGGTTAAACCCTTTTTTATATACAACTATAAATACAATCTATAAACATCTGGAAAGTTTATCTTCATTTTATTGGATTAATTTAATTTTTTTTTATTTTTCTGTGTCTTCTGTTGATTTTTGGTCTGATGTCAATTTTTCATGTTTAGACCCCCATTTGGTTTGCCTCGAGGACTATCCCATTCACACAGCAACAGGCCTGGTAAAGCAGTGGTTAAGGGAGCTGCCTGACCCTCTCATGACCTTTACACATTACAACGACTTCCTGCATGCAGTAGGTGAGGAGGACAAGGGGACACATTTTTGATAGAAAATTTGTGATTCTGTTATGGTTCACATATTATCTACTTGTATCCACTGCTGGGTTGTGAAGAACATGTATTATTTAGGTTTAATAGGACATGCCCAACTTTGACATTTAAGATGCAACCTAAACAAACAAATTGTTCACTACCAAATTCTACATGAACAGCTGAAAATATATAATAACACAGTCAAACACACCAGAAACTCCCACTTCTCTAAAATAATACTCACAAAAACAATCTTAGAATCCTGTTGTCCACCATAGATCATTTGATCAACCCTGATTTTAAGAAGTCCAGCATGATGCCAACATACTCACTTATGTGAGGACTTTCCAGACCACTTCAGAAGTAAAATAGATGTTATTAGATTCAACCTTTTATTACAAGATACTGTTTTTAGTACTATTGAACCTCTGCTTTTATCTGAGGAAATGCTGGAGAGTTTTGCCTTGGTTGATGCTGAAATGTTTGATAGATTTTTCTCCCAAGTCAATCCAACGACCTGTCTTTTAGACCCCATTCCCACATCACTTTTAAAAACATTTTGTGGATTTTTCCAGGAGGAACTCTTAAACATAGTGAATTACTCACTCCAGACGGGTGTTTTCCCTGCTGCCTTTAAAACAGCAGTGGTGAGACCCCTCCTGAAGAAGAGTAATTTAGATCCTGAAAACCTTAATAATTACAGACCAGTATCTCAACTTACCATTTTTGAGCAAAATTTTAGAAGAACTTTTTACTCAGTTAAATTATTTTTTAATATCAGAAACATATTTGATGAAAACCAGTCTGGTTTTAGGACGAACCACAGTACTGAGACAGCTCTGGTCAGGATTGTTAATGATCTAAGGCACAACATGGACTCACATAGAATTTCAGTCCTGGTTCTACTGGATCTAAGTGCTGCCTTTGATACAGTAGACCACCATATTGTTTTAACCAGACTAAAGTTGTACCAGAACTAGAGAGTTGGCCTCTCTGGTACTGTTCTTAATTGGTTCAAGTCCTACCTCACAGACAGGAACTTTTTGGTAAGCATGGATGCATGTTCTTCCAGAGTCTACAAAATAAACTGTAGTGTGTCCCAAGGTTTAATTTTAGGTCCAGTACTTTTTAATCTGTATATGCTGTGCCTGGGGGATGTTATCAGGAGACATGGCGTTAATTACCATAGCTATGCTGACGACACAACTGTATATCGCTGTGTCTCCTGATGACATGGAACCAATTAGCACCCTATATAACTGTATTTCAGACATTAAATCATGGATGGCAGCAAACCTCCTTCAGCTCAACTGGGACAAAACTGAAGTTTTAGTCATTGGTCCGGAAGTTCAGAGAGAGAAAATTTTGCCAAAATTACATTGTCTGTCTTTTACCTCCATCCCAACAGGTTAATAATTTGGGCGTCATTTTAGACTCTGAGCTTGGTTTTACTCCACACATTAAAAATAGAACACGACTTCCGGTCTGGACGCCATGGTGATAGCAACCTAACGCTGAAACTCCCAGACCCCAATCCAAGGAAAACATCTTCAAAATCAGACCTAACGGATTTTTGGGAGATTAAAAATCAAAAGACAATAACACCATGCCTAACCAAAAGCAGAGGAAACTGACATTCCCCAGGTCAGGACGCACAGCGACCGCAGAATCTGAACCGGAGGACCTCCTTTCAGAAGACGAGGACCTGGGCCTAGCTAACAAAAGGATTAGCTTGAAATCGCTATTTGACGAATTACGACGATTTCGGGCCGAATTTCTTGAATTCAGAGAGGATCTAAAAAGGACGAACAGCAGAATGGACCAGGCCGAAAACCGAATCTTGGAAGCTGAAGAAAGAGTAAAAGTGCTTGAAGATTCTGTGCTGGATTTACACAGAAAACAGTCAAGGCTGGAGGCTAAGCTAACCGACCAAGAAGGAAGACAGAGACGAGATAACATCAGAATTCACAGTCTGAAAGAAGGAGCTGAAGATAGTTTCAACACAATGGCGGAATGCGTGGAATCCTTATTGAGAGAGAAGTTGGATATTCCACAAACCACCGATTTGAAGATAGAAAAGACCCATCATACATTAGCCGCTAAGCCAGCGCCGGAAGCGCCCCCACGTTCCGTGGTGGTGAGATTCGCCAATTTCAAAATAAAACAAGACGTTGTAAGACGGGCTTGGCAGAAAAAAGGATTTATGCATCATGAGAGAAAAGTCTTCGTGGAGCACGATTACGCCCCTGAGGTTCTTAAAAAGCGACGGGAATATAACGACGCCAAAAAGGTTCTACGGGAACAGAATCTACGCTTTCAGACGCCATTTCCAGCGAAGTTAAGGGTCTTTTACGGTGAAGAGTCATGTCTCTACAATTCAGCGGAAGAAGCAACAACTGACATGGCAAGAAGAGGACTCCCGGTAACGGTGTTTAAACCCGCAGCGAATCTGAGCGAGAAGATCAGAGCTCAAACGTGGTCCACTCAGAGACCTTCAAAATCCACGGGCCAGCAGCGGGAAACCCGGCGCCAGAGCTACAAAGATAAGCTTTCCAGTTCCAGGAAGGAATAGCAACCTTTTTGTCTTTTTTTTTTCTTTTCAGTCACTCTGCACTTCCACCCCCCCCCCCCCTCCTACAAGGTAACAAACATTAAAGGAGATGCAGAATCAGCATGTGGTAAAACCTTTCATGGAGCAGTTTTAGCATTAGAAACAAATGTCTTCTTAATTTAAAGGGAAAAAAAAATCATGTTAAAATAGAAACGTAACAATGACCCACATGTTCTCTCCACACTAACAAATACTGTATTAGAGTGAATGTTTGCTGTGATGGGGGTGGGAGGGTGCACACAATCTCATAGGGTATAGGCATAAAAAAAAAAAAAAAAATCATTACAAATTCGGATTGGGATCTGAAATTCACGTTAAAAACATGGGACAACTTACAGGGGTAAGAGAGGGCCCTCAACACGTAACAGAGTTTGAGGAATTTTCCTCAGAGCCTACACTCCATCAGGGCTCTTACAGAGTCTTTAAAGAGACCCCAGCTCAGGAAGTTTTTTTGACAGTTTTTTGTTTTAAAGTTTCGTACACTATGTTCTTAATGTTTTTTATGTTCTTAATGTTCTTTCAGTTTCTGAGTAGCAAAAAAGAGGGCCACCACACTGTTATACTAAATAAGAAAATACAATGGAGAAACAGGGTGTAACCAAAATAGCCTCATATAATGTAAAAGGGATCCTGAATCCAGTTAAAAGATCCAAGATTCTACGCAAAATGAAAAAAGACAAAGCAGAAATAATATTTTTACAAGAAACCCACCTAACAGACGTGGAACACACTAAACTCAATAGACAAGGGTTTAAAATGATCTCTTCATCTTCATATAAATCAGGGAGGAGGAGGGGAGTAGCGACATTGATATCAACCAAAATTACATTTGAAAAAAAATCAGAACACAAAGATAAAGAAGGGAGGTACAGTTTGGTAACTGGGCGGCTAGAGGGAGAAGATATCACCCTGCTGAATGTATATGCACCACCAGAGGCTAAATGGAAATTTTATAAAAATGTATTCGACCTAATGATAACTAAAGCCCAAGGTTTAGTGATATGTGGTGGAGACTTCAATCTAAGACTGAATCCATACTGGGATGCAACAGGTAATTCTTCACATCAAAATAACACCCAAAATAGGAATACTCGGATGCTACTAAAAGAAATGGGAATCTGTGACGTATGGAGGGAACTCAACCCCAATGTAAAAGATTATACTTTTTATTCAACGCCACATTCATCTTACTCAAGGATTGATTACTTTTTTATGTTTGATAGAGACACTGGAAGAGTAAAAACATGTAAAATAGGACTGATGGATCTCTCTGACCACAGTCCGATCTATATGGACTTAAACATCCAAAAATACACAAATAATACATTTTCCTGGAGGTTGAATTCAAATGTCCTGAAAGGACCACTGAAAGATGAACTGGAATCAGATATTCTCAGATATTTGGAAGAAAACGATAATGGAGAAGTATTCCCTTTAATACTGTGGGATGCGTGCAAAGCTGTAATAAGGGGAAAAATTAAAAAAAAAAAAAAATTGCAAAACTGGCAACCCAAAAGAAACTGAGACAAGAAAAACTAATCACACTAGAGTCAGAACTCAAGAACCTAGAAAAAGAACACAAAGACAACACTCATTCTAATGGCTCGCTCAAGATTAAAGAAATTAAAAATCAAATAAATGAGATCTACACAATAGAAATCCAGAAGAAACTTACATTTCTGAAACAAAAACACTATGAAGCAGGCAGTAAATCGGCAAAATTACTAGCCTATAAATTGAGGAAACAACAAACAGAAAGAGCAATCTACAAAATCAGAGACCCAGTATCAAAGGAAATAAAATTCAGAACTCAGGATATTCTTAAAAGCTTCGAGAATTACTACAAGAACTTATACTCCCACAAAAAACATAAAAACGCATCCGAGACATTCCTAAACACATTAAACCTTCCCCAACTTACGGAATCACAAAATAAAACCCTACTGTCAGAAATACAACCTAAAGAATTGGAAAAAGCAATTATGAAACTTAAAGCTAACAAATCCCCAGGAGCAGATGGCTATACAGCAGAATGGTACAAAACCTTTAAACAGCAACTATCTCCTCTCCTCCTGAAAACATTTAACTACGTCCTCCACACAGGGGAAATCCCCCCTCCTGGAGAGAAGGGGTCATTGCAGTTATACCTAAACCTGAAAAGGATAAAGTAGAATGCTCCAACTACAGACCAATCAGTGTATTAAATCAGGACTATAAGCTTTTTACCACTATCCTTGCCAAAAGGTTAGAAAACATACTGACAGACTTAATTCACTTAGACCAAACAGGTTTTATAAGACAAAGACAGACACAAGACAACATTCGACGCACTTTACACATAATTCATCACATAAAAAAATATAACTTAAATGCAGTCATATTGGGATTAGATGCTGAAAAAGCATTCAATTCGGTTGACTGGTCTTTCCTATATAGAATCTTATCCAGTTTCAATTTTCATAACAACTTCATTAGAACTATACAGGCATTATATAAAAAACCAACAGCTAAAATAAGGATTAACGGTAATTTATCATCATCTTTTGAGCTGGAAAGAGGATGTCGTCAAGGCTGCTCCCTGTCTCCACTGCTCTTTGCAATCTTCATAGAACCTCTGAGCCAATGGATAAGACAAAATCAAGAAATTCAAGGTATTACACTTGGTCAGAAGGAACATAAAATAGCACTCTTTGCTGATGACATTTTAATATACCTAGGGCAGCCAGACACTTCTCTACCAGAACTAATCTCAGTTTTTTCAGACTATGGAGATTTATCGGGGTACAAATTAAACATGCATAAAACCCAAGTTTTAACATTTAACTATGACCCAAATCATTTTTCACTAAGTGAACTCAAAACTAACTGGGAGTTGGAATCTATGAAATATCTGGGGGTCAATATCCCGAAACAACTCGACAAAATTATAACACTAAACTATGATCCACTGGTGACAAAAATAAAATCTGACCTAGCAAGATGGAATATGATACCATTCTTAGGTACTGCACAAAGAATTGAAGCAGTCAAAATGAATATACTTCCACGTCTTCTATACCTTTTCCAAACAATACCGGTAGAACCTCCCAAAAAAACATGGCAGGAGCTGGACAGAAGGATCTCAAGATTCATATGGCAGGGTAAGAGACCTAGAATCAGATATAGAACCCTACAGCTAAACAAAGACAAAGGTGGGCTCGCGCTGCCAAATATCAGGGACTATTTTATAGCTGCACAAATTAAAACTTTAGTAGAGATATGTAACCCAGTCTACACTGCACAATGGAAGGAGATGGAATGCCAAATAACAAGTGACATCCCCCTACAGGCGATAGTAGGGAACAATGCCTTAACTAAACTCTTGAATAACACTAACCCGTGGATAGAGACCCCGCTAAAAATTTGGTTTAAGATAGTCAGAGAGAATCAAGCCAAAGAGCCCTATCGACTTCTGCAATGGATTGCCTACGATCAAGACTTTACCCCCAATAAAACAGACACTAGATTTAAAGAGTGGAAAGAGAAAGGGCTGATAAAATATTACGATTTTTTTAAGGGGCAAACTTTAAGAAGTTTTGAAGATTTGAAAAAACAAGGTCTAATAAATCAAGATCTTTACAGGTTCTTTCAGCTTAGACACCACATAAACAATATACTTAAAAAGGAGGATTTGGAAAGGGCCCAGTCAGGTGTTCTGAAGGTCTTCTTAATGGCATATAAAGGGATCCCAGGGATCAGATACATTTCTAAAATATACCAAGGTCTTCAAGACTTAAAAGGAGACAACACATCATATTTAAAAGAGAGATGGGAAAAAGAGGGGAATTTCACTTTACAATTGGAAATATGGGAAAAGCTAAATAGACAGCAATGGAAAAGTACCTCATCCCTGCAGTGGAGAGAATTTGGATGGAAAAACTTGGTAAGATTTTTCAGAACACCTGCACAAAAGAAATTTACCCATAAGGGGTTGAACTGTTGGCGCTTGTGTGGTGAAAAGACTGCAAATCATTTTCATGTGTTTTGGTCATGCCCAGTTATCCACCAATATTGGACCAACGTACAGACAATATTGGGGAAAATATTCAAAATAACAGTTCCCTTTTCTTTTGTAACTTTGTATTTGGGTTTACTACCGGACTCACTGGAAAGACGAGGAGATAAATACTTATTCAGTGTTTTAATATTGGCAAGTAAAAAAGCCCTAACTAAAAAATGGATGCTGAAGGACTGTCCTACACCTGAAGATTGGATTAACGTGATTCAAGACATTTACTCAATGGAAAAGTTGATATTCGCACTGAGACAGGACATGGATGGGTTCATGAACTTTTGGCAACCCTGGATCGCATATGTGTCTTCCATTAGATCTAATCTTTGACAAATACCATTTCAATAATGGTCCCGCTCTTTGTTCCAATGCTACTCAGTTGCTCTTTTACTTTTAATTACTTAATTTTCTGTTTGTTTGTTTTTTGCTGTTCTGTTTTATTCGTTTTTTTGTTGTTGTTTTTTTAATTTAATTCTCCTTAATTTCACTTTTTCTTTCACTTTAAGAAAAAAAAAAAGGGGGGTGTTGTAATAACTATCCTACCAATGTTGTCAAATAGCAAAAAATAAGGGAACATGTGATGAAAATGTAAACAATGCAATGCTGTAATGACCTGTATACCCTTTACAAAAACTTAAATAAAAAAAAAAAATAGAACACAAACAGGATTTTACCATCTAAAGCAGTGGTTCTCAACTGGTCTGGCTTTGGGACCCACCATCACCCCTCAATGAGAAGCCGCGACCCAAATCAAAGATTTTCAAATTCTCAAATTTATTGAATGTAAAGATTGTGCATTTTGAACCTGAGGTAGAAGAACAGAATATCATAGTATACAAACACAAAACAAATTTAATGATTAACCAAAATGACCAGTAAGTGGCAATACAACAGAGGGAACAATTCCATTTAATGCTGAATTAGCTGCATTTTAAATTAAAAATTAAAAAGTGCAATTCAAAAGAATTCAAGTCTCAAAATTGACTTTTCTTCTGATTGTTTTTTCAGTATTTACCTACTGATAAGGTTATGTGCTTTGAAGAAAATGAAGGAACACTCACTAAAACCTGTAACAGTGACATCATAGACCTGAGTCTGGAGGAATTAATGGGAGAACTGGGGATGTTTTTTGCTCTTGACAAGAGTCTCAATGTCTGGAGTTATATTA
The DNA here is from genome assembly GCA_020510985.1 of Pholidichthys leucotaenia. NCBI lineage: Eukaryota > Metazoa > Chordata > Actinopteri > Cichliformes > Pholidichthyidae > Pholidichthys > Pholidichthys leucotaenia. The sequence goes on along the minus strand of CM035839.1, from coordinate 362,438,177 downwards.
GACAAAGCGACTCTGAGGTCATGCTCAATGTCCAGTCTGTTTCTCTGTTTTGTCTTCAACTGAACCAGAGCTGAGAAGCCACACTCACAGAGATAGGTAGTGCTGAAAGGTAGGAGGGTTTTTACTGCTCGAATGGCAAGAGAAGGATACTCGCTCGTCACAGTGCTGCACCAGAACTGCGAGAGGCTTACCTCCGTGAACCTCTTTTTCAGCGTGCGGTCACATGATAGCTCCACCAGCTGACTCTCTTCGTTGCTTGGCAACGTAACACTTTCCATGTCGATTCCAAAGGGATCGCGTATCCAGTCGTCATCCTTCTGTTTCTCAGGAAAGTACTCATTAAACCGCTTCAGAAGTTTATTGAGATGTGTCATGATGGTTTTCTTCAGTACAGTATTTTCTGCCATGTTCAGTTGCTGTCCCTCATAGCAGGCTTTGGGGAACATGTCGAGTCGATTTTTAGAAACATGACTTGCCCACAAGGAGATCTTTTTTCTGAAAGCATCAAATTTATCATATTGTTCAAAAACATTGTGCCCCCTGCCCTGCACAGACACATTTAACGTGTTTAACTGTTCAAACACATCAGCAAGGTAAGCAACGTGTGCGAGCCGCACACTGTTACTGAACAGGTCTGCAAGAGGCGAGTTGTTCTGAGCAAGAAAGGCTGCGATTTCAGCTCGTAGTTCGTAAAAACGGGACAGTACCTTCCCCCTCGAAAGCCAGCGTACCTCGGCATGATACAACACCTGTACATGCTCACTACCAAGGTCTTGGCACAGCATTTGAAAACATCGTGTGTTCTTTGCACTCCGTTTAATGTACTTTACCACTTGGACGACTTCTTTTAATGTTCCATGAAGCATGGGTACCATATCCTTTGCTGCCAGGGCCTCCCGATGCAAAAAAAACAATGGTTCCAAGTTGCATTCGGAGCTTTCTCAAGTCTTCTCCTCACGACCCCCGAGTTTTTTCCTGTCATGGAAGCAGCGCCATCAGTTGTGACACCGACGCACATGTCCCATCTTAGGCCCACTGAACTCAAATATAAGTCCACGGAGCTGAAAATGTCCTCTGCAGTCATAGTAGTTGGGAGCTCTCTTGTGCAGAGAAATTGTTCCTGGAAGTCCCCGTCCCACACATGTCTCACGTAAACGAGTAAAACTGCTTTATTTGTTATGTCTGTTGATTCGTCCATTTGTAAGGCAAAATGACCACTTGCCTTAATGCGAGTTGTGGTCTGTTGCTGGATGTCATCTGACATGTCTTCAGTTCGCCTACTTATAGTGTCATTTGACAGCGGTATAGATTTTAGTTTATCCGCCGCGGATTGATCCAGCATCTCTCTGACCATGTCAACGGCTGCAGGTAAGATGAGGTCCTCTGCAATGGTGTGGGGGCTTCTTTAACTTTGCTATACGATGTGCCATGAGGAATGATGCATGGAGTGCCTGTTCTTGCTTTGAGCACAAAGAACTGAGACACGTTTGTGATGTCCTCAGGGTTTGAAGTTGTCTTTTGAAGAACTCAACAGGTTTATCTTTGAGAGAATGGTGTTTTGTTTCCAAATGCCGCTTCAGTTTTGACGGCTTCATGCTTCCACATGCCAACACCTCGCTGCACAAAACACACTGAGGTTTCTGTACTCCTTTGTCCTCAATATAAAAAAATCTATATCTCATATAGTCCGTGTCGTATCTGCGTTTCGCCATGCTCAATTAGCATATACAAACAAACGTTGCGAGTCTTCTTCTATGGTGCGAAATATGGTTTCGCCCGCCACCTACTGCCATCTACTGTTAAGGAGTGTGAATCGATGACACTATGTTGATTTATTTCTTGATATTTTATTTGCCCAGGCAAAGGCCCGCGACCCACTGAAAACAGGTCCGCGACCCACTTTTGGGGCGCAACCCACCAGTTGAGAATAACTGATCTAAAGAACATAGCCAGAGTCCGGCCACTTCTCTGTCGAGCAAACACAGAGATACTGATGCATGCTTTTATCACCAGTCATATTGATTACTGTAGTGCCCTGCTCTCTGGTCTTCCCAAAAAGTTTCAAATCTGCAGTTATTACAGAGCTCAGCTGCAAGTGTTCTGACGTAGACCAGACAGTAGGCTCATATCACACCAGTTTTAAAATCACTGCATTGGCTCCCCGTGTCCTTCAGGATCGATTTTAAGGTTCTTTTACTGGTTTATAAATGTCTTCGTGGTCTTGGGCCTTCTTATTTATCAAAATTGCTTTTAACATATGATCCCCCACGGTCCCCGACGTCCTCCAGCATTGGTATTTTAATTATCAAGCAATCAATCAATCAACTTTAATTATCCCTACTGTCAAAACATGCACCCATGGTGAGGTGGCTATTAGTTACTATGGCCCACGTCTGTGAAACAGCCTGCTGGAGAACATCAGGGGTGCTTAGAATGTTCATGTTTTTAAAAGCAGGCTCAAGACCTAATATTTTAACCTAGCTTGGATTAGTTTCCTATTTTAATTGTCTTAATTTATGATTTCAAACCTATTTTATGTCACAATTATCTTACTGTGAATTATTAATACTTATGAATATATGCCTGTGTGACTGTATTTAAGTGTTGTTTTATTCTTCTAGTCATCTTAACTGCCGAATCTTTTTATCAGCAACTGTTTTTTTTTATCACCCAGTCCAAGCTCCAACCTTTCCTCATAGGGAGCCCTCCCACAAGGAATTGTGCCTGTTTTCTGGCTCCAGGGCGCTGGCCTGTGATTGCCCTGGTCTGCCCGGCTGAGGGAATCGTGCGCTGTGGCAGCACACTTGCAGTGTCAACCCCTCGGATTGGACTTGGGCGGTCTCAGAGGTGGTGTTCCTGTAGCCGTGGACTTGGCACTTTCCCTGCTGGTGATGGCTCCCTAGTGATGGTGCTTTCACACGTGGATCCTCAGTGCCCAACCATAAGTTTTACACTGACGAACGTTTCTTTGTGTTTGTGTGTGTGTGTGTGTGTGTGGGGGGGGGGTGTTAATTGTGTTTTATTTCAATGTATGAAGCACTTTGTGTTGCATCTTTTTGTATGAAAAGTGCTATATAAATCAAGCTTTGATTGATTGATATATATTGTAGGTATGCAGGATTATAGAACTTTGGCCAATAGCCAATATGCTGATAGTTTAAAACTAGTTTTTGCGAATACTGATACATGCATTTTTTTTTCCCACCTATTTCTATCTCCTTTGTCTTAGAGTGATGATTAACTGACATGTAAAGACACATTCTCCTTGGAAAATAAAGACAAGTACCTCAACTTAATATGAAAATAAATGTGTTATGTAGTTTCAAGGGGAAGGAGGCTCTGCATCCCTTTATAATGTTAAAATATACACAGTCCAGTGTGTTATCTCCTCGTGTTGTGCACATAATATGTTGGTCAAAACCAGGCCTGCTGCTAACACATACAGCCGTGGACAAAATTGTTGGTACCCCGCTGTTAATGAAAGAAAAACCCACAATGGTCACAAAAATAACTTGAATCTGACAAAAATGGTAATAAAAATTCTATAAAAATTAACCAATGAAAATCAGACAATGCTTTTGAATTGTGGTTCAACAGAATTACTTTAAAAAAACAAACTCATGAAACAGGCCTGGACAAAAATGATGGTACCCCTAGAAAAGATTGAAAATAATGTGACCATAGGGACGTGTTCAACCAAGATGTGTCCTCTAATTAACATCACAGGTGTCTACAAACTTGTAATCAGTCAGTCGGCCTATTTAAAGGGTGACAAGTAGTCACTGTGCTGTTTGGTGACATGGTGTGTACCACACTAAACATGGACCAGACGAAGCAAAGGAGAGAGTTGTCTCATGAGATTAGAAAGAAAATTATAGACAAGCATGTTAAAGGTAAAGGCTATAAGACCATCTCCAAGCAGCTTGATGTTCCTGTGACTACAGTTGCACATATTATTCAGAAATTTAAGATCCACAGGACTGTAGCCAACCTCCCTGGACGTGGCCGCAGGAGGAGACGGATAATACGAATGGTAACAAAAGAGCCCAGAACAACCTCTAAACACATTCATGGTGAACTCCAAGGTCAAGGTACATCAGTGTCAGATCGCACCATCCGTCGTTGTTTGAGCCAAAGTGGACTTCATGGGAGACGGCCAAGGAGGACACCACTGTTGAAAACAAATCATAAAAAAGCCAGACTGGAATTTGCCAAACTGCATGTTGACAAGCCAGAAAGCTTCTGGGAGAATGTCCTATGGACAGATGAGACAAAACTGGAACTTTTTGGCAAGGCACATAAGCTCTATGTTCACAGACGCAAAAATGAAACATACCAAGAAAAGAACACTGTCCCTACTGTGAAACATGGAAGAGGTTCTGTTATGTTCTGGGGCTGCTTTGCTGCATCTGGCACAGGGTGTCTTGAATCTGTGCAGGGTACAATGAAATCTCAAAACTATCAAGGTATTCTAGAGAGAAATGTGCTGCCCAGTGTCAGACAGCTTGGTCTCAGTCGCAGGTCATGGGTCTTGCAACAGGATAATGACCTAAAACACACAGCTAAAAACACCCAAGAATGGCTAACAGCGAAACATTGGACTATTCTAAAGTGGCCTTCTATGAGCCCTGATCTAAATCCTATTGAACATCTGTGGAAGGAGCTGAAACATGCCGTCTGAAGAAGGCACCCTTCAAACCTGAGACAACTGGAGCAGTTTGCTCATGAGGAGTGGGCCAAAATACCTGCTGAGAGGTGCAGAAATCTCATTGACAGTTACAGAAATTGTTTGATTGCAGTGATTGCCTCAAAAGGTTTTGCAACATAATATTAAGTTAAGGGTACCATCATTTTTGTCCAGGCCTGTTTCATGAGTTTGTTTTTTAAAATAATTCTGCTGAACCACAATTCAAAAACATTGTCTGATTTTCATTGGTTAATTTTCATAGAATTTTATGATTATCACTTTTGTCAGATTCAAGTTATTTCTGTGACCATTGTGGGATTTTCTTTCATTAACAGAGGGGTACCAACAATTTTGTCCACGTGTGTAGCTGAATGCTAAGTTAGCATTAGCATCTGGACTGCTGTTACCACAGCAACAGAAAATTCCCATGGCAGACAGAAAGGTAGCTGCCAGCAGCTCCAGGTCCACTGAGCAGTACTTATTGATGACCACAGAGTTTGTAAATAAACCCTTATTCACATATCCCTTATTCACAAACCCCATTTCAACAGCTCTTACCAGATTCCTCTGTCCTGCGTTTCGGTGTAGTTAGCAGCTGTCTCTTATGGTTGGTTGGGTTATATATTCAGTTTTGGTGTGCCAATCTTGTTTCCAAGGGACCGGGCATTTGCAGCAAAAAGGTTAGACAGCGTTGGTTTGTTCGGAGCCCTCTTTACTGAGCCAAGTAGCCAGACAAACCAGCTTCTGTTTACTCTGTCGTACGTAAACACCAGTTCCATTATGGGAACTTGGAACATTCTCCCCATGTGCAGTAATTCCTCTCTTCCGCTTCAACAGTGCTTATCCACAGACAGTAATACAAATACCAACCACTCACAGCATTGTTTGATGGAGTATGAAGCTGCAGCATGGGTTTGTGGGGGCAGCCATCTTCGTTGAGAGAAAAGCATAACGTCACCAGCAGAGTGTCACTCGAGACAGTTGACTGTAATATTCTATTGGCTGTAAATATAAATTTTTGCAGATAGCTGATAAATAATTTTACATGCTTTATTGGCCAATACCAATAGCATGCCGATATATAGCATGCATCCCTAATACTGTATATTGGTTGGTGATTAAAAAAAAAAAAAATGAATACTGTGTAAAATTGAAATTCATTTTTCATCATTTAAATCCAAAAATAAACTTGAATATATTGTGCTGTCTCTTTTTCTCTTCACCTTATACACCACTGACTTTGTGTACAGTATCGAGTCATGCCACCTGCAGAAATTCTCTGATGACTCAGCTGTTGTTGGGTGTATAAGAGGGGGAGAGGAGGGGGAGTACAGGGCACTGGTAGACAGATTTGTGGAGTGGACCGAGCAGAATCACCTGAGGCTGAATGTCAGCAAGACCAGAGAGATGGTGATTGACTTCAGGAAGAATAGGACACCTTCTCAGCCATTGCAGATTGGGGGGGGGGGGGGGGGAGGACTACAAATACCTGGGTGTCAGGATCAGCAACGGGCTGGACTGGAGATCCAACACAGATGCTGCGCACAAGAAGGGGATGAGCAGACTGTACTTCCTGAGGAAGCTGAGATCCTTCAACATGTGCAACAGGATTCTGGAGCTTTTCTACCAGGCCATTGTCACCAACACCATCTTCTTTGCTGCTGTCTGTTGGGGTAGCAGTATCAGTGCCAACGATACCAACAGATTTTACAAGATTATCAAGAGGGCTATCTTTGTAATTGGTGTCAAGCCGGAGACTTTTGACACTGTGGTGGAGAGGAGGACACTAAATAAACTGTGATCCATCATGGACAGTCCTGATCACCCCCTCCACCACACACTGGACAGACAGTGGAGCACTTTCTCCAGCAGACTGCTACAACTTCGCTGCTGAACGGTTAGGTATAGGAAATCTTTCCTGCCACATGCCATTTCACTGTACAATAACTTACTCTAATGTTGTATTCTGATCATAACTGTGCTACCATACTGCACCTTACAGTATAATTGGTGCCTCACATTTCACCCTGCACCTGATAGTCCTGGATTGTACAGCGGGTATGATTCAGGTACCTATATGGGTCACCATCTATTCATCTATGATGTATGTAAGTTTTTAGCAGTTTTACTTTCCATGGGTAATCCCTTTGTCTATTATGCTGTGTGTGTTTCTGTCATTTGGTCATCTACTGTCATGTTGCTGTTACACTGTAATTTCCCAGTTCGGGATCAATAAAGTCCATCCATCCATCCATCTAGCTATCCATGATATCCTGCTGCTTATTCATTGAGATATATTTCCACTAAAGCAGTAGTGAAGGATCTGACACAGTTCATTTCAATGTTTGGTATCCCAAAAGTTATTCAAACCGATCAAGGTTCTAATTTTTCATCGCATATGTTCAATCAGGTGCTCAGACTTTTGAGGATAACATACAACCAGTCATCAGTGTACCATGCACAGAGCCAGGAAGCACTGGAACATTTCCACCAAACCCTGAAGTCTCTCCTGCTTGCTTACTGCACTGAATTGGATAGAGACTGGAAAGGAGGACTTCCGTGGCTACTGTTGTCAGCAAGGGAGGCTGTATGGGAAAGTACAGGCTTCAGCCCAAATGAGTTGGTTGCTGGACATGCAGTCAGGGGTCCACTTGCTGTATTAAAAGATGGTCTGTTGGAGGCAAATCCACCTAAAAACTTGGTTGATTTTGTAAATGGGTTTAGACATTGTCTGTTTGTATCAGATTGTATGGCAAAGGAGGATTTGCAGGTGTCGCAGGCAAAAATGAAAACACTGTATGATTGTCATGCAGAGCATCATCAATTCAGTCCAGGAGACCAGGTCCTGGCTCTTATGCCGGTTGTTGGTTCACCATTTCAGGTAAAGTATTCTGGCCCTTATGTTGTTACCAAGAAGATCTCAGATCTCAATTATCTAAGTGTAACAACGGGGAGGGCATGGTTGAGGTTGTTGGATGAGAGAGTTGAATTTGAGGGTGCAGAAGATGTCATAGAGGGCCTCGTTGTCGATGCAATAAGTCCCATCTGTGTTTTCTACAACTGGTGGACTGATAACATGGTGTTGTAGGGCTCAGTGACTGTGTCTGATACTTTGGGGGAGGGCACCATGCTGAAGGTGTTCATGATGCAATTGGGGTACTCCTAATGGATCTTGCTGATGAGCAGGATGCCCATACCAGAGCCCATGCCACCACCCAGGGAGTGTGTGAGCTGGAAGCCCTGTAGGCAGTCGCAGCTCTCAGCCTCCTTCCAAACCACACCCAGGGCAGGGTCAACCAGCTCTGCCCCTTCTGTGTAATGGCCCTTGGCCCAGTTGTTACCAGAACCACTTTGGCCGAAGATGAAGTTGTCTGGCCTGAAGACCTGGCCAAAAGGTCCAGACCTCACAGAGTCCATAGAGCCTGGCTCCAGATCAACAAGCAGTGTGGGGCACATATTTACCACCTGAGGCCTCATTGTAGTAGACATTGATCCTCTCCAGCTGTAGGTCGCTGTCACCATGGTAGGTACCATGTGAGTCAATGCCATGCTTGTCACTGATGACCTCCCAAAGCTTCTGATTTCTGCACTGGCCAACCTGAAGATGCACGATTTCCCTCATGTTGGCTAGAGGTAGAGAACACAACTAAAGAAGTGACTTTGGTTTGCTGGAAGTGACTGCCAATAGAGAGGCTAAGTCATGCCCCCTCTACTTCCGCATATGGGACCTTTAATCAAAAAAATTCTCCATTGAAATGAATAGCAAGAGCGAAATTATCTTTTGATCCCGATCAGATTCTGCCACAAGTCACACATAAGATAAGATAAGACAAGCCTTTATTAGTCCCACAATGGGGAAATTCCAGGATTGCAACAGCACAGGGATAGCACCACTCAGAGCAACAATCAGAAGGCAAGAAAAAAAAACAAGAGCAGCTAGTATACATATGTACATATTACTATAAATATATATATATAGACACACAGTGCGGAGCATTGTGGTTGGTGGATGTGCAGCAGAAAGTCTAAGCTCTCTCTCCGCGGATGCGGTGGGCCAGCTGGATGTCTTTGGGCATGTATTCATTTTACAACTCATGGTGGTGAATAAAAGTGTGACTTTTCATGGAAAACACAAAAATTGTCTGGGTGACCCCAAACTTTTGAACGGTAGTGTACGTCGCCGATGCAGTGATCAGCAATTTTTTCTTGTGTGTTGGGTGGAATGTATTGTTCCATTGCTGACACGGGTTTCAGCCGATGTGTAGAGTGATTTGTGTTCATTGTGTGTTTTTGTTTATTAAATAGCGATGAACAACAGCAGATTGTGATGGAGTTGGAGCTAATATAGTGACGGCAGAAATGGAACGCTGGAGAGATTGAATCATTTGGAACAATTGATTCAGAAAAAGAATGGATCTTTTGGAACATTTGAAACATCTCCCCACAGTGACATCTGGTGGCCAAATGTTATAGTACTACATTCAAACAGTCGAGTGTTTTTGTGTGTGTTTTTATCTCTTAACGGTTCATGTTTTGTTTGGGTTTATAGTATTATTTGTATGAATTTTTTTTTAATTAGTATTTGTAGAGGGTGCTTGTGTACAAAATAGACATCAGTCAGTATTTGTAGAGGGTGCTTGTGTACATTCAAGTATTTTTATTCTGAAAAACAATCTGTTCAACAGTGCTCGGACTTAGACGGTTTCTCCTCTTGTTTAAAATCTCTCCTGCTTTTGAGAATATTCTCTCGCAAGGGACTGATGTGGCTGGAATGGAGAGCTATGTCTTGGCCAGCAGGAACAGATGAGGGAATATCGCGGCATGTTTCCAGTAATCTAGAGGGTCATCTCATCTGGCAAGTATGGGGCTGAGAGATAGCGCTGAATCTAGATTGATAGATAAACAGACAAACAGACAAGTTACAAAACAATAAATGAGAATCAAACACAATTACCACCTCATTCAGTCATTCTGAGCATAGTGGGTGTCTGGGGGTTGCCTACCTCAAGAGTAGCATCAGCGGTGGCACTCTGTCTTTGGGTGGTTTCCCCTACCACGCTGTCAAAACTATCCTAGAGGCTCTCCTCCTTGTGTTCACTGGCCTGTGGTGGCTGATGTTGACGGCACACAAGAGCTTGCTTGTGATTGAGAAGCTGCTTGAATGACAGCACAGCACTCAGCTGTCAAAGCCTTCACAGCTTTGTCTGCATTTTCTGGACATCCAAAAGCCAGAACTTTGAATTGAGGATCGATCTAAGACAGTTGACACTACAAGGACCCTCACGACCTCCACCCCACATCGCTCCCTCAAGTTCTTCTGAAGATTGCTCCTTAACTGAAAGGCAGTTGGGCTTGTTAAACTCTCATGTTGTTAATGAACCTTGCGATGAATTTGCCTAACTAATGGAATTATTTTTGAGGCAGAAACTCTCTTTTCAGATGACAGCTCCACAGTTGCTTCATTGAAGACAGCAAGAAGCTGAAGGCACTCACTCACTGTTTCTTGGTCAGCACTGTTGAAAGGAGTCAAAGTTGTGTTCAGAGAGGACAAGGCTGCTGCCACTGCTTCATGCTGCTCCAGCAGATACTGAAACATTGAATATGTGCTGTTTCGTCTTGTCTCATTTTCCTGTATGAGTTTCATCACTGGTTTTCCTATTTGCTGCTGGATGTCTGAGAGCTTCTGCTTAGCGGTGGCACTAGATCTAAAGAGGCCAGCTATCTGCCTTGATTGTAGATGCAGCGCATGTAGTTCAGGGATTTGCTCTGTGGCTTTTTTCACCATCAAATTCAAGGTGTGAGCGAAACAAGGCACATGTCGTACTTGTAAAAGTTGTGCCCAGGCAGTCATATTGGCTGCATTATCAGTGACTAAACATGTGATGTTCTTCTCTATCCCCCATGAACGCAAAAGAACACTCTTGGCCTCCTTCAGGTGTTCAGCTGTGTGTGTCTCAGGGAATTTAAGCCTCTTTTCCACTAGCCCAGCACACCTCGGTACGGCTCGATTCACTTCAGTACGGCTCGGAATGCTTCTGTCTCCATTAGCACGGTGTTTGGCATGGGTGTTGTGCTGGGGTGGGTGGGTTTATAACAGCGAGGCGGTGCCACACTCCCGTGACGTAACGCACGCGACCCAAGCAAAACATTTTTTTTTCCAAAACTTTATTGAGAAGACCCAAGCAAAATATAACACATAGCTGTACAAGGCCACTCCTCGGTCTGTGGCTTTTTTCACCGTAAACGCCAAAAAGGACCGCCAGACAAGGGTACAGGCAGCGAGATGAAATATGAATGAATATTTCAATTTAATACTATCCCACTTGTACTTACAAAAACGTGTGAATATTCATAAAAAGCACACACATGAATAGCACCACAAGCAGTGGGTCACAGCAGTTTTGGGCAACAGCAACACAATTGTGTATCCTTTGCCAATCTGTCTGCTGTTATTTAAGGTTTAACAGTTAAGGGACGGATGATTATATGCTCCAAAACTGGAGAAACTCTCTGATAAAAAAGCTGCAACAACACAAGTCACTTTTGTTTTGAATTAACTGCCAAATGACCTAGAAATAATGAGATGAAACGTGTTTTTATTCGTATTAAATAATGAGATAGTGGCACACTGGCCAACACCAAATTGTATTATTTTTTACATCCTAGGGCATTTTGGATGTACTGAATAAAAAAAATTCATGTTTTTCACCTTCAGGTCAACGTTTGGAACAACAGTATTATTATTTTCCGTTTAGATGATGCTACACTCCTTCTCAAGTATTGTAATTCTCTGAATTTGGAATGCCGATAGAACATTCAATTTACATATACTTACTTTTTTTACCTACTTTGACTTGTAAGCTTGATCAGTCTCTCCTGCTGCATTTTAAAGTCCAACTGTGCAACTTCTTATAAGTTAACATAAAAAATTTACCCAAAGTTTAGAACTGTATCATGTGGTATTAATTTTTTATGATATTTCAATAAAAAGAACAGAAAGCTTACAAAAACATTTGTTTTTTGGTCTAGTTAAAAATTACATTACCTTTACAATGGTTGACCCCTGACAGGATGATCAGCATCATTTTCATCAGACTAGGCAATGGAATTTCTATGCAATTATACTGTTTTATAATTCAGTGTTATAACAGACAAACCACACTTTCCAAAACAATTCCATTTTATTATATATAAAATATTAAAATTAAAAAAAAACTTTGCAACACAGCATGAAGGTTAATCGACATTTTATACACGCCGACCACTGAGTGCCTCTACACCAGCTTCCCAAACTGGGTCAGGAAGGCTCGGTTGAATGAAGCCGTCTCTGCCAGCTCTGGGTCAGGAAGGCTCGGTTGAATGAAGCCGTCTCTGCCAGCTCTGGGTCAGGAAGGCTCGGTTGAATGAAGCCGTCTCTGCCAGCTCCAGGGATACCCTCGCGTTTTCTGCAACCTCATTTAAATGTTGCAAATATTTATCATTGAATACATTTTGCGCCTGGTGGCGGGACAGATTCACATTGGAGAATCTGGGCGTGCTGGCGTGGCGGACGCGTGGGATGATTCTACAAGGAAAATGCACACAATAAAATACAGCACGAAAGTGCAAGATATACAGAAAAGACAATAGTTTTTAACAAGATTACATAAGCTTATTTCAGCGTATTGTTCACATGAATAATTAAAAGAAAAGCGAGTCCACAGTGTGCTGCGATAAAGCAGCGATCATCATCCACAAATGAACAGCTTTTTTATTGCATAAATAAACTGAGCGTCTTACCGAATATATTTGCGAAAAAATGCACAATAAAAAAAAATTAAAACTCACCGTTAAAGGACTCCAATGTCGAGACCTCCCGGTATATTTTTTCATTCCGGGTGGCTCCGTCTAACTCGCGCTGGATGCATTCGTCTGACAGTGCAGTGAGCAGACACTGCACCTCCTTATTGGTCCATGGAACACCCTTATTACGCGAAGCCATTTTTGATAGAGAATAAATGAAAATAGCACAGCAATACACTGAAAATAAACCGCCAACAGTGGTTGCGTGCTGAGTAATGGCGGTCGTGAAGATTCTTTTTTTTTTTTTTTTCAAAAACTTTATTGAGAAGGTTGTGAAGATTCGGCAGAAGAGGAGGAGGAGAGAGGCGGTTACAACCTGACCAATCAGCGCCGGTTACGACCTGACCAATCAGCGGCGACCAGTCTGTTAACGTCACAACACGGCCCAGCTCAGCACTGCTGTACCCTGCCCTTGAGCGGTGCTGAGAATCGCGGCTGTTAAACCGTGTTGGGGCTTGTGGAAAAGCGTACAAAGCGTGCTGAGCCGTCCCATGTCGCGCTAAAGCGTGCTAGTGGAAAAGGGCCTTTAGTGACCCCAAGGACAGTGGTGGAAAGCTTGTTGTTTTCATCAGTGACGTGGCATGTAACTGCTAGGTAGGCATCCATGTTGATTGAAGTCCACATATCTGAGGTCAAACTCACAGCTTTGGCATTTTTCACTTCAGCCATTGCTTTGTCCTTGCTCTCTGTATATCTGGACTTCAGCATTGCTTTCAGTGTGTTTCTGGATGGAAGGATGTAATTGGGGTCAAGTTTCTTGACAAAGTGCCTGAAACCCTCATCTTTCACAACTGAAAAAGGTTGTGAGTCCTTCACAATAAGGTCAACTAGTGCCTTGTCTAATTCTTTTTGCCTTCCTGTCAAGGAGCAGCAAAAAGACTGAGTTAGGCGGAATGCTGCCATGCAACTTGATATATTGCATGGTAAATATTGTAAATATATGTAACTTTGTAAAATATGTAACTATATATAAATGTACAACAATATGGCTTCTTTTAGTGATCAAATGCATAATTATATTTATTGTAAATAATAATAAAGATATATAAATAATAAATGTATACTCGTATGTGTATTAAAAGACCTTGAATACATACCATAAGCACTATGCTGGGCATGGCTTGATTCAGCACTCGGTTGTGTTGTGCTAGGAATGCAGGTGTCAGGATGTTTTGTCTGTAGGTGTCTCCACATAGTTGTTGTATTATTACAAAATGCAAGATGTACAATGCATACATTTAACTTTCTTTCCCTCAAGATGGCCGAAGTGATCCCAGACAGCTGACCTGGGACGCTTTCTACCCCCATGCATTTCCAAATAGTGTAAATCCAAAAGCACGCTCCATACAAGACACTCAGAGAGGCAAGACTTTGCAAACAAACTGCACTTTTTAGGAGCTTTTAAATGTTTTAGGCATGTGGGGTGATGAATCAGCACCCAATCAAGCAAGGACACGAGAAATTATTTTACATATAAAGTATATATATAATACATATACTGTGCATAGAATAGGCATTTTCATATTGTGTAATGGTAGTATTTTATTTATTATTCCATTTTAGAAACGGGATAACAAAATCACTGCATATTCACTTGCGTTTCACTGATATAAAACAACTGTGACGTTTCAAAACAGTCAGTGACGTAATGGAACGCGTCATGGAACAGTCACGTGACATCCTCTTTCTGATACAAGCCTCAGAACAGTGGTTCGAATCAGAAGTTCCACCTAGGTTTCGGTACGTACCAAAACACTGTTTCGACTTTGCCATCACTACTCTTAAATGTTAAGAAAAAGCAACTTTTCATAGGATCGCTGCACAGAGAAAAATAGAAGAAGTCGGTGAAAATGGTCCGGGTGACCACCGCCGCTGTCATTATTTGACACCGCTGTCATTATTTGACAATCTGTGTAAATATTGGGGTTATGACGAGCCACAAAATGTTGTGTATGCGCTTACTTCCTCAATATTCTTTTGAATTTGGACCGTTGTTTAACCAACTTGCTTTGAAAGTTGTGCCTCTGTGAACAGGCAGAGCGGAAAAGCGGCAGGAAGAACCAGGAAATGTGAATGAGGAGACAAAGTGGACCAATCACAGCTCTTACGTCCTGCATTGCCGATGTGCACCCCTCGTTCTCTGGAGAGGTGCACGTCAGGCGACGCAATAGATAGGAACATAACGTTGCTACTGGGTGACGGGTGCATAACTTGTGCTTAAAAGTGTAAATACACCCCCCCCCCAATCCAGGCATTTATACTGTTTGAATACTATGTGGGTGACCCCCACAGCCTACGGGTCGAGCAGAGCGCTGAGCTGGAGCAATTAGCAGAACAGTGAGATGTATGGACTGATATCAATAGGTAGAGAGGAATTCCGGTGCCAGTAATCCTGCTATTGATATGTGTGACTCTAATGCAAATGTCCATGCCTTCCTGCTGTTTACTGTGATGCTAATATGCCATGCATGCATTGTCTAGCTGGGTATATAAGTCAACTGCATATCGCTTGCTCTCTCTCTTTTTCTCTTGCTGATCACACGCATTGCCTGTTTGCTGACTAGAGACACAGGGCTCGCTCCAGCGTGCTCCCACAGCGCTGGGGTGAACTCTCGAGATGGAGGATGAATAAAACACCCTTTTAAACTTCAGTTCGCCGTGTCCCGTCTGCACTTATTCCGTGCCTCCACACTGGGTTCCCTTATTTGTATCCTCCACAACTAATTTATTCAAACTTGAAATGAAATATTGTAATACTTTCGATATCAGATTTGTGATTTTAATAAGCTGTACATCATAATCATCATAATAAAACAAAAAAGGGTTGTATGTTTCCCTTTACTTGTAACTACTATAAAGTATATTAAAGTTTGCTTTTGGAATTAAGTTATGAAAAAAAAATTCATGGTATTATAATTTTTATCCCCCGCCAGCCGAAGCCCAAATGGGGCGAAAAGCCCTTTGGGTGAAGACCGAAGGGGGATTATGTTATGGGTCAGTCCGTCCGTCTGTCCCACTTTTGTGAAATCAACTCCTCCTACAGTTTTGTTCCGATTGTTTTGAAACTTGGTACCACAATTTGATATACACCGATAATGTGCAGATTGCAGTTTGGTTCAGATCGGATGATTTTGGCAAGAGCTGTAGCCCCTGACCTATGACCTCTTTTTTCACCTCAGTTCATAGACAGTAGCTGTCTTGTGAAATGAACTCCCCCTACAGTTTTGTTCCAAATGTTTTGAAACTTGGTACCATGATTTGGTTTGATATACACTGATGATGCGCATATTGCAATTTGACTCTTATCAGATGACCTTGAGGTCAAAGGTCAGAAGTCACATTTTCCCAAGATCTCATCAACGCAATAACTACTGAAAGAAATGATGTAGGCTTTTCAAATCCATACAGTAGTTGTATCTAAGATGTATCTTGGACAACTTGCACCCTGACCAGACTATGAGATTGGGGTTAAAAGGTCAAAGGTCAGAGTTAACTTTCTATTTGCACTATGGTAAATGCTAAATGTACTTTTACTATAAAACAAGTAAAGCTAGGACCACCAAACCTGGTATACAGGTTTACCTTGGGAACCTGACCTCTGACTATGGGTTTGGGGTCAAAGGTCAAGCCTTTTTGCTGTACACCGGGTAAAGCTAGCATCACCAAACTTAATACACAGGTTCACCCTGTGACCCTGAAGTGTGACTATGGTTTTGGGATCATAAGGTCAAAGGTCATCATCAAAATTGCTTATAAACTATATTTCAACATCAAAGAAAGCTTGGGTCACCAAACTTGCTGCACAGGTTCACCTTGGAATCCTGCCCTACAACTATGGGTTATATTCTTTCTTGTATGTTCATGGATGATGGGTTTATCATAACTTGGTTCTGCCACAGTAATTATATTGAAAAGTTGAAAACTGCTCTCTGTCAGTAAGTACTGAGATCTTCAAAGAAAATGGAGGCGGGGGATTTTGTGCTTGCCTCATAGTGCTCTTGTCTGGGATGCAGTGGTGTGTATATATAATAGCTTTTTGTAAAATGCAAAGGATAGTTTACAAAATAAAGCATAAGATTTGATTTTTGTGTGTCTCACCTCTTTTTAGAACTTCCAGAAAAGCAGGAGCAGCTTCAGGCTGTATATAAAGTACTGGAGGAACTTCCTACAGCAAACTATAACACATTGGAGAGACTTGTCTTCCACCTCGTCAGGTAACAGTTCTCCTATATTTAAGGGTGTTTTCACACCTACAGGCTTGAATCTGTTTCAGTTGAAGTCTGATTCATTTTCTTCCTTTGTGCGCTTTGTTTCGTCTAGTGTGAACATTGGAGCCCATTTGTCTGCAACTTGCCCAAGGCAACTGTTCCTGGTCATCCTGTGCTCACATTGTTTTTAGTGCAATCGCGCCATGCATAGCATACACACGGGTTTGGCTGTACACAAGAAACTGAGCTGGGGCTAAAGCCCACCTTTCTAGGCAGGCTAAAGCCGAAGGCCAAACTTAAGGGCCCCTTTACACAGCATGGAGATCATTGAAAAATTGGGCCAATTTTTTGATCTTCGGGATTGTTTGTGAGATCCTTGTGCGTTTTAGAGTCAGAACATTGAGGAGACCGTGGCGACTGTGGAGATCACTGAGGATCATTGATGGATCAAACATTGTCCAGATCTCTCAACAATCTCTCAGTATGGGATAATCACACTACTCAATTCAAAAGAAACAGACTTTGGCTTAGGCTCAGGAAAAGTTTATAGTGTGAGTGGACCTGTAATAAATCTGACTGAAACCCCCAAAAAGAGATGGTCTTGAGCAGAATCATCTGGCAAACTCTAGTGCAGTTCTCCAGATGAGAAAGCATGCCAAACTAAAATAACCTGATGGATCTTCTGCAATATCTTCAGCTGATGAGTGTCACCGCTGAGAAGGAATAATGTATGCCACCTTTTGTATTATCTTGATATGTCCTTTTGGGTACTCCACTTTTTAAAGCCATAGCGTCACTTCATTTTTAAACTTTTTGTCATAAGTAATACACACAGCACAAACTATTAACAATCTCCAGGATGAAGACAAGCCCATCTACAGTGGGGAAAATAATTATTTGATCTCCTGCTGAATTTGTAAGTTTGTAAATGAACAGTCCATAATTTTTATGATAGGTTAATTTTAAGAGAGAGACAGAATATCACCACAAAAAATTCCAGAAAAAGATAGTGAATAAGGGCTTGCATTTGATTGAGTGAAACAGGTATTTGATCCTCAAGCAAAACGTGACTTAGTATTTGGTGGAGAAACCCTTGCTGGCAAGCACAAAGGTCACACGTTTCTTGTAGTTGGTCACCAGGTTTGCACACATCTTAGGAGGGGTTATGGTACACTCCTTTTTACAGATACTCCCCAAAGGTTTCAAGGCTGTTGCTTGGCAGCTCGAAGTTTCATCTCCCTCCACAGATTTCCTGTGGAATTAAGGTCCAGAGACTGGCTAGGCCACTCCAGGACCTTAATGTGCTTCTTCTTGAGCCACTCCTTTGTTACCTTGGCTGTATGTTTTGGGTCATTGTCATACTGAAAGACCCATCCACGATCCATCATCAGTGTTCTGGCTGAGGACAGGAGGTTCTCATCCAGGATTCTATGGTACATGGCCCCGTTCATCAGCCCCTTGATGTGGTGAAGTCTTCCTTGTACCCTTAGCAGAGAAATGTCCCCAAAGCAGAATGTTTCCACCTCCATGTTTGACAGTGGGGATGGTGTTCTTGGGGTCATATTCAGTATTTATCTGCCTTCAAACACGGCAAGTCGAGTTGATGCCAAAGAGCTCAATTTTGGTCTCATCTGACCACACCACATTCTCCCAAGCCTTCTCTGAACCATTCAGTTGTTCATTGACAAACTTCAGACGAGCCTGTACGTGTGCCTTCTTGAGCAGGGGGACCTTGCAAGCACTGCAGTATCTCAGTCCATTATGGCAAAGTGTGTTACCAGTGGTTTTCTTTGTGATTGTGGTCCCAACTCCCTTGAGATCATTAACAAGCTCCTCCCATTTAATTCTGGGCTGATCCCTCACCTTTCTCACAATCATCTTTACCCCACAAGGCTCGGATCTTGCATCGAGCTCCAGAGCGAGGGCAGTTGACTGTTATCCTATATTTTTTCCATTTTCAAATTATCACACTAACAGTGGTCTCTTTCTCACCAAGCTTCTTGCTGATGGTCTTGTAGCCCATTCCAACCTTGTGCTGGTCTACAATCTTGTCTCTGATGTCCTTTGACAGCTCATTGGTCTTGCCCATGGTGGTGAAGTTTGAAGAGATTGATTCTGTGACAGGAGTCTTTTATACACATAACAAGTTGAGATTAGGATTACTTTCCTAAAGGGACAGGACTAATTTATTTGCCTCATGGATACATAACCAGTCTGTGCGGGTCAGAATTCTTGCTGGTTGGTAGGGGATCAAATATTTATTTCACTTGATCAAATGCAAATTAATTTATAACCCTTATTTGATGTTTTTTTCTGGATTTTTTCTGTCTCGCTGTTAAAATAAACCTACAGTGGATATAAAAAGTCTACACACCCCTGTTTAAATGCCAGGTTTTTGTGATGTTAAAAAATGATACCAAGATGAATCATTTCAAAAATTTTCCACCATTAATGTGACCTATAACCTGTACAACCCAATTGAAAAACAAACTGAAATCTTTTAAGGGGAAAAATAAAAAAAACTTGTAATAACCCAGTTGCATAAATACGCACACCCTTAAACTAATACTTTGTTGCAGCACCTTTGGCTTTTATTACAGCACTCAGTCTTTTTGGGTAGGAGTCTACTGTATCAGCGTGGCAAATCTTGATGTGGCAATATTTGCCCACTCTTCTTCGCAAAAACGCTCCAGATCTGTCAGATTGCGAGGGTATCTCCTGTGCACAGCCCTCTTCAGATCACCCCACAGATGTTCAATCGGATTCAGGTCAGGACTCTGGCTGGGCCATTCCAAAACTTTAATCTTCTTCTGGTGAAGCCATTCTTTTGTTGATTTGAATGTATGCTTTGGGTCACTGTCGTGCTGAAAGATGAAGTTCCTCTTCATCTTCAGCTTTCTGGCAGAAGCCTGAAGGTTTTGTGCCAACACTGACTGATATTTGTAACTGTTCATAATTCCCTCCATCTTGACTAAGGCCCCAGTTCCAGCTGAAGAAAAACAGTCCCAAAGCATGATGCTGCCACCACCATGCTTCACTCTAGGTATAGTGTTCTTTTGGTGATGAGCAGTGTTGTGTTTGCACCAAATATGCCTTTTGGAATTATGGCCAAAAAGTTCAACCTTGGTTTCATTGGACCATAGCACATTTTCCCACATGCGTTTGGGAGATTTCCAATGTGTTTTTGCAAAATGTAGCCAGGCTTGGTTGTTTTTCTTCACAAGATAAGGCCATTGTGGGCGCCCAAGATGGCGCCCACAATGGCCGCCATGGTGTCTCGCTGCGCCCTTCTTTGTTTGTTTTTGTTTGTCACTTGTGTGTCTGCCTGCTCTTACACCCGTGAAGAGCTTCTAAATATCAGGACTTTCACTCCCACGGACCTACTCCCAGTTTTTTTAGCTCCTGCCGCCGATCTGGTTCACTGTTTAGCTCAAAAAGTGAGACGGCGAAGGAGAGGAAGGCGAGCGGGCGCTCTCGTACAGCTTCGCAGGAGAGGCACGCGCAGGGCTTTGCCTGGCATATTTCTCTCCAACGCCAATTCTCTCTCTAACAAGGTAGATGAACTGAGACTGCTGATGCGTTTTAAGGACTTCTCTTCCTCGTCTGCCCTCTGTTTTACTGAGACCTGGCTCAGGGAAAATACACCGGACAGCGCGCTGCTCCTCGAGGGTTTTCAGCTGTTTCGTGCTGATCGTGACACAGAGCTCTCCGGTAAGTCCTCAGGAGGAGGAGTCTGCTTTTACATTAACAGCAGCTGGTGCTCTGATGTAACGGTGATTTCCAAACACTGTTCTCCCGCCCTGGAATATCTTTTTATTAACTGCAAGACATTTTATTCCCCGCGGGAGTTTGCTTCATTCATCCTGGCCGCTGTTTACGTCCTGCCCGACGCGGACGCGCGCGAGGCTCAGCGCACGCTCGCAGATCACATCCAACATACGGAGCGGACTTTCCCGGACTCTCTGGTTATTGTGGTTGGCGACTTTAACCAGAGCAATCTGAGCCACGATCTCCCCCGATACAAACAGTTTATTAAATGCCCCACCAGAGGAAAGAACACGCTGGATCACTGTTACACTACAGTGAAGGACGCGTATCGCGCTGTTCCCCGTGCTGCGCTCGGACTATCTGATCACGTGATGGTCCACCTCATTCCCACATACAGACAGAGACTGAAGCTCACTAAACCTGTTGTGAGCACTACGAAGAAATGGACCAGTGAAGCTGAGGAGAAGCTGAACACGTGCATGGAAATAACTGACTGGGGCATGTTTAAAGGAGCCACACATGATCTGGATGAGTACACGGACACTGTGAACTCATATATCCACTTTTGTGAGGAGAGCATTCTTCCATCGCGCACCAAGGTGAGTTACTCCAACGACAAGCCCTGGTTCACAGCTAAGCTCAGACAGATCAGGAAGGAGAAGGAAGCAGCGTTGAAAAGTGGAGACAGGGACTGCTACAGGGAGGTTAAATATCGGTTTAACAGAGAGCTGAGGAGAGCTAAATCTGTGTATTCTGAGAGACTCTAGCAGCAGTTCACGGCTAATGACTCTGCTTCTGTGTGGAGAGGACTGAGGCAAATCACCAACTATCGGCCTCAGGCTTCTAAGGGTCAGGATGACAAAGCCCTTTGTCAAAGACTGTCCCAACACTATGCCCGTTTTGACACCTCGTCAGCTGTGTCCAACTCCCCCCCCCCCCCAGCTCCACTGCCTCCACGGTCCCTACTTCATCAAAGGCGGCCACCCCTCCTCCCCCCCTCCCCTTGTCATCAGTGAGCAGGACGTGCACAGACAGTTCTCCAGACTGAACCCACGCAAGGCCCCCGGTCCGGACGGCGTGTCTCCCTCCACCCTGAGACACTGTGCGAAAGAGCTGACTCCTGTCTTCACAGACATTTTTAACACCTCCCTTAAGCTATGCCACTTGCTGACCTGCCTCAAATCCTCCACCATCATCCCTGTCCCCAAGAAGCCACGGATCACTGGACTTAGCGACTACAGACCTGTAGCGCTCACCTCTGTAGTCATGAAGTCCTTTGAGCGCCTGGTCCTGCCCCCACCTCAAGTCCATCACCACTCCCCTCCTGGACCCGCTGCAGTTTGCCTACCGAGCCAACAGGTCTGTAGATGACGCAGTCAACCTGGCCCTCCACTCCATCCTGCAGCACCTGGACTCCCCAGGAACCTACGCCAGGATCCTGTTTGTGGACTTCAGCTCTGCATTCAACACCATCCGCCCTGCTCTGCTCTGGGACAAGCTGTCCCTGCTCAACGTGCCTGACTCCCTCTGCAGGTGGATCACCGACTTCCTGACGGACCGGAGGCAGCATGTGCGGCTGGGAAAGACTGTCTCAGACTCTGTTAGCATCAGCACCGGATCACCCCAGGGCTGTGTACTTTCCCCCCTACTCTTCTCCCTTTATACCAACTCCTGCACCTCCAGCCACCAGTCTGTCAAGCTGATCAAGTTTGCGGACGACACCACCCTCATCGGGCTCATCTCCAACGGTGACGAGTCCGCCTACAGGAGAGAGGTGGCCCAGCTGGCGTCCTGGTGCAGCCACAACAACCTGCAGCTGAACGCTCTGAAGACAGTGGAGATGATTGTAGACTTCAGGAAAGTCACAACCCCTCTGCCCCCCCTCACCCTCAAGTGGGAGCCGACCATCAGCTCCCTCATCAAAAAGGCCCAGCAGAGGATGTTCTTCCTGCGGCAGCTGAGGAAGCTCAAGCTACCCACCAAGATGTTAGTGCAGTTCTACACAGCCATCATCGAGTCCATCCTCACCACCTCCATAACCGTGTGGTACGCAGGAGCCACTGCCAGGGACAGACTAAGGCTGCAGTGCGTCGTGCGCGCTGCTGAGAAGGTGATCGGCTGCAAGCTCCCATCTCTCCAGGACCTGTACATCTCCAGGACCCGGAGGCGTGCTGGCCAGATCATAGCCGACCCTTCACACCCTGGTCACGTACTGTTTGCCCCCCTCCCCTCAGGTAGAAGACTTCGGTCCATTCAGACTAAAACCTCCCGGCACATGAACAGCTTCTTCCCCTCTGCCATCAGACTGCTGAACACTAAGTGACTTATTGACTCTCGTGCACTATGTACAGCAGCTCAACCAGACTCATGTCAATCATCACTGTTTTCTTTTTGCATTACCGACAGCTCTATGTGGTACTCCACAATATCTGCTGCTCGCTAATATATTTAAAAACTGCTTTGACTAGTATTACTCATTCTTATTCTACACTTTATTGCATGTATAGTTTTTTTATTTCTTTTATTTTATCATGTTTAATGTTGCAGCATTGCACCGAGACAAATTCCTAGTTTGTGTACTACATGAACAATGGCAATAAATCTGATTCTGATTCCTTCTTGCCACCCTACCCCATAGCCCAGACATATGAAGAAGTCGGGAGATTGCTGTCACATGTACTAAACAGCCAGTACTTGCCAGAAATTCCTGCAGCATCTTCAGTGTTGCTGTCGGCCTCTTGGCAGCCTCCCTGACCAGTTTTCTTCTTATCTTTTCATCAAATTTGGAGGGGCATCCAGTTCTTGGTAATGTCACTGTTGTGCCATATTTTCTCCACCTAATGATGACCGTCTTCACTGTGTTCCATGGTATATTTAATGCCTTGGGAATTCTTTTGTACCCTTCTCCTGACTGATACCTTTGAACAATGAGATCCCTCTAATGCTTTGGAAGCTCTCTGCGGACCATGGCTTGTGCTGTAAGATGTGACTACAAAAATGTCAGGAAAAGCCTACTAGAACAGCTGAACTTTATTTGGAGTTAATCAGAGGCACTTTAAATGGTGGCAGGTGTGTGCTGACTCCCATTTAACAAGAGTTTGAGTGTGATTGGGTAATTCTGAACACAGCCACATCCTCAGTTATAACAGGGTGTGCATATTTATGCAACCAGGTTATTGTAAGTTTTTTATTTTTCCCCTTAAAAGATTTCAGTTTGTTTTTCAGTTGGGTTGTACAGGTTGTAGATCACATTAATGGTGGAAAAAGTTTTGAAATGATTTATCTTGGTCTCATTTTTTTACATCACAAAAACCTGGCATTTGAACAGAGGTGTGTAGACTTTTCATATCCACTGTACGATAAAAATTATGGACTGTTCATTTCTTTGTAAGGGAGTAAACTTGCAAATTCAGCAGGAGATCAAACAGTTATTTCCCCCACTGTATGTTAACCACTGTTGTCTCTGTCTCAGAAACCTGTTCTGAGCTGCACAGGATCTGCTTCCTGTATTTACTTTTCTTGTTACCATGGCAGACATCTGACCAATAAGCAGAGGACATTTTTGTGGGCTTTGAAGTTGTGTATTTTGATGGGCTTGGATTTTTATCCCCTACTGGTCTGTTCGTCCAGCTGTCTGTCCACCGGGTGTCTGTCCCACATTTTTGAAATCATCTCCTCCTACAGTTTTATCCCGATTGTTTTGAAATCTGGTACCAGGGTTTGATATACATGGATGATGTACATATTGCAATTTGGCTCTGATAGGATGATTTTTGCAGGAGTTTTAGCCCCTGACTTATGATGCTTTATTTCATTTCATTTAATAGATAGTAACTGCAGTGTTTCTTCTGGCTTAAAGACCTTGGCATGGTGGCAACATATTTTTCCCGGGGGGGGGGGGGGGGGGGGTTAGACATACCGGAATATGTTAATTTTATACTGTTTATTTCTTTTTAAAATTTTACACAGTAACGTTGCATATGGGCCTAACCATTTGAAGTATTGTACAACCGAGGCTTGAATATTGGGCCAGTTGGGGTCCCACCCAGACATCCTGTGTTTAGACTTTTTAGTGGTGTTATCCTTCTCTCCTTCCTCTGCCTGAACACTTTCCTCTCCTTGGCTCCTCTCTTCTGTCTCATCTTGCCCTCTCTGAACCCTGTCTAGTTCAAGTTCTCTCTCTGTCTATGGTGGTATACAAACAGGTTAGAAAATATCAAGTGTCATGTTTTGTCCTGCAGGATTTTTTTTGTCATGGTTCACATAAATGACAAATATGTGTATTTTTTGTATTTTTATTCTAGTGTTTCTTTTTTTTTCCATTGAGAGAGTAGGGAAGGGAAAGAAACATTCATAATAGTAATGTACTCATGCATACTTAAATTATATGATCAGGTGGGTATAGTAGCCAGAAATTCTACTCATGTAAAAACAGTGCTTTGAAATTAATGATTAAAAGTAGACAATCAAAAATTTCTAGTTGAGTTGAGGGTACAAAGAGCACCCACTTAAAAACTTGAGTAATGACTTCAGTCTTGAAGGTTTGAGGTTTTTCTCAAAAATTTATAACAGTTTTCTTATAGTTTTCTACTTTTCTGTGTAAATCTAAAGTTGAACCCATGTTCCTCAAATTTGTAATTTCCTCTTGTAAAATTGACTTTTCTTGTACATTTGAAACTTTATTATAAGTTTGTGGATTATTTTATGACTAATTTTTGTCTGTTTTTTTTAAATAAAATTACTGGGTTTTTTAGATAAATTTGAAACAGACTGTGGTAATTTTTTTTTTACTTTTTCCTTATAACAATTTACATTTTTGACCATAATTTTGCAGTTAGAACAGAACAATAATTTAACTCTGATTACAAAGAAAAAATATTAATAAAATTGTATTTAATGAAATAAATTAACTTAAATGACCAAGGATGCCGTCATTTCTGTTGTAATATTTCTTTATATTTATAGTTGGGGTTTTTTTTGTTTTTTTTTTTTGTTTGTTTTTTTAGAAATCTCCTCACCACCCAGACAGCAGGAAAAACCTCCCTTATTTTGAAATCAGATGTTGGCACGTTTACTTTGTCTAAAGGCTGCTGACAGATTAAAGTCAGTGACTTTGTGAATTTTGTAGCTTTGTTCTGAATTATAATCACTCTTATTTCATTTTCCTTTTGAATTCTTAGATGGAACATGGGTGGGTAATATAAGCTGCGGCTTCAGCCATCACCCATTTCGGATAATTTATGTTGAACTGTATAATCCGAGGAGTTATTGTTTGATTTGACCTTGTTAGATTTTTTTTTCCCCTTTGTTATATTAAAAGAAAAAGTAAAGAAAAATTGTAAAGAAAAAGTCTAATCAGAGATTTTTAACTCCTTGGTTCAACACAGAAACTCGTAGCTTAAAACAGAAGACTCGTCAATTAGAAAGAAAATGGCGCTCTACTAATTTAGATGAAATCTATTTAGCTTGGAGAAATCATCTTTTAATTTATAAAAAATCTCTTTTTTAAAAAATCTCTTAGAAAATAAAATAAAATAAAATAAAATAAAAAATCTCTTAGAAAATCTCTCTTAGAAAATCTCTTAGAAAAGCTAGAACGAGTTATTACTCTGCATTAATAGAAGAGAACAAGAATAATCCCAGGTTTCTTTTCAGTACTGTAGCCAGGTTGACAAAGAGTCAGGACTCTGTCAATCCTAGCATCCCCTTAGAGCTTACTAGTCAGGACTTTATGAACTTTTTCAGTAATAAAATTTCATCCATCAGAGATAAAATCAATCAGATTCTTCCCACAGTTAACTTAAATACTGTAACTACTACAACTCCTTCTATTGATGTCTGTCTTGATGAGTTTACTCCAGTCGACCTTTGTGAGTTAGACAAAATAGTTTCCTCATCCAAACCTTCAACTTGTCTTTTAGACCCTATTCCTACCAGGTTATTTAAAGAAGTCTTCCCACTTATTGGTAGCTTTATTCTTCATATAATCAATTCTTCATTAACTTTAGGCCATGTACCGCAGGCTTTTAAAACGGCTGTAATTAAACCCTTACTCAAAAAGCCAACGCTAGATCCAGGAGCTTTAGCTAACTATAGACCAATCTCTAATCTCCCTTTCATTTCAAAAATCTTAGAAAGAGTTGTTGCTACGCAATTATTTGACCACCTGCAGGGAAATGGTTTACTTGAAGAGTTTCAATCTGGGTTTAGAATCCATCATAGTACTGAAACAGCCTTAGCGAAGGTCACCAACGACCCCTCATTGCATCTGATAATGGACTAGTTTCTGTACTTGTCCTTTTAGATCTTAGTGCAGCTTTTGATACTATTGATCATAATATTCTACTTGATAGATTAGAACACTATGTTGGACTTAATGGAACTTCGTTGCAGTGGTTTAGATCTTATTTATCTGATAGGTTCCAGTTTGTTCATGTAAATGATGAGTTTTCTTTCAGCTCAAAGCTTAGTCATGGAGTTCCACGGGGATCTGTGCTAGGCCCTACTCTTTTTAGTTTATATATGCTTCCGTTAGGCAACATTATTAGAAAGCACTGTATACATTTTCATTGTTATGCAGATGACACACAATTATACCTGTCAATGAAGCCAGATGATACTAATCAATTAGCCAAGTTAGAAGCCTGTCTTAAGGAAATCAAAGCTTGGATGACTTGTAATTTCCTGCTATTAAATTCAGATAAGACTGAAGTCATTCTTGTTGGTCCAAAAAACCTTAGAAATTCCTTTCCAAATCAAACTTTCAGTTTGGATGCAGTTACTCTTTCTCTTAATAGCTCTGTGAGGAACCTTGGAGTTATTTTTGATCAGGATTTGTCCTTCAATTCACATATTAAATTTGTTTCTAAGACTGCCTTCTGTCATTTGCGTAATATTGCCAAGATTAGGAGCATCTTGTCTCAGAGTGATGCTGAGAAGCTGATCCACGCTTTTGTTAGCTCGAGATTAGATTATTGTAATTCTTTATTATCAGGCTGTCCTAAAACATCTTTAAAAAGTCTTCAGCTGATCCAAAATGCTGCAGCAAGAGTTTTAACAGGTACTACAAAGAGAGATCATATCTCTCCGGTTCTGGCCTCCCTTCATTGGCTTCCCATAGAGTTTAGAATTAAGTTTAAAATCCTTCTTCTTACTTACAAAGCTCTAAACAATCAGGCTCCTTTTTATTTAAAAGATCTGATACTACCGTATCATCCTAACAGAGCACTACGCTCCCAAAATGCAGGATTACTTGTAATACCTAGAATCTCCAAAAGTACAATGGGAGGCAGAGCCTTCAGTTATCAAGCTCCTCTCCTGTGGAATCAGCTGCCAATCTGGATTCGGAAGTCAGACTCGATCTCTGTTTTTAAGAATAGGGCTAAAACCTACCTTTTTGATATAGCCTACAATTAGGGAGGGATCATGTGTTTCTGAACCCTCCCTTAGTTATGCTGCTAATAGGTTTAGTCAGCCGGGGGACCTCCAGTAATGCACTGGGCCTCACTCCTTTCCTCACTCTCTATGAAATTTTTTTTTTTTTTTTGCTGGTCATTAACATTTGTTTGTTCTCTCCCATAGATTGAGTCCCCATCATGCTGTTTGCTCTCTACATGTCTGTTCTTTTCTTCTTCTCTATCCCCTCACCCCCCAGCCAGTCGCAGCAGATCAGAATCAGAATCAGAATCAGGTTTATTGCCATTGTTCATGTAGTACACAAACTAGGAATTTGTCTCGGTACAATGCTGCAACATTAAACATGATAAGATAAGAGAAATGGGCTGCACGGTGGCGCAGTGGTTTAGCACTGTGGCAGCACAGTTTACCCTCGGCCGGGGGATCGCGGGGATCATGAGATCGTGGGTTCGATCCCAGCCCCCGACCAACAGTGAGCTGTGTGGAGTTTGCATGTTCTCCCCGTGTTGCGTGGGTTTACTCCGGGATTTCTCCGGTTTCCTCCCGCATACCAAAAACATGTAGGTTTAGGGCGCTCGCGCACGCAGCGACCGGCAGCCGGTGGCTTGTCACCAGACTGCAAACCAAGTCTACCTACGGGTACAAATAAGTAACAAAAAAAAAAAAAAAAAAAAAAAAAAAAAATAAACTATACATGTAATAAAGTGTAGGATAAGATTAAGTGATACTGGTCAACAGTTAAAATATATATTAGCCAGCAGCAGATACTGTGGAGAACTATATAGTGCAGTCGGTAATGCAGGAAGAAAACAGTGATGATTGACATGAGTCTGGTTGAGCTGCTGTACATGGTGCACGAGAGTCACTTAGTGTTCAGCAGTCTAATGGCAGAGGGGAAGAAGCTGTTCATGTGACGGGAGGTTTTAGTCTGGATGGACCGAAGTCTTCTACCAGAGGGGAGGGGGGCAAACAGTACATGACCAGGGTGTGAGGGATCGGCTATGATCCGGCCAGCACGCCTCCGGGTCCTGGAGATGTACAGATCCTGGAGAGATGGGAGCTTGCAGCCGATCACCTTCTCAGCAGTGCGCACGACGCGCTGCAGCCTTAGTCTGTCCCTGGCAGTGGCTCCTGCGTACCACACGGTTATGGAGGTGGTGAGGATGGACTCGATGATGGCTGTGTAGAACTGCACTAACATCTTGGTGGGTAGCTTGAGCTTCCTCAGCTGCCGCAGGAAGAACATCCTCTGCTGGGCTTTTTTGATGAGTGAGCTGATGGTCAGCTCCCATTTGAGGTCCCTGGTGATGGTAGTGCCTAGGAAGCGGAAGGAATCAGCAGTGGTGATGGGAGAGCCTGAGAGGGTGAGGGGGGGCAGAGGAGTAGTGACTTTCCTGAAGTCTACAATCATCTCCACTGTCTTCAGAGCGTTCAGCTGCAGGTTGTTATTGCTGCACCAGGACGCCAGCTGGGCCACCTCTCTCCTGTAGGCGGACTCGTCGCCGTTGGAGATGAGCCCGATGAGGGTGGTGTCGTCCGCAAACTTGATCAACTTGACAGACTGGTGGCTGGAGGTGCAGGAGTTGGTGTAAAGGGAGAAGAGTAGGGGGGAAAGTACACAGCCCTGGGGTGATCCGGTGCTGATGCTAGTATAGTCTGAGACAGTCTTTCCCAGCCGCACATGCTGCCTCCGGTCCGTCAGGAAGTCGATGATCCACCTGCAGAGGGAGTCAGGCACGTTGAGCAGGGACAGCTTGTCCCGGAGCAGAGCGGGGCGGATGGTGTTGAATGCGGAGCTGAAGTCCACAAACAGGATCCTGGCGTAGGTTCCCGGGGAGTCCAGGTGCTGCAGGATGAAGTGGAGGGCCAGGTTGACTGCATCGTCTACAGACCTGTTGGCTCGGTAGGCAAACTGCAGCGGGTCCAGGAGAGGGGTGGTGATGGACTTGAGGTGGGACAGGACCAGGCGCTCAAAGGACTTCATGACTACAGAGGTGAGCGCTACAGGTCTGTAGTCATTAAGTCCAGTGATCCGTGGCTTCTTGGGGACAGGGATGATGGTGGAGGATTTGAGGCAGGACGGCACGTGGCATAACTTAAGGGAGGTGTTAAAAATGTCTGTGAATACAGGAGCCAGCTGTTTCGCACAGAGTCTCAGGGTGGAGGGAGACACGCCGTCTGGGCCGGGGGCCTTGCGCGGGTTCAGTCTGGAGAACTGTTTGAGCACATCCTGCTCACTGATGATAAGGGGAGGGGGGGAGGTGGGGGGGGTGCCTTAAATGAAGTAGGGAATGTGGAGGCTGTGGAGCTGGAGGGAGGGGGGGAGTTGGACACAGATGACGAGGTGTCAAAACGGGCATAGTGTTGGGACAGTCTCTGACAAAGGGCTTTGTCATCCTGACCTTTAGGAGCCTGAGGCCGATAGTTGGTGATCTGCCTCAGTCAGATGACTGCCCCTCCCTGAGCCTGGTTCTGCTGGAGGTTTCTTCCTGTTAAAAGGGAGTTTTTCCTCTCCACCGTCGCCAAGTGCTTGCTCACAGGGGATCGCCTGATTGCTGGGGTCTTTCTGCAACTGTGGGGGTCCCCCCTACAGTTGATAGTGCTATGAGATGACTGTTGTTGTGAAATGGCGCTATATAAATAAAGTTGAATTGAATTGAATTAAAGTTGAATTGAATATTATTCTGTTCCTTTCTTTTAATCTTTACATCTAATCTATCCGAAATAAAGATTCATTCATTCATTCAATTTCGGTCATCTTAACCTTCCAGGTATATAATAGCGAACTGTAGCGGACTCTAAAGACATAATTCACCACAATATCTGTTCATGTACAGAATGATCTGCTTAGGCAGTTATAGTTGTGCTCTCAGGCTTTCTCATCAGGCACCTCTCTAGGCAGCCGCTGAAGGACCTCAGTTTCGAGTGAAAAGAGAGCTAGCGTTTTTAGCTGTTGCTTTTTGTCACTACCGCTGGAGAATAAAAACGTCATGCCTGCTCATGCGAGAAAAGAGAGAAATTGCCAGTCTCTTCATTCCTGCAATTCCTACAGAACATAACTTAATATTGTAGTGGCTGGTGAAATATATCCTCAGCAATTCATCAGTCCCCCTTGCCTTTCCCTTCATATGAAGCCTGCTGCATATGAATTCTAACCACATCTCTTAGCTAAGCGACTCTTCCATTATTGCTCCCATTTCCAGCGGGTTAAAACCATGATAAACTCCTCCAGTGCTTATATACCTTTAATGATTTTTTTCCACATTTAAAGTACTTTAATAAATTCATGTTTCTGTCAGACAGTCGCGCTTAGCGAGACACTGTTTGCTGACTGACTGGAAAACTCGCGTGGGCGGGGCGCTTCTAAACTCCACACAGATGACGGCCGCGCGCGTTGTTCGTGTGCGCACTTGCGGAAAGTCATTGCTTCATATATTTTTCTTAATAAATTCATATGTCTTTGGCGAGGTGGTAAAATTTCTGGTGCGGCAGGCCACCACCGAGAAATGTTACCAGAGAAAACCCTGAACTGTCTTGTGAAATCAGCTCCTCCTACAGTTTTGTTCCAAATGTTTTGAAACTTGGTACCAGGGTTTGCTATACACTGACGAGGCACATATTGCAATTTGACTCTGATTGAATGACCTCGAGGTCAATGTCAGAGGTCGGATTTTCCCTAAATCTTATAAACGCAATAACTACTGAAAGAAATGGTGCAGGCTTTTCAAACTGAATACAGTAGTTGTATCTAAGACGCATCTTGGATGACTTGCACCCTGACCTGACTATGGGTTTGGGATCAAAAGGTCAAAGTTAACATTCCATTTGCACTATTTGTCTGTTGTATATTCTTGGATGATGGGTTTATCATAATTTGGTTCTGCCCCAGTAATTATATTGAAAAGTTGAACACTGCTCTCCTTGAGTAAGTTTTGGGATCTTCAAAGAAAACGAAGGTGGGGGTTATTGCACTCGCCTCAGAGTGCTCTTGTTGTCCAATGTGAAAGGACAACTTGATAAAATCCTCAAGTGATGTGGATCAGAACAAACGTCTCAAACTTCTCATGAAAGCACCCTTAATGTGTCACAAACAAGCATCAAGATCAATGATTGTTAGGATATATTAGGCTGCGTGTCCATAGGGAAAGTAAAAATGCTCTAAACCTGTTTTCCTGGGCATTTTACATGCACTGCTAAAAAGAAAAGTACTCCACCCAGTATCCTAACAACCGCTTGACCTGTCAGCGTGCCAGGGGTTTCACACATTTTGCTCAAAAAACGCTCTACTCAGTGCACTAAACAACATCAAACTGGCAAGAAAAGACACATCCCCCCAACCTTTTGCTGTTAAATATTGATCATGGTGTGAGTGCAGCGACAAAATGACTGCTGAGAGCATTTTGGTGCACAGGGTGCTGAGCACATTAAACACCAGACTACATAGAAAATGGTCGCCCACAATGGGGGGAAAAAATGGGTTTGTTGGACATGCAGCCTTATCCTTTAATTTTTCTGCTTATCATTTGACTTATTACCACGCTGTCCATTGACATCAAGAAGTAGCCCTTGGCTTGTATCCTGATTATATGTGATTTAATCGTCCTTCAGGGTTTGTAAAGAAGAGGCTTCCAACCGCATGTCTTCAAACTCGTTGGCAATAGTGTTTGCACCATGTGTCCTGCGTTGCCCTGACAGTGAAGACCCACTGCTTAGCATGAAAGATGTTGCCAAGACTACCATGTAAGACAAACTATGTACTCGCTATTTTTTCTTTTAGCCTTGAGCCATTGATTATGGTGTCCAGGGTGTTATCTTTTCAGATTGGCTTAAATATGATTATTAAACACTTGTCACTGATTCTTTTCTTGTTTTTTTAGGTGTCTAGAGATGATCATCAATGAGCAGATCCGACGCTACAACGAGAAGATGGAAGAGATTGAACAGCTTGAGTATGCCGAAGCTTTAGCTGTGAATCAGCTTAAACTCAAGAGGAAGAACACGGTGAGAAGCAGCAGTGCATTTCAAGTGGTCTCAGAAATGTTAAGCTGCATGCTGGGATGTATAGAGGACAGATTTGATCTTTAAAAGTTGTATATATACGTAGCAATTCTGAAAGATATAAATAATTTTAGCTTAAACACTAACATTTTTCTGCATCGTCTAAACCAGTGTTTCTGGCCAATTGAAAATGGCCAATGTTCCTTTCTCTCTTTAGCCCTACCTGCATATACCTCTCAGGTTCTCAACTCCTTTCAAAGGAGTGGTGGTATGTATCTTTGAGTTATCCTGGCACAGTAGATGTAGTTCTAGTTTGTAGTGGTTTGCCATGTTTCAGCGACTGTGCATAGCATGTTAGATGTGTGGGCTGTTGTTTATTTATTTTTTAATTTGTTTGTTTTACATCGCAGTTGACTTTCCTTCGTACTTTTTTTACACTTCCATACTAACTGGGAATAGATTGCATGTTGCCATTACTTTAGTTCCTGTCCTGCTTGTGATATAAAGGATTTGCTTGTTCTTGTTCTTGTGTGAGAGGGCAAGATGGTTCTGGGTTGGTGTCATAATCTTCATCTTTGGAAGTCAGTGACCTAACACTAGAATAACTTGCAAAGCTGGAATGGTAATGATGTTTGGTTTTTTTTTTTCATTTTCATTAAAAAGAGACTACAAAGCTCTGAAAGTCATGTTCGAGGTTTTGAATATGCCTTTTTGGAGTGTGGCAATGGGTCTAACTTAATAGATCTTGTCTCACCTCTGCTGTCGTAACAAGATTGAAAGATAAATTCGTTTTGCTACTTCATATTTTGATATTTCCTGTTCACAAAAGCGCTATAGAAAGACATGTACAGGTGCATGAAACTCACAGGTTCCCTTCACTCTTTGCACTTCACTAACACATTTTGGTTTTGTTTCAGATTTGGGATAAACTCATTTTTGTTTTGGGAACAGTATTTCTGTTTTCATTTGGAGGAGAAATCAGTGTCATTTTGTGTTTTCTGTCTTGTGCAGATGCATGAAAAGGTTAGTTCTGATCTCAGCGTGGTCCCAGAGAACGAGCCTCTGGACTCGGACACAGAAGCTGAGAAGAACCTGGTGGAACGTATCAAGTCCATCAAACAGGAGAAGTGAGGATAGTCTCTTAAAATTGATTGAGTAAACCATGCATTTGCACCCTTTTTTCATTGATATTCTTGTCTTCTGTTTGCTTTCAGAGAGGATCTGGCCTGCCGCCTGCCAGATATGGACCAGGCTGGGTCAGACCAGGAGAACTTGGACTCTGAAGCCTCATTAAGCTCAGAGAGTCTGTTGGATGAGCAGCAGCGGTCTGCTGCCCACAGCTCAGATGTTGACGGTCAGTATTAAGGTACACTCTGGACTTTGTTCTACCCGTTTCTCTCACTCACATGTGGGTTGCTGACCAGACGACGGGGCCGCTGGCTGGGGCCCTTCCTGTCTTTTGTGGTGCAGGTCTGGACCAGTGATGGTGATGGGGCGGTGACGTCTGCTCTGTTGCTAAGCAGGTTGGAGGAACAGCAACCGTGTTTTTGTGTGTTTGTGTGCATGTAAATGCATGTGTGGCACAGATGCATGCTCAGACTTTGGCTAAAGTTAAATTAATTGATCATCTGGCACTACATCAAATTAAATGTGTGTCTAATACTGATTGTAAATTTCAGAACATTTGTTTTCTTTGATAACATGGTTGCATGATCTTCCATTGTCTTCACCCTCTTAGACTTGCTGTGTAAATCTTTAATTCAACTTTATTTGTATAGTGCCTAATCACAACAAAAAGTCATCTCAAGGCACAAGATAGATGAGGCACCAATCATAAGTAATTCAGGGAGAACCCCAACAATCAAGTGATCCCCCCCATGAGCAAGCACTAGGTGACAATGGGTAGGGAAAATTCCCGCATAAGAAGAAATCTCCGGCAGAACTCGGCTCAGGAAGGGGCAATCATCTGCCAGAACTGGTTGAGGGGGGTGAAGGAAGAGAAGAAAAGAAAAGAGACATATTATACTAGGGTGGCTGTGGCGCAGGTGGGCTGTGGCCGACTACTGATCAGCGGGTTGATGATTCGATTCCAGCTCTCTCTGCAGTCTGCATATCAAACTGTCCTTGAGCAAGATGCTGAACCCCCAGTTGCTCCTGGTGGGTCAGGCCAGTGCCGTGCATGGCAGCTCCACCACCATCAGTGTGTGAATGGGTGAATAGCAGGATCTGTAAAGCACTTTGGTCATCCAGAAGATGAGAAAAACACACGATATAAGTGAACGCCTAGGATTACAGCATTGTAGCAGTAGACATGGTAGTTGGTAATAATAAGATTCATAACTGTGACATCCAAAATCCAATCAAAACTTGTGAAATAGTATTAAATTAAAACATTACACCTTCTAGCTAGCCAGCTTGTCACATAGCTCATACACTAGGGCTGGGCAATTTGACTTTGAATCAGCATCACGGTTAATTGAACCGTTCACATCGGTTTTGGTTTTCTGTCGTTTTTTTTCCACCTCCTTTTTTCTCCCTTATACAGGTGAATCAAGCATGAATCAATTAATCAATTAAAATATCATCGAAAGTTAATTTATTTCAGTAATTCAATTCAAAAAGTAAAACTCATACAGTACAGTATATAGATTCATTACACACAGAGTGATATATTTCAAGTGTTTTCTTTTGATTTTGATGATTATGGCTTACAGCTGATGAAAACCCAAAATTTAGTTTCTCAAAAAATTAGAATACTTGAGATCAATTTTTTAAAAATGGATTATTTCTCTGTGTTGGCCATGCAATGGACTGGCAGTCTGTCCAGGGTGTACCCTGCCTCTCGCCCAAAGATGCTGGGATATGCTCCAGCCCCCCGCAACCCGAAAAGGATAAAGCAGAAGAAAATGGATGGATGGATGAATTTTAAATAGTAAATGTTGGCCAACTGAAAAGTATGTCTATGTACACACTCAGTAATTGGTTGTGGCTACTTTTGCATGAATTACTGCATCATTGTGGTGTGGCATGAAGGCGATCAGCCTGTGGTACTGCTGAGGTGTTACGGAAGCCCAGGTTGCTTTGATTAAAGCCTTCAGCTCATCTGCATTGTTGGGTCTGGTGTCTCTCATCTTCCTCTGACAATACTACATAGGTTTCTCTATGGGGTTTAGGTCAGGAAAGTTTGCTGGCCAGTCAAGCACAATGATCTTTAAACCAGGTTTTGATACTTTTGGCAGTGTGGGTAGGTGCCAAGTAATGCTGGAAAATTAAATCATCATCTCCATAAAACTTGCCAGCACAGAGAAGTGTGAAGTGCTTTAAAAATTTCCTGGTAGACGGCTGCGCTGACTTTGGAGTTGATGAAACACAGTTGACCAACACCAGCAGACGACATGGCTTCCCAAATCAGGTGCCAAGTCCTGTCATTTGGAGATTACAGTCCAAGAGTTTGGAGTAAGAGTGGAGAGGCACATAATCCATTTTGCTTGACTTCCAATGTGAAGTTTCCACAATCAGTGATGATTTGGGAAACCATGTCATCTGCTGGTGTTGATCTACTGTGTTTTAACAAGTCCAAAGTCAGTGCAGCAGTCTACCAGGAAATTTTTAGAGCACTTCATGCTTTCCTCTGCTGACAGGCTTTATGGGTGCTATTTTCATTTTCCTGCAGGACTTGACACCTGCCCACACTGCCCAAAGTACCAGTACCTAGTTTAATGACCATGGTATCACTGTGCTTGACTGTTCAGCACACCTACCTGACCTAAACCCCATAGACAATCTGTGGGGTATTGTCAAGAGGAAGATGAGACACCAGACCCAACAATGCCAATGAGCTGAAAGCTGCTATTACAGCAACCTGGGCTTCCATAACACCTCAGCAGTGCCATAGGCTGATCGCCTTCATGCCACTTCACATTGATGCAGTAATTCATGCAAAAGGAGCCTCGACCAAGTATTGAGTGTGTACATGAACATAGTTTTCAGTCAGCCAACATTTCTATTAAAAATCCCTTTTTTCTAAATTGATCTTATGTAATCAATTTTTTTGAGAAACTGAATTTTGGATTTCCACTAGCTATAAGGCATGATCATCAAAATTAAAAGAAATAAACACTTGAAATATATCACTGTGTGTAATGATTCTATGAGTTTCACTTTTTGAATTGAATTACTGAAATGAATTAACTTTTCAATAATATTTACTGAGATGTACATGTAGTTCACTCACAAGCCTTGTAATTTAGCAATATTACACAAAAGTGCGGTATCAGTGAATATTTTGCTAGTGATTTGGTAGTAACTGAGTGTAATATAATAATTTCACACACGTAACCAAATTAATCTTGTCCTGTGCAGAAGTCACTGTTTATACTACATACCTCTTGAGGGTTTGTGGGTCACGAGACTCGCGGTGGGAGCTGATTAGCTTGTTTGCTGTGTTGGGGCAGTCCTTTACGCAGCTATGGTTATGTTAACAATACATAGGGATTAATAGTCTCTCATCAGGTTCTTAAATCCAACTTCAGCTTGTCCATTTTGTCATTCATTCCCACTGTAATACGGTTGAGCTGACACAAATTGCCGTTAGTAGCTAACAGTAATTTAGCTTTGTGCCAGTCCCTGCTAGTTAAAGTGCACTTTGCTTGCTTTTTCTTGGCATCTTCAGATGAAATAAAGCATCAATCATCACATACTATGTGGACGGACACCGCATTTCTTTTTGATACAAGCCGTTTAAATTTTTCCATCGTGTTCTACTGCTCTAAACGACGTGCTCACAGCTGTATACATGCTTCATTTTTTTCGCCTGCTAGACCAAGCGTCATCTGCGGTTTCATTCCAGCCCGATGGGTAGCACAAATGCGCTGCTATGCCAGTTTGTTCTCCAACTATACAAAACAGAAGAGCAGGAGCCATGTACATTATCAACAATAATGTCGACTGCATGCAGGTGATAAGAGGAGCTCCTGTGTTTACTACCTTTGGTGGAAGAAGATGCTTAAAAAAAGCGAAGAAAGTATAATAGTGTGCTTTTGCTTCTCTATTCTCATTTTTGTTTTCCTTGTCAATGTCTCCGTCTACTACAGTAACATAATTTTCATCACAAGAGCCTCACGCTCAAGCAGACGCACAAAGCAAGGTGGAAGATAAACCCAACTTTATGTGACTGCTCATGCAGGACACGTTTTAAAGGGGCAGTACATGAAAGCCTTCATATACACATGCACACAACAGGGAGAGGGGAAAAAAACAAAAAAATAGACATGGCCAACATTGTCAGTTTTATGCCCTGAATGACTTTCAGTTTTTATCCCCTGCTGGTCCAAGACTTGTATATAGTTTATATAGTTAATCGCCCAGGCCTATCATACATACAATCAAGTGCATGCATAGCCAGGCCCTGATGAGACAGTGCCTTAACACTACACACACAACTAGTAATATAACATTAGGCATAGTAGATATTAATAGGAAATATGACTATAATATGTGAGAAGTCTAATCAAAAGCTTTGTCAAATCAGAAAGTTTTCAGATGTTTCTTAAAGGCAAAGAGAGTGTGTGCCACATTGACCCAGGCTGGTAACTGGTTCCATAAGAAGGGGCCTGATAACTGAAAGGTCTTACCTCCCATAGTACTTTTGGAGACCCTAGGGATTACTAGAAGTCCTGCATTCTGAGAACATAATGTTCTGTCAGGATAATGAGATACAATCAAGTTTTTAAGATTACATGGGGACAGATTTAGTTCATTGGTTTATTTGTCAGGGACAATGTGCAGAAAAAAACATTAAACACAGGGGAAAGATGCTCTGTACCAGATTATAGCATTCTCACTAATTTCCATCTGTAGTCATTGGGGCAAGCAGGAAGATATTAAAAGAAAAACAGCACATATAGAAGACAATTCAGGTTGGGTTTCAGAAACTGTTGACCCTGAAACAAACAAGAGTAAGTTTAAAGGTAAAAAGATAAGAGAGACAGCACACATAAAAATACAATTTAAAAGTACAATTTCATAATGTTGGAAGGCTTGATTACTTAAAATCCATTTTTTAGTTTCTGTGGAAAAGTCTGTAATTTGTTCTGGTCTTCAAAGCAGTGGAGAGCTTGTTCCATTCTGTTATAGCTTTGTATGAGAAGGCTGATTGTCCAAAAGCAGTTTTACATATGGGGATGCAACAATGCCACCTACAGGACATTCTTGTTATTCTGTTATTTTGTTCAGATGTTAGGTACACAAAAGTCTTAAGGGGTGGGGGTGCAGAGCCTTGGATAATTTTAAAGACTAACCGTATATTTGCATACATGATCATATTTTCAAAGCTTAACATCTTGTGTTTGGCAAGTATACCACAATGGTGATACTGTCATGACTTCTTATCCAGAATTTTGATGGATTGTTTATACAGGGATTCCAAGGGTTTCAGAGTCGTACTATTGGTTTGTGACCAGCAATAGGAGAAACGTGTCAAAATCATGGCATTCAGAAAGTTTTTTTGATGCTTTTAAAGTAAGTGAGTTTCTGATGCAACGAAAGTTTGCAAGGTTATATTGCAGAGTGCAGCTCATCCGTTTTATGTGCTTTTTAAAGCTGAGCATGGGATCTATTGTGACACCAAAATACTTAAACTCTGTTACATTTTCTATATTTTCTCCATTTACAGTTATAGTCGGATAGTGCATATGATTTTATTTGTTGGTAAAGTACATGGTAGCTGTTTTCCCTACGTTCAGAGTGAGGCATGATTGATTAAACCATTTTGACACTTTCTCCATTGCTATCATTAACTTGTCAGCCACTTGTCTGGCATCCTTCCCATGTGTGTAGATGACTGTGTCATCTGCATACATCTGAATTTTTATGTCATTTTCACATACTGATGGCAAATCATTAATATACAAAGTAAACAGCAGGGGCCTAAAATTGAACCTTGTGGTACTCCCATGGTGCATGCCTTTGATTGGGATACAGTACTGTTTATGCACACACACTGGGAGCAACCAGCTAGATAAGATTTTAACCAGCTAAGGGTATTCATGGACAGTTTATATCCTGATAGTTTAGAAAGAAGGACTGAGTGATTTGGCCCTATCAAAGGCTTTACGCAAGTCTAAAAAGATGGCTTCTACCACCACCCCTCACTTTTGTCCAGATTTTCTTTAATCGTTTCAATAAAGTAACAACATGCAGTGTCTGTTGAGTGGTTCGGCCTGAAACCAAACTGCATGGGATCCAGCAGCTGAGCAGATTTGAGATGTTCTACCAGTTGGTCTACTACCACCTTTTCAATGGCTTTTGACAAAACTGGAAGTATACTTATTGGCCTATAATTACTAATTTCCTAATTTATGTATACATAATTATGTATGGTTTTATTATCCTCCACCGGTCAAGGACCGAAGGGGGATTGTGTTATGGGGCTGTCCGTCTGTCTGTCCCACTTTTGTGAAATCAACTCCTACAGTTTTGCTCTGATTGTTTTGAAACTTGGTACCAGGGTTTGATGTACACTGATGATGTGCATATTGTAATTTGGCTCTAATCAGATGACTTTTGCTGGAATTTTGGGTCAACAGGTCAAATGTCGAGATTGGCATTCCCTATACCCTATTACTATAGATTGCGTAAAACTAGGGTCACTAAAATTGGCCCACAGGTTCACCCTGAGATCCTGACCTCTGACTATGGGTTTGGGGTCAAAGGTCAAGGTTAACATTCCCTTTGCACTATTACTATACTACAAGTAAAGCTAGGGTCACCAAACTTAGAAAGGTTCACCTTGAGACCCTAAACTGTTAATGGGTTTGGGATCACAAGGTCAAAGGTCGTCAGAATGCCATTTAAACTATATCTCAACAACAACATAAGCTAGGATCATTAAACTTGCTACACAGGTTCACCTTGGGACCCTGACCTACATCTATGGGTTTGAGGTTATAAGGTCAAAGGCCAACGTTAACATTCCCTTCGCACTATTACTATAGAACAAGGCAGGCTGGGTGTCCACCAAACGCATTTTTTCCACTCTGAGCAACTGTTTTCTATTCATTTTCTATGTAGTCCAGCGTTTACAGCGCTGAGCGCCCTCGGCGCTGAAACACTTTGAGCGGTGGCGGTTTTTTGTTGCGGCGCTCAGGGAACTCAGCGTTGAAAAAAAGTTCAACTTTTCAGACTGCAGCTGAGCTCGTCAGTGTCAGACCTTTCTAAGCAGCCAATCAGAATTAAGGAAGGGCGGGACATGGGATGCAGATGCAGTCTCTACTCAGACTCCTGTTTTCTGTGTCATCATATTTTACATCCAGAGCTGCTAAAACACGTTTCCTGTCCATTGTTATTTAGAGACTGCTATTAGAAAATAAGTAGAAAGTCTGACCATAGAAAAAGCGGAAGTTCTGAGCTGAGAGTGGCAAGCTGTTGCTGGGATACAAGGCACAGACTTTTTTTTTTTCCAGAGCGCAGCACACAAACGCTGAAAAAAAACCACTCAGGACGGTCAGGCGACAAAACCCCATTTTGTGGACACACAGCTTAAAGCTATGGTCACTAACCTTGATATACAAGTTCACCCTGAGCCTGTGACCTCTGACAATGGATTTGGGGTCAAAAGGTCAAATGTCATAGTTGGCATTACCTATGCTCTCTATGCCCCATTATTATAGAATGAGTAAAGCTAGGGTCACCAAACTTGCTGAAAACTGCTCTCCTTCAGTGGCATATTGGGATCTTTAAAGAAAACAGAGGCGGAAGATATTGCATTCACCTCAGAGTGCTCTTGTATGTCAGGAGGAGGCTTTTTAATTTGATTCAGGATTTAATAGGGAGTCAATGGAGGGAAGTTAATATGGGAGAAATATGAGCCCTCTTTTTATTGCCTGTTAATACCCTTGCTGCAACATTTTGGATTAACTGGAGGTTTTATTAATAGTTTTCAGGACAACCTGATCGTAATGAATTACAATAATCTAATCTAGATATGACAAAGGCATGGATTAGTTTCTCTGCAGCGGTTTGGGACAAGATGTTCCTAGTTTTTGGAGTATTATGTAGGTTGAAGTATGCAGTTTTAGAGATTTGTTTGATGTGTGGATTAATGGACAAATCCTGATTAAAATTGATTAAGGGATTCCTGACAGTGGTTTTAGGAGCTAGGGTTAAACAATCTAAACTGCATATCTGATCAGAGACGGAGTTTGACGTTTTTGCCACTTACTTCAGTAACTAGAGTTTTGTCAGAGTTTAGCAGTAAAAAGTTGTATCTCATCCAAGTTCTTAAATCTTCAAGACATGCCTGTGATTGTAAGTTGGAATGTGTCTTGTGTCCTTATTCCCCAAGTCAACCTTTTTCTATCCTGTCTTTCAGGACGAGGTGGCCATCAACTGAAGAGACACAGACCAGTTTGTCTTCCCAGACCTTCAGATCTGGCTCAGCGGTCTAAAGTCCCTGGTGGACGCATCTTGCGGTCAAACCTCACCCCTGTCAGCTCCTCCTCCTCTGTGTCCAGCTGCGCTTCTTCAACCTCTGAATCCTCCAGTGCCTCCAGGCACCCGCTGCAACGCCGTAACCCAGTCATCCCAGACACAGTCAAGCTCCCCCCAGGCATCCTCTCCCAGCCTTCAGTGTCAAGTCCAACGCCGATGTCCATTTCACCCACAAATTGGGTAATTAACTACCTGGTCAGGAGGAGAGACCAGCCCGGCCGCCGTAAAGACAGCACCCAGTCCCTGTACTTTGACAGCCCTGAATGCGACCAGTTGTTGCATTTTTCTTCTTGCCCTCCTTCTGCCTCTTCCTCTTCCACCTACATCGCCACGGTTACACCCTCCCATCAGCTCCAGCACACTGAGACGGAGGCTTCAAAGGGCCAGAGACGGTTTTCTGACCCAGACATCCCCTACATAGACAGTGATGTCTGACCGGGACAGAACAGAAGCATTTAAAGAGTAAAGACGATAAAAGGCAACACAAAATGGATTTAAAGGCTTCCAGTGTTGGTACAGCTGAGAGCAGAGAGAATTTAATGTGTGCATTTGAACAGAAATGTGCAGTTACTGCAATGGTTCTACAAAGCTGATCCAGCTGTTAGAGGG
Organism: Pholidichthys leucotaenia; assembly: GCA_020510985.1. Lineage (NCBI taxonomy): Eukaryota > Metazoa > Chordata > Actinopteri > Cichliformes > Pholidichthyidae > Pholidichthys > Pholidichthys leucotaenia. Next base: position 362,395,160 of record CM035839.1, on the reverse strand, counting down.
GAACTAATCACTGCAAATGTGTTTAAAGTTTTGTGTTGTCCTACATGACAGTAAAATAACTGGACTGGATGTTGCCAAGCACCTTTTCAATTGTTTTTATGTATTTTCTTTGCTGCCGATGAATTCAGTTGGACTAGAGGATTTATTTTTTTAATTTCTGCTTATTCAAGAAGATATTGCTGGTTCCACTTGCACTTTCACTTCTTCGTTTTCCTAATGAGCCAAACATGCTCACTGAATTCTTCGCTAGTGCCTTGATAATGTAAATTGACAAAAACTCATTCTCAAGTTGTTATGGTGGAACTTATTTCTGGAGGGGAGTATTTTTAAAAGGGTAGGAACCTAAGTCAGTGTTTGCTGTACTGAATCGGACATGTGGCATGTTCAAAATAAGGACCTAAACATGCACATTGTGCCTGGTGTAGAAAGGACAGCAGGACTTATTTGTTTTCATCTTCTACAAACATCAGATGGGTCGTCATCATTTTTCACAAAGCAAAGGGAAATAGGAACAGCACACGCCACTTTCTCCACTGAAACAATGAAAATGCAAACCCAGCCATGATGTCTTTAAAGCTCAAAGGCCTTAACTCGCTTCTCACTCACCTGAGATGTTCTTGTTTTTTGCCCAGGTTGAGTAGGTTCTGCTGAAACACAACTCTGGCCAACTTTGTATGAATTGTAATACTAATTCCCCCCCCCCCCCCGACTGCTGTTGGATGATGTTTGGTAGTTCGTATGAATTATGAGGATGATTTTCTGATGTGTAATGTGTAACAGAAAGTGGATGTATGGGACTGAGTGATATGAGCTGTAATTATTAGTATTAACATGAAAATACAGAACGTGATGCTTGGAACATCTATGGCTGTGTTCTTATCTCAGTTACGCTCAGAGGAGTTTGATTCTGGAACTGGTTGTAAAGATGAGTCAAACTCAAGTTATGGATGATGAAAGATTGCATGAAAACTCATTCATAAACAGTCTAAACAATTCTATATGAACATAAAGAATCTTTTGGTTGGAGGTTGTGCTGATTTCTATTTGTCAAAGTTCTCCCGAGCAGAGCAGACTGCTGGCACATAAATGGCCTGGAGAGCAATTTTTTTTTCCTGATTTTAAAAAAAAAAACAACGGTTAGACTGATGGAAATGTTAACTTTGGCTTGGTTATCTATTGGCACCATAAGAAGCCCAGAAGAATTATCCTCTGCGTCCAAGTCAGCAGACCGGCCAATGGATTCCTTAGACTGTAAAGTATCGTTAAGCCTGTTCCAAAGGATTAGGTTTGTTGACCGACTCCAAAGGCTCAACCTGCCAAAGAAAATGTCAGGAATACATTTGTTCCAGTGTAAAGATCAAGTACAACAGGTAATAAATGCCCTGCAGTCAACAGCATTTAGAATAGTAAGAGTAGTAATACCTTAAATTGTCACAGTGGGGGGAGTTTCTTTTACAGCAGCATACACAGTACAGGATAGGAAAAAAAATATTTCTGTATGTGTATTTTTTTTTCTTTTGTCCTCAAATTTCATCATTTAAGAACAGATGAGACCGGGAGTGGGCAATCGTGCCAGGTTTTCTATTCCACCCAGTCTCTTCAGTAGGTGTTTTTACTAATTAGCAATCGTTGAAGCTGATCAGAGCAAACACCTGCTGAAGAGGCTGGGTGGAACAGAAAACCAGTGGAATGGCCCTCGCTGCCCACCCCTGGACTACTCATTATACTTAAGGTGAAAAGGAACCTTTGTTTTTACACTGCATAAATAGGATCAGCAGCCATAAACACAGCATTTAGCATTTCAGCAATTGTCACATGATGTATTTCTCATTTAACCCTTTAAATGACAGGTTTTTGTCATGATCCCACCAAGGTTTTAGATTGGAAAAATAACTATTTTCAATATACTGTGAAAAGTTAAAAAAAAAAAAAAAAAAAATCTGTTGAATTATTACAGCATGATGTGTCAGTGGTTAGCAGCGAGAGGGTTGTGACAGTGCCATCTAGTGGAAATACTGTTTTTTTCCCTGTGCAAAATCTGGTCAAAAAGGTGGCATCTGATAGAGTAGTAGAAATGATCAATTGCAAGGCAATGCCTAGATTGACACCCAGATCTAATAAAAAGCATGTATTGTACTTTGATCAATCAAAACTTTTATTTATATAGCATTTTTCATGCAAAAAGTTGTAGCACAAAGTGCTTTACAAATATAACACAATTGCACCCCCCTCCCACCCAACCCTGCACAGATACACACAGACTCATCAATATGAGACATGGCTGAGTGCTGAGGATCCAGGTGTAGAAGCACCATCCTAGGGAGCCATCAACATGAGGGAACACCAAGTCCACAGCTACAGGGACACCAGAATCAGAATCAGGTTTATTGCCATTGTTCATGTGATACACAAACTAGGAATTTGTCTCGGTGCCATGCTGCAACATTAAAAACATAATGAGAAAAAGGGATAAACTAAAAAACTAAAGGACTAGAAACGTGCAATAAGTGTAGAAAAATAAGTAATAATAATAATACTAGTAATAATGAGTAGTACTAGTCAAGGCAGTTTAAAAAATTAGCATGTAGCAGATAATGTGAAGTACCACATAGTGCAGTCAATAATGCAACAGAAAAACAGTGATGAATGACATGAGTCTGGTTGAGCTGCTGTACATAGTGCACGAGAGTCAAAAGTCAGTGTTCAGCAGTCTGATGGCAGAGGGGAAAAAGCTGTTCATGTGCCGGGAGGTTTTAGTCCGAATGGACCGAAGCCTTCTACCTGAGGGGAGGGGGGCAAACAGCACGTGACCAGGATGTGAAGGATCGGCTATGATCCGGCCAGCACGCCTCCGGGTCCTGGAGATGTACAGGTCCTGGAGAGATGGGAGCTTGCAGCCTATCACCTTCTCAGCAGTGCGCACAACGCACTGCAGCCTTAGTCTGTCCCTAGCAGTGGCTCCTGCGTACCACACAGTTATGGAGGAGGTGAGGATGGACTCGATGATGGCCGTGTAGAACTGCACTAACATCTTGGTGGGTAGCTTGAGCTTCCTCAGCTGCCGCAGAAAGAACATCCTCTGCTGGGCCTTTTTGATGAGGGAGCTGATGGTTGGCTCCCATTTGAGGTCTCGGGTGATGGTGGTGCCCAAGAAGCGGAAGGAATCTGCAAAGGTGATGGGAGAGCCTGTGATGGTGAGGGGGGGCAGGGGGGATGTGACTTTCCTGAAGTCCACAATCATCTCCGCTGTCTTCAGAGCATTCAGCTGCAGGTTGTTGTGGCTGCACCACGACACCAGCTGGGCCACCTCTTCCCTGTAGGCGGACTCGTCACCGTTGGAGATGAGCCCGATGAGGGTGGTGTCGTCCGCAAACTTAATCAGCTTAACAGACTGGTGGGAGGAGGTGCAGGAGTTGGTATAAAGGGAGAAGAGTAGGGGGGAAAGTACACAGCCCTGGGGTGATCCAATGCTGATGCTAACAGAGTCTGAGACAGACTTCCCCAGCCGCACATGCTGTCTCCGGTCCGTCAGGAAGTCGGTGATCCACCTGCAGAGGGAGTCAGGCACGTTGAGCAGGGGCAGCTTGTCCTGGAGCAGATCGGGGCGGATGGTGTTGAATGCGGAGCTGAAGTCCACAAACAGAATCCTGGCGTAGGTTCCCGGGGAGTCCAGGTGCTGCAGGATGGAGTGGAGGGCCAGGTTGACTGCGTCGTCCACAGACCTGTTAGCACGGTAGGCAAACTGCAGCGGGTCTAGGAGGGGTGTGGTGATGGACTTGAGGTGAGACAGGACCAGGCGCTCAAAGGACTTCATGACTACAGAGGTGAGCGCTACAGGTCTGTAGTCGTTAAGTCCAGTAATCCGTGGCTTCTTGGGGACAGGGATGATGGTGGAGGATTTGAGGCAGGTCGGCACATGACATTGCTTAAGGGAGGTGTTAAAAATGTCTGTGAAGACAGGAGCCAGCTCTTTCGCACAGTGTCTCAGGGTGGAGGGAGACACACCGTCCGGCCTGGGGGCCTTGCGCGGGTTCAGTCTGGAGAACTGTCTGTGCACGTCCTGCTCACTGATGACAAGGGGAGGGGGGGAGGAGGAGGAGGAGGGGGGGGGGGACCGCTCTTGATGAATTAGGGGCTGAGGAGGCAGAGGAGCTGGGTGGAGTGGGTGAGTTGGACACAGCTGACGAGGTGTCAAAACGGGCATAGTGTTGGGACAGTCTTTGACAAAGGGCTTTGTCATCCTGACCTTTAGAAGCCTGAGGCCGATAGTTGGTGATTTGCCTCAGTCCTCTCCACACAGAAGCCGAGTCATTAGCAGTGAACTGCTGCTGGAGTCTCTCAGAATATACAGATTTAGCTCTCCTCAGCTCTCTGTTAAACCGATATTTGACCTCCCTGTAGCAGTCCCTGTCTCCACTTTTCAACGCTGCTTCCTTCTCCTTCCTGATCCGTCTGAGCTTAGCTGTGAACCAAGGCTTGTCATTAGAATATCTTATCCTGGTGCGCGATGGGAGAATGTGCTCTTCACAGAAGTTGATATATGAGTTCACAGTGTATGTGTACTCATTAAGATCATGTGTGGCTCTTTTAAACATGCCCCAGTCAGTTATTTCCATGCATGTGTTCAGTTTCTCTCCAGCTTCACTGGTCAATTTCTTTGTAGTGGTCACCACAGGTTTAGTGAGTTTCAGTCTCTGTCTGTATGTGGGGATGAGGTGGACCATCACGTGATCAGATAGTCCCAGCGCTGCGCGGGGAACAGCGCGATATGCGTCCTTTACTGAAGTATAACAGTGATCTAGCGTGTTATTTCCTCTGGTTGGACATTTAATACACTGTTTGTAGCGGGGGAGCTCGTGACTCAGATTGCTCTGGTTAAAATCGCCCACCACGATAACCAGGGAGTCTGGAAAGTTCCGCTCCGTAAGTTGGATGTGATCTGCGAGCACGCGCTGAGCTTCGCGCGTGTCCGCGTCAGGAGGGGCGTACACAGCGACGAGAATGAATGAGGCAAACTCCCGCAGGGAATAAAATGGCTTGCAGTTAATGAAAAAATGAAAAGAAATTCCAGGGCGGGAGAACAGTGTTTGGAAATCACCGTTACATCAGAGCACCAGCTGTTGTTAATATAGAAGCACACTCCTCCTCCGATAGACTTACCGGACAGCTCTGTGACGCGGTCAGCACGAATCAGCTGGAAACCCTCGAGGCTGATCGCGCTATCTGGAATGTTCTCATTAAGCCAGGTCTCAGAGAAGCAGATGACAGACGAGGAAGCGAGGTCCTTGAAACGCATCAGCAGTCTTAATTCTTCTACCTTGTTCAGGAGAGAATTGGCATTGGATAGAAATATGCCAGGCAAGGCTGTTCGCGAGCCTCTTTTTCGTAGCCGAGCGAGAATCCCTCCTCTCTTCCCTCTTTTCCGCCGTCTTGCTTTTTTGGCCAAACAATGGATCAGATCAACGGCAGGAGCTAAAAAAAACTGGAAGAAGGTCCATGGGGGTGAGAGTCCTGATATTTAGTAGTTCTTCACGGGTGTATGAACCGGCAGATGCACAATCAGTGAACAAAAACAGACAAATTATAAAAATTAAAGGGCAGCGATACACCATGGCAGCCGCTGTGGGCGCCATCTTGTTTTAAATGGCCACCTCTGAGAACGCCCAAGACAGTCATTGGGTGAGCGAGGGCAGTCACAGGTCACCGCCCTGCAGCTAGAACCAGGCAGCCCCCTGTGGGAGGGCCGCTATGAGGAAGCACTGGAATTAGGACAGGATAATAAGATGAATAAAACTATCAATATTAAATAATAATGATACATAATTTGTTAATAAAAAGATAATCATAATCATGATGGCAATGATATCAAAAATTGCAGTTTGAATGGGTTTCAATTGCACATTTTTTGTGCTTAACGGTATGGGTGTAACAATTGCTTGTACATGGTGTTTTAGACTTGCTGTAGGAGCTGAGCAGGAAATAAGATCAAATCAAAATACACAATTTTAGCAAAATTCATGCAATATGCATGAACACAGCCGAAATTATCAAAAAATGAAGAATGAAAAGTGTGTAAAATGTGCTCATAGGTCCCCGAGGGTTAATAAAAGTCCTACTGGGTCATAAAGCAGGGCTGTTCAGTGCAACATACAGTTAGGCCCAGAAATATTTGGACAGTGACACAATCTTCAGGAGGACAAGCAGGAGGACAGGAGGAGGACAGGAGGACAAGCTGCAACAGAGCGACATCAGCGGGGTCTGGAGAAACCTCAAAACCATCTCGGGGCTCCAGAATACCTCCCCCCAGGCCACGGGGGGCAGGGAGTGGGCGAACAACCTGAATCTGTTTTTCAATAGATTTGACCAACCGCCTTCCCCCCTGTCTGCACAACAACCACTGCTGCCTCTAAAGAAATCAAGTCCTGCTGCCCACTCCCCACTCCACCAACACCCCCCCACTCCCAACACACAGCCCCCCATCCTGACCCTGACCGAGACCCAGGTGAGGACGGAGCTGAGGAAGATCAAAGCGAGGAAGGCGCCGGGACCGGACGGCATCAGCGCAAAGCTCCTCAAGTCCTGTGCAGACCAGCTGTGTGGGATTGTGACGTATATCTTCAACATGAGCCTGAAACTGGGGAGGGTACCACAGCTGTGGAAAACATCTTGTGTGGTACCTGTACCAAAAACTTCCCACCCCAAAGACCTGAACAGCTACAGACCGGTGGCCTTGACGTCCCACTTGATGAAGACCCTGGAGAGACTGCTCCTTGCTCACCTCCGCCCCCTGGTGGAACCAGCGATGGATCCACTCCAGTTCGCCTACCAGCATGGCATTGGGGTGGAGGATGCGGTGATCTTCCTCCTTCACCGTTCTCTGTCCCACCTGGAGAAGCCCGGGAATATGGTGAGGATCATGTTCTTTGACTTCTCCAGTGCTTTCAACACCATCCAACTGATGATCCTGAAGGACAAGCTGCTGCGAGCAGGGGTGGACCAGCACCTGTCATCATGGATCCTGGACTACCTCACAAACCGGCCTCAGTTTGTGAGAACCCGGGACTGTGTGTCCGACACGATCATCAGTAGCACGGGGGCCCCCCAGGGAATGGTGCTGGCTCCCTTCCTGTTCACTCTTTATACTGCAGACTTCTCACACAACACAACACACTGCCATCTACAGAAGTTCTCTGATGACTCTGCAATCGTTGGCCTCATCTCCAATGGAGATGAAGCTGAGTACAGAGGGCTTATCCAGGACTTCGTGGACTGGTGCCATCGGAACTGCCTCCAGATCAATGCGAGGAAAACTAAGGAGCTGGTGGTGGACTGCCGCAGGCATGGGCAGCCCCTCACAGCACCAGTAAATATACAGGGAACAGACATCGAGATGGTGACATCCTATAAGTACCTGGGTGTTCATCTGAACAATAAACTAAACTGGTCACACAATACTGACGCACTCTACAAGAAGGGACAGCGCAGGCTGTTCCTGCTGAGGAGACTCAGGTCTTTTGGTGTACAAGGGGCGCTGCTGAAGTCATTCTATGACAGGGTGGTGGCATCAGCCATCACTTTTGGAGTGGTCTGCTGGGGCAGTGGCATTACTGCAGCCGATAGGAAGAGACTGAACAAACTGATTAAGAAAGCTAGCTCTGTCCTGGGGCAGCGCCTTGATCCGATGGAGGAGATAGGAGAGAGAAGGACGGTGGCTAAACTGTCATCTCTGCTGGAGTCCGAGTTCCACCCTATGCAGGACATACTGGATGCACTGAGGAGCTCATTTAGCAGCAGACTACATCATCCCAGGTGCACAACCGAGAGGTTTCGTAGGTCCTTCCTACCAACGGCTGTCAGACTGTACAACCTAAGCAGGGCTGCTCGCAGAGACAGCAAAAAGACGTAACAAACTAATAGTTTTTTGAATGCAAAAGATGCAATAGACTTACACAATGGTCCCCTCCGGCATACAACTAGGAACATACCGGTCGCTATGGAGGGTGAGAATATGTATGGGCACATAATCATACCATGTAGGATAACTAAGTAGACGGTTATGCTGTTTCATCCCATCTAGCAACAATGCTCTGCACTGTGTGTGTTTATATATTTACATATTTATTCCATCTAGCTACATTGCTCCGCACTGTGTGTGTTTATATACTTGCATATTTATTCCACCTAGCTGCAATGCTCCGTACTGTGGGTGTTTATATACAGTATTTACATATTTATTCCATCTAGCTACAATGCTCTGCACTGTGTGTTCATATACTCATATATTTATTCCATCCAGCTACAATGCTCTGCACTGTGTGTCTGTGTGTGTGTGTGTATATATTTATTTTATAGTAATATGTACATATGTATATTAGCCGCTCTTGCTTGCTTGTTTTTTTCTTGCCTTCTGATTGTTGCTCTGAGTGTTGCTATCCCTGTGCTGTTGCAATCCTGTAATTTCCCCGTTGTGGGACTAATAAAGGCTTATCTTATCTTATCTTATCTTATTTGGGCTCTGCATGCCACCACATTGGATTTGAAATGAATCAACTACAACGGAATTGAAGTGCAGACTTTAAGGTTTAATTCAAGGGGTTGAACAAAAATATATGATTAAGCATGTAGGAATTGTAGCTATTTTTATACAAACGCTCCTCATTTCAGGGGCTCAAAAGTAATTGGACAAATAAACATAACCCTAAGTAAAATGTTACTTTTCAATATTTTGTTGAGAATCCTTTGCAGGCAATGACTGCCTGAAGTCTGGAACCGATGGACATCACCAAATGCTGGGTTTCCTCCTTTGTGATGCTTTGCCAGGCCTTTACTGCAGCTGTCTTCAGTTGTTGCTTGTTTGTGGGTCTTTCTGCCTTAAGTTTTGTCTTGAGCAAGTGAAATGCATGCTCTATTGGGTTGAGATCTGGTGATTGACTCGGCCATTGCAGAATATTCCACTTTGTTGCTTTAAAAAACTCCTGGGTTGCTTTTGCAGTATGTTTTGGATCATTGGTGAAGCGCCGTCCAATCAACTCTGCTGCATTTGGCTGAATCTGAGCAGAAAGTATATCCCTATACACTTCAGAATTCATCCGGCTGCTTCTGTCTTTTGTCACATCATCAGTAAACACAAGTGACCCAGTGCCATTGGAAGCCATGCATGCCCATGCCATCACACTGCCTCCACCATGTTTTACAGAAGATGTAGTGCTTTGGATCATGAGCTGTTCCAATTCTTCTCCAAACTTTCTTCTTCCCATCATTCTACAGGCTGATCTTAGTCTCATCTGTCCAAAGAATGCTGTTCCAGAACTGGGCTGGCTTCTTCAGGTGTTTTTTGGCAAAGTCAATTTTGGCCTTTCTATTTTTGAGGCTGATTCATGGTTTGCACCTTGTGAATCCTTTGTATTTACTCTCATGAAGTCTTCTCTTTATGGTAGACTTAGATACTGATACACCTACTTCCTGGAGAGTGTTCTTCACTTGAGTGGATGTTGTGAAGGGGTTGTTCTTCACCATGGAAAGGATTCTGTGATCATCCACCACTGTTGTCTTCCGTGGATGTCCAGGCCTTTTTGAGTTCCCAAGCTCACCAGTGCACTCTTTTTTTCTCAGAATGTACCAAACTGTTGATTTGGCCACTCCTAACATTTCTGCTATCTCTCTGATGGATTTCTTCTTTTTTTTTCAGCCTCAGGATGGTCTGTTTCACCTCCATTGAGAGCTCCTTTGACCGCATGTTGTGTGTTCACAGCAACAGCTTCCAAATGCAAACGCCACACCTGGAATCAACTCCAGACCTTTTAACTGCTTAATTGATGACAGGTTAACGAGGGAAGAGCCCATGCAGCCTTGTTATTTTTTTATTTTTTTTGCAGCCTTCTGAGTCAATTGTCCAATTACTTTTGGTCCCTTGAAAAAGAGGCGGCTACGTATTAAAGAGCTGTAATTCCTAAACCCTTGCTCCAATTTGGATGTGAATACTCTCAAATTACAGCTGAGAGTCTACACTTTAAGCCCATATTGATTATATAATTGTATCCTGAATATGTTTTCGTAAACAGCTAAAATAACCAAACTTGAATCACTGTCCAAATATTTTTGGGCCTAACTGTATATACTGTATGTCACACGTGCAATGTGAAAATTGGTCTGTGCTAAGAATGAATGAACTGAAGTAGCCCCAGTAAACTACCAGTATTGGTAAAACTACAATAGAGAGCCTCTAGCGCAAGTTATGCAGCCGCGTCGATACAAGGCAGCTGTGACACCGTTGACGCAGCAGCAACATGCATTCAATTGCGTAGCCCGATGCACACCTCTCCAGAGAAGGAGTGGTGCACGTCGGAGACGCAGGCCATAAGAACTGTGATTGGTCCGCTATGTGTACTCCTTCACATTTTCTGGTGCATTTCCCTGTATGATAAACCCATCATCCATGAACATACAACAAACAATATAACCCATAGTTGTAGGGCAGGATCCCAAGGTGAACCTGTGTAGCAAATTTGGTGACCCGAACTTTCTTTGATGTTGAGATATAGTTTATAGGCCATTTTGAGTTTGACTTTGTGATCCCAAAACCATAGTCACACATCAGGGTCACAGGGTGAACCTGTGTACCAGGTTTGGTGATGCTAGCTTTACCCGTTGTACAGTAATAAGGCGTAGGGAATGTTAACCTTGATCTTTGGCCCCAAAACCATAGTCAGAAGTCAGGATCCCAAGGTGAACTTGTGTACCAGGTTTGGTGGCCCTAGCTTTACTTGTTTTATAGTAAAAGTAAATTTAGCAATTACCATAGTGCAAATAGAATGTTAACTCTGACCTTTGACCTTTTAACCCCAATCCCATAGTCTGGTCAGGGTGTAAGTCGTCCAAGATACATCTTAGCTACAACTACTGTATGAATTTGAAAAGCCTACATCATTTCTTTCAGTAGTTATTGCGTTGATGAGATTTAGGGGAAATGTGACTTCTGACCTTTGACCTCACGGTCATCCAATGAGAGTCAAACTGCAATATACGCATCATCAGTGTATATCAAACAAACCATGGTACCAATTTTCAAAACATTTGGAACAAAACTGTAGGAGGAGTTGATTTCACAAGACAGCTACTGTCTATGAACTGAGGTGAAATAAGAGGTCATAGGTCAGGGGCTACAGCTCCTGCCAAAATTATCCAATCTGAGCCAAATTGCAATATGTGCATCATCAGTGTATATCAAATCATGATACTAGGTTTGAAAACAATCGGAACAAAACTGTAGGAGGAGATGACTTCACAAAAGTGGGACAGACGGATGGACTGACCCATAACATAATCCCCCTTCGGTCTTCGCCCAAAGGGCTCTTTGACCCATTTGGGCTTCGGCTGTTGGGGGATTAAAATTATAATACCGTGAATTTTTTTTTCATAACTTAATTCCAGAAGTAAACTTTCATATACTTTATAGTAGTTACAAGTAAAGGGAAATATACAGCCCTTTTTTGTTTTATTATGATGATTATGATGTATAGCTTATTAAAATCAGAAATCTGATATTGAAAGTATTACAGTATTTCATTTTAAGTTTGAATAAATTACTATTCAAACAGTATAATAAATACCTGGATTGGGGGGGGGGGGGTATTTACACTGTTAAGCACAAGTTATGCACCCGTCACCCAGCAGCAACGTATGTTCCTATCTATTGCATCTCTCCAGATAAGGAGGGGTGCACGTTGGCAATGCAGGACATAAGAGCTGTGATTGGTCCATTTTGTCTCCTCCTTCACATTTCCTGGTTCTCACCGCTGCGCTGCTCCACTCTGCCTGTTCATAGAGGCACAACTTCCAAAGCGAGCTGGTTAAACAATGGTCCAAATTCAAAAGAATATTGAGGAAGTAAGCACATACAGAACATTTTGTGGCTTGTCATAACTCCAGTAATTACACAGATTGTCAAATAACGGCAGTGGCTGTGGTCGTCTGGACCATTTTCACCAACTTCTTCTATTTTTCTCTGTGCAGCAATCGTATGAAAAGTTGCTTTTTCTTAACATTTATTAGCTCCAACTCCATCACAATCTGCTCTTGTCCATCGCTATTTGATAAACAAAAACACACAAATCACTCTACACATTGGCTGAAACCCATGTTAGCAATGGAACAATGCATTCCACCCAACGCACAAGAAAAAAATGCCGATCACTGCATTGGCGACGTACGTCAGTAATGGCGTTGACCTGATGTGGGTGCATAAATCCAGCTTAAGTCCCGCCCCCTCTACTTCCGCATATGAGACCTTAAATTGAAAAAAAAAAAAAAAATCTCCATTGAAATGAATGCAAGAGTGAAATTATCTTTTGATCCCGATGAAATTCTGCCATGAGTTACACATATGATGTTTGTCAATTTAAAAGACAATTTTCCACGTAATTAAAGTTGTCAGCTCTAGTATAATAACAGAGTAATATTTAGTTTTTGTTTCAATGATTAGCGGACAACAACTCCCATCATCCCACATCACTAAACACGAGCATGGCAAGAGATTACTAAAACCTCACCTCCTGTTTCCTGACTGATGGAAGAAGAATCCAAAGAGGAGAAAAACAGCACAAAGGTATTGTTTTGTATCGTGAGAGCTGCAGCTGATTCAAAAGACTTAGTTACTTCACCCTTGGCGTGCTTTGAAAAGATGACGTAAGCTCAGTCCATCTGTGTTTGTAGTTTTTTAATTTTACATATTTCCATAACCTTATACCTTAACAGACAGCAACCTACACCATTATTTATGTGGGAAAATTATCTTTTAGAACTTATATTTTATTAAAATTTTTAACAACAGAGTCATTACAGATATAATTACCATATGTAGTCAAGATTATTTAATACACAAATTCCACATCAATATAAGAGAAACAGCATCTGTCAAAAAAAATAAAACCAAGCGCTTAATAGCCACCTTGAGCAACTACAATAAAGAGACTTCTACTGGATGCCATCTTGATTTAAAAGTAGGTCATTGGAGTCTCAGTGCGTAAGTAATCTTCTCCATGTGATAAAGTTCTTGTACTTTTTGAAGCCATGCACTGAAGGAGGGTGGGTCTGTTTTCATCCAAGAGGCAGTGACACATTTCAAGGCTGCTACAAAAAGTATGTTTAGGAGGTATGCTGGTGCTCTCCCGTGCACTTCCGGAGGGGTGATGCCAAGAACTGCTACTGCCAAGTCCCTTGGTATTGTAACTTGAAACATATGATTTATTGCCTTGTACACCTCATCCCAAAATGTTTGTATTTTAGGGCACGACCAGAAAATGTGTGTGTGATTAGGCACTTCTGTACCACAATTTCTCCAACACAGGCTTGGAACATTTGGTGTCATCTTGGCCACAATATCTGGTGTTCTGAAATATCTACTAAATATCTTCCATTTAAATTCCCTCCATGTATTTGAATTTGTGGTCTTATGCGCCACTGTACATACCTCTTCCCACATTTGATCAGAGAAAATTTGACCCGCCTCTGCCTCCCATCTTTGTTTTGCCAGAATAGGTTTATTTTGAGCCATTAAACCAAATATTTTGTATAACTTTGAGATCACTTTTTTATCCTCTTTGTGTTTTTGAGTTTGAATTAAAAAATGTTCAATGAGTGATGGGTCTAGCACTTTATCCCACTCTTTATGAGAAACCAAAAAAGATCGTATTTGCAGATATCTGAAAAAATCATTTTTTTGGAGTTGGAAGCATCTTCTCAAATATTCAAACGATACAAAACTATCCTTATCGATTAACTGATGTATGTAAATAAGCCCATGATCAGCCCACTTGAGAAAGTTCGTATCCATTCTGCTTGGTATAAAGGATTTTAAATGCCCAATACTAGACAAGGCAGATAGACTAGTTGGTAACTTAAAGGCAATTCCAACCCTCTTCCAGATATCAAGTGTGGTTTTAGTCCACCTTGATAAGCCCACTACTGGAATATTAGCAAAAGGCAAAGCTTGTAGTGGTTTGAGGCTCAGGTTTTGTTCAATGTCCACCCATCTCGTATGAATGTCATTCTGCATCCATGAAATCAATGGTTTTAATTGTGAAGCCCAAAAATAATATTTCAAGTTTGGCAGGTTAAGCCCCCCTTCTTCCTTAAGTCTTTGAAGTGTTTTATATTTTATCCGAGGGCGCTTGCCCTGCCATATAAATTTTGAGAATGTTTTGTCCATTTCTTCAAATGTTGACTTAGGTATTAGTATTGGTAACATTTGAAACAGATATAAAAGCCTAGGCAGAACATTCATACGAACGGCTTCTATGCGACCTAGGAGGGACAAAGGCAATGATGACCAACGGTTTAGGTCATTTTTTATAGTACTAATTATCCTACCATAATTTGCATCAAATATCTTGTCTAATGAAAGGGGAACATAGATACCCAAATACTTTATACCTTCTTTAGGCCAACGAAAGCCACTTTGTTGTTTAAACTCTGGTGAAATATTGTCCAAAATGTCCATTGCCTCAGTTTTATCAACATTAATTTTATATCCTGAGAAATATCCATATGTTGATATAATTTTCATTAAACATGGAATTGTACAGGATGGCTCTGTCAGATACAGTAGGACATCATCCGCGTACAGTGATATTTTATGTACTTCTTTGCCAATCAGCACCCCTTTAATATTATTGTCATCTCTAATGAGTTGAGCCATTGGCTCTATACTTAAAGCAAAGAGCAAGGGTGACAGAGGACACCCTTGTCTGCAACCACGCTCCAAGTTAAACCTTGTAGATCGAAACCCATTAACTCTCACAGCTGCTTGAGGTGAAGAGTATATGGTTTCAATCCAGTCGATAAATTTAGGGCCAGAATTAAATCTTTTTAATGTTTGAATAAGATATTTCCATGACACTCTATCAAAAGCCTTTTGGGCATCCAGTGATAATACAACTGTCTTGGTTTTGCTTTGTTTTTGGTATGATAAGATATTAAACAAACGACGTAAATTATTTGCATAATGTCTCCCGACAATAAACCCAGTCTGGTCTGGATGAATAATGTTAGTTATTATGTCATTTAGTCGCCGTGCCAATACACCCGTCAAGATACGAACATCTCCATTTAACATAGACAATGGCCTGTAAGAGCTGCAATCAGTGGGATCTTTACCTTCCTTCTGTAATACCACTATAGTAGCTTCTGCCCATGACACAGCCATTGTTTTTGTTTCTAATGAATGGTGATAAGCTTTTAAGAGGAGTGGAATAAGTTCTTCATGGAAACATTTATAAAACTCATTGATAAATCCGTCTGGACCAGGACATTTATTATTTTTGAGAGATAAAATACATTGTTTTATTTCCCAATCTTGGATTGGTTCATCCAAATTTCCAGATAACTGAGGTATGTTAATATCCTGTAAGAATTGAGCAATATTGGACTCATCGGGGCATGTATCAGTATCTTGGTAGAGAGATTTATAAAATTCTCCTAATGTTTCAGCTATTTCCTTAGGCTTTACTATATATTTGTGTCCAGATTTTATTTTATGTACAATATTAGAAGATTGTTGTTTACGTAATTTGAAAGCCAGAAGCCTGCTCGCTCTATTTCCATGTTCATAATGCTGATGCTTGGCAAAACGTAAAGTTCCCTCGATCTTCTCTGATAGTAGCTCTTGTAGCTCTGAACGGGCTGCTTTGAGTTCAGTTAAGAGATTAGACGCCATCCCTCGTTTATGCTTATGTTCGAGCTCCCTAATTTTATGCTCCAACTCTGTTTGTTTAGCCATTTTTTGCCTCCTTTTTGCAGTAGCATAAGAAATTATACAGCCTCTTAAATAGGCTTTTGCACAGTCCCAAAGTACAAGAGGAGACATGCCAGGTGTATCATTTATATCAAGATAGTTCTTGAGCTCTGTTTTAATGAGAGTAATGAAATCTTTATCATTAAGAAGAGAGGCGTTCAATCTCCATTGTTTATAAATTGGTGTCAATCCCATGTCCCACTGAAGAACCACTGGGGCATGATCAGAGATTGTAATGGGCATGATGGTTATGTCTTCAACTCTGTGGAGTCCAGCTTTAGAAGTGAAAAAATAATCAATCCTTGAATAGGATGCATGACTGTTAGAGTAAAATGTAAAATTTCTTTCTTTTGGAAATTTTGATCGCCATACATCAACCATTCCTGCTTCAGCAGTCAAATATTTAAGCATCTTGCCCATCTTGGATATGGATGCTTTAGGTGGAGGTTGTCTATCTTGTTGTGACATTACACAATTAAAGTCTCCCCCCATGAGTAAAAGACCAACACTATACTCCGTGATTCTGTTAAATAGTAATTTGATGAAGCCTGGTTGGTCCTCATTTGGGGCATACACATTAATTAGGGAGACAGGTATGCCATCAAGCAGCCCATTTACCAGAATAAATCTACCTTCTCCATCTGCATGTACAAATGTATCAACAAAATTAACTTGTCTATGTATTAATATTGCTACCCCTCTTCTTTTACCTGAGCGGTGAGATGAGAAATACACCTTATCTGCCCAGGATTTCTTTAATTTCAGGTGCTCATCATCGGACAAATGGGTTTCTTGTAATAGTGCTACTTGACACTTCAAACGTTTAAGCTGTAATAATATTTTCTTCTTTTTAATGGGGCTATTTAGACCCTTCACATTATAACTTATAATCATCAATGGACTCATAACTTAAGTACTGTGGTGCAGATAGTTACAGTATAGGGCATCATAAAAGTTGTTTTGAGGCAGAGGCGGGCCCATGATCGAGAGTACAGCAGAAACAACATAGGGAATATTACTTCACACAGGAATGTGGCATCGAAGTGGAAAGACTTTATGACTGAGAGAATATGGTTCCAGTAAGTAACAAATAGTGACTCTGTTGCTCTTTTAAATAATATGTGATCCCCGGGGAACAAAGGGATCAGAACGCAAGAAACACAAAAACAAAATGTATATCGAACAAGCGAAATACTAAAGGGTGGGATTAAGTCCCTAGCCACTGTATATTAGCAGCTAAATACACAACCTGCTATGGTAGGCTGTGTCCACAGCAAAAAAAAGGAGCAGAAATTAAATCGGCAAAACAAATTTACTAAAGGAGCTCAGGCCCCTGCAGACTAAATTACGATAAGGAACAACATTAAATGAAAATTTTCAAAATACTCAACACAATACACTATAACAATACAGGATAGGAAAAAAAAAAAGTATTATTCTCGTCACCATAAAAAAAAAAACAAACAACATATTTTAACAGATTACGCACCCACTGCAATCATAACCTGCGGACTCACGCTATATAATCCAAACACGGTACCTCAAGGATCATCAGCTTCGGGCAGGATATTGTTCTTTATGTAGTCCATGGCCTTTGTTGGATCATGAAAGTCCTGACTCTCATTCCCGAAAGTGATCCGGAATCTTGCGGGGTAAAAAAAACCAAAGCGCACATCACGTCGGCCTCGTAGCGCCTTCCGTGCATCTGAAAAGGCAGCCCGGGCTTTAGCAACACCTGCCGTGTAGTCAGGGAAGATGCTGATCCTGTTACCGTTATACATCAAAGGTGCCTTTTCCCTGGCTCTTCTCAAAATATCCGCTGCATCTCCATCATAGTGCATCTTGGCGATTATCACTCGGGGTCTGTCTGCTCCCGCGGTCCGTGGTGCTGGTGTACGATGAGATCTATCAACTTTCACTTCTCGGTCCATGTATAAGGCTTGTTTAATAATTTTAGCCACCTCGTTTGGATTGCAGGGGTTTTGCTCATTGACACCGACAATGCGGATATTTCCACGTCTCATTCTCCCCTCCAGATCCTCACATTTGCTCCGCAGTGACTTCACTTCACTTTGGAGCTCTTTCACCGAGCTCTGAAGCCCAGTTATATCATCTGACCAAGTAGACAAGCCGTCGTTCACGTCTTGAATGTTAGCTTCAATTGTGCCAAATCGTGCGCTAACGGAGGTGGCGTTGCTAGCTATTTCCGAACGTACAGCCTGGACTTCGGCTTTGAGAGAGGCAAAATCGTTAGCTAAGGCATTCTTAAATTCTTCCAGTATAATTTGTGTGATGTCTTCTCTTAAGGATGCCAAAATCTGAGTTTTAAAGCCTTCGTCCGTGGTCAACGTTGGCACTGCGCTCTGTGGTTCGTCATTCTTTTCCAGCTCGGCTTGCAGCCTCGTGTTGGGCCTATTGGGTTTGTAGGTAGCGTCGAATTTAAACTTCTGAAGTTTATCCATCATGACGATAAAAGTGGGCAGGAGAGTCCGACAATGATAGGTGACGAGTCTGTATTGAGCTTTACCAAAGAAACTTCGTTTTTAAAAGTAAAATGTCCAAAAGTCTGCGGGAGCACTGAGGGACACGTCTTTACTCCAGCATGGCTCACTAGCGCCCCCCCCCCCCCCATCGTCTCGAAAATTATCTTTTAAATTGACAAATATATGTGTAACTCGTGGCAGAATTTGTACTGGGATTAAACGATAATCACTCTTGCCATTCATGTCGATTGAGAATTTTTTTGATTTAAGGTCCCATATAAGATAAGATAAGATAAGATAAGCCTTTATTAGTCCCACAACGGGGAAATTCCAGGATTGCAACAGCACAGGGATAGCAACACTCAGAGCAACAATCAGAAGGCAAGAAAAAAAAAAAAAAAAAAAAAAAAAACAAGCAAGCAAGAGCAGCCAATAAACATATGTACGTATTACTATAAAATATATATATATACACACACACACAGACACACAGTGCAGAGCATTGTAGCTGGACGGAACAAATATATGAATATATGAACACACAGTGCAGAGCATTGTAGCTAGATGGAATAAATATGTAAATATATAAACACCCACAGTACGGAGCATTGCAGCTAGGTGGAATAAATATGCAAGTATATAAACACACACAGTGCGGAGCAATGTAGCTAGATGGAATAATATGTAGATATATAAATATATAAACACCCACAGTACGGAGCATTGTAGCTAGATGGAATAAATATGCAAATATATAAACACACACAGTGCAGAGCATTGTTGCTAGATGGAATGAAACAGCATAACCGTCTACTTAGTTATCCTACATGGTATGATTATGTGCCCATACATATTCTCACCCTCCATAGCGACCGGTATGTTCCTAGTTGTATGCCGGAGAGGACCATTGTGTAAGTCTATTGCATCTTTTGCATTCAAAAAACTATTAGTTTGTTACGTCTTTTTGCTATCTCTGCGAGCAGCCCTGCTTAGGTTGTACAGTCTGACAGCCGTTGGTAGGAAGGACCTACGAAACCTCTCGGTTGTGCACCTGGGATGATGTAGTCTGCTGCTAAATGAGCTCCTCAGTGCATTCAGTATGTCCTGCATAGGGTGGAACTCGGACTCCAGCAGAGATGACAGTTTAGCCACCGTCCTTCTCTCTCCTATCTCCTCCATCGGATATGTGGAAGTAGAGGGGGGCGTGACTTAGGCTCTCTACTGGCAGTCACTTCCAGCAAACCACTTCTTTAGTTGTGTTCTCTACCTCTAGCCAACATGAGGGAAATCGTGCATCTTCAGGCTGGCCAGTGTGGAAATCAGATCAGCGCTAAGCTTTGGGAGGTCATCAGTGACGAGGATGCCATTGACCCAACTGGTACCTACCATGGTGACAGCGACCTACAGCTGGAGAGGATCAATGTCTACTACAACAAGGCCTCAGGTGGTAAATATGTGCCCCGCACTGTGTTTGTTGATCTGGAGCCAGGTTCTATGGACTTTGTGAGGTCTGGACTTTTTGGCCAGGTCTTTAGGCCAGACAACTTCATTTTTGGCCAGAGCGGTGCTGGTAACAACTGGGCCAAGGGCCATTACATAGGAGGGGCAGAACTGGTTGACCCTGTCCTGGATGTGGTTAGAAAGGAGGCTGAGAGCTGCGACTGCCTACAGGGCTTCCAGCTCACACACTCCCTGGATGGTGACACTGGCTCTGGTATGGGCATCCTGCTCATCAGCAAGATCCATTAGGAGTACCCCAACTGCATCATGAACACCTTCAGCATGGTGCCCTCCCCCAAAGTATCAGACACAGTCGTTGAGCCCTACAACACCTTGTTATCAGTCCACCAGCCTGTAAAAAACACAGATGAGACTTATTGCATCAACAACGAGGCCCTCCATGACATCTGCTTCCGCACCCTCAAACTCAACTCCCTCATACAATGACCTCAACCACAACCTCACCGTTGTTACAATTAGATAACTGAGAGCTGATATCTTCTTGGTAACAACATAAGGGCCAGAATACTTTGCCTGAAATGGTGAACCAACAACCGGCGTAAGAGCCAGCACCTGGTCTCCTGGACTGAATTGATGATGCTCTGCACGCCAATCGTATAGCATTTTCATTTTTGCCTGCGACACCTGTAAATCCTCCTTTGCCATACAATCTGATACAAACAGACGATGTCTAAACCCATTTACAAAATCAACCAAGTTTTTAGGTGGATTTGCCTCCAACAGACCATCTTTTAATACAGCAAGTGGACCCCTGACTGCATGTCCAAAAACCAACTCATTTGGGCTAAACCCTATACTTTCCTATACAGCCTCTCTTGCCGATAACAGTCGCCACGGAAGTCCTTCTTTCCAGTCTCTATCCAGTTCAGTGTAATAAGCACACAGGAGAGACTTCAGGGTTTGGTGGAAATGTTCCAGTGCTTCCTGGCTCTGTGCATGGTACACTGATGACTGGTTGCGTGTTATCCTCAAAAGTTTGAGCACCTGATTGAACATATGCGATGAAAAATTAGAACCTTGATCGGTTTGAATAACTTTTGGGAAACCAAACACTGAAATGAACTGTGTCAGAGGCTTCACTACTGCTTTAGTGGAAATAGATCTCAATGGATAAGCAGCAGGATATCTTGTACTGTGACACATTACAGTGAGTAAATATTTACAACCAGACTTTAAACTTGGTAAAGGACCCACACAATCAACAATGAGATGCTCAAAGGGTTCACTTACAGGTGGAATTGGCTGTAGTGGAGCAGGCTTAATGCCTTAATTTGGTTCCCCGGTTAACACGTGACATGTTTTAATATATACTACTTAAAAAAGTTGGGAATATTTGGCTTTCAAGTGAAATTTATGGAAAATGTAAAAATTTCCCGCTACAGTGATATTACTGTATATCATGAAAGTAGGGCATTTAAGTAGAAGCATGCAATGGTGATTTCCTCATCTCAAACAATTTATTGAAACAAAAGTCAATAACAGTGGTGGGTATACCACAACAAAAAATGTCAATGTCTCAATAACTTGTCATGTGCGCTTGAGCATCAATTACAGCTTGACAACGACGTCTCGTGTTGTTCACAAGTTGACTTATTGTCCGCTGAGGCATGGCATTCCACTCTTCTTGAAGGGCGGCCCTCAGGTCGCTGAGGTTGTGGGGCGCAGGGTTACAAGCATCTACATGGTGACTCAGCTGATCCCATAGGTTTTCTATGGTATTCAAATGTGGAGAAAGTGCAGGCCACTCCATGAGGTACCCCAGCCTCCAGCAGTCATTCCCTAATGATGCGACCTTGATGAGCTGGAGCACTGTTATCCATGAAGATGAAATTAGGCCTGTGTTGTTCATGCGGGGGCACTGTGGGTGGCGTTAGGCCTTTTTTAGGGGTGCTGTAGCATTCTTCAATTTAAACTCAGCACCCCTTAAAATTGGAGTGAGAAAAGTTGTGATTATAAAATTTGAGTTTCTCTTTGACAAGCTGAAACAACATCCAAAACATATTCAGTAGTTTGTCTTTTAAACTTTTTAAAGATGAAAATGAAAACACCCCGTCACACAAATGGTGTGATCCCTCCTCTCACACACGTTCTCTTCCCTGCACCTGCACGAACTGCAGCATAGTAGCGCACACACACACAGAGAGGTCTCTCCCTCCCTGTTCCAACAGTGAAAAAAAATGAGGGGACAGTAGGCTGCCTGGTACAGCTTTTCTACAGGTAATAAATTCATAATGATGTATGACACCAGCTTCAGCTGGAATATTCTGCAACGTTATGAATAGCTTTTGGGTCTGTCTGAATTTATTCAGTAAGAGCATGATGCATACCTGCAAACATTTAGGTTTCAAAGTATGTGAGGTTTTCATGGGGTGGGATTAGAAAATTGGCTAATAGGCTATAAATAGCCTATACTGCCTGGACCTCAGTGCTGCACTTGACACAGTTGACCATAACATCTTACTAGACCAGCTGAAAAACTGGGTGGGACTTTCTGGTACAGCGCTTAGCTGATCTGAGTCCTATTTAAAAGATAGAGACTATTTTGTTTCTATAGGTAACTGTCATAAATTGCCCTTTAAGGGCTGTTGAAGGACACCAAACACTCACTGTGGTCTTTGCATATTTATTAAAGATGCACAACATACAACAACACTACACAAACAAATAACGGATGATGAGGGCGCTGGAGGAGAGCTGGGCTCAACGTCGACAGGTAGACAGAAGCCTGGGAACGCCGGAAAAAAAAAGGGGGATTAGCCAGCTGGAGCACACCCAAAAGGTCCCGGGCTCATGGCTGGAAATAAGGGGGGAAAAAACTGACCTGGATGGAGCTCTCCCGTCCTCCTTGACAGCAACCCAATACACTCAGCGTCAGGGAGTAGAACAACTAAGGACATGAACAAGTATGTAATGCTCCGCACTGTGTGTGTTTATATATCTACATATTTATTCCATCTAGCTACAATGCTCCGCACTGTTTATATATTCATATATTTATTCCATCTAGCTACAATGCTCCGCACTGTGTGTGTTTATATATCTACATATTTATTCCATCTAGCTACAACGCTCCGCACTGTGTTTATATATTCACATATTCATTCCATCTAGCTACAATACTCCACACTGTGTTTATATACTTATATATTTATTCCATCCAGCTACAATGCTCCACACTGTGTTTATATATTTATATATCTATCCCATCTAGCTACAGTGCTCCGCACTGTGTGTCTATATATATATATTTATATTTATATGTACATATGTATACTTGCTGCTCTTGTTTTTTTTCTCTTGCCTTCTGATTGTTGCTCTGAGTGTTGCTATCCCTGTGCTGTTGCAATTCTGGAATTTCCCCATTGTGGGACTAATAAAGGCTTATCTTATCTTAAGTAATGGAAGGGCACGACAACGGGAGAAGGTTGTTGTGCCCTTAAATACTCTTTTTTGATAAGAGGCAGGTGTGGATACATGAGTGGAGAAAGTAATACAATCAATGAAGGCTGCATACCCGATACAACCAGCTATGGGGCACTGTTCGACGGAGGGAGACGGGACTGCAGCTGGATGGTGGTCCTGAGCTTGAGGCTTCCGTACCCGGGAGCATCTCCTCCGTGGCACAGGTTCAGGTGGCGAAGGGGCTCTCCCCAGCCCTCAGAGCCAGTGTTGAGCATGGTAAGCAGAGGTGAGGAGGTCTGCCAGTTCCAGGTTGCTCCACAGGCTGGGGAATGCCTCAATCACCTGTGCCACACTGTCCCAAACCTGCAGCTCCTCCTTGGGAGTGTGGGTTAGGTGAACATCCAACGTGATGTCGCGCAAAAGTCCAACCGCCCAGCACTCCACCTCGTCCAGCCCAACTACCCCACAGTCCGTGTGGCCAGGCATGCCAAAAAACCGGACTACAATGCAGGAGAACAGAAAAAAGAGAGGGGGAAAAAAACAGCAAAAACACACAGTGGCTGGTGTCCACGCCCTGGTCATGTCCTTCTGTCATAAATTGCCCTTGAAGGGCTGTTGAAGAACACCAAGCACTCACTGTGGTTTTTGCACATTTATTAAAGTAAAGACGCACAACATACAACAACACTACACATACAAATAACGGATGATGAGGGTGCTGGAGGAGAGTGGGGCTCAATGTCAACAGGTAGACAGAAGCCTGGGAACGCTAGGCAAAAAAGGGAATTAGCCAGCCAGAGCACACCTGAAAGGACGCGGGGCTCACGGCTGGAAATAAAAGGGGAAAAACTCACCTGGACAGAGCTCTCCCATTCTCCTTGACAGCAACCCAATACACTTAGCGTCAGGGAGTAGAACAACTGAGGACATGAAGCAGTAATGGAAGGACACGACAAAGGGAAAAGGTTGTCATGCCCTTAAATACTGTTTCTTGATAAGAGGCAGGTGTGGATACATGAGTGGAGAAAGTAATACAATCAATGACAGCTGCACAGCCAGTGAACCAGTTTGACAGTCAGGAGCTGTGCAGCGCTGTCAAAATAAAACACAAACTGAAAACCATAATGATACAAGAACAACACAACCCCAAAATGTAAATAATAACACTACAAGTACAGAATGACAATAATTAAACAGGAACCAAATAAAGCAGACAGGAAGAACCAGAAAACAAACAGACAGAAAAAGACTAAACTAAAACTGGAGACTGGGCATGGTGCCCACCTGTGCTCAGGATCATGACAGGTAACTACAAATCCGAGCGAACAAAAATAACCTGTGGAGTTCCCCAAGGTTCCAACCAGAGTGGTGGCTCAGTAACCGGAGTGGTGGCTCAGTTGATAGAGCATCCACCCCACATCCGGGAGGCAGGGGTTCAAATCCCGACTGGGTCATGCCGAATGACCATATAAAAGTGGAACTTCCTGCCGTCCAGCTTGGTGCTCAGCAATAATGGAATGGAGGAGGGAAATCTGTGGTGGTGCCTTGCATGGCAGCGGCCCTCTGATTCTACATATGGGGTGTGTGTGATTAACTTTGTAGATAGGAAAAACACAGTTTTGTTCTACTGTACATGATTGGTTGTATGGTTGAATGACAATAAAGTGTGATTTAATTTAATTTAATATTCTCCCACTAACTCAAATCATAAAAAATAACAAAATATGTTACTGTGGAGATGAAATAACTAAACTGAACTTTCCGAGCAGATGAACTTTATTTCACTCTCACATCTTCCAGAGTCAGAACATTAATCCTGTGTAGCAGGGACTCTCTCTTTTATATCCCAAAACTCACACCTCCCTGCTACCTGAGGTCCTGCATTCACCATTCACTCTCCCCAGACAATTTCCCTTACCCCCCAGCCCTTTGAGCTCCATGCTCTCTCAGTCTGAGAGGACAACTACTGAACTCTACAGCATGGGTCCCCCTCCCCCCCCCCAGAGTCTCAGACTGGGTGTTAACTCTCCCGTCCTCGCGGCTTCAGCCTCCGCCCATAGCTGCTGTAATGGGGGGTCTTCGGCTCTGCAACGCTGCTGTGCTGGGGGGGGGTTCCTGGGGGTGTGTCCGTCTGTGGAGGGGACAATGGGGGGGACATTCAGCATGCTCGTGTGACTGCTGTGATGAATCATTTACCTGGGGAGCTCTCAGTGGGGGTATTCCTCGCCGAGGAGCTCGAGCCAACACCAGCTGCTCGTCTGCCACAACAAACGCGGGCTTAAGCCTGTCTATACAGATTCTCTCCCGGCGACCCCCTAGGTCTAACACAAAATGTTTGTCCCCGGTTTCAAGCACTCTGAACAGGCCATCGTAGGGTGGGCGCAATGGGGTCCGGAGGGCATCGTGCCTGACAAACACGAATGCCGCATCCTTCAAGGTTTTGGGCACAAACGCGCGGGGAAAACAGTGGTGGGCAGGGCCAGGGAGCGTCTGTGCGTCTGCGCTATGCTGCGAACGCGGGGATGGATGGGTGTTCGGCGCGGGGTTATCTGGTAAAAACTCCTTGGGGAGCTGTAGGGGCTGCATAAAAACCAGCTCTGCTGGGGAAGCCGCTAAATCCTCCTTCAGTGCGGAACGCAACCCTAATAGAACCCACGGCAACCAGTCCACCCAATTTGCATCCGTAAGCAAAGCCCTGAGCGCTGCTTTCAGTGACCTATGGAAGCACTCGCATAACCCATTGGCCTGTGGGTTGCACGCGGTCGTGCGATGAATTGAGACGCCCAGGCTCCGGGCCATCGTGGACCAGAGGTCGGAAACAAACTGCGGGCTCCGATCGGACATGATGTCCGAAGGTGGTGCCAAAACGTGCCACCCATGTTGTTAAAAGGCGCGTGCCACGTCTGCGGACACGGTGGAAGCTAGTGGGACTGCTTCAGGCCATCGTGTGGTGCGGTCCACCACTGTCAGGAGGTGCGTGAACCCCTGCGATGGCGGGAGGGGGCCGACGAAGTCCACGTGAACGTGGTCAAACCTCTTAGCCGGGATATGGAACGGCTCAAGGGGAGCCTTTGTGTGCCTGTGCACTTTGACTCGTTGGCACGCTACACAGGCTGCAGCCCACTCTTTCACCTGTTTGCGCAGGCTTGGCCAGACAAACTTTGCTGCCACCATTTTGACTGACGCGCGTACGCGTGGGTGCACCAGGGAGTGAACCGACTCAAAAATGGGGTGTCGCCAAGCGCGTGGTACCACCAGGCGCGGGTGGCCCGTGGAGATGTCACAGATTAGGGGGGCCCTCCCTTCTTGCACGTGGCGCCGCCGCGTTTTTGACTCGATTCATTCTCTGGCGCACCTGGGGGTGCGCGCGTCGGTCAAAATGGTAGGAGAGAAATTTGTATGGCCGAGCCTACGCAAGCAAGTTAGAGAGTGGGCAGCAGCCTGCATGGCTTGCCAACGAGCCAAAATACACAAACACACTAGAGCTCCCTTGGAGCCGTTTCACATCCCAGCTAAGAGGTTCGATCATGTGCATGTCGACCTCGTAGGCCCCCTCCCGCCGTCACAAGGGTGCACACACCTTTTGACAATGGTGGACCGCACCACGCATTGGCCTGAAGTGGTCCCACTGGCATCAACCACAGCCGAGGAGGTGGCGTGCGCGTTTTTAATGGCATGGATAGTGCGTTTTAGAGTTCCGTCGGACATTACGTCCGACAGAGGTCCTCAATTTGTTTCCGAGCTTTGGTCAGCTATGGCCCGCAGCCTGGGGGTAACGATCCACCGCACTACCGCGTACAACCCGCAGGCTAATGGTTTATGCGAACGTTTCCATAGGTCATTGAAAGCAGCCCTCAGAGCGTCGCTTATGCAAATTGGGTGGACAGGCTACCATGGGTTTTATTGGGGTTGCGTTCTGCACCTAAAGAGGATTTAAAAGCCTCCCCAGCTGAATTAGTTTTTGCACAGCCACTCCGGCTGCCCGGGGAGTTTCTCCCAGATAATCCTGCGCCAGAGTGCTCCCCTGCTCAGCGGTTGCAGAGCGACACGGGATCGAGCACGCTTCCTGGCCCCGTTCATCACAGCTTTCCGCGCGTTTTTGTGCCTAAGGCTTTAAAAAATGCGGAGTTTGTTTTTGTCAGACACGATGCCCATCGCCCAACCTTGTGTCCACCTTATGATGGCCCATTTAGAGTGCTGGAAACAGGAGATAAGCACTTTTTGCTAGATTTGGGGGGCAGAAATAAAATGATTGGCATAAACAGGCTCAAACCCGCTTTTGTGATGGCTGATGAAGCTGTGCAGTTGGCGAGGGCTCCTTGGCACGGCAGACCCCCTAGGGAGCTTTCCCCAGAGCTCCCACAGGGATTGACTAACAGTTCTCACCCCCAGACAGCAGCTCCACAGCAGGATGGCGCCACGGGAGTGGTAAAGCCCGCTTTCAGCAAGTTCGGAAGAAGACTGAAGCCCAAACAGCACGTGGACTGATGTTTGTGATTTTATCATGATATGCAGACTGTGTTATATTGTTCCATCTTAGACGTTTGGGGGGGGGGGGGTCATGTGGGACACAAATGTGGGTTTCATAGGCTTCATATGTATATTACTGTTGCTTCACGTCTCAGAATGAACAATAGGACTGAGTCTCCTAGAGATAACAGGAGGATGCGAAATGTGATCTTTGTTATGCAAAGAGATGGCCTTGAGGGATTTCCTGACCACCAGTGGCTTTAGGTGGAGGGGAGAAGACCTGGAGGAAGATGTATTGTGTCTTGGGATTAAAAGACAATGTGACTCTGTGCTTTGATGTCCTGGGGTATAAAAAGGACAGACGTGGGGGGATGCTTTCTCTTTTCTGTTTGGAGCATGTTGGAGATACGTGAATAAACCTGATTTGAGAAATAAACTCAGCCTCATCCTTTCACGCTCTCCACAAAGTCACATTTTCATGCAAACTCCACACAGATTTCTCCGGTTTCCTCCCACATGCCAAAAACATGCAAGTTAGGTTAATTGGCATCAAAACTGGGGATTCTAAATTGTCCTTAGGTATGACTGTGGGAGTGAATGGTTGTCTGTCTCTCTGTGTTGGCCCTGCGATGGACTGGCGATCTGTCCAGGGTGTACCCTGCCTCTCGCCCAAAGATGCTGGGATAGGCTCCAGCCCCCCCACGACCCGAAAAGGATTAAGCGGAAGAAGATGAATGAATGAATGATGAATGAAAAAGTCACATTTTCTTCCTACTCGGACTATTTTAAAAATTTCAGACACGTAGATTACACAACATAACAATTTTATTTATTTTTTTGTAAGATGTCTGTGTTTTTTCAACTGATTCAAGGCAATTTTGCACCGCTGAATCCGAAAATGACATCCGTTTCTCTCAATCAGGTCAGGTTTTTATGCTAAGTTGTAAGCAGTTGTACAGTTGTACTGTAAATTGAATAGTAGACATTGATAAAGGTAAGTACATGTAAATTGAATATTGCGTCATCATTGTTCAAAATTCAGAGAATTTCAAGAAATAAAAAAGAATTTTGCATCATATAAAGCGAAAATACCCATACATGTAAACAAAAATGTATAAAACATGTGGCCATAATTCAAAAAGTTGACCTGATTGAGCAAAACCAATGTGACTTTTGGATTCAGCACATCAAAATTGTCCTAAATCAGCTGAAAAAACTTAGACAATAAATTTGGTGTTGACCAGTGTAATTTTTTCTGCTGCATGTGACGTCAGAAATCTGCGACCGTGTCAGCTTCAAACATGGCCTCCAGATTAGAAATTAATTTTGTTAGATTGTTGTCTCGCTGTGAATCCATCGCGTCGGAGAAACGCGGAGAGGCTGAATGGAGACTAGAGAAGGTAAATCGTGGACGGGCGGATTGTAGGTGGAATGTGCTTCCGTCTGACATTCAGAGGTTGAAGTTAACGATGTTTTTGTTGTTAGCTTGTAGCTGTTGTTAGCCACGTCGTCACCGTCTCTCACCGTTTATTAGGGCCTGAGCCACTGACAACGTCAGTGGGCGAGAGCCCCATTGTAATTGTTAAAATGTTTTTCTTCTTCTTCTTCTCCATCTAAGAGCTCATTTTTGGGGTAGTGAACGTGCATGAAAACTCACCATTTTTTGCTGGACCTCAAGACTGCCAAAAAAATTTAATATTTTGAAAGAAATATGAATGACCCCACAAAAATGGCTCTACAGCGCCACCTAACGTGAAGTCAGTGGGGAGTGGCACACGCTTACTTTTGCGTAGAAACATGAAAATCGGGTGAGATGTTTATCATGTCAAGACATGCAAAAAAACTCCATAGAAGTGATGGTCTACACCCAGCAGGAAGTTGGCCATTTTGGCAGGAAGTGGCAATGACCTGATTTCCATCTCGCGCAATGTACGCATTGATCGAACTCGTCCTAAGGTTTTTGTCTGATTGAGCTCATTTGTGGTGACAGTCATCTATACCCATGTGCCATTAAAAGTTATTGAAAACTTTTCCACTCTATGGTTTGGCCATAGGGGCGTGGCAAAGTTTGATGCCTTGCCATGATCATTCTGTGACCATTCTGATGGCAATAACTCTGGTATGCATTGTCAGATTTCAACCAAATTCATTATTATGGCAATCAGTCCAGTTCCAAACGGTTCTATAGAACAATATTCATAGAAAGCTACAGCACCACCTATAGGAGGCAGAAAGTTTTGCATCAGAAAGTTTGCATCATGTTGTTTTTATAATACTTCGGGAATGGAATGTCGGATTGGCACCAAGATAGGTAGGATGTATACGGGTATGCCGCCAAACAATTACAGCTATGAATATTCATGAGTAGCAATAGTGCCCTCTCTTGGAGACATGAGGGTTACACCAAAGGTTTTCTTCAATATCTCTGAAATAAATAGTCTGATTGGTACCATTTGTGGTGACAACCATCTGTACCCATGTGCCATCAAAAGCTCTTGAAAACGTTTCCAAATGCCCACCGGTTTGGCGGAAGGGGCGTGGCCAAGTTTGCAGTATCGCCATCACCCTTCCAATGGCTTTTACTCTGGCATACGCTGACTGATTTCAACCAAATTTTGAGTGGTGAATAGGTAGCCAATACTGATAATTTCTATAATAAAGAATGACACATAGCAACAGCGGCCCCTACCACCAATGGACAGGAAGTTGCCATAACTCTCATGCCATACTCATGTGCAGCTTGCCAGAATGACATGCAATTTTCTGAGGTTTATCAGACCACCTGGTTAATCATAACTGCACATCACCTCTAGCATGGCATCACTGCTGTTACCATGAACACGCCCTCCTTGCCATTCAATCCATGATCTTGTTGGGATGGTTGGGAACGACCTGGAGTCATGAAATCTGGAACATAGGTTGAGGTGACTGTCATATGTAGTCCTACATGGGTGGGCAACACATAACTGGTGTTATGTGGAGGTTGACTCCTCGCCATAGAACATCGGAAAGTTGTAACTTGGACAAACTTTGTCTGATTTTCACCAAATTTTCTACAATGGATATTAGTCCCACCCCACACACTCCTACATAAAAATGATTGACAAAAGTTATAGTGCCACCTACTGCTCACAGGAAGTACTGTGCCAAATGGTTTACTTTATTATTCAAGCAGTGTTTGCTGCAATGACGGGAAATTTTCTAAGCCAGCTAGGTAGGACGGGTGCTGTGGTCCGCGGTTGTGCGGGGGCGAGGGCCTGCTTACAGCTGGTTGCAGCTTTAATTTTAATTTAAACATGTAACATCATTCTATTCAAGGGAGTTCCGATTTTTGTAAACAAGTAGACTGTTTTAATGTTAGACTTTGTGTCTGATTCTGAAGATCAGAGACGCCTAATCTGAAAAGCTAATGTCACTTTTTGTTGCTCTTTGTCACGTCGATACAAGTAGATTTAACATTAAGCTGGTACATTAAAGTCCAACCTACAGTTAATTCACATTAATATTCATTGTCAATTTTATTAGACATCAGCAGTTTACCGTACTGTTCCCTGGGATTTAGAGTGTTGTTTTAAGTCTGTTTATGTCATTACCTAACAAAGAAAATCAACATAACGCATTATTTAAAAAAAAGGTTTGTCAGTAATGGTAAAAGGGCACTTCTGTAATCCATCCACCTGACAGGTGTTTCATATCAAGATGTTGATTAAACAACATCATTGATTTGTAATGATGACTATTATGAATTTAATTCCAATATCCTTTATTAATAAAACAAAGGGAGTGTCTACAGATACAGAAGAGTTGACAGTCCGACAAAACTTTTTCAGATCAACTACTACTACTAATGCGAGGACACAACAACAACACAATGTTATCCAATGCCTCCTCAGGTCCCATGATAAATATAATGTTTCCCGATTTCCCTATCCAGCATGGCAGTCCTAAGTTCTTGAGTGTCATGTGGGCCTGTGTTGCTTAGCAGTGTTGTTATGCAATTGGCCTGTTTTCCACCCCTCCTTTTATTACCCTGTGTGGGTTCCCAAAGTGTAAGTGGGTTTGCTGCCATATCATCATGTCTTGCACAATGTCCAGCCAGCTTCAGCCTTCTTTCTCAGATTTTGGTGGACACCCTAGGTAGGTCAGCATAAAGATCCACATTCCTCATGTGGTCTCTCCAAAGCGACATTTAGAGCAACCCTAAGCATTCTGGTGTAGGTACTGTCCAAGGCCCTTTCCTGCTGTGAGGTCAATGTCAGCAGTGCACTGCAGCTGTGGCACAGGTGAGGAGTGTGGTGTCGGAGGGTCAGTGGTTCACTTCCTGCTCTCGCTGGCATGCCCATGCTATTTTACTTGACACGAGATGGAATTTAGCATTAAAATGAAGAGGTTAACCAAAAGATATGGTAAAGGATGAGGTTAAAAATTTAAGAGGTTAGCTTTAGGATTTGGGAAAGAGTACGGATTAAAAGGTAACAAATAGATATTAATTTAAAAAATTGAAACAAATTATGGGTTAATATGAGAAATATCTTTTCTTCAACTGTTGATAAATGCCTCAGATTTCCATACCTTTAGCCACTGCTGCATAAGATACGGCATTGATAGAACATATTTGTAGATTTTTGTGAATGGGGTACAGCATGCGGAGTCACATGACACCAACTGGCCAGTCAGATTCATGTTGTATCTGTAAGCAAGCAGTCTACAGGTATGGTTCCATACCTATAGCCACTGCCTAAGACAAGTGGAAGAGATACATATATGACAAGTTAACTAGAATGTTACATTTATCCAGCATATGTGGCACTACAAAACATGGTCAGTTCCTCTTCAGCTCTGGCGTATGCACACAGTGGATGCTGCTGGACGCTGGGCATTTAAAATTTTATCTTTTTTAGCATTTGTGCATTAATATCAGAATCTTCCACATCGCAATGCATCTAAAAATGATTTCTCCCTACATGTTTTTCCCGCTTTCCAGTGGGAGATACTTATTTCAATGTAATAATTAAATGTTATTTTATAAATGGTAATGCACAAACTTGCATTTTGTGTTTTGTGCAACTTAGTATTTGAGTTGAGAAATAAACATTTGAAAATGATCAATTAATCTGAATTTTTCTTGATGACAAGACAAGCAGATTAATGAAACCATCCATTAAAAAAATCTTTAAAATATCAGTAATCAAAATATTTGGAGCCATAATTGCACATTTTTCTTAAATGGTGCAGCCCTGCTACAGACTGTCATAGGTCAAGTGTTTATTCTTTTATTGCTTCTCATTAATGAATTGGTCTTGTCCTCCATCCAGTATGTCAGTGCCCTGGAGGAGATGTTGGTGGCTTTGAGGAAGAACTCGAGGTAACATCATCTTTGAACTTTACAGTGGGGAAAAAAAGTATTTAGTCAGCCACCAATTGTGCACGTTCTCCCACTTAAAACATAAGAGAGGTCTTCAATTTTCATCATAGGTATACCTCAACTATGAGACAAAATGAGAAAAAAAAATCCAGAAAATCACATTGTCTGATTTTTAAAGAATTTATTTGCAAATTATGGTGGAAAATAAGTATTTGGTCACCTACAGACAAGCAAGATTTCTGGCTCTCACAGACCTGTAACTTCTTCTTTAAGAGGCTCCTCTGTCCTCCACTCGTTACCTGTATTAATGGCACCTGTTTGAACTCGTTATCAGTATAAAAGACACCTGTCCACAACCTCAAACAGTCAGACTCCAAACTCCACTATGGCCAAGACCAAAGAGCTGTCAAAGGACACCAGAAACAAAATTGTAGACCTGCACCAGGCTGGGAAGACTGAATCTGCAATAGGTAAACAGCTTGGTGTGAAGAAATCAACTGTGGGAGCAATTATTATAAAATGGAAGACATACAAGACCACTGATAATCTCCCTCGATCTGGGGCTCCATGCAAGATCTCACTCCGTGGGGTCAAAATGATCACGAGAACAGTGAGCAAAAATCCCAGAACCACACGGGGGGACCTAGTGAATGACCTGCAGAGAGCTGGGACCAAAGTAACAAAGGCTACCATCAGTAACGCACTACGCCGCCAGGGACTCAAATCCTGCAGTGCCAGACGTGTCCCCCTGCTTAAGCCAGTACATGTCCAGGCCTGTCTGAAGTTTGCTAGAGAGCATTTGGATGATCCAGAAGAGGATTGGGAGAATGTCATATGGTCAGATGAAACCAAAATAGAACTTTTTGGTAAAAGCTCAACTTGTTGTGTTTGGAGGAGAAAGAATGTTGAGTTGCATCCAAAGAACACCATACCTACTGTGAAGCATGGGGGTGGAAACATCATGTTTTGGGGCTGTTTTTCTGCAAAGGGACCAGGACGACTGATCCATGTAAAGGAAAGAATGAATGGGGCCATGTATTGTGAGATTTTGAGTGAAAACCTCCTTCCATCAGTAAGGGCATTGAAGATGAAACGTGGCTGGGTCTTTCAGCATGACAATGATCCCAAACACACCGCCCGGGCAACGAAGGAGTGGCTTCGTAAGAAGCATTTCAAGGTCCTGGAGTGGCCTAGCCAGTCTTCAGATCTCAACCCCATAGAAAATCTTTGGAGGGAGTTGAAAGTCCGTGTTGCCCAGCAACAGCCCCAAAACATCACTGCTCTAGAGGAGATCTGCATGGAGGAATGGGCCAAAATACCAGCAACAGTGTGTGAAAACCTTGTGAAGACTTACAGAAAACGTTTGACCTCTGTCATTGCCAACAAAGGATATATAACAAAGTATTGAGATGAACTTTTGTTATTGACCAAATACTTATTTTCCACCATAATTTGCAAATAAATTCTTTAAAAATCAGACGATGTGATTTTCTGGATTTTTTTTGCTCGTTTTGTCTCTCACAGTTGAGATATACCTATGATGAAAATTGGAGACCTCTCTCATCTTTTAAGTGGGAGAACTTGTACAACTAGTGGCTGACTGAATACTTTTTTGCCCCACTGTATTGACATTGTGAAGATCTAACAAGTTTCCGACATTTAGTCACTACTTGTGTCTTCCTCCAGCAAACCGACATCTGAGGTCTTGACTGAGTATACAAGAAAAGTAGATTTTCTTAAAGGACTTCTGGAGGCTGAAAAACTGGTCAGTGACAATTATTATGGACTGAGACTAGCTTTCATTGTTTCTGTGTTTTAAAATTTGCTGTAAGATTTGTATCTCCTATTCTTCCTCAGTCTTCTCCCACAGAAAAAGCCTTAGCCAATCAGTTCCTCGCCCCCGGCCGAACACCCACAATAGCCAACGAGAGGATGCCAGCCACTAAAACGGTCCACTTGCAGACAAAGGCTCGATGTACGGGGGAAATGAGGGACGAGCTGCTCGGCAAGGTATGATGCGGAGTAATGAGGAACTCCACTTTGTTCACAGCTGTCTTACTACTGCTGATGCCAAATCCTGCTGTGAAGTTTTATGAACTCTTTGTACAAATTTTAACAATGACAACATACAGACAAAATGGCTTATCCAGTTATATTCGAAAAAAATAAATCATGAAAAACTCTTATTTACTCAGGTGATGTTTTGTGTCTTTACAGGGGTTGTCAGGAAAAGGTAAGATTTTTTTTCTAAGTTAAAAGACACATTGGTTTTACCAAATAGTAAGTATAAGCTTTTTAAAAATGAACAAAATCAGAAATGTGAAGCCACACACAGGGTTTGCAAGTCCAGATATAGTCATGCAAATTTCAGACTATGCAGCATTTAATTATGTAGAACACACCATTTCACATTTTCTTTAACAGATAATTGACATTTTGAAATTGTGGAGAAGTGTAGAAATGCAGTTAATGAAGAATAACCTTAAACCTGCATTCTTTCTAATGGCCAACAGGGGGTAAATCCTGCAGTCCCACAAAGAAGTCTGCTGAATGCAACCCTGCAGCTTAAAGATCTTGTATCCAGGTTTCTCAAATTCTGGACCCAGGTCCACATCCGGACCCAACCACTAATCAGTCGGGACCCGAACATGTGTTTGATTATGTGCACTTTGCAGTGCTTATCGACTTTGCTGTGCTGCCAAAGTAACTGAATATGTCAGTGTTGAATATGCACAGTTCAGTGTCAGGAGTACAGAACTTTTCCCATACCACAACGGGTTTACAGTACCTGTGATTAACGAAGAGACACACTCCCCCTCCACGGCTCTTCCCGGTGATCTCTGGTGACCGGTCCAGCCAAAACAGGCTCCTGAACCCACTTATTCTTTAATTTACTACATAAATTTGTAAATTTACAACTTTTTTCTTGTAAATTAACTACTTTTTTTGCATGTTAAATTTGAAACATTTTATCATTTTTTTCCTTTTTGTGTAAATTGCAAAACTTTTCTTGTAAATTTGACACTTTCTTTCGAATTTCGAATAAATGAAACCATGAATAAAGCAAAAATTTAAAAGCAGTCTGAAAAAGAACAGGATTGAAGCTCAAAGCTCCAAAAACATGTAGGTTTAGGGCGCTCACGCACGCAGCGACCGGCAGCCGGTGGCTTGTCACCAGACTGCAAACCAAATCTACCTACGGGTACAAATAAGTAACAAAAAAAAAAAAAAAAAAAAGCTCATCTTGTCCTGCCCCATCATTAACTAATTAATGTACCTATATACCTACTTGCACATAGACACATACATACATGCATAGACACATTGCCACAACAACAAACGGAAACCCAATGAGCAAGAATGCTAATGAACAAATGTCAACATGCATTTCAAAATCTTATTACTTATTAAAATAATAGTAATTCAAAAATGAAACGCAACAAGTAAACAACTTCCCACTGACCAAACAATCCACAAGTGGCGCTCAGACTTCCTCCC
The DNA here is from genome assembly GCA_020510985.1 of Pholidichthys leucotaenia. Classification (NCBI taxonomy): domain Eukaryota; kingdom Metazoa; phylum Chordata; class Actinopteri; order Cichliformes; family Pholidichthyidae; genus Pholidichthys; species Pholidichthys leucotaenia. Next base: position 362,358,631 of record CM035839.1, on the reverse strand, counting down.
AACCAACCCTAGTGATTAACAGAACCATCTTCCTCCCTGTATTTATCTGATTTCTCATTTTTTACTTTTTAACTCAAAGTGATTGGACATTGTTTTAACTCCATACTTTAATAATCTTGTAAACACAATAACTACAGAAAGATTGATGTAGCCTTTTCAAATCGATATCCTCATCTCTAAGGCAAATCTTGGATGGCTTAGACTCTGACCTCTGATTATGGGTTTGGGGTCAAAAGGTCACGGTTAGCATTCCCTATGCCCTATTACTTTAGAACGAGTAAAGGTAGGGTCACCAGACTTTGTACTCAGGTTCACCCTGTGACCTTGAACTATCACTACTTTTGGGATTGCAGTTTTAAAGGTCAAGGTCGAAATGCCATATAAACTACAGTGGTGTGAAAAAGTGTTTGCCCCCTTCCTGAGTTCTCATTTTTTTTGTATGTTTGTCACCCTTAAATGTTTCAGATCATCAAACAAATTTAAATATTAGACAAAGATAACACAAGTAAACACAAAATGCAGTTTTTAAATGAAGGCGTTTATTATTAAGGGGAAAAAAAATCCAAACCTACATGGTCCTGTGTGAAAAAGTGACCCCCCCCTTCCCCGTTAAAACATAAATTAACTGTGGTTTATCACATCTTTAGAAAGCTGAGTTCAATTTCTCTAGCCACACCCAGGCCCAATTACTGCCACACCTGTTCTCAATCAAGAAATCACTTAAATAGGACCTGTCTGACAAAGTGAAGTAGACCAAAAGATCCTCAAAAGCTAGACATCATGCTGCGATCCAAAGAAATTCAGGAACAAATGAGAAACAAAGTAATTGAGATCTGTCAGTCTGAAAAAGGTTATAAAGCCATTTCTAAAGCTTTGGGACTCCAGCAAACCACAGTGAGAGCCATTATCCACAAATGGAGAAAACGGAACAGTGGTGAACCTTCCCAGGAGTGGGTGGCCGACCAGAATTACCCCAAGAGCACAGCAACAACTCATCCAAGAGGTCACAAAAGACCCCACAACAACATCCAAAGAACTGCAGGCCTCACTTGCCTCAGTTAAGGTCAGTGTTCATGACTCCACCATCAGAAAGAGACTAGACAAAAATGGCCTGCATGGCAGAGTTCCAAGATGAAAACCACTGCTGATCCAAAAGAACATAAAGGCTCGTCTCAGTTTTGCCAGAAAACATCTTGATGATTCCCAAGACTTTTGGGAAAATACTCTGTGGACTGACAAGACAAAAGTTGAACTTTTTGGAAGGTGTGTGTCCCATTACATCCGGCGTAAAAGGAACATCATACCAACAGTAAAATCTGGTGGTGGTAGTGTGATGGTCTGGGGCTGTTTTGCTGCTTCAGGACCTGGAAGACTTGCTGTGGTAAATGGAACCATGAATTCTGCTGTCTACCAAAAAAATCCTGAAGGAGAATGTCCGGCCATCTTTTCGTGACCTCAAGCTGAAGTGCACTTGGGTTCTGCAGCAGTACAATGATCCAGAACACACCAGCAAGTCCACCTCTGAATGGCTTAAGAAAAACAAAATGAAGACTTTGGAGTGGCCTAGTCAAAGTCCTGACCTGAATCCGATTGAGATGCTGTGGCATGACCTTAAAAAGGCGGTTCATGCTCAAAAACTCTCCAATGTGGCTGAATTACAACAATTCTGCAAAGGTGAGTGGGTCAGAATTCCTCCACAGCGCTGTAAAAGACTCATTGCCAGTTATCACAAACGCTTGATTGCAGTTGTTGCTGCTAAGGGTGGCCCAACCAGTTATTAGGTGTAGGGGGCAATCACTTTTTCACACAGGGCCATGTAGGTTTGGCTTTTTTTCCCCTTAATAATAAATACCTTCATCTAAAAACTGCATTTTGTGTTTACTTGTGTTATCTTTGTGTGGAGGAAAAGGGAATCAGCGAAGGCAACGAGCTGGACGACACAAGGCTTTATTATTTCTCCAACATAACAGCAAACATGCTTCTGAGCTCTGCTGAACTACTGTGCAATCTGGGTCTCTGTACATTCCTCTTTTATACTTTTATTTTTATATGTAGAGACCCAGAGCTTCCAACCCTCATATATTGTTGTGTGAACAAAGAGAAATGCAGCACATTAACATAATATTCACGGGCTCTGCTCAAACACACTTCTCCTCTCTGGCATTTACTCCTTTCTCGGGGGGGGGGGGGGGCACATAGTCTTTGCTGTCCCGTTTGATTACCCCCCCCCCCCCCCCCCCCGGTGACACCTCTTCCTTCAGTTCATTGTCCTCTCTTCCCCTTGTCTCTCTGGGTGTGAGGAAACCCCCAAACTGTTCCCCCACAGTCTAATATTTAAATTTGTTTGATGATCTGAAACATTTAAGTGTGACAAACATACAAAAAAATGAGAAATCAGGAAGGGGAAAACACTTTTTCACACCACTGTGCATCTTGGCAACAAACAGTCTGAGGGGTACCACTGGCAGCCAGCAGTATTTTCTTTTGTAAATTTGCAGCTTTTTTCCCCCATAAGTGTACATTTTTCAAAAATTTGTGACTGACTGCAAAAATACTTATAGTGTCCCTTCAGTATTTACTCTGGAGAAAATGTCCTGTTTATTGAACCAGTAGGTGACGCCACAAGGACTGAGAATATCTGTAAGAGTTCAATGATACATTTTTATAAGTAATTTTGATCTTTTCTCTCTCCAGGCTCATTAGATGGAGACTTGAGAAACAGAAGGTAAATCTTTTTTTGTTGATCTCTAAAATGACCCTCATTTATAAAATGTGCATGTGATGACAAAAAATGGTCATACGATCATTTTAATGTGCAGATTGATATTTATCTGTCTGGATGTGATCGTTGGATACGCTCAAATTCTACGACGGGTCTCAGCTTGTGTACTTAGGTTTTCAGGTCAGGGTGGCCTTGTGCTGCAGCAGAGAATCCTGGTTGTGCTGGAGAATTATCTGATCACATCAAATGATACGGAGCAGTGCAGCCTTTTAGGTTGCATTTAACATTCCATATGCATTTATGTCACAGCAGCAAATGTTAGGGTGGATTTGAACAGAAAATAAATGAAGGTCTGTATCACATCCCCAGCCTTGGTCCTTTTTCAAATGAAACATTTGTTAATCATTCAAAAATGTTTCCCCCGTTCAGATGTCTTCCTCTGGATGAGCGTCAGTCTGCTGCAGAGCTGGATGCCGTCCTGCAGCACCACCACAACCTGCAGGAGAAGCTGGCAGAGGACATGCTTAGCCTAGCCAAAAATCTGAAGAGCAACACTCTTGCAGCTCAGAACATCATCAAACAGGACAACCAGGTACCGACTAGGGATGCAAGTTTTCAATTGATTAATAATTGATTTACCTTACCGATTGATTAACGATTAATTGATAAGCAGCGTTTTTCCTGAGACTGAATTTCCCTCAGTACAATACGGTGTGTCTTTAACATATAAAAAGTTGCTGTTTTTTCATATACTGAATAAAACATGAATGATCATATTCCTCAATGATTTATTGTACCATTTGCATTTTTTTACTGCAGACAATGGCATTTTTTGTAGTTTAACAAATGTTGCACTGTATAGTGTGTACTATGTGCTGGTACAGCTCAGTAAATTACAAATGTCATGATTTTGTATTTATTTTAAAATCTACTGCCAGTATCATAAAATCTATTTTTTTAGTTATATTAAAAAGACCTTTCAGGTTCTAATTTACTGAGATACACTGGTAGACTGTTTTAACAGGAAAATAAATTGTGAGCTGCTTTTTCTGTTGCATGTTAAACATTGTTACGGTACCCAGTCAAACCCAGTATGATCTGGGCTCCCTCTGTTTTGTTACTTCAGGGCAACAGGAGTCCAGTCTGCTTTTCCGTCTAGCGGCAGGTTGAAGGGAGGCAGCAGGGATTTTTTTTGCGCTCGTGCAGCCTGTTGCAGTCTGTTTCGCCGCCCTGTTGATTTGACGGCTGGACATTAGAATGTGCCATTGGAACTTGTTGTTGTGGCTCTCCGATGTAAGCCGGAAGGGCTTAGCATCTTCTCCTGCTTTTTCAGTTGAAATGCGGCAGTGGGTGACTGCGTGTGCCCCTGCCTTCACGGCAAAGCCACTACATTTCATACGATAAGCTCCCATTGAAAAGGACTGCTGAGTTATCAATTAATTGACAACTAATTAAATTTAGTTGACTAAATTTTTATCGACAATTAATCGAAAGTCAATTAATCATTAACATCCTTAGTACCGACAGAAGACTGAGGAAAATCAGGGCTTCTAACATACCAAATGCACTCATTTGCCACTTTGTTAGGTCCACCTATTCGACTGCTTGTTATTGCAAATATTTAACCAGCCAATCACATGGCAGCGATTCAATGCATTTATGCATGTAGACATGGTCAAGACGAACTGTTGAAGTTCAAACTGAGCATCAAAATGTGGAAGACGGGATTTAAATGACTTTAAATGTGGCATGGTTTTTGGTGCCAGATGTACTGGTCTGAGTGTTTCAGAAACTGCTGATCTACTGGGATTTTCACATACAACTAAATAAATTACAGCTAAAGTGCAACATGCCTCTCCCATGTACTTTAAAACCCAACATGTAGCACACCTTAGGTTTTAAATGCTGTTGGTGAACAGTACAAAACCTTGAAGTCTGCAGCTGGTTGGACCTTATTCATGTTTGTCAAAGGATGGCATACGGTTCCTGATGGAGTCTAAAATTAGACTTCTTCTAAGTTTACCAAGCCCCTCCTCTGATTGAATTTTCAAGAAGATGAATCTATATATTTTTGAATAACTGTCCTAGATGATATAGGCAAAGTAATCTAGACTTCTTGGTTGAGTATATTTGTTTGGGTTTTGCTTATGTGGGCCACAAGTGGGCAGTATAAGACAAATAACTTCCATAACCAGCTTGTCATGCTGTACAGTGCCCCTTTCACTTATCCCACCCATTTGTCCCGACTGTTAATTTCAATCTTCGTATCATTCGTGTCTCTCTGCCTCCCAGACTCTGAGCCAGTCCATGCGCCAGGCAGACCTGAACTTCGAGAAGCTGAAGACGGAGGCCGAGCGGCTGGAGCAGCACACCAAGAAATCTGTGAACTGGCTGCTGTGGCTGATGCTCATTCTAGTCTCCTTTACTTTTATTAGCATGATCCTCTTCATCAGGATCTTCCCAAGACTCAGATGATGACTGTGCACACCTAACAAACTCTTAGTCTGACACCCTCTCGTGTGTTCAAGTGCAGTCACCACACAGGCCTCCATAGATCTTCACAGCTATATGCGCGACAAAGATCAGTAGTGGTTGGCACAACAACTGAAATGTTTGCACTTTTGAACCTGAATTATCTTTCTCCAGATGAAAGCTTAAAATGTGATGTGCTGCACCCAGTATTCATTTTGTTAAACAGAGCAGAAATTGAGCCAAGCTGAAGAGCTGTTTGGGGCTGCAACAGAGTCTTAATATGCAGATAGAGACTCAGCCTTAATTATTTTAATCTCTCATCAGGTAGGCTGCTAGCCAATCAACACATGAATGCACTTTGTCCCTCAGTGGGACTAATATGACTTGTGGTTTTTATAGCATTCATGGATCACCCACCATCCACCGATTGAATATGGGGCCCATTGATAGATTTAATTGGATAGAAAAATTAGATGTGTATATACCAGATTGTTTTTGACTCTTAACACTGATTCCTCCTCTTGATTTTTTAGCACCAGATAGGTAGATGTTAATTCCTTTGTACCATTCTGAGGTAGTTGTTAGATATACATACTTTATATTGCCACAAGTATTGAGAAACCCCCAAATGACTGGGCATCACTGGACAAAGCAATGTCCATAAAGACATGGATGAGCGAGTCTAGTGTGGAGGAACTTCCTTCCCAGAAGAGTTGAAGCTGTTATGGCTGCAAAGGGTGGTTTTCCACAAGGTTTAGGAGTGTGTTTGAGAATTTTTGACCATTCTTCCAGAAGTGCATTTGTGAGGTCAGGCACTGACATTGGACGAGAAGGCCTGGCTCACAGTTTCCACTCTTAATTCCTCTCAAAGGTGTTCTGTCAGGTTGAGGTCAGGGCTCTGTGCAGGCCAGTCAAGTTCCTCCACACAAGACTCACCCATCCTTGTCTTTACGCACCTTGCTTTGTGCATTGGTACTGTCATTTGGAGGGGTGTCCCAAAACTTTTGGCAATATAGTGTATGCAGACCTCTGTCAGTATGTGAAAACCATGGATTGGAATCATTACTTGTCTCTAGTGTGTAGGTAGGACTCAAGCATGGGCGAGGTGACATAGAGGATAGATATGATACATGGCCCCCCTCTCCATGTCGCTGATGAATCCATAGGAACAGCAGGGCTGTAGCGGAAGCTGCCCGAGCAGATATGCAATATAAAGTAAAACTGTTTTATTAATATACATAACTATGTCCTATGTTGTTCATCTACAGGTTTAAGTAAATACTTTAAATGAACTCTATAGTTTTCAATTAATTCCAACTATCAACACTATGTGGCAGTACTGTGCCAGAAAGGGCTTGGGTAGATCACTCAAAATGCTGCTGAGTTCCATGATGGTCATGACTCATCCTGCAGGTGAAATGGTAGTAGTACAGGACCTCTGGACCAGCCTCAATGGTAAATTCAGTGCAGATCTCTGTAATACAATACATTAATATCTTTGGTATAATGTCATAAATGTCATTTCAAAACATTCTAGTTGTAATTATAGGTGATTTTTGAATATTTTAAAGTAGAGAAACTAAAATGGTTCCTTGAATGAATGTGTATATCTGCTCATAACTAAGTCAGTGTGTTACAGCCCATTGACGTATGCTGTTCACCTTAAAAAAAAAATGTTTCACTGAAACGCCAAAATATTACTGATTATTTTCCACTTAAATGTTTATTATCAAGAAGTTTGGCATCCTGTGCTCCTTTCTAATTCACATTTACCTCTGCCTATGCTTCTTTTGTCCCATTTATTGTTTATGTCCTGTTTATTGTAGAGAGTTTCTGACTGGTTCCATAAATTTGTGTAAATTGATATTTGTTGTAGTTCAAGATGAAAACTGAGGCTACAGCTGGTGATGGAAGTGAGATTTTTGTTTTCAGCATATAATCTGTAATGTCTGTTCCCATTTTTTGTGACATGCAGTTGTTGATTAAGTCACACTTAAGAAAAAAATCAATTGGGAAAATGGAAAAGTAAAAAAACAACAACATTGAACTCCATCCTGTTGCCGTCATTGAGTCCAGAGTTACTGAGACCCTTTACTCACATCACATCAGAAAGTGAAACTAGACCTCAGGTAGTAGATGACATCACTTCCTGTTTTAAAAAGTGAAGTCACTGTAGAAGTGGCTTTAACGTGCATTCTATCAACTGACCTGTACATGTTGCTAACTGCCACAAAATAAGCCCCAGGGAAACAACTCATGGGATTCCACACAGACCCCAAACTCACTCTGGTTGTATACTGAATAACACTGGTGACTCAGCACTGCTTCTGATGATGCTGGGTATTTCTGATTGGCACCTGCATAGTTTATTACCAGTCACTAGCCTAGTTTCTTGCAGGTTGCCTCATTTTCCAAATTCATCAGTCATAACAGGTGTTTTACAAATAGGACCGTTGAGTTTTTGACTTCAAGATTCTAAGATTTTTATTTGTCAATACTTCTATATGTACAGAACATACAGGAGAATTGAAATGTCGTTTCTCTTTTGCTTAGTGGTGTGCCCAAAAAGGAGTAAGGATGAAAAACAACAGCAGTCTATGTACAGTAATGCTTACCCATAGTGCAAATAAAGATAAAAAACCCAGCAATCCTATATACATAAAAAGCGGAGCCGTAATACCTGTAATTGCAAGTTCAGTGCTGTAGTGTAGGTGCAGACAGTGACAGATTGGACTGCACATGAACAATATGTGCTAATGGTTGCAGTGAGGTGCAAAGACATACAGCAGCAGATGTAATTACTGTTGGTGTGCCAAGTCTGTACAAACAGCTGAGGTAGTTATTGTGTGAGTGTGTGTGTTACGGTCTGAGAAGCGGGGGGGGGGGGGCGAGATCAGGGTCCTGGTTGCCTGCAATGTTCATGACTCTGCGGGTGTGGTAGATGTCCGGGGGGGGGGGGGGGGCAGAGGGGCACCGATGATCTTGCTGGCTGCTTTCACTGTGGAGGCAGTGCAGCTTCCGTACCACACCATGATGCAGCTGGTGAGGATGCTCTCAATGGTGCCCTGGTAGAATGAGCACATGATGGGGGTGGGACTCGTGCTCTCCTCAGTTTGCAGAGGAAATAGAGGCAAGTTTGAGCCTTCTTGGCCAGTAACGTGATGATGTTGGACCAGGAGAGGTCCTCAGAGATGTGCACCCCCAGGAACTTGGTGTTGCTCGCCCTCTCCACAGCTGCTCCATCAATGATCAGAAGAGGATGCTGTGTGTGTCCTCTCCTAAAGTCGACCAGAATCTCCTTGGTTTTTTCCACATTCAGGAAGAGATTATTGTCTTTACACCACTGGACCAGTTGGCTCACCTCATTTCTGTAGTTGGTCTTGTGGGGGCTTCTCCACTCAGAGAAGGCAGGGGGAAGGAGAGAACAATAAACTGAAGGAGGAGGTGTCACCGGGGGGTATCAGACAGGACTGTTGGGTCTATGCACCCCCCGGGGAGAGTAAGAGCTGCCGGTGCCGCTGAAGAGAAGGGTGTTGGAGCGGCGCCGGCGTTATGTTAATGTGCCACACATTTCTTTGTTCAAACGACAATGTGTTATGGTCGGAGGTTCCGGGTCTCGATGCATGGAATTAAAGATATAAAAGCGGAATGCACAGAGACCCGGGATTCTCTTTTGCTGTAAGTTATGTTGGAGGAAGAATAAAGTTTCTGTGTCGTCCAGCTCGTTGCCTCACCTGCCTTCTTTCTCCACAGTCTCTTCATTGTTTATGATGAGACCCACCACCGTCGTTTTCATCCGCAAACTTGATGTGGTTGGTGCTATAGGCTGGTACACAGTCATGGGTCCACAGGGGGAAGAGCAGTGAGCTGAGCATGCTCCCTTATGGGACCCCTGTGCTCAGTGTGATGATCTTGGAGGTGTTGCTGCCAACCCGCATGTTCTGTGGCTTCCCTGTGCGAAAGTCCAGCACCCAGTTACAGAGAGAGGTTTTGAGTCCCATCTATTAATCCATCTATCCACTTTTTTTTCTTTCCATCTATTAATTATCATCTATCACTTATCCGGGGTCTGGGTTGTGGGTATGCTGGGTCCTTGTAATTTTTCTTTTCATAGGGATCCACTGCAACGCTCGTGCACACGACATTTTTACCCCAAACTATGGAAATTCATCCACAGTTTAGCTGTCCGGACATATGATGCTGACTATTTGAAGGTGTGAAAGTAGAGATTTGCAACCAGTCTCCAGAGTGGACAGGGTTTCTTGGCACCATTTTTTCATGTCCATGTGCACAGATATAAACAGCAGCAGTACGTTAGAGCCCCAATTTACAATAGATATGAGCTTTATCATAGCTATTCTTGGCAGGTCCAGCCTTCTCTTGATCTCTGTAGAAGTTGTACTGTCCTTGGTGATCAAACTGCCAAGGAAATTGAATGATTGGATAACTCCAATGTTCTTCCCATCCACCTCAAAGTCACTTGTTTCATCAGTCATCATAACTTTCGTCTTTGTGATATTTAGATGTAATCCAGCTTTAACACTTTCTTGCTTGACCTTGGTGATCATCCTCTTCAGGTCTTGACTGTTCTCTGCAAAGATGGTGGTATCATCTGCATATCATAGGTTTGTCAGTCTTTGACCACCCAGTCTGATTCCGGCTCCATCTTCCTCCAAGTCAGCTGTTCGTATGACTCTCTCAGCATATAGGGGTGGCTGTGGCGTGGGTGTAGTGTGGCTGACTACTGATCGGCGGGGTCAGGGGTTCAGTTCCCACTCTGTCTGCAGTCTGCATGTTGAAGTGTCCTTGAGCAAGACACTGAACCCCAAGTTGCTCCTGGTGGGTCAGGCCAGCACCTGTGTATAGCAGCTCCACCGCTATCAGTGTGTGAATGTGTGTGTGAATGGGTGGATGGCAGGATCTGTAAAGCCCCTTAGTCATCTAGAGATGAGAAAAAGTGCTATATATCAGGCCTCCATCAGTCAGGTTGACCATGGATGAAGCATCCTAGTTTTGGTTGTCTGCTTGACTGGAGCAGCGTTGTCTGTGGCTAAATAGACCGATGCGGGAGTGGCAGGCTCTATTGCAAAGGTCACACCTGTGTGTAGTCACTGGTCTGTTGGAGCTGCTGATTTCCTTCCTGCACACTCGTTTTTCCACAGCAGCAGTCATCTTTCTCTTCTCCTGATTTCAGGTGTTGCTTCAGGGTTCCTTTCCACTTTGCATGGTCACCTGCTAGGCTCTTCCAGTTCTCCGTGTTGATGTCGGTGGCCTTCATATTGCTCTTAATGACATCTTTGTACTGGAGCTGGGGGTGACCAGTGGATCTCCTCCTAGATGCCAGTTCTCTATACAGGATGTCCTTTGGGATGCGCCCATTGTCCATGCGGTTGACATGGCCTAGCCAGCACAGCCTGAGGAAAGTAAACATGCTGGGAAAACCTGCGCGATTCAAGACGTCTGCATTGGTTACCCTGTCCTGCCAGGATATGCCCAGGATGCGGCGGATGCTTCGCAGATGGAAGGTGTTGAGTCGCTTTTCCTGTCTGGCACATGTTGTCCATGACTCACTGCCCTACAGCAATGTGCTGATGACACAGGCATACACTGCCATCTTGGTTTTCATCAGCAGATTGGGGTTTGTCCACACTCTGATTGTGAGGCGAGTGAGTGTTGTAGCTGCCTTCCGGATCCTCCTGTCTATTTCTGTGTCAAGGGAGAGGTTGTCGGTTATGGTAGAGCCAAGGTAGGTGAAGTGATGGACGACGTCGAGTTCATAGTCATCGATGATGATGGCAGGTGGTGATTAAGTGCCTTGTCCAAAGACACTGGTCTTTTTCAGGCTAATGGTAAATCCAAAATCCTTGCAGGCCTGTGAGAAGCGCTCCATCAGTGTTTGCAGCTCCAGCTGGGTGTGTGTTGCAATTGCTGCATCGTCAGCAAACAGCATGTCTCTGATGAGCGTTTTGTGAACCTTCGTCTTGGCTCTGAGGCGGGCGAGGTTGAACAGCCTGCCATCTGACCTGGTGTGTAGGTAAATTCCTCCAGTTGTAATGCCAAAGGCATGCTTTAGGAGAATGGTGAAGAATATCCCAAAGAGTGTGGGAGCAAGAACGCAGACTTGTTTGATGCCACTGCAGATGCTGAAGGGGTCAGAGGAACTCCCGTTGAACTGCACAGTCCCCTTCATGTCTGAGTGAAAAGACTCAATCATGCTCTGCAGCTTTGGTAGGCGGCCTATCTTTGGAAGAATCTTGAACAGACTGTCTCTGCGGACGAGATCAAATGCCTTGGTGAGATCTATGAAGGCGACATACAGGAGCATCTGTTGTTCTCTGCACTTCTCCTAGAGTTGGCGGAGGGAGAAGACTATGTCCACCCTTGATCTCTTGGCACAAAAGCCACACTGCAACTCTGGGTAGACGCGTTCTGCCAGCTTCTGCAGGCGAATCAGAATGACCCAAGCAAAAATTTTGCTGATGGTGCTGACTAGAGAGATGCCTCTGTAGTTGTTGCAGTTACTTCTTTTGCCCTTGTTCTTATAGAAGGTGATGATCTTGGCGTTCCTCATGTCCTGAGGTACAGCCCCTTCTTGCCAGCACTGACAGAGGACTTCATGCAATGGGAGCAGGAGGGTAGTCTTGCAGTGCTTGATCAGGTCCGGGGGAATCCCGTCACTGCCTGGGGCTTTGCCTAAGGCCAAGCTGTCAATGGCCTTCCTGAGTTCCTCTATGGTTGGCTCTACATCCAGCTCCTCTATGATTGGCATACACTCGATGGTGTCAAGAGCTGTCGGGGGCACTATGTTCAGTCTGGAGTAAAGGTCAGCGTAGTTCCACCCATATCTCCATCTGTTGGTCTTTGTCTGTGATTACTACTCCAGTGGAAGATTTGAGGGGAGCTGTCTTGCTCTGGACTGGTCCAAGCGCATCCTTAATGCCATCATACACCCCTCTAATGTTGCCTGTAGCAGCAGCTGTCTGGATGTCTTCACTGAGCCATGTCCAGTATTTGTTGGTGCAATGCCTAGCAGTCTGCTGAGCCTTGCTCCTGGCAGCCCTGAGAGTCCGCAGGCTCTTTCCACTGGGTGACCGCTTTTACTCAGTGAGGGTGGCGTGCTTGGCTTCGATGATGGGAGTCATCTCTGTGGACTTGGCCTCAAACCAGTCGTGAGACTTGGAGGACTTCTTCCCAAAGGTAGCCAAGGTGGTGCAGTGCATGGTGTCCCACAGTACTTCCCACTTCTCTGTGGCAGAGTCTCTGGGTTGTGAGGTTTGCATTTCCTTCTCAGAGGTCTCTGCAAACTTTTCCACGAGGTCTAGTTGAGACATCTTGCTGACATCAATACGGGGACTCCCTTGTTTCTTTGAGCAGTGGAACCTCTTTGGCTGTAGTCTGATCTTGCAGCGGACCAGGGAGTGGTCTGTGTCGCAGTCTGCACTGTGGTAACAGCGTGTGTGGAGGACATTCTTGATGGTGGCGTGCCTGACCAGGATAAGATCTAGCTGATGCCAGTGCTTTGAGCATGGATGTCTCCAAGAGACCTTGTGTTGAGGCTTGGTCCTGAAGAAGGAGTTGGCAATGCACAATTCATGGTAACTCCAAAACTCAAGCAGTCATTGGCCGTTCTCATTCATTTTGCCCACACTGAACTGCCTAAGGTAAGAGGGCCACGAGTCATGATCTGCAGCCACTCTGGCATTGAAGTCACCCAGAAGAACAAGTTGCACCTTGCTGGGGGTGATTGCAATGATGGATGCAAGCTTCTCGTAGAACTCATCCTTTGTGTTCGGTGTGGAAGACACTGTCAGGGCATACACGCTGACAAGGGTGACTGGGCCTTTGGTGGTGTTGAGGCGAAGAGTGAGGAGACGCTCTGTGCCATTGCTGCCTGGTTCTACCATATTCAGCAGGTTGTTCCTCACTGCAAAGCTGACTCCATGTTCCCTTGTCTCGTCAGAGTCTTTCCCCTGCCAGTAGAATATGTAGTCTTTCTCTTTCAGCATGCCTGAGTCAGCAAAGCGTGTTTCCTGAAGGGTAGCAATGTCCACATACAGCCTCCTGAGCTTGTCATTTATGACAGCTGTTTTCCTGGAGTCACTGATGTCCTGAAGGTTTTCAGAAAGACCAGTTATCATTGTCTGAATGTTCCAACATCCCAGTTTCAAAGCTGTTTTTTTTTTTTTTTTTCTGTTTTGTTGCCTGGTGCAACAATTACAGTCTGCTGTTTGGATGTTTCCTAATCCCCATGCACGCAATGAGGATGGCAGACTGTGGCGGGACAACACCTTACTGGCTTGGAGTTGCGCAGCTTGAGGTGGGCAGTAGTTGTCCAGTGAGATCCAGAGATCCCTCCCACCATCGGAAACAACCCCTGGCACCAAGCTCTACGCCAATCGAACAATGACCTATAACCGGTATCTGTTGTTCCCCATGTTGTGTTGACACTGCAAGTGAAGCTGGAGTGACCTCTCCAGGGTGTAGGGTGTGAGTTTGTGTTGATGAGTGTTGCTTGATGCTAGCCTTGGCGATGTGATATGGAGGACAGGCTGTTGCCCATGTAGCATGTCCCCCTCTCTCCATGTTGCTGATGAATCCAAAGGAACAGCAAGGCTGTTACAGTTTGGTGCCATCGCAGGAGCTGCCAGAACAAAGTTTAAATCAACGACGGACTGCCTTAGGGGCTCCGACTCTGGATTTTTACTCAGGGTTGACTCCTGAAGCCTTTCCCATGGCCGGGTATGCCGCAAGACAGCAGAGGTTTGAAATAAGGGTTTTCCTTCCCCTAGATGAGCTATCCTCCCAGGTTGCCGAGCCCCATCTGCCCGAAGCATCTGGTTTTAAGGCACCAGAGACTCGCCTTCGTCCCTTCTCCTGTCGGTAAAAGCAGTTCTGCCGGGCATAGTAGCTAAGCCACACGAGCAGGCCAGGAGTTGGACTTGGTTGTCAGAGGCTATTTGAGATGCACACCATAGCACTATATAAGTGAACACCATTTATAGGTTGAAAAGGTACGGGGATGGGATACAGCCTTGTCGAACCCCTTTACCAATACTGAACCAAACAGTGTCTCCATATACTGTACGAACAGTGGCTTCTTGATTCTCATACAAGTTCTTCATCAACACAATTATGTGTTCTGGTACAGTATTCCCATGCCTCTCAAAGTCAACCACAGCTTATTGTGATCAATGCAGTCAAACGCCTTGCTGTAATCGATGAAACAAAGGCACACATTTTCCTGATACTCTCTTGTGATGTCCATCAACCATCTGAGATTTATAATGTGATCTCTGGTCCCTCTGCCCTTTCTAAAGACTGCTTGTTTAGCTGGAAGTTCTTGCGCCATATAGGGTTCCAGTCTTTGATGCAGTATTCTCAACAGCACTTTACTACAGTACAAGATGAGAGCGATTGTCCTGTTATTGGAACACTCTGCTGTCACCCTTCTTTGGTAATCGCAGATATACTGAGCGTTTCCAGTCCTGAGGCCATTCTGATGTTATCTAAATCTTTTGGCATAGGGTAGTTGAGGCACCAATTGCACTCTCTCCTGCTGCTTTGATTATCTCTATAGGGATAACATCTATTGCTGGGGTCTTTCTGTTGGCTAAAGACTTCAAAGCTGATCTTGCTTCATCTTTGGTTACTTGTGGTTCCAGAGTATATGGATCAGGTTTGTACTCTTCCTTCGTTGATTGATCATGTTGATACAACTCTTGTGTGTTCCCTCCATCTTTCACCACCTCACCTTCTGTGAGGATGTTCCTGTCTTTGCCCCTGATGACTGACTGACAGTTTTGTGACAGCCACACCTGTTAGTCTTCTGGTTCTAAACATTTCTCTGCTATGTCCTTTCTCATTTTGCTCTTCAATCCTCTCACACTTGTTCATGAAGTGCTTATTCAAGTCTTTATGTGTTTGTTGCTGGACTTTTTTTTTTTTATTACTTATTTTGTACCCGTAGGTAGATTTGTTTTGCAGTCTGGTGACAAGCCACCAGCTGCCGGTCGCTGCGTGCGCAAGCGCCCCTTAACTCCCTAACCTGCATGTTTTTGACATGTGGGAGGAAACCGGAGAAATCCCGGAGTAAACCCACGCAAACACGGGGAGAACATGCAAACTCCACACAGATCACTGTTGGCCGAGGGCAGGGATCGAACCCACGATCTCACGGTCCCCGCGATCCCCCGGCCGAGGGTAAACTGTGCTGCCACAGTGCTAACCACTGCGCCACCATGCAGCCCACCGTGCAGGACTTGCTGATTCACCATTTTATACCTGATGGTATCATGGGACTTTTTTGCTTCACGTTGCTCATAGGCAAGATCAGTGGCTTGGCAAGAAAGAAAATCAGTGAATAACTTCTTCTGTACCTTTGGTATGTGTTTACTCGCAGCCTCTTTGGTGACATTTTTCATCTGTTCAAAGAACTCGTTTGGGCTAGTTTATTCTGCTAGTGCCTGAAATCTGTTGGATACTTCCAGTGTGTACTCTTCCGGTAGGCTATTAAAGTCATATCTCACAGGTCTTGAGCCTTTTTTGGTGGTCTTCAACTTAAATTTCAGTCATGCAGCAAGAAGCTCACGGTCTGAGTCACAGTCAACCCCTGGTAGTGTCTTTACCATCTGCACTATACTCCTCCATCTGCTTTGGCAGAGAATATAGTCTGTCTGGTTTTGATGAAGTCCACTGGGTGATGTCCAAGTGTAGAGATGCCTCTTGCGTTGTGTGAAACAGGTATTCATTACTGTGAAACTCTGTTCCGAGCAGAAATGCACCAGTCGCTTCCCAGCATTATTCCTCTCACCTAGGCCAAAGTTTCCAGTCACATCCTTCAATGCCTGACTACCTATTTTAGTACTGAAGTCGCCCATGGCTATGACAATATCTTTCCTTGTTGTGACCTCAAGTAGTTCTTCCAGATGGTTGTAGAAATCCTCCCTATCTTCATCAGCATCTGTGGTAGGTGCGTAAATCTGAATTAGTGTGAGATAATTGGTTTTGCCTGCAAACGTTCAGAGATGAGTCTGTCAGATACAGGATTATATCCCAACATGCTATGCATCTATTCGTGATGAAACCAACTCAGTTTCTCTTGAACCTTTCATGTCCCGAATACAACACAATGAAACTGTCCTTCGTTACTTGTCCGAAGCTGCTCCATCTCATCTTACTGACTCCTAAGAGTTCAAGTCCCGTTCCTTCCATCGCCATCACCACCACTTCCGCCTTCCCTCTATTCATACTCCTCACATTCCATGGACCGATCTTCCACTTATCAGTAAGGTGAACTACTTGTGCATTACTTCTGGCATCGGGTCCAGGACTCCCATTTGATGGCTTTGATCCTGTGCCGTCATTCTTTCCAGGCGAGCACTGAGCAATCACATCTTCCTGCAAGGTTAGTTATTTATTTAGTTTGTTTACTTATGACTCCCTCATTCTTTCAGCTAAAAAAGTGAATATAAATATTTTTTGCCGATGGAATCTGGCATTTATAGTTATAATCCATAGTCCCTAGTAAAACTTCTACTTGTCATCCGTTAGTTATAGCAGCAGTTTTCACACCTTCAGTGGATCTGTGTGCACACATGGTTGCTTCTACGATGTGTCATGTGCATGTACTGTAGATGTTTGTCTCCAGGTCTAAACAAAAACGTTGTGTGCACCAGGTCATGGAGAGCTCAAGGAGTGCTCATCGAGCTTCCAATGATCCATCCATCCATCTTCTACTGCTTAATCCTTTTTGGGTCGCGGGGGAGCTGGAGTCTATCCCAATGTCTTTGGACGAGAGGCAGGGTACACCCTGGACAGATCACCAGTCCATCGCAGGGCCAACACAGGGAGACAGACAACCATTCACTCTTCCAATGATCTCTCTGCAAATTTTTGAATGCCAATTTTTTCCACCCCGAAGGCAGAGATAGCTGCAAGATCAGTGAGGGATCACCGAGCATTTGATGAAAGACCAATAAAATTCTTTGAAAGACTGCTGACAGGTGATTGGGAGATCAATAAGATTATTGAGTACTCATTTAGGGATCACTTCCTTTTGGTGATCACTGAGAGATTGTTTTAGGATGAGTCAAAACATTGAGGACCCTGGAGATCATTAAAGATCATTGAGAAATCTTAGCAATCACTGAGAGACCATTGAATGATTGTTTGAGATATGGGCATTTTGTCATCACTAAGCAATCAATGATTTCCACCTCTGTGTAAAGAAGGTATAATAAAATGCAATGATATTGCACTGCCAGTGTGTGTCAGCCATAATATTTGAGTATTAACAGATAGTGACCCTGGTGGCCAGATCCAACAGTGATTCTTAAATTAACCCTACTACTCATTTAGAAGAGCTCTGAGGATTGAAGTACCGCTAAATAAAGGTAGCTGGCTGCAGAAAAAAATCATAAACCATGAGTGCACTGTGTTTATTAGCTTTTATTTCACACTTTTTTAGCCTAATAAGAGTTCTGGGCCAGAACATTTTTTTTGAATGCAAACAAACCCTAAAGAACTTTCTAACTGGTTAACATTCCTGTTTTGACTGCTGTCTGAGACCAGTAAAGCTGAAAAACTTGCCCAGGCTTGCAGCTCTTCCTCTCTCCCCTCTTTCGCTGCTGCTGAGACCCAGCCTGTCGTGTATTTTAGGATCCCTGGGGGGTATTTTGCCTGATGGAAGCCAAGGCATGCAGGCCACCAGGAGACCAAATGAGGCCGTGCCTCAGTGGTGGATCGTCATCTTCCAGTTAGTTGCAGCTGTTTGTGCCTCCATTCTCAAAATGCAGCACATGACTTCATCAGTGGTGTGGTTTCTCTTCATCATTGTGGTTATCCCATTACTGTTGGATTTTACTCTCCTATTCCAGGGTCAGAGATTAGCAGGAGTTAGGTACGAGTTCCTCCAGTCCTAAAATAACTCACTGTGAGGCCTATTGGGGATGTTTGTAACCTCTTACCCACGAAACCTGAATGGGTTCCTTCCTGGAGTCTTTTCCCACAGGGAGGACCTGAAAATAGTTTAGCACTGCCTGTGGTCAATGACATCTTTTGTAAATTGTAAGAGTGCAGATAATAACCCGCCTCACCTCCCTCTGCCTTCCTAAATGTGTAGAAGAAATCGTTGGTTGGTAAAACGTTAAGAGGAGTTGTCCCTTCTGTGGCTATGAAATACTAATTTCAAGGTAACAAATACATGCTCTTATCAGATGATAAAAATGCAATTAGGAATGCAATACCCCATTTCTGCCAATAAATATTTCAAAATCTAGAACATTAAGATTTGGCTGGCATTTTTAATAATTGGAGATGTGCATAATCTCTGTGATAGGTATCAAAAAAAGGAAATTGTGGAAATTAAAGTTTTCTGCAGAATGTTTTCTTCATCTTCCATCTTTGCTCCAGGACTGATGATTCATAGAGATGAAGAGTCATAGACAGTATAAAAGAGACATATGCAGTTACTATGAAATCACCCACTGGTTTTTAAGAAGCCAGGAATCCCCCCCTTCCTTTTTAATAACAAAAACAGAGGAAGATATTCAGGCTCACTGAAACAGCACACTGACTGGCAGAGGGGTTGTCAACATCTACAATGGAAGGAGACACTGAGCAGCGCTTTTCCCCCAAAGAAAATCCACACTGAGATGGAAAACATGTTTTACGAGCCAGGATAGAATAAAGTGGCCTGTTATGGCAGATGATAAAATAAAGGCAGCGATGAGAGGTTTTAAGTAGGTTTATTAAATCATACCGCCATCATAGGAACTCCACACCAGCCCTTGTGCAGGCGGGCTGGTGTGTGTCCTCAGGCTCTCTAGCAAAGAGACACAGAGTGTGTGTGTCAGCAGCAGTAGTTGAAGAGTGAGAGAGAGATTTACAGAATGTTGCAGCTTACTGTATATACCCAACTACAGACAATACATGAAAGGCATGGGACATTTGCATCACAGTAAGGGCAGGAGGCATGAATGTTTGCATCTGAGTCATACAAAACAGCAGGATACCAGCAGAAGGAGCTAGACACAGTGGAGGCTGCCTATTGTTCTGTTAATCGCTCCAGGTGCGTGCTCTGCATGTCCCAGTCTGTTGTGGGGGTTCCGCCACACGCTCCCCCCCAGAGGGCTCGGCAGGGGGCCGAGACCTTGATAGTCCAGCTTTGGCAGCGAGCAGGGAAAGCTCTGTGCAGGAGAAGGTGGAGGGGGGTGGGGGGTAGTAAGTGTCGGCCCTGGACGGTGAAATCGTCTGAGCCGCGCAAAAATTGCTTGTTGGTCTGCGATGTCGAGGGGCTGTCCCGTTGAACGTGCGGAAATCCACAAGAAGAAAAATTAGTCACTGGCTCCTCTTGCGATTAAGTCCTGCAAGGATTAATAGCGGCCGTGAAGAGGAAAGGAGCAGCGAGGATAAACAGCGGCCATGAAGAAAAACAGGGCCGGCTGTAAGAAAAAAAAAAACAAAAGCAAAGGGACTTGGCGTGTTGACTTTAGGTGCGGGCACAACCTTAAAGCCTCCGGGGACCGCAGACTGCTGAATCCCCGTTGAGCGCCATGGCTAAGACCATAAAATCCAGTAAGCAAGCTGCGTGCATGCCTCAGGTGTACGAGCAAGCCTGAAGGGCCAGTGTGCAGCGGCGAAGAAGGAAGGCGGTCAGTGGAGCCGTATGTGTCCCGTGCGTGGTGCGCCGTCCTCGTAACTCCCCGGTGCGTGTGCCAGGGCTCCGTGCGTGGGTGGGCCAGCTGGAGAGGAGACAGGGTCAGGGAGCTTAATCATCCCTGTTCAATGTGTTGGAGCGGTGAAAGGAAGTAGATGATCTTTGTCCCTCGAGCTCGTGCAGATGCGTTGGAGTGGTGAGAGGGAGGAGACGATCTTTGTCACTCGCTCGGCCATGGTGCGTTCAGGTCCACGCGCTGCATTCTCCGTCGGCCATGGAGGTCGCCGTCGTGGAGAGGGAACGAGGTGCATGCGCTCTCGTGTGGAGGAGTTGTGAGCGCGGCCGGTCCAGCGTGGATGTGCCGATCTAGGCGTGCAGATCCCACCATGAAGTTTGCTGCGGCTTTCCCGGTCGTGGGTGATGCCCAGAGAGTTCCCTGAAGCAGAAGGGAGCTGCTGTGTTTGCTTGTCGTCGGAGCATCACCGCCGGGTGCTGCGTTCGCCGGCAGCGTGGCTGTCCAAGCCAGAAGGTTGCGATGCACAAAGCGTGTGCATTGTCGGGGTCACCAATATGGCGGATGATAAAATAAAGGCAGCGATGAGAGGTTTTAAGTAGGTTTATTAAATCATACCGCCATCATAGGAACTCCACACCAGCCCTTGTGCAGGTGGGCTGGTGTGTGTCCTCAGGCTCTCTAGCAAAGAGACACAGAGTGTGTGTGTCAGCAGCAGTAGCTGAAAAGTGAGAGAGAGATTTACAGAATGTTGCAGCTTATATACCCAACTACAGACAATACATGAAAGGCATGGGACATTTGCATCACAGTAAGGGCAAGAGGCATGAATGTTTGCATCTGAGTCATACAAAACAGCATGATACCAGTGGAAGGAGCTAGACACAGTGGAGGCTGCCTATTGTTCTGTTAATCGCTCCAGGTGCGTGCTCTGCATGTCCCAGTCTGTTGTGGGGGTTCCGCCACACCTGTCACCAAATGCACTTTTGCTGTTAAAAGTTTTCTCTTATGTGTAGGTGGCTTTTCTTGTAAATTTGCAACTTTTTTCTAATAAATTTCCAGTTTATTTCTCACTAATTTGACATGACCTTCAAGCGTTTTGGCTTGACAGTACCTGCAAAAAACAAGGAGGTGATATCTTTCAATGCATCACAGGAAACCCTGGAGAGTGGCTCATTAATATCCACTGGTAGAATAAGTACGAAGAAGGTAAAAGAATTCACATACCTAGGTCATAAAATTTCAAATGATCAACATAACCCAGAAACATTTCTTACACAGAACTTCCTCTACCTTCCAAAAGTGGACTGACCTGAAACATGTACTGTACAGACAGATAATGGTATTACGATGTCTACCAGTCAAATTTCTTGAGGAGTGTGTTTTCAGACTACTTTATTCCATTTAGACATGTCCATTGTCATTAAATTTTGTAAAAAGATGTAACGGTTTTTTTGGGGAAAAAAAAGGACACAAAGGAAAAGTACCCATGTACACATAAATCGGCAAAGAAAGAGCCATCTACTTACATCTTTGGGAGCTACATTGAAGGTATTTTTAGTGAAAACTTAAGGAAATAAGAAAACCCAGGTAGCTAAAATGTTTTTGCTCGAATCTGGCCCGAATCCAGCAAGATGCCGGAGTGAATGACGTGCCAGAATTTATCCGACATCCTGCATCTAGGGGGCAAGTATTATTATTATTATAAAAATATATTATTAAAATTATTATTAATAATAATAATTTTAAGAGCGAGAGATCGACAGACGGATTGGAGCAGCATCTGCAGTGATGCGGACGTTGTACCGGTCTGTTGTGGTGAAGAGGGAGCTTAGTTCTAAGGCAAAGCTGTTGATTTACCAGTCAATCTACGTTCCTACTCTCACCTATGGTCACGAGCTTTGGGTAATGACCAAAAGAATGAGATCGCGGATACAGGCGGCTGAAATGAGCTTTCTCCGTAGGATTGCTGGACTCATCCTCAGAGATAGGGTGAGGAGCTCAGTCATCCGGGAGAGGCTCAGAGTAGAACCGCTGCTCCTCCACATTGAAAGGAGTCAGTTGAGGTGGTATGGGCATCTGATTAGGATGCCTCCTGGACGCCTCCCACTTGAGGTGTTTCAGGTACGTCCCACTGGGAGGAGACCCCGGGGCAGACCCAGGACTCGGTGGAGAGACTATGTCGCCCAGCTGGTCTGGGAACGCCTTGGTATCCCCTCTGAAGAGCTGGAACAGGTGGCTGGGGAGAGGGAAGTCTGGGCTTCTCTGCTTGAACTGCTGCCTCCGCGACCCGGACCTCCGGAAAAGCGGTAGAAGATGGATGGATGGATGGATGGATGGATAATTTTAAGAATGATGTTTTAGAGACTTCCGGTTATGGCGGCCACGTAGAAGGACACGTATCACTCTGCTCTGCTCCTAGAGAAAAAAAATTGGCAAATAACTCTCTCATTTGGAACAGAACCTATCCCAGCATTTGGGCAAGGATATGCCGATGAAACCTAAGTCTGGAAAATCAGGTGGAGGAAAAACTGAACCGCCGAAACAGTCCAATTTAACGGACTTTCACGTCCATGACGCAGCAGATAAAGCTCCAGATATGGCGGAGGAAGCTAGCAGCGGTGCGGTGACTGCGGGCGACGGCACAGGTGCAGTGCTCGCTGCCATTAGTTCAATGAGAGCAGACTTTTCCGCTAAATTTGATGGGATTATGGCAGCGTTGGAAGGAATGAGAAAAGAATTGGGTGACTGTGTGGAACGAGTGGCACAGGTGGAGCTTCGAGTTTCCAGTGCTGAAGATGACATCGCCAGCCTTCAATTAAAGGTGCGCACTTTGGAAAAAAAAAATAAATGTCTGGAAGATAATGTCCTGGACTTGGAGTCCCGGTCGAGACGGAACAACCTGAGGCTGGTGGGTCTACCGGAGGGAACCGAGGGTCAGGACCCATGTTCCTTTTCGGAAAAGTGGATTCCAGAAGCGCTGAACAACGCAGAGCTGCAATCAACAGTTGTTTTAGAAAGCGCCCACCGAATTGGACCACAGAGAGATAATAAGTCAGCACCGAGGACGTTAATTATGAAGTTCCTCAGCTACAGAGACAGGATGAAGATCTTCGACGCGACGCGAGCCAAAGGAGAAATTAAATACCAGGATCAACAGGTGCGGTTCTACCCAGATTTGGCCACAGGAATTCAACGGTTGAGGAAGCAGTTTGACCCCGTCCGTAAAGAGCTGCGCAACCTTGGGATTCGTCATGGAGTAATTCACCCTGCAAGACTGTTGGTCACGTATGGGGGCGGAACACACATCTTCAAGACCCCTGAGGAGGCGCAGGAGTTCATCGGGAAGATCCAAGAAGAGACTGGTGGGAGCTAAGCATGAACAAAATATAAGGTAGAATATTTAAGCATTTGCACAGGCATCTAACTGATTTGAAGCATATAGCAAGTTTACAAAATATAGATTGTATTACATATTAAAAAAAAAAAACCTATGATGTACAAAGTTGCTATAAAACTTTGGAGTTAAGTTGGAAAACTACAGAAGAGAGTTAATGTTATGTCATTTAATGCAGTAGAGTTGGGGTGATTGGGAGGATGAAGAAGGAGTGGCTTTAGCTGGTCCTCGTGGGTGTGGAGCGGTCGATGGCTATATCGGGAGACAATTTTTTTTTTGATTTTGGGGGGATCACCACAAATGTGGGAAGGGGGAATTTGTTTGTGTGTAGTTTGTAGGATGAATGTTCAACCACTCATGTTTTTGCTTCTCTGTATGAGCATGTTTATATTGCCAGGTAATCCCAAACTCCCTATTGATCATAGACCAAAGCGTTAATCTTAATTTAACTTCATGGAATTGCAGAGGTCTACAAAATTTAAAAAAACTTAAACAAGTTATGAATAAAATAAAAGACATAGGTTCAAAAATTGTGTTTTTACAAGAAACTCATCTAATAGAGGAAGATGTAAAAAGAATTAGGAGTAGATGGCAAGGAAGTGTATTCACCTCATCATTTTCATCCCGAGCCAAGGGAGTTATGACTCTCATACATAAATCAATCCCATTTCAAGTGAAAAATGTAATTGGAGACAAATTTGGAAGATATCTAATTATTCAAGGATCTTTGCTATTAGAAAATATAAATCTGGTGAACTTATACGGCCCCAATATAGATGATCAAAAGTTCTTTGCTAATTTATTTCTTATCTTATCATCACTTACAGGGCAACATATAATAGCAGGGGATTTTAATTGTACATTGAACCCGATATAGATAGATCAACAGGACTGGACTGTATGCACAATGGATGCAGGATGATCATTAATCATTTTATGAAAGAATTGAGATTGCTAGATATATGGAGAGAAATGAAACCACAAGTTAAAGCCTACTCTTGTTATTCTAATACCTATAAGACATTCTCACGTATTGACTATTTTTTGATCTCCACAGAATTAAGGTCCAAGATTCAAAACTGCTTTTATGATAATATTGTGATCTCTGATCATGCACCCTGTTGTCTCATATATGTAGATAAGAAATTGACAAAGGAACCAGGTAGGTGGCAATTTCAGCATAAATGGCTTCAGGATGAGGAATTTGTTAAGTACATAGAAAAACAGATAGATGAGTTCTTTGATATCAATACTACACAAACATCAGCATGTATAAAGTGGGAGGCTTTCAAAGCTTTTATTAGGGGACATATTATTAGTTATACAGGTTCAAAATCTAAGAAGACTCGAGAGGAGAGAGTCCAATTGGAACATAAACTAAAAATTCTTCAAGAAAAAGTGTATGCAGGAAGTGACCCAAAGTTAGAGAATGAATTACTGATTCTGAGAGCTGAATATGACAAAAAATCAGCGAATAGAGCTGCCTCGAGTCTTCTAAGATTGAAGCAATCTTTTTATGAACAAGGTGAAAAATCAGGAAAATTATTGGCATGGCAGATTAAACAATTAGAATTTAAAACACCAATCACCAGTATTATAAGTAACGGACAGGTAGTTGTAGATCCATTAGAAATAAATAGAGCCTTTAGAGATTACTATGAAAAATTATACGATACAAAAAATGAAACTGACTTAACAAAACTAAAAGGGTTTTTGGATGGACTATCTATACCGTGTATTCCAAATGAAAACAGGGAGATACTGGAGTCTAAAATTAGTCAAGAAGAAGTTGGGCTAGCCATTGATAATATGAAATCAGGAAAAAGTGCAGGACCAGATGGTCTTCCAGTTGACCTTTATAAAAAATTTAAGAATAAATTAATAAAACCTTTTTTGGAAATGGTTTTAGAAGCATTTCAAAATAGTAATTTACCACCATACATGAATAATGCCTTAATTATACTGTTGCCAAAACCAGGTAAACCCTCTAATAAATGTGAAAATATGAGACCAATAAGTCTATTAAATGCTGACCTTAAGATAATCTGCAAAATTTTAGCAAGACGAATACAAGAAATATTACCAAATATTATTAACTGAGATCAGAATGGCTTTATAAAGGGAAGACAAGGCTTCCATAATGTAAGAAGACTATTTAATATTATTTATTCTAATAAAGAAGCACCAGATACAGCTCTCCTATCATTGGACGCCGAAAAGGCCTTTGATAGGGTCGAATGGCCCTTTCTTTTTGAAGTCTTACAAAGGTTTGGACTTGGAAATAATTTCATAAAATGGGTTCAGATAATATACAATAATGCTACAGCAGAAATCCTAACAAACAGCAATATCTCAAAATCAATTAAGATCAATAGGGGATGTCGACAAGGCTGTCCACTTTCACCTTTATTGTTTACTATGGCAATTGAACCTTTAGCGATGGCAGTACGTTTACATCCACAAATATATGGAATTAAAGTTGGACCAACAGAACATAAAATCTCCCTGTATGCCGATGACATAATTTTGTTTATGTCGAATCTTAAAAAAATCAATCCCAACCTTGTTGAATTTAATAAAGAATTTTGGGGAAATATCAGGATATAAAATAAATAAAACTAAATCTTCAATATTAATGCTAAATGAGACCCAGAGAAATCACCCAGCTTCTGAGGTAAATCAATTCAATGTTGTAAATCAGTTTAAATATTTAGGAATTCAAATTGTGCCTAAGCTAGAATTAGTCGCCAGTGCCAACTATGAAACCTTAATGACAGACATTAATGAGTTAATTCAGAGATGGATGTCACTACCAATGTCGATGATAGAGAGAATCAATATACTTAAAAGTAATATCTTACCTAAAATACTTTATTTATTTCAATACATTCCTTTGCCACCACCTTCAGATCTATTCTCAAGAATTAAAAAAAAGTTAGTGGAATTTATATGGAACAACAGGAAGGCTAGATTACGTCTGTCCTTACTATATTTACCATTTGATTGTGGAGGTCTGAAATGTCCAAACTTTATGTTGTATTACTGGTCAGCACAACTGAGGTCTATGACATATTATTTTTCATCAAATGATCTCCCTCACTGGACTGAAATGGAATCATACAATTTACCTTTACCTCTTCCCATATTCATATACTCAGACTCGGCAAAAAAATTACAGAAACAAGTTAAAAATCCATTTGTAAAGCATATGATCAAAATATGGTGTGAAATTAAAAAATATTTAAAAGAACCACATTTAATGTCACAATTTAGCCCAATATGGGGTAATCAATATTTTACACCAGGGAGAGCGGATGCTGTATTTAAAGTATGGAATTTAAAAGGGATTCAAAAGATTCAAGATTTATATCTGTCATGTTCAGATAACATAATGTCTTTTGAAGAGCTGAGGATCAAATTTAATCTTAATAGAACACATTTTTTAAAATATCTTCAGCTTAGGAACTTTATTTGATCAAATCAAAACTGCTCTCACTCGACCTATTTATTCATCCTTGGAAAAAATTTTGACGAAAGATAGTAAGAGAAAGGGTATTATTTCAGAGTTTTATAATTCATTGACACTATCTTCAAGTGAAAACTCACAGAAAAGATTAAATTATTGGAAAGAAGACCTGCAATAGGGCTGCACGGTGGCGCAGTGGTTTAGCACTGTGGCAGCACAGTTTTACCCTCGGCCGGGGGATCGCGGGGATCATGAGATCGTGGGTTCGATCCCAGCCCCCGACCAACAGTGAGCTGTGTGGAGTTTGCATGTTCTCCCCGTGTTGCGCGGGTTTACTCCGGGATTTCTCCGGTTTCCTCCCGCACACCAAAAACATGTAGGTTTAGGGCACTCGCGCACGCAGCGACCAGCAGCCGGTGGCTTGTCACCAGACTGCAAACCAAGTCTATCTACGGGTACAAATAAGTAACAAAAAAAAAATAAAATAAAATAAAAAATTTAAATTTCAGAGGAACAATAGGAATTGGCTTGTACAGAAGCTCAAACCAAATCAATAAATGTACGTCTTAAATTGATACATTTTAAATGGTTAATGCGGATGTATGTTACACCGGTGGAATTAAATAGATATAACAAAAACATACCAGATACGTGCACAAAATGTATAGAAAGTAAAGGAACCTTATTTCATTGTGTATGGGAATGTAGGAAAATTAGAGTGTTTTGGGAAGAGGTGAGGGTAATAATTGAAAAAATAATTTCAAAACAAATCATATTGAATCCTAAATTGTTTTTGTTGGGTCTGTATCCAGAAAAGCATAATTTTAATAAAAGTGAAAGAGCATTCATAGACCTCAGTTTGCTTAACGCCAAAAAATGTATTGCACTATTGTGGAAAAAGACTCATAGACCAGTTGCGACTCAGTGGTTAAGACAGATGTTAACAAACCTTCCATTAGAAAGAATAACATACATTCTGAAATCAAAGGAAAATGTGTTTGAGAATATATGGAGACCTTTCATTGATTATGTAAAGAATTTAAACATAACTTTTGAAGAAGGTGAATGATGTGTGTGGACCTTGTAAATTCCAAACTGGTGAATGTATAATATGTATACTTATGTAATGGATTGCCTAGACTAAACAGAGGAGGATTGTTGAAGACCTGTTCTTGTTAGTGGTTGTTGGTGGTTTTTTTTGTTTTTTTTAGTATTTTTTTTTTAATTACTTTAGTGTTAGTGTCTGATTGTTTGTGTTATGTTTGTAAAAAGGTTCAATAAAAATATTGTGAAAAAAAAGAATGATGTTTTAAAACTAATACAAATTGTAATTAATTTTTACAAAGTTAAGTTAAAACAAAGTTCACATTATAAATATTCATAGGCGTATTTATTGGGGGGGGGGGTGTAACACTCCAAAAAAATCAAATCCACCAAATATACCCCCCCCAATAATTATAATTAATTTTTTTTTAAAAATCTACCGGCAAATATGAAGAAGTTGTCATTTTTTCATTTGCAAGCAACGAAATGTACCATTTCTAATAATCAGACAATGTATCTTGTGTGGGGTTTTATTACTATTATTATTATTATTATTATTATTATTATTATTATTATTATTATTATTATTATTAAAATACTAGCTACCCAACTAATATTCCAAAAAATAATAAATCGACTCCGAATGTGAATATAGCTTCACCTGCAGATGAATTTAATAATTTTTTTGTTAACATTGGACCTAAACTGGCCCGAGAAATACCCACTACGGCGCCTACAGGTGATACAATATGCAATAACACTGCTGTAAAAGACACCATCTTCATAAAGAACACAGACGAAAGAGAGGTCATTGAAATTGTTAAATTGTTCAAAAGTAAAACATCTACTGACTGCGATGGTATTGACATGCTACTAGTCAAAACTGTTATCGAATGCATAGTGAAACCACTGACGTATATCTGTAACCTGTCTCTCCAATCAGGTATATTTCCCAATGCAATGAAAATAGCTAAAGTAATTCCGATTTACAAGACAGGCGACAGAGGGGAACTCTCCAACTACAGACCAATTTCACTATTACCGCAACTTTCCAAGATACTTGAAAAAATATTCTATGACAGAATTGACAACTTCATACTGAAGAATGATTTATTGTGTGAGCAGCAATATGGGTTCAGACACAAAAGGACAACAGCATATGCCTTAATGGAATTTACAGAAAAAATATCAACAGCCATTGAAAATAAAGAGTATTCAGTTGGAGTATTCCTGGATCTTAAAAAAGCATTTGATACAGTAGATCACAATCTATTATTAAAGAAACTACAAAATTGTGGTATTAGAGGGGTAGCACTGTCCTGGTTAAGTAGTTACTTAAAGAATAGATATCAGTTTGCATGTGTTAACAGCAAAAACTCAGAGTTACTGAAGGTCACCTGTGGAGTCCCACAGGGTTCAGTTTTGGGACCATTATTATTCAATATGTATATAAATGATATATGTAAAGTTTCAGAAAAAATGGACTTAATATTGTTTGCTGATGACACTAATCTGCTATGCAGTGGAAACAATTTGGAACAACTTCTGGATACACTCGGAAAGGAATTAGGAAAGCTGAAACTGTGGTTTGATTCAAACAAATTAACGCTCAATTTAAGCAAGACAAAATTTATAGTCTTTAACAACCATCACAACTACCCAGTACCCAAACTCAGTGTAAATGGTGTAGAGATTGAAAGGGTATCCGAAACTAAATTCCTTGGAGTAATAATTGATAACAAACTGTGTTGGAAGCCACATATTAATTATATAAAAGGTAAAGTATCCAAATCAATTGCAATATTACACAGAGTGAAAAATTTGCTGAATCAACCCACACTATACACCTTGTACCATTCATTAATACTCCCATACATGACATATTGTAATGAAGTATGGGGAAATACATATAAAACATATATCCACTCTTTATGCTTCAAAAGAGAGCTATTAGAATAATCAACAAAGCAGCTTACAGGGAACCAACAAACCCACTTTTTCTTAAACAAAAAACTCTCAAGTTGAAAGATCTGATTGACTTTAAAACCGCAATAATAATGTTCAAAGTGAAGAATCTATCACTGCCCGCAAATATCCAAAAGTTGTTCCAAACAAGGGAGAAACGATATCACTTCAGAGGAACATGTATATTTCAAAAGCCTACAGTGAGAACAACCACCAAGCAACACTGTATTTCAGTGCAAGGAGTCAGATTATGGAACGATTTTGGACCTGAATTAAAATCATGTACAAAGCTTGGACAATTTAAACAAAAACTAAAGGAAGAAATACTCCAAACATATTTACAAGACGACATGTAAACTCACATAAGGATTGACATTTCCAGCCTGTGTTGTGTTGTAGCTTAGTTTTTTCTTTTTTCTTTTTTTTCTCTGTGACACTATGTCTTAGATTTGTTTTTGAATAGTAACCGCTTAACTTAGACTAGCTCAGTTTTCTTTTTCTCTCAGTCACATTTTGTCTTAGCCTTGTTTTAAATTGTAATCGCTCTTGTCTTGTTTTCTCTTTTTTCTCCTTTGAATTCTTGGATGGAATATGGGTGGGCAATATAAGCTGCGGCTTCAGCCATCACCCATTTCGGATAACTCACGTGGAATTGTATAGTAGAAGGAGTCTTTGTCTAATTTGACCTTGTTGTTATATTATACAGTTTCTTTTAACCTGTAATGTACTATCCGAAATAAATAAATAAAATTCATTCATTCATTCATTCATTATTATTATTAAGTGCATGTTATATGGGCACTTTATTGTGAAGTGCAGTGTGGTGACGTGGATTTCCTGTCATGTCACCGCACTACCCTATATAGTAGGTGAGCCGCCATGGCACAGCCTATTTACGCCGGATGCCCACGCCAGGTGCCTGCCGTGTAACCGCTGTGTTCAAGCCATCAGTAAAGCTGTGTTCAACGCAACCCTCATCTTGCCTCATTCACCACAGGTATTACATACATAACAGTGCGGTGTGATGACACCGCCTTCCGGTTGCGTCATCACACCACCCTATAATACGAGGCGTCTGCCACAGAAGCCGCCGGAGCTGCCTGCCTCAGCTAATGTTGCGGACGCTGATAGCGAGGATAGCTTGGACGAAGATTATTGGGAAACCAATGCTGCCAGCCAAAGGTCTGCCCCAGGAAACTGCCATTGCAGGGGTTGTGGGTCCATGACGCACTGCCATAAAGTGAAGGAATGCCCGGCAAGAGAAAAACGTTGTAGTAGATGTGGACACTTGAATCACTACGCCAGGTTGTGCCATTTGTCTTACCCGGGAAACCCACTGGAGAAATCACCCCGCCCTCGACGGACAACACTGGGAGCGAATGGTACTAAGATCTAACACACACCCTCGCTTTCAAGTCGGCCAGTTCTTGCTCAGTGTCGGTACCCATGCCGATGAGCGACACCATGCTAGCCCCAGATGCCTCCGGTACTTGGCCACAGTTTGTGTGTGTGTGTGTGTGTGGGGGGGGGGGGGTTCTGCAGCTACAACAGTGAACACTACAACGTTTATAGAAGAGGACGGGGACAGACTGACGAGCATGGAGTTACCGCATGCTCAGCAGCAGCTCATCAGACCGAGTAAGATTCTTCGGGTTATGAACTTGGTTCGGGTTCGGGGTGATGAACGACCACGGCGAAAATGGGCCAGATGACAGCTAGCAAAACATCAAGCATGTCTGCGGATAGTGGCGAAGTTGGTAGCGGCATGCTTCTGGTTGTCCGACGGCTCAATGAGGCATGCCAACCAGCTGAGGCATGTCCAGGAGGACGCTCCAGGTGGTGAGGCTGGACGGGAGTCGGTGATGGCGGTGTGGGATCCGGCTGCATCATCCAGAGGATCAGCCATCGCTCCGGAGGCCTGCTGCCTCCAGGGGCACGCCTGCTGAGGGGCTGCCCTGGGCCCCCCCATGCTGGTTCCATCTTTCCCACCCAAGTGACTATGCGGTAGCACTTTGTTTATAGTTCTTGTGTGTTCTTATGTGCATGTTATGTTATGGGGTGTGTATTATTGTTTTAGTTTAGGAGCACGGCAGATGTTTTAATTTAACAATGGACTTTTTTAGTTTATTTGGTGGCAGAATAATCCACCATGCTGTGCGGGCTGTGTGGCAGTCCACCCACCAGCCCTATTTTAGGTTGTTTTGTGTGAGTGTGTTAGGCCAGTTAAGTACATTAGTTTTCGTTATTTTAGAGTGCGATTCGGGTTCCAAATTGGGGAGGGTTTGAATTGTATGTGTGGTTTTGGACTTTCTAAAGGGGAAGGAAATGTTATATGGGTACTTTATTGTGAAGTGCAGTATGTTGACGTGGACTTCCTGTCATGTCACCGCACTGCCCTATATGGTGGGCGAGCCACCATGGCACGGCCTATTTAAACTGAATGCCCATGCCAGGTGCCTGCCGTGCAACTGCTGTGTTCAAGCCATCAATAAAGCTGTGTTCAATGCAACCCTGATCTTGCCTCATTCATCGCAGGTATTACATACTGTACATAACAGTGCGGTGTGATGATGCCGCCTTCCGGTTGCTTCATCACACCACCATATATACAGGGCATCTGCCATTCAGGCTTCCTCTTGTCCAGGACGACTCTGCCACGGTGTGTTATCTGTAGTGTGACTAGTAATATAATAAATCTGTGTTCCAGTACAACCTCCTCATCCACCTCCTTCACTACCAGGTTTGTGGACATAACATTTGGCGACTGAGAATTAACCAATGGAGGTGTGCGTTACACCACTGTGGCCTTTCCTGGAGCTTCCCGGCCATGGCCCCACTGGTTGGAGGCCTTCAAGACCTACATCGTGGCTTTGGATCTCGGGAAGCTAGTGTAGCATCATCGTCTCCTCAAACCAAGACAGAAGATCACTTCTCTCCATTTTACAGGAATTTCACTGTATTCCTTAAACAGGAATACCACTTTTCTGCATGTTACAGGAATATCACTGGCTTTCATGTCGACTCATCCAGGCCTCTTCCAGGCCTGACCAAAGATGTTTGCTTTCCCAGGACCCCAATGTAAAACAGTTGCCTCTTGCAGAGATTGTAAGGATCAGTATTTGCTTTGAAAGGATCAAAGGAACATAAACTCGGGAGACCAGACCTCCAACATGAACACTGCATTTGGATAACGTACCCTTACAGGAAACAATGCTCTTAAAAAAAGGGTCGTAAACGGCTTAATCAGATGGGTTTATAGCCCCCGATGCTGTTCAGGCTTTCTCCCAGATACCATGGACCTAAAGGAAATCATCTACAGCTCAACAGTACCTCCTAGCGGATACCTACAGAATGTGTTTCCAGTATGTAGGATGACTTTTAATTTGTTCTAAACATTAAGTTTCTTTCAGCTTATCCTCTGGATCCTAAGGACACTGAAAATCCCCCTTTCCCGCCCCCTTTCACACCCACTATTAAATAAAATAAATAATTCCTGTACCTTATGACAAATATTTTTATAGGCAATTCATGCTACACTAGATAGGGTGAGGATGGGAGTGCTCCTTGATGCGGTGGAACTACCAGACGACGGGAGCTCTGGTGCCAGCAGGAACGTCACATTTGCAGTGCAGTACAGCGAAAAAGTGATTCCAGCATTCCGGTTCTGGGTGACATGTCAGGGTGGAAATGTTATGGGGTGGGATTAATTCAGTGAGCTGGGTTTTACTCTCACAATCGGCGGGCAGACGGTCAGCGGCCCAGGCCCAGTTCACCCAGGCTTCGCGGGGGTGAGTGCAATCGAACAGCACAGTGTAGACAGCGAATGTAAAGTAGAGAGTGGATACGGCACGGACGTTGATGATGACATGGAGAAAGAACAGTGACCAGACTTGCCTCTGTCCCTCACGCAGCCAGAACCGAAGCTGGAGGAGAGGGAGCCCAGGTTTAACAAGACCAATGCCGACGAGGTATTTATGGACAGCACCAACACCAGAGTGTCCGCTCCATGCTGTCAGGGGGAGAGCTGCCCGGAGGTGGGGCCCAAGCACGCAGGGGGCCACAACACAAAGCTTCAGCAGACGAACATGGACGCAGTGCACGGCGCAGCACTGCAGAGCACTTTGGACGGCTCAGTGAAGGAACCAGATGACTTCAGTGCCCGCGCTCAGCCGGCTGCAGTGGGACTGACCGAGTTAGTGGGTGGAGGGTCTGTTCCGACAAGCGACACCAGGGAGGCACCGGACACCTTCAGTGCACAGGTCGAGTTTCAGCCAGCAAAGAATGAGGGGTCCGCTGCAACAACGGTGGCTGCTGAACCGCCACAGTGTAACGAAGGGGCCAGACTGAAGGAGAGCAGAGAACTGGCGAATGCACAGCGGCACATCAAACCAAGTAAGGCACCGCTACAAGCCATGGACTGGGTTTGGGATTGTGCCAGCGGGAGGCTGGGATGGTGACTGGCCGGGCCTCAGCCAGCAAAACAACGGGTGCTGCTGAGGATCGTGGCGAAGCTGGGAACAGCGTATGTTCAGCTGAGGGATGATTTGGTTTGGCACGCAAACAAACTGCAGGGTGTCTGGGCAGTGGCTCCAGACAGTGGGGCTCTGCGGCAGTCAGCTGCTGCAGTGTGGGACCCAGGCCCCGGCATCATGAAGATTGGCCCCGGGGGTCTGACGGCTCCAGGAAGGCAGCCGCCACGGGCCCACTTCAAAGCTCTGGGGCTGAGGCCACCACGGGGCCTCTTCAAAGCTCCTGGGAGGAGGCCACCACAAGCCCATTTCAAAGATCTGGGGTGGGGGTGGGTCACCATCATGGGGCTGCCTCAAAGCCCTCAGACTGAACTGTTTTTCCCCGCCTGACCACCATTTCTGTGGAGGACTGTGTTAAAAAAAACTGAAGACTGTTTAGCCAAGTGTTTAGTTAGGAGCACGGCTTTTCTGTTCTTGTCATAAATCGCCTTTCCTGAGGGCAGACAGGAGATGTCAAACGCAGGCTGTGAGTTTGCAAATTTATTACGCAGAAAAAAACACTAAATACAGCACACAAAAGCATTATAGGCACAGGCAATGGAAAAACAGCTCTGAGGCTGAGGCGATAGACGCCAGGATAAATAGGGAGAAGTGTGGAACACACGCAAGAATACAGGCAGGTAAATAACTACTTGCAACTGCTGTGAGGAATGGGGGATACCTGACAGGAAAAGGGTTTACGCAGTTGCACTGAGAAGTGGCACAACCGGCTTAAATAAGGCAAAAAGGATTGAGAACAGCTGCAGGATCATGAGTGAGAATAATTACAGGCTGGAGGCAGCTGTGACAGCTCGCGAACAGAATCTGACACCCAGAAATGACGCACGAGCTGTCATAGTGCCTGCATGGATCAGGATCAAAAAAACAGAAAAGACTGTACAAAAAGTAACAATGAAATAACTATAAAACAAGTAACAAACCAGAGAATACAGACAACTCATAAGCAAACAGAGACCAAATACAGCAGATAATGATAAACAAAGAAACAAACAGAAAAGGACTAACTCAAACTAGAGACTGGGCACGGCCCCTGTCCATGCCCAGGATCATGACAGTGCCCCCCCTCCCCGAGGGGTGGATTCCAGACACCCCAGGCAACATCAAAAAAGAAAAGAAGACCCATCCACAAAAGAGACCCCCCCAACCCGAAAAACAACCCACCCCGGCCGGGAGGAGGGGGAACCCAGGAACGGAGGGACTGAACCCACCCAGAAACAAAAGAAAAAACTCATGACCCACAACACTTGTGCAACAGGTGGCAATGGAATGCCAAGGAAACAAAAGAAAGTTGAGACAGTTCAAGTGGTCTCCCAGAGTCCCAAGACCACCGGAGCATATGGTAAAATAAGTTGGGTGGCCTCCCCAAACTCCAGAGCCACCACAGCAGGCGATATAGTCCATCGGGTGGCCTCCCAGAGTTCATGAGCCACACAATCAAATGGTGCAGCCTGTCAAGTGGTCTTCCCCCATTTCTGAGCCAACGGGACATGGGGCACAACGTGCCCCCTCCTGGAGGCGGTAGCTGGAACCCATTCCCCCAACGGACCGCGTGGACTGCAGTGTGGATGAAACAGAACAAGGACTTCAGACAGTTGGTTCCTGACGCTAATTGCTGGCCAACAGCAGAGCCAGACAGCGATGATGGTGGACCAGCAAGGACACCAGGAGGAGGGAGCACCTGACCCATGAGGCAACCAAACAGTGAAGATGACTGGTCAGTGGGGACCCCCAGCGGTACCTGATGACCCTCGGTGACTCCCGATGAAGGTGAAGGATCCATGATGACCTCGGGTGACAGCAGAGGACCCTCAATGACCTCAGGCGACAGCAGGGGACCCTCCACGACCTCAAGCAGAGACGGAGTACCTTCGGCGGCCTCGGGCAGAGGCGAAGCACCCACGGCGACCTTGGGCGGAGGCGAAGCACCCATGGCAGTGACCTCGGACTGAGGCGTAGCACCCACAGAGGCCTCGGACTGAGGCGTAGCACCCACAGAGGCCTCGGACAGAGGCGTAGCACCCACAGAGGCCTCGGACGGAGGTGTAGCACCCACAGAGGCCTTGGGCAGAGGCGTAGCACCTTCGGTAGCCTCTGGCAGGGAGGAAGGACCCACAAAGACCTCTGGCAGGGAGGAAGGCCCACGGAGACCTCTGGCGCAGGTTGAGGACCCACGGCGACCTCAGGCAAAGGTAGAGGACCCACAGCGACCTCAAGCGCAGTTGGAGGGCCCGTGATGACCTCAAGCGAGGATGGAGGACCCGTGGTGACCTCAGGCGAAGATGGAGGACCCATGGTGATCTCAGGTGAGGATGGAGGACACGCGATGACCTCAGGCGGAGATTGAGGATCCTCGGTGACCTCAGGAGAAGACTCAGACAGAGAACAGACAAACACCGGATCAGAGTCACCAGCAGCAATGGAGCCCGGCAAGGGAAGCTCCGGTGTGGCTGACAGCTGCACTTGGTCCCCCCCACCAGCAGCCAGGCAAGATTTCTCTAGGACAAAAAAAGGGAACTTGCCTGAGCTCGAGCTCCACCACCGTCCAGGACTCCAGCTGACACACCTTGGCCTCCACCATGTGGGCAACCTCTCTTGACATGACCACCTCAGGAGAAACAGAAGAAGCCTGGTGAGGAGAGCTCAGGAGCAGAGGACATCCGCAACTGATTCTCCCCACCATGAGCCAGACAAGAATTCTCTGGATCTGGAGATGTTAAAACAGAACAGACCACTTGCCTGAACTCGAGCTCCACCGCCATCCAGGACTCCGGTGACTCTGCTGTGGCGGCCCAAGCAGCAGCAGCCATGGTGGCTGAGGAAGCTGGCGACTCTCCAGGTGTGATGGCTGGCACTGGCAGCACCCCAGATGAGGTGATGGGTGCTGGCGGACCTCCAGGCATGGTGGCTGAAGCAGGGAGAACTCCAGCTCGGTGTGACGGAGCCAGGAAATGCCTCACTGATGATATCAAGTCCTGCAATGCCGAAACCAGGGGACTCTTTAGCTGGCTCAGGTTTCAGGCCATGGAAGACGCTCCTCTCCTGTCCGGAATATGGCTGCATGGCTGAAGCCGGATCCACCAAGACCGCAGACCTCCTCTTCATCCGGCGGCTCCCTCCCAGAACCGGCAGACAAACATGGGAAACAGAAAAGGACACGGGAGAGGCAGGTGAGAATGAGGAAAAGGCTGCAGCAGCAGGTGGGGAAGGCTCAGCCAAAATGGGTGACTGCTGCTGAGCCCCACCACACACACACACACACACACACACACACACACACACACACACACACACACACACACACGCCGGGTATAAGGCAAGACAATTCATTTTCAGATGTTATAGAATGAAAAGATACTTGCCTTAGTTCCCTTGGTGTGGTGGTAGCTGCTGCAGATGGCACAGAGGATTCCTTCCTAATGTCTGCAGAGGGCAAGGACACCAATGCAGATACTGGCCAATTCGACCCTGTAGGCATGATGACAGGCAGAGCTGGAAATCCTCCCTCCACTTGGGCCGCAAGTTTGGGAAGGAGCCATGGCTTGTAGTCCAAAACCCACTAGCGTTCCTCCAGCTCCTCCGCAGGGGGACCGTCGGGGGGCACAAGGGCGACGTGCCCAACCCGGCAGACTGCAGACTCCTCCGGCATCGGAGGAGCGGCTGATGGTGCGGGCCATAGTTCAGGAGACGAAGGCAGGACTGCAGCTGCTGGGGAATGGCGAGAGGCTCAGGACCTCCATGCCCGGGACCACTTCCTCGTTGGCACCGGCACGGATGTGGAGGAGGTTTCCTTTCACCCGTGGAGCATGGACTGTGGGCTGATGATGGAGAGGAAAAGGTTGGTAAGCTCCAGGTAACGCCATAGGCTAGAGGTTGCCTCTATAACCTCCACCGCGCAGTCCAGCCATCTTTGGGCTCCCTCGGGAGTTTGGGAGGTGCGGGCATCTGAGATGAGATCCCGGATCAAGCATGCTGCCTAGCATTCATCCTTGTCCAACCCAAGTAAACTATAGTCCGGATAGGCTGCCATACCAGCAAAACGGACTTTACCCAAAAAGTAGGCGGGAGGGAAAGGAAAAACTCACAGTCCCCTGGCGTCCTGACTGGCAGCGGAGTACTGTCATAAATTGCCCTTCACGAGGGCAGACAGGAGATGTCAAACGCAAGCTGTGAGTTTGCAAATTTATTACGCAGAAAAAAAAACACTAAATACAAAACACAAAAGCACTATAGGAACAGGCAACTGAAAAGCAGCTCTGAGACTGAGGCGACAGATGCCAGGATAAATAGGGAGAAGCGTGGAACACACGCGAGAATACAGGCAGGTAAATAACTACTTACAGCTGCTGTGAGGAACGGGGATACCCGAGGATCATGACAGTTCTAAGAGGCAGAATAATCCACTTTGCCAAGCAGGCCGTGTGGCAGTCGTCCCACAGGTCCTAGTTTTAGTTATTTTATGTTTTAGTGTTCTTTATGTTTTTATTTTATGCCTGCTTTGAATTTTGTGTTTCTGTGGGTTCCATCCATCCATCTTCTTCCGCTTAATCCTTTTCGGGTCGCAGGTGGGGGGGGGGGGGGGGCTGGAGCCTATGTTTCCAAATTTGGGTGTGTTTTAATTAGGTGTGCTTTTCTATTTTGTAAGGGGGGGTGTTGTGTGGGGTTTTACACCGCCCTATACACGGGGCGTCTGCCATTCGGGCTTCCTCTTGTCCAGGACGACTCTGCCACAGTGTGTTATCTGTAGTGTGACTAGTAATATAATAAAGCTGTGTTTCAGTACAACCTCCTCATCCGCTTCTTTCACTGCCAGGTTTGTGGACATAACAGTACCCCCCTCCCCCTACGCTGCAGACTTGGTATTGCCCAACCGGTCTTTGCGCCTTCTTTCTGTCAGCTGGTGGCCGTGGCAGGTGGGGATGCTGGTCTAGACAGGAGGCTCCTTCAGCTCTACTATTTGATTTGATTTGATTGATTGATTGATTTGCACAGTTCAAAAAATGTAGAAAAATAGTAAAATAATAATATACATTATGTGCAGTGGGAGGCAGAAAGCCAACAGGCCTTATTTGAAACCTCCACTTAAATTCTAATACATATATTTTTTTGATTTTTTTTTTTGATTTTGTATACTTTATTGATCCCCAGAGGGGAAATTGAGGGCATCCACCTGGATGGATGAAGCAGCCACGTTACGGCACTATCCCTTAACCATTCACACACATATTCACACCTAGGGACACTTTAGAGTCTCCAATTAACCTAACATGCATGTTTTTGGTCTGTGGGAGGAAACCGGTGAAATCCCAGAGTAAACTCATGCAGATACGGGGAGAACATGCAAACTCCACACAGATCACTGTTGGTCAGGGGCTGGGATCGAACCAGGGATCCCATGGCCAAGGGTAAGTTGCTGTGCTGCCACAGTGCTAACCACTGCGCCACCGCACCGCCCTATATATTGTAACGTTGGGGCCATGTTAAGGGGGGCAGGGATTTCCCAGCATGCTTTGCCAGTTGAAAACGTTATGTGTGTGTAACCGTGATTTAAACGGAGGTCTGGGAGAATGACCTCCCCTCCTGTCTGTGCTCAGAGTGTGTGAAAAATAAATCCCGTTGATCACAACCATCTGCTCCATTTTCTTTGTGTGAACCCTGCTTACGTCACACTGGTGTCAGAAGTGGGATCTCCTGTCCAAAGCAGTAATGGGGCGCTGACATCGGGACGATGTCGAGAACCAGAGGGGAGTAGTGTAGCGAACTCAATATGAGCACCCTACTTGGCTTGCCAAGTGGGTTGACCCTATTGGCGACACAGGTAGAGTGCGGGACTCCGGAGCGGGAGGCGTGAGTTCGAATCTCCCGGTGGGACATTGCCATGTCGAGCAGCACGTTACATTGGTGTCAGAAGTGGGATGGAGCAAATGGAAGCTAGGATCAGAATGGAGATCCAGCAGCTGGAGCAGGCCATTGCTCAGCTGATGATGGACGATGGGACCGAGACACCACCACCGGGAGCCCGGAGCCGGGACGAACGAAGCGGCGGACCTGACGGGGCCAGCGCACCCCGCCTCCTGTCTTTTTCAAGACAGAGCAGAGCAAACATTCCACCCTTCTCAGGACAGCACGGGCTGGTGACCCCACGGCGATCAAAGGTGGCGATCGATCAGGAAACGACCACCCCACCTGTTCGACAGCGGGCCAAGATTCCCCGTTTCAACGGCGAAGCCACATTGGATGACTACCTGACACAGGTCGAGCTGACTGCGGCGCTGAACGGCTGGTCGCCAGAGGAAACCGCCGTACAGGTCGCGCTGGCCTTGGAAGGGAAAGCCCTCTGCACGCTCTCTGATCTCCGGCCCGAGGAGCACCACAGCTGGCCAGCACTACAAGGGGCGCTCCAGAGACGATTTGGGAGAATAGCGGATGCTGAGCACGCCCAAGAACAACTGACCCGCCGCCGCCGGAACCACTAGGAAAAACTAGGAGCCTATGCTGCAGACATATGGCTGTTAACCCGGCGCAGCTACCCAGATTTCGCGCTGGAGGCAGTAGAGAAGTTCGCCCTCCGGAGTTTCATCCAAGGTCTCCGCCCGGCCCAGCTCCAGAGCCACGTACGGCTCCACGCCGCGAGCGACTGGAGGACTGCAGTGGCAGAAGCAGAGCGGGCAGAGCCGCTAATAAATCGCACCGCTGAAACAGCAATGCACAGCCGAAGAACCTACCAGGCTATGATGGAGAGCGAGGGGGAGGAGGAGGAATTACGGCAGACCACGGCGGCGCGTCCACGGAGAAGATGGCCTCAGCGGCGCGAGGAAGGGTGCTTCCGCTGCGGAGAGATGGGACACATCGCGCGATACTGCCCCGTACCCACCCCACGACAAACCGGCCCCTCGCCGGCGTTAAACTAGAGCGAGGTGGCGTGAACGGGGACAGGCCACCTCCAGCAGATGTTTCCCCCGAGGAGCCGGCACCGCGCGTGGGCCGAGTTGGACACTCTCCAGGGATGTATCTACAGTGCAGCTTGGGGAAGACGTCGATCCGGGCCCTGATTGACACCGGCTCTACAATCTCTTTGGTTTGACCCGGTGTGCTGCCGGGCACAAGCAAGACGGCTCCGCGGGGGTGGGAACCCACCAAGCGCTGCGTCACCACAGCTACCGGTGAGTGCGCCCGACTGAAGGGGCGGAGAGTGCTGGTGGTGGGGGTGGCCGGTCAGAACATAAGACACCCGTTCTGGCTGGCTGACATCCAAGACCCCTGTATTACTGGACTAGACCTGCTCACAGCCTGGCGTGCCAAGATCGACACCGCCGGACCTTCCCTCCAGCTGGGAAACCGGACCATCACGCTCCACAGCAGAACCCAGGGAAGGGACACGGGGGCACGCGCAATCGAGGGATCGCCAAGACAGACCGGACCAGGCAGGCCACCGCGAGGACTGGACACGATGACGTCACCAGCGCGGACAGAGGGAGCACGAGCACACACAGGGACAGCAAGGGGAGGGGTCAACGTGTCAGCAGAGATGCAGCAGGCAGTGGAGGAATTATTTCAGCGGAGCTGCAGCGGGCTGGACCCGGAACAGAGATGCCAGCTGCGGGAGCTATTGGACTATTACGTGGGTGTTTTCGCCGCGAAGGATGAGGAATGCGGCCGGACCGGGTTGGTGCAGCACAAGATCGACACCGGTGAGGCCAGGCCGATTCGACTCCGCCCACGCTGGCTGCCCTTTTCAAAGCGGGCAGCGGCGGAACAAAAAGTGCGAGAAATGCTGGAGGCAGATGTCATTGAGCCCTCCAGCAGCCCCTGGGCGGCGCCTGTGGTGCTGGTCAAGAAGAAGGACGGGTCGTGGCGGTTCTGTGTGGATTACCGACGCCTGAACAACGCCACCAGGAAAGATTCCTACCCCCTGCCCCGCATCGATGACGCACTGGACCACATCGCCGGCTCCAGCTGGTTCAGCTCGCTGGATCTACGCAGCAGCTATTGGCAGGTAGAGCTGTCACCCGAGGCCCGCCAAAAAACAGCCTTCTCCATCGGGCAGGGACTGTACCAGTTTAAAGTGATGCCGTTTGGACTCTGCAACGTTCCGGCCACCTTTGAGCTCTTGATGGAGCGAGTGCTGGCTCACGTGCCCCGGAGTCGCTGCGTTGTTTACCTGGATGACCTGCTGGTGCATGCAGCTGATTTTGACAGTGCCCTGTCAAATCTCCGAGAGGTGCTGGGAGCCATCCAGCAGGCGAGGCTACGGTTACACCCTAAGAAATGCCACCTGTTCCGGCGGGAGACCACGTTTTTGGGCCACGTCGTCAGCGCAGTGGGGGTCGCCACCGACCCGGAAAAAGTGGCAACAGTGAGAGACTGGCCAGTGCCGCGGAACGTTGGAGAACTGAGGAGTTTTCTTGGATTGGCCTCCTATTACAGGAGGTTTGTGAAAGACTTCGCCAC
The DNA here is from genome assembly GCA_020510985.1 of Pholidichthys leucotaenia. NCBI lineage: Eukaryota > Metazoa > Chordata > Actinopteri > Cichliformes > Pholidichthyidae > Pholidichthys > Pholidichthys leucotaenia. The sequence goes on along the minus strand of CM035839.1, from coordinate 362,315,919 downwards.
CATCGCCAGCCCGCTGCATCAGCTGACGCAGAAAGGACGCATGTTCCAGTGGAGTGACAGCTGTGCTGCTGCTTTCTCCCAGCTTCGCGCAGCGCTCATCAGAGCCCCCATCCTGCGGTATCCTGACCCGAACCGCCCTTTCATCGTGGACACGGACGCCAGCAACCAGGGCATCGGGGCGGTGCTATCCCAGGAGGGAGAACATGGAGAGCAGGCAGTCGCTTTCTTCAGCCGCACTCTCAGCAGAGCCGAGAGGAATTACTGTGTGACTCGCAGAGAGCTGCTGGCTGTCATCCAAGGACTGCGTCATTTCCGCCCGTATGTGTACGGGGGGAGGTTCCAGCTCAGGACGGACCACGCTTCCTTGACCTGGTTGTTAAACTTCAAAGAACCGGATGGACAGTTGGCGAGATGGCTGGAAGCACTGCAGGATTATAATTTCCAGATTGTGCATCGGGCAGGCCGCCTCCATGCCAATGCTGACGCGCTGTCTCGGCGCCCCTGCGCGACAGAGGAGTGTCGTCACTGCCAACGGGCTGAAGATCGGGACCAAACCGCCCCACGGGCTGCCGCTCTCCGAGCCGCTGTGAGCAGGAATCACGCAGCAACGCACAGCCCCTCCTCAGATGATCAGGCAGTTCTCCCCAGCGATGACGTCACAGAGGTTCTTGGCACGCAGCAGCTGCAGAGCGAGCAGGACAGAGACCCGGTCATTTCGCGGGTTCGGCAGTGGCTGGACGCAGGACAGCGACCCGCCTGGGAGGTTGTGTCACTGCTGGACCCAGAGACTAAGGCCCTGCACTCCCAGTGGGCCAACCTCCGCTGCTACGAGGGCGTGGTGTATAGACAGTGGCAGACTCCAGCTGGGCAGCGGCACGTCTGGCAGCTGCTGGTTCCTCGTCGACTCCGGCCCAAAGTACTCCAGCTGGTTCATGGGGCGGTAGGAGCGAGCCACTTCGGAGTGACAAAGACGCTGCAGCGCCTTCGGGCCCGGTTCTACTGGCCCGGTTGTCATCAGGACGTGGAGCTCCACATTCATCGCTGCGACACATGCACAGCTCAGAAGGGACCAACTCAGCGATCCCACGCTCCCCTGCAGCAGTACCGGGTGGGAGCACCGATGGAGCGAGTGGGAGTGGACATCCTGGGCCCTTTCCCGACCACGGACCGGGGGAACCGCTACGTGCTGGTCGCGATGGATTATTTCACTAAGTGGCCAGAGGTGTACGCGGTCCCGGATCAGAGCGCCGCTACGACGGCATCAAAGCTGGTGGATGAAATGTTCTGTCGGTTTGGCGCACCGGAGGAGCTGCACAGCGATCAGGGTCGGAACTTCGAGGCGGAGGTCTTCGGAGAGGTCTGCAAACGGCTGGGCATCCGGAAGACCCGGACCACCCCACTGCATCCACAGAGCGACGGCCTAGTCGAACGATTCAACCGGACCCTCACCACCCAGCTCGCTATCCTAGTGGACCAGCGACAGCGAGACTGGGACCTGCACCTGCCTTTTGTTTTGTGGGTGTACCGGACGGCAGCTCAGGAATCTACCCGGTGCACCCCTGCGGCGCTCATGTTTGGACGCGAGCTGCGCACACCGGTGGATTTGGTATTCGGTTGCCCCCCTGAGCCGGAGGTGGAGGGAAAACCCGGATTGGATTATTTTTTTTGTTTGAAAGAACGTCTCCACACGGTGCACGAGCTGGCTCGAGAGGCCCTGGCAGCGGCGGGGGGTCGGTAGAAGCGAGCGTATGACTCCCTCTGCCAGGGGAGGGACTTTGCACCGGAAGACCGAGTCTGGGTTTTCTGCCCTGAGAGGAAGAGAGGACGATCACCGAAGCTGGCGAGCCAGTGGTCGGGGCCATGCGTGGTCCTGGAGAGACTGTCAGATGTGGTGTACAGGGTGAGGCTTAGAAAAAGGGACCGGGTTGTGGTCCTTCATCGTGACCGTCTCGCCCCGTATCGGCCATCTGCACCGCTGGTGGACGAACCGGAGCTTCCATCCCGGCCCGATACCCCGACCGAGACCCAGATGGACACTAGGGGGCCTGTACGTGTTGGCCGCCGGCGCCGAAGCCCGCCCCGACACCTGGATGAGTTTGTATTGGACTTTTAAATTGGACTTTAATTTTTCTGGGGACAGAAACCAGTCCGGGGGGGGGGGGCAGTGTAACGTTGGGGCCATGTTAAGAGGGGCAGGGATTTCCCAGCATGCTTTGCCAGTTGAAAACGTTATGTGTGTGTAACCGTGATTTAAACGGAGGTCTGGGAGAATGACCTCCCCTCCTGTCTGTGCTCAGAGTGTGTGAAAAATAAATCCCGTTGATCACAACCATCTGCTCCATTTTCTTTGTGTGAACCCTGCTTACGTCACAATATATATATATTACATACAGGACATACAGTACATACATACATACATATACACATTCAAACTACAGGTAGTTTAGTTGTTCTTCATTAAAATGACGAATATACAAAATCCATCCATTCATCCATTTTCTACTGCTTTTCCAGAGGTCCAGGTCGCAGAGGCAGCAGCTCAAGCAGAGAAGCCCAAACGTCCCTCTCCCCGGCCACCAGCTCCAGCTCTTCAGAGAGGATACCAAGACATTCCCAGGCCAGCTGGGAGACGTAGTCTCTCCAGCGTGTCCTGGGTTTGCCCCGGGGTCTCCTCCCAGTGGGACGTACCCGAAACACCTCAAATGGGAGGCATCCAGTAGGCATCTTTATCAGATGCCCAAACCACCTCAACTGGCTCCTTTTGATATGGAGGAGCAGCGGATGACTGAGCTCCTCACTTTATCTCTAAGGGTGAGGAATTAAAATTATGACAAAATATTTATGCAAAAAAGATCATTTTTCTTTCCTTCTTTCTTTCTTTCTTTCTTTCTTTCTTTAAAATAGGAATTCTCTTGTCAAGGGCAAAAATGGGATAATTCTAACCTCTGTTAGACCATTAAGTGAGATGGTTGAATGTTGCTACTTAACAAATTGTTAATAGTCGACATGAAGCCATTAACAAAGCTTCCAATATTAGAAGATTTACAGTAAGCTAGCAATTACTCAAGTAACAGGAGTCAGAGTGGGAGGGTGCCCTTACTTTGGCCCCCCCAAAATGTCTCTGCACATCCCTGTGATTGTTGTAAGGGGAGAAGATTTATGTTATGAAATTATTCCCAGCTATGCATCTTTTAAACAGGAATGTGACCTTGTGACTAATTATTCTATTCTCCTGTTTTGTATTGTATTCTCCTGATCATGACTGGCCGCCTAGACCAAAAATGCCAGGACCATTTTTTTGTCCCAGTCCAGCCCTGTTCAGAGGTATGTGATATATTGTTGCCTTCTTCTTCAGGCAGAAACTGTTAAACAGCTTAACAGCACGGAACTGTTATGTATGGAAATAAGCGAGACGTGAGTCGTCTTATGTCGAGCATCCAACTGAACTTTATTACAGACATGAGTGAATATATACAGCAGCCGTAGCCTGCCTGACGTCATCCCCCTCAGACGGCTACGGCAAGCCCCAAGGTTCAAACCCTCCCAAAGTCACACATCACAGGGACAATTTGCCTTTAGTTCTGCATTTGTTTGTCGACTGGCAGTCGTTTTCTTTGTGTAGGTACTGGGCGCACCTGTACTTGGCACACTCTTGCCACCTCTGGTGAGGGAGTAGTACTAAAAACAGATGGGGACTAAAGTCTGATATTGATCTATGTTGTCTTCTGACTAGTGCTCTTTGTGCCTCCTGGAACAGCCTTTGGCCTGTTTGTTATAATAATAATGATAACTGTCTTTGTTTTCATTCTTCTGCCATCTTCCTGAAGGAGTAATGACTTCTTTGCGGAGTGAAGAAGGGGCAAGTAGCCCAGAAACTGGTATGCCACCAGCACAGAGCTCCATCCCTCTGGGTTTATATACTCCAGCTGGACTTGGGAAAGCCAACAGGATGCGAAAGCGGTTTGAAGAAAATCAGTTATGTGATCCACGGGGGGATCTCATGCGGACGCAATTGGAGGAAATGCGTAAGACCATGGAGCACATGGCTGCAAATCAACATCGTCTTTTGGGTATGCCACACCAGGCTCCCTTATATGCCCATAGACTGCACCCTGATGCAGTGTCTCTCATGGACTCCGATGATTTGGGTAAGACCAGCAGCTCTGGCTGTGGCTCCACTGGGCAAGTGAATGTCTTTTCAGTTGAAGACGAGGTTAAGAGTGACTCTCAGGTCAAGAGGACCATCCTGAGCCCAATGATATATCTGTCTGGGCGCTGCTCTCTAGAGCAGCATCAGCTGCAAGGCTTCCTCCCCGTCATCTCCACCTAAGGCTTCAGCTTTGGACAGAGGTCCTGCAACCCAGAGGCAGATTCCCTGGCCAGTTTATCCTGACTTTGTGAAACATCTGCAGAAGTTTTGGGTTCATCTAAAGGAGGCTACTGCTCCTGGTGCATTGAGAGTGGGCCCTACCTTTGCATTGTTTGCTGGGGCTCCCCTCACAGGCAGCAAATCTGTCTGCCACCTTAACAAGAAGTGTCATGTCACTGATGGTTTAGTGGCTAGGGCCTACCAGTCTGTGGCTATGGCCTCTAGGCTGGCAAATACTAATACAGTTTTTTTGGTGTATTTAGAAGGTCTGATAAAGGACCTAGAATCAAAAAACAAAGCTGACCTTCTACCTGAGTTCGTAAGGGTTATGGACACTATAATTCAAGGGGCTAGCTCTCAGGCTAGAGCACTTGGGAATTCCTTGGCCTGGCTGACCATGGCCCAGCGGCAAGTTTGGTTGAATCAGTCTGGATTGGCAGATACAGACAAGGCTGCTGTTTTGGAGGCTGTAATAGTGCCTGGTGAGGTCTTTGGGTCTGCAGCAGAGGTCTCTTTGGTAGCAGGTGCAGGTTCAACACCGCTCATGTCCACGCTCTCATGAGCATGTAGGTTGTGGTCCTGCCAAGCTCGACCAGCGACCCTGATGGTGCACTTCCCCTGACGTCAACCTTCTCTGTAGCGCACCTCATGAGTTGGTGTCAGTGCACCTCGTGTTCGTGGGTGATCAATACACTGGAATTCCGACACCGCCTACAATTCAGATCTCATCCCACCCCCACCCCGATTTCAAGGGGTTTTGGAGACAAAAATAAAAGAGGAATCACTTTCTGCTGTTCTGGGCAGCGAAATTTCTGCCCTGCTGGGGAAGAACGCAATACGGCCTCTGTCTCCAGGAGAAGAGAGGCAGGGCTTTTACTCGGCCTGCTTTCTTGTCCCCAAGCGAACCGGGGGTTTCCGGCCAATTCTAGACCTAAGGTGGTTGAACAGGTATCTCAAAGTGCTCCCTCTCTGGATGCTCAGGTTGAGGACATTATTTCAGGCCATAAGGCCAGGTGACTGGTTCACAACAGTGGACCTTCGCAATGCCTATTTTCAAATTCCCATAAATCCAGCCCACAGGAAGTTCCTCAGATTTTTCTTTCAGAGAAAAGTTTTTGAGTATAACGTCCTACGTTTTGGTCTGTCCCTGTCACTTTGGACACTCACAAAGTACATGGATGCTATACTTGCCTCACTGCGGCAGAAGGCCACTGGAATTTTCAATTACCTGGACGATTGGCTGGTTTGTGCCCAATCAAAGTCTGTGGCAAGGAACCACATGGAGACCATCTTGGCTCACTTGGTTGCACTCAGGTTGCATTTAAATGCAGGGAAAAGCTGCCTAGTTCCAACCAGAGTGGTCAAGTACCTGGAGTTCACCCTGGATTCAGTTGTCATGAGGGCATCCTTAACCCCGAAGAGAATGCATGCTATCAGGGAATGCATCAAGGGCTGTGTCTCACCAAGGACAGTATTGATGCAGCAGTGCCAGAGGATTTTAGGTCTTTTTGCTGCAGCTGCCCAGGTGGTGCCATTGGCCCTTTTACATACTTGTCCCCTTCAATGGTGTTTTGCACTTCAGAAGGTGTTTCTGCCCAGAGACAAAAGGAGGAGGCTTGTTCTTGTGAAAGGAGCCTCATGGTCCTCAGGTGATGGAGACACTCATCAGCAGTCCGAGATGGTGTTCCCTTGGGCCAAGGGGGGTGCAGGGTGACCATTATAACCAATGCCTCCCGAGCAGGCCGGGGTGCAGTCTGGGAGGGCAGGTTTGTTTGGAGACACTGGGATCCGACACAGCAGTCTTGACATATAAACCATCTCGAGATGAAGGCAGTGCATTTGGCTCTGGCACACTTTCTTTTAGTCATTCAGGACAGAGAAATTCTGGTACGGGCAGACAGCACAATTGTGGTGTCGTACATCAACCGGCAGGGCAGACTGAAGTCTCCTTCCCTCCATGCAAGGGCATGTCATCTGCTCTTGTGGGCTCAAACCAAAGGTATGTCCCTGAAGGCTTTTCACCTGCTGGGGCCCCAGAATATAAGATAAGATAAGATAAGCTTTTATTAGTCCCACAATGGGGAAATTCCAGGATTATGGGGAAATTCCAGGATATAACAGCAGATCTGCTGTCATGAGGGGATCCCCACCTTGGCGAGCGGTGACTGCACCCAGAAATAGTCAAGCAGATCTGGCTTGGTTTGGCCGGGCAGAAGCACCTATACCTATTTGCAACAGCGGAGAGCACTCATTCTATTCTTTGGGCCCCGATGCGCAGCCCACCAGGTCCACTTGGTACAGATGCTCTGAGCATTGCCTGGCCTCCAGTGAAACTGTTTGCATTCCCACCACTGCTTCTTCTGCCAGCTTTCCTGATGAGTGTGAGACTGCTGTCTGTTCAAGTAATTTTGGAAACCCAAATTAGCCACAAAGCCCATGGATGGCAGAGATCCACGAGATGCTGGAAGCCCATCCATGCACCCCCCCCCCCCCCCCCCCCCCCAGTCAGCTGGGACATGCTCTCTTAGACACAGGGTGGGATTTGGCATCCAAATCCCCAGCTCCTGAAGCTTCATGTATGGTCCTTGATCGGGAGCAATTGTGTAAACTTGGCTTAGAGAGGGAGGTTGTAGACACTGTGCAGGCCTCACGGGCCCCATCTATACAGCTGCAGTACAGTGTGAAGTGGAGAGTGTTTTTCGAACTGGTGTCTGGCCAAGAGTGAGAATCCCTTGGTATGTCACATCTCTGTTATTTTTTTCCTTCCTCCAGTACCTTTTCACCCAAGGTCAGGCGGAATCAGGGGCTACCTAGCAGCAGTGTCAACTGTCCATGGAAAATGTGATGGCTTGTCTCCTGGGACACATCCCTTAGCTAAGCAATTTGTTAAGAGGGGTAAGATGGAGTCATCCATCTCAGTGCCCTTTGCTGCCCACCTGGGATCTCCAAACAGTTCTCAGGGCTCTGTGCTTGCCCCCTTTTGAGCCACTGCCCATTGCTGACCTTCGTTGGTCTCTTGGAAAACTGCCTTTCTCTTGGCAATTGTCTCAGCCAAAAGAGTCAATGAACTGAATGCACTCTTTGTGGATACAGCATGTCTTAGGTTTGATGGTGATAGGACGGCCCACCTGCTGCCCAACCCAGCTTTTTAACCCAATGTGCTGGCTAGCAGTTTTGTTTCCCACCCTCTTGTGCTGAAAGCCTTTCCTCCTCCTCCACACATTTCTCCAGAGGCTGAGAGGCTCCATAATTTGTGCTTTGTAAGGGCCCTTAAGATTTATGTTGACCGTACAAGGTCTGTCCGCTCTTCTGATAAACTTTTCGTACCCTATGGGGAGTCCACACTGGGTAGGTCTATCTCTAAGCAGCACCTGTCCTATTGGATACTCAACCTGATTGCCCTTGCCTATGTACAGGCTGGAGTGGAGCTGCTGTAGAGGCTGGTGGCTCACTCAGCACGGGGAATGGCCACTACATGGGCGCTGTTTAGCGGCGCACCTCTGGAGGAGGTATGCGCAGCCCCTGGCTGGGCTTCTTCATCAACATTCACCCTCTTTTGTAGGCTTAACCTGGCCTCATCAGTCATTCCCTCATCTGTTCTGGGAGTTGCACCAGATTCTTAAGTGGCGTCTTTTAGAATAGAGGCTTTATTGTCATTATACAGTTGTGAAATACAACGAAATTTGGGTTTTCATTCAGCCGGCATGGGTGCCTTATGCTCAAGAATGTTTTTTGTTTCATCTCCAGTTACCTGGAAGAACTGGCTTAATTTGTGTGCACTTTCACTTAAGTACAATCAAGAAGTTGAACTCGTCTGGCTGTGTTCTGTGCTTCACTGATGTAGTTGGAGTATTGTGCTCCTTCAGTCTGTGGGTGATGCCATCTCCACTCTCCTCATGACTGATTTGGTATGCTGTTGTCATATGGTTACAGGTTCACTGAAATGAAATAAAGTGAATATTTGCATATGCAAACATGGTTTTATGAATGAAAGTGAACCTGTAACCACTGATTGTCCCCCGTTAGTAAAGGCTGGCTCCTCCCAGTCATTAGAAAGAGGAAGAGTGGGTGGATGCAGGATGTAGCATATATATAGGGTGTGCATCCAAAGGTGTGGTTAATTTTGTACAATCCTCCTGATCCGAGGATCATAGTCACATGGCTACAGGTTCACTTTCATTCATAAAACTGTGTTTATATAAGTAAACATTCATTTTTAATACCAGAATAATTAAATCACAAATGTACTCACAGATTTACTATCATTTCATGAATGAAACAGTGCACACCTAAGGTGTGATGTAGTGATGGGACAGCAGGCTCCGGAGCTTCGAGGAGTGCTCCAAGCTTTTCCAGGAAATATTTGCCAAAGCGTGTTTCGAGGCAAGTATTGCTGACGTCATTACACCGGTCATACCACGTGACTGAGTCAGGAAGCCATTCATGATTTTGCACGCAACATGAAATAAAGTGAGCAGCGATACACAATGGAAATTCCCATCCCTCTCCTTTTGTGTTGTTGATATTTGACTGTGTAAGCCTTACACAGTAAGGATAAGGATCCCTTACACTGTAAGGGATTTGTCACAGGCAGTTTTCAGATGGAGCCAGCACCAAAAACACAGACTTCTCCCATTTGGGAAAATTTTGATCTCATTTCTCCCACTGATGCATTTTTCACAAATAGTGGATATTTATTATAACTGAAGTGATTAGAGGTAAAGCATCTGCCCCGCAACTGGGAGGCTGGGGTTCAAGTCCCAGCTAAACCATTCTTGTAATTTTATTTTTATTTGCAAGGTGAAGTGTCTGTTGTGCTTCAATGAGCTTGGATCATTATTACGCATCATTATGCTGAGGCACTATTGTGCCCTGCATGAGAATAAGGACAGAGGTGAATGTATTGGGAAAGACAGAAATGTGTCTATCCTACACTGTACAAACTTGCAGTAGCCTTCCTTTGCACACCTGCATCCTCTGTGCTCTGAGAGAGTATTCTCCAAAGCTGGAGAAATAATCTCAAAAAAAGAAATCGCCTTAGTCCAAAGACTGTTGAAAAGTTATTTCTTAATAGAAATGGATAAGTAGCACACGCACATTCACTGTAGTCACATCAGTTTTATTATTTCTTTTTTCCCTTATAATCATTGATATTTCTTAAAAGACAGTGCATTTATTGAAATGGAAAAAAATACACATTAAACCAACAATGTGTAATGTCTGTAAATAGACTATGAATGATGAGGCCAGATGGATGACTGAACTTAGTGTAGTCCCAAACTCCACATTACAACCGCCAGGCAGGGGTGTTGGCAAAGAGACCCGCCTTTCCTGTCTGCTGCTATTTATAGGCACAGTGTAGTGGTGGAAAGGATGTGAGCACCACTACACCATACTTCACAAATAAGACCATCTTGAACTATACAACACAATGCCCTTGTAAAAATCTGCATGTTGTATACTTTTTGTCCACTAGATGGCCTAGTAGGGAAAATGAAGTGTCACATGAGGCCTCCTCTATATGAACCATTTTGATGAAAGGCCTCAAGTCCTGTAAAAAGCCTCATCTGGCCATCACTAGTGTGTTGTGCTGTGTTTATAATGCCTCTGCAGGCAGGATAACTGTTACTTTTGTCATAGTCTAGCTGACTAAATCACAGTAGTGTTCTTAGTTCATCTGCTTGGTAAGAAATAGCCATATAGTGGTAAGTGGTGACATCATAAATTAATGAAAAAAACATTAATCCTGTCAAAATAAATGTGTTAATCACCACAACTGATTAATAACAAAATAAAATGAGTTAAGAATAATGGTTATTAAGCCTCATTCAGCGGCTACATTAACCTCAATTAATACTGATTGCACTGTTAAGATACTATTAAGAGGGAAGAAGGAGTGAAGTGTCAGAAAACAACCTCCAGCAGACAGGATAAATGACCCCTTCAGGCAGGTAGGACTTTAAGTGCAAAAATGATTTATTCACAAGCTAAATATTTCAACTGCTCTGAAAATTACAACATAGAAGGTTTTTGCTCTAAACGTAACAACATAGGAGCCTTTTACTCTGAAGATAACAATATGGGAGCCTTCCGCTCCAAAGGTGAAGATAACAACACAGGAGCTTCCTGCTCTGAAGATGAAGATAACAACACAGGAGCTTTTTGCTTTGAAGATTGTACTTGAGGGGCCTTCGGGGCATGGGCCAACAGCAGCTGAGAAGCGGCGACCCCAGGCGGCAAAGGTGGAGCGGACTGCTCTGACGGCCAGGGCGGAGCGGACTGCTCTGACGGCCAGGGTGGAGCGGACTGCTCTGACGGCCAGGGTGGAGCGGACTGCTCTATCCCTTGGACAATGGGTGGACGTCTCCTGACCTCTTGGACAATGGGTGGAGGTCATCTGACCTCTTAAACAATGGGTGGAGGTCTCCTGACCACTTGGACAAAGGATGAAGCGGATGGCTTGACCCCCTGGACAACAGGTGGAGTGGACTGCTCTGATAACGGTGATGATGGAGCGGCATGCTCCGATGACGGCGATGATGGAGCATGAGCCTCCTGCGGTTCCATACTCAACACAGCCACCTCGGAAATGGGGGGAAACAGGTGGTCAGTGAGGTGACACCACAGTCATAAGCAGCAGAGACTGGTGGGGAGTGTGCTTGGGTCCCCCCCACCAGAAGCAAGGCAAGTCTTTTCAAAAATAGTGGTAGAACATAAATGAAAAGGTACTTGCCTTAACTGCTGGCCTCCTGCTGCCGGGGTGACGACCTCAGGATGTACTGCAGGAGAGACAGTCGGTGGAGCTGGTACTGGAGCTGGGAGGTGCCGAGGGGCAGGTACTGGAGCCGGGAGACGCCATGGAGCCAGCACTGGAGCTGGGAAGTGATGAGGAGCTGGCACTGGAGCTGGTAGGTGCCGTGGAGCAGGCAAAGGAGCTGAGGAGCGACAAGGAGCCAGCACCGGAGCTAGGGTCTGCATCACAGAGACAACTAAAGATGAAGCGTCCTTCTTCATCCCTGCCGCAGGCACCTCAGACAGGGTTGTCAGTGGCTGAGACCGGTGGAGAGTACCCAGAAGCAGATGGGAACTGCACTTGGGACTCCCTACCAGGAGCAAGACAAGTCTTTTCAAAAATAGATGTTGAAAATAAGGGGAAAAGCACTTGCCTTAGCTCCTGGCTCACTGCTACTGGGTAGTCGGTCTCAGGTGAAGCTGCTGGTGGCGTGACGACCTAGGAAAACACTGGAGGAGCTAGTGTGACGGCCTCTGGAGACTCTGGCGGAACAGCGGATGAGGCAGTCTGAAATAAAGCTGTGGGCAAGGGCACCAGCACAGCAACTGTGGGAGCCGGAACTACAACTGCAGTGGAAACTGGTGTAGGAGGGCCCTCCGGGGCTGGAGCGCAGGCAGAAGAGTGGTGAGGAGAAGGAAAAGCTGGAGCTGTGGACGTTGGAGGCTCATCTGGAGAAACAGTGGTGGGACCCCGGGAGGAGCAACGTCTGACAGAGCCTCCCCTCCAACCCAGATCGCCGTGCACCCTGCAGGTCCCATAGTACTCCACAGGGATGGAAGGAACAGCAGTCGATGGCGGGAGAAAACGGGCTGCAAGGAGGAAACTGGCGTTGAGGCTGTTGACGGAGCCAGGGGACATTTTACCATCAGCACAGGGTCCGGGCTATTCACCAGTCCACAGAGCGAATCTTGCAGGTTTGGCACCGAGATGAGCAATCCAGTCAGATTGGGGTAGTCTTGCAAACTGGGGTAATCCTCAATCACTCCGGCCGTGGCGTCCAGGAACATCATGGCCCATTTCAGAGTGTGGCATGACTAGGCATCAGAGATCAGTCCCTCAACTAGCTGAGCCCCCCAACATTCAACCTCGTCCAAACCAAACACACTTTAGTCCGTACCTGCAGAGTCTGCTTTTGATTGGGACATTCTGTCAGAAAACAACCTCCAGCAGACGGGATAGATGACTTCTTCAGGTAGGTAGGACTTTAAGTGCAAAAATGATTTATTCACAAGCTAAATATTCCAGCTGTGACAAAGATATCGGAGGGAGAATACTGAAATGTTCCAACAATAGGCAACAGAAAATGACAACTTAAACAGGGAGCAAATAATCAGCTTAACATGACAGCTGAGACTAATCAAGGGTAACTGAAAACACACATGCGTGGCTAAAGGTATGGAAGATAATAAAGGAGACTAGAAAACGGGGCTGAAACAAGAAACTACAGGGTAAACCAACAAACTAATGATAACAGAATAAAGATGCAAACAGATCAAAAACCATAGAATGCGTGGACATGGTAGGAAACCATGCCCAGATATGACATAAAGAATATTTCACATTTTTCCAAGTTTTTGGCATTGAAAAATCTAGCATGAATTACATCCTCCAAAATTATCCATGAAGTACCTCTTTTAAACCATATGAATATCAACTGCATTTTTTTTTTATATCAGGAGCAAGAATGTCACAGCAGCAGGGTGAACCAAGGAGAGGAGAGAGGAGGTAAAGATAACCATAGAATCAGCACAAGTGTCCAGAGGGAGGCAGAGAGAGCACTAAACCAGAGAGAGAGAGGAGGCACACATGACCAGGTAACAATAGTCAAAACGTGATTTCTGCCAGTGCAGAAGCACTTGATGCATAATAATTAAGTAGTCCTGCTGCTTCAAAGTGTCATAGACTATCAAAAGGCTGAATATATATTTGGTAAATCACGAAAATAATTTTTTACAACTGTTAGTAATATGGGAATGCCAAAATAAAGAAATAAATTAGCCTTGTCCTTTTATTAAAGTTAATGATTTTGCACTCTTCCTCCACACTAGGATACATACTGTACATTGTCATTTTTTGCTTAAAGGGGTCATTGCATTTTTTACACATTTTAATAGCTCACTAATGTCTTAATGAAGTGCTTGTGACATATTTTGTTCACATTTTCTTTAATTTTTTAATTATTGAAGCAAATTTGTGATTTTTCTTGGCTTTCTTGAAATGCTCTGATGTAAAGCCTGTCACTTTTTTTTATTTATTTATTTTTTTAAGAGCATACAATGATTATAAAGACAGTGTCACAATTACAGCTTTTCTCTTTTTTTTTCCCCAGAACACCCATACTGTCACCAAGGCCCTTACTGGGCCAACAATCGAACAAAGTCTCTGTCTGTCCAGTGCAATAACAATAACAAGATATCAGGTACAGAATACACATAAAAAAGAAAAAAAATGAAAAAGGGGGGTGAGGGGAAGGGGGATCAGTCTGGAGGCAAGGTTTGCAATGACTCAAAGTAATCTATGAAAGATTGCCATTTATGAAAAAAAATTAGCTGAAGAACCTTTTACTGCAAATCTTACTTTTTCTAATTTAAGAAAAAACATGACATCCTTAAGCCAGAGGGAAATAGAGGGGGTTAAGGGGATTTCCATGCAAACAAAATGTGGCGTCTTGCTAGGAGAGATGTAAAGGTTAATATATTTGACTGTGTAGAGTCAATGTGATGGGAGTTAAGAGACAGTCCAAATATAGCCATGAGGGGGGCTGGAGAAACATTTTTCCCCAGAGCCTGAGACATGATTTCAAAGTAGTGACCCCAACATTTCTGTAACCTAGGACAGGAAAAAAACATATGTGGTGATCCGATCTGTGTGCCTGCTGCCCTAATTGTCTCCACAGCTGCGTGCACACCTGCTCCTCCAATTAGGCAGCCTTCTTAAGGAGCGCTGCCTCTCATTCTGCACGGAGACGTCAACGCTCCATTTGGATGTAAGACCTCTGAGCAAGAGTCTACTTTTCCTTTGGCAAGGGAGTCTCGCCTCCCTCATCTTTCCTGCACACCTGATTGTCTGGGAGTTTCGTCTCCCCAACTCAACGTAAGCTACCCGAAGAAATTCATTCTCTCCGCTCCTTCCCTTTATCTTCCCTGTGCACAGGTGGATTCCTCTGGGCAGACTTCCTCCTCCTGGTGGCGGACTGGGACCTTCACCTGCACTCTGAGGAAACACTGGTTTCCATGAATGAACTATTCTCCTCAGAAGTACCTGTATCATCTACACCAGCACGAACACGTGACGGACCGAGGCACTGTCATACAGGGCTGCCTGGATGTTCTTCAGCGCCTCAACTATTCACCTGCACCGTAAGACTGATTAACCACTCGTTTATTCAATCAGTTTACAGAGACCTCATACTCTTCTCTCCTCTCTTCTAGGGTTGCCAGACTTGTCCTCGATCTGCTCGTCCTTCTGCACTCATTCATTTACACTCTCACTCACACATGCATTTAATAAAGATAATTGTGTTTATTCTGAGCCTGTGTCTGCATTTGGGTTTGTCCGAATCATGTCAACATATGACTAAGATTGCAGGGAGAGGTGTGGCATTTGTCACATTGATCTGCAATATCAGGGTAAATTTCAGATGAGATTTAGACCAGTGAGCCCTATATAGCACTTTGAACTGTAAAAGCTGTAGCCTGGCACAAGGCGTGCTAGAGCGTATACTGAAGACAGCTTTGTCCCATAACTCATCTGTTATGTTCAAACCTAGCTCCTGTTCCCAGGAAATTTGCACTTTTGCAACTGATTGACCACCAAATGTGAATAGCTGTGCATATATTTCAGATATAAGAGATTTCTGACTTGGTTTCAGATTTAGATCGTCCCATGGTTGGCTAGCAGGAAGGGAAGCTTGGAAACAGAGACGCAATGCCTGAGTTGGAAGTAACGAAACGGATGAGATACAGGCAAGTTACAAGTTGACATTGTGGGTGACCCCCACAACAGACTGGGACAAGCAGAGCGCTCAGCTGGGGCAATTAGCAGAACAATGAGATGTGTGTATTGATATCAATAGGCAGCCGCTCTTTGTCTAGCTCCTTCCTGCCAGTCTTGCTGTTGATATGTATGACTCAAATGCAAATGTTCATGCTTCCTGCTCTGACTGTGATGCAAATGTCCCATGCCTTTCATGTATTGTCTGTAACTGGGTATATAAGTGACTGAATATCTCATGCTCACTCTCTCTCTGACGACTGCTCAACTGACCACACGCATTGCCTGTATCTGCTGAGGAGAGCCTCCGGGCTCGCTCCGGCGAGCATGCACGGCGCTGGAGTGAGTTCTCGTGATGGCGGTATGATTAATAAACTCCCTTAAAAACTCTCAGTTCGCTCCTTATTATTTCATGCCGCCACACTGGTGACCCCGAGAAAGCACACGCTTTGTGCAACGCAACCTTCTGGTCTGGACAGCCACACTGGTGACCCGACCAAGAAAAGAACACACTGGCAGACCCCGGCGGTGACTCTCCGATGACAAGTGAACGCAGCAGCCTGATGCAAATGATCTGCCCTCCCTTCTGCTACAGGGAGACGTCGTTGCAGAGCCACCACCAGGCGAACTCTCCGGAGATCATCCACGACTGGGAATGCTGCAGAAAGCGTCATGGTGCGACCCTCGCCTGAGATCGGGACATCCACGCTGGACCGGCCGAGGGACACAGAACGTTTTCTCCCTCTCACCGCTCCTCCTCCCTCTCACCGCTCCAACGCATCTACACAAGCCCAAGGGACAAAGATCGTCTCCTTCCTCTCACCGCTCCAACACATCTGCACGAGCCCGAGGGACAAAGATCGTCTCCTCCCTCTCACCACTCCAACGCTCCATGACCCGGCACGAGCGAACGACGCAACAGCTTCAACAGGGATGAACATTGGCGCCGACGACGCTGATCTCCAGCAAGCTCCCTGACCCTGACTCGCCTCTACAGCGGACCCGCCATGCACCGAACCCCGCACGCACACCGGGGGGTTATGAGGACAGCGCACCACGCACGGGACAATACTGGCTCCACACAGACCGCCATCGTCCTTCGCCGCTGCACACAGAGCCTTCAGGGCTGCTCACACACCTGAAGCACGCACGCAGCTCGCTCACAGGATTTTGTAATGGTCTCAGCCACGGCACACAAGGGAATTCAGCCGTCAGCTGTCCCCGAGGACTTTAGGACTGCGCGCGCACCTAAAGTCAACACGCCAAGTCCCACACTGCTGCAGCTCCTTTTTTTTTCTTCATGGCCGCGAGAGGAGTCAGAGACTAATTTTTCTTCTTACAGCTGCTGTGGACCTCCGCACGTTCAGTGGGAGAGCCCCTCAACATCGCGGATCCACAGGCAATTTTTGCGCGGCCCAGACAAATTCGCCGTCCCGGGCCGGCACTTGCGACCCCCACCCCCCTCCCTCCACCGCCGCCTGCAGCAAGCTTTCCCAGCAGCTCACTCCCAAAGCCGGACTATCGAGGCCTCAGCTCCCCGCTGAGCCCTCTGGGGGGGAGTACTGTGGGTGACCCCCACAACAGACTGGGACAAGCAGAGCGCTCAGCTGGGGCAATTAGCAGAACAATGAGATGTGTGTATTGATATCAATAGGCAGCCACTCTTTGTCTAGCTCCTTCCTGCCAGTCTTGCTGTCGATATGTATGACTCAAATGCAAATGTTCATGCTTCCTGCTCTGACTGTGATGCAAATGTCCCATGCCTTTCATGTATTGTCTGTAACTGGGTATATAAGTGACTGAATATCTCATGCTCACTCTCTCTCTGACGACTGCTCAACTGACCACACGCATTGCCTGTATCTGCTGAGGAGAGCCTCCGGGCTCGCTCCGGCGCGCATGCACGGCGCTGGAGTGAGTTCTCGTGATGGCGGTATGATTAATAAACTCCCTTAAAAACTCTCAGTTCGCTCCTTATTATTTCATGCCACCACAGACATCACATGTGAAAAAGTGGCAAAAAAACATCTTTGCATAGATCCCTGAAATGCTTAAGGCTGTGTATCTGCCAAATCGTAAAAATGGTATAAGGGATGGAGGAAACGGATGATTTTGTGTTACAGGTGTAAGAGTTGATGGTGACAAAAGTTTAAAAACTGAGACCAAATCTTAAGGGTGGAGAGGACCATGGGGTTACTTGTAAATTTGGATGGATTCAAAGGTTGGAAGGAGGAGACTAGAGCCAATAGGGAAGAAGTGACTGAGCCTACACCATAATAACCTCGGGCAGTGGAAACCAATGAATCAATTTGTGAATATGCGCTGACCAATAATAAAACAGAAAATTAGGTAATGCAAGACCACCGTCGAACTTAAGCTTTTGCAAGAGTGAATACTTAACTCTAGGAGTTTTACTGCCCCACAAAAAGTCTGTAACAATTTGATAAAGGGATTTGAAAAACTTTTTAGGTTAAAAATAAAGGAAATACACAAACAAAAATAGAAATTTAGGCAATAAGGTCATTTTCACTGCATTAATTCTACTTATCTATCTAGCCAGGGGTGGCTGTGGCACAGGTGTAGTGTGACCGACTACTGATCGGAGGGTCATGGTTTCGATTCCCACTCTGTCTGCAAGTTGAAGTGTCCTTGAGCAAGACACTCAACCCCCAGTTGCTCCTGGTGGCCAGGCTAGCGCCTGTGTGTGTATGGCAGCTCTGCTGCCATCAGTGTGTGAATGTGTGTATGAATGGGTGGTTAGCAGGATCTGTAAAGCGCTTTGGTCATCCAGAGATGAGAAAAACCGCTATATAAGTGAACAACATTTACCATTTACTATAACAAAGACAGTGGTAGAGAATTCCACCTCTGTAAGTCTACCTTGATCTGACTCAACAGTGGAGAAAAATTAGCAGCAAAAAGAGAGGTTGGAGTGTGGGTCACGTTGATCCCCAGATACCTAAACTCCGACAAGCTAAGTTTTTTGTAACTTTGATTTTTATTCATTTTTCATCATACATATTACATTCAGATCACAGTCTCTATATTTAAAAAAGGAGCTAACCATACAGCCAAAAAGAAAGAGAAGGGGGTCGGGAAGGGAAGGGGGGGGGGGGGACAAATGTTGGAGCATCAAGTTTTTAGTTTCCATCTCTAAATTCTTCTGGTTTTTCCAGTGTCTTTGGTTATTCTTTCAATTTCTGTCTCGTTGTTGAACTTTGTAGTGTGTCCATTTCCTCCATTTTTTTTCATATTGTCCTTCTTGCTTTCTTTGTCGATATGTTAGTTTTTCCATTAAACGTATATCCTCAACAATGTCTGTCCATTGCTCTTGGTCAGGAAGAACTTCTGATTGCCATTTTCTTGTGATTGTTTTTTTTTTACATGCAATCAGCATGATTTTAACTAAATATCTGTCCTCAGCCTGTATTACATTGTCTCTTTTAAGATCACATAAATACATCAAGTTACAGTTCATTGGTATATTATATCCTAATATCCTCTGTATTGTCTCATATATAGATTTCCAGAATGATGAGATTTTGCAGCATTTCCAAAAGATGTGCGAGTGGTCTGCATTTTGAGCCCCACAGCCCCTCCAGCATATAGATTTGGTATTTGTATATTTTCTTTGGATCTGTGGTGTAATGAAATAGCGAATCGGGTTTTTCCATCCAAATTCCCTCCATGTCCTTGAACTTGTTGATGTGTGTTGTGTTTTCCATATTTCTTGCCAGTTTTCTTCTGTTATGTTTAAATTTAGCTCTTTCTCCCATTTCTCCTTTATATAGTTACTTGAATGTTTGTTTGCCGTAAGTTTCTGATATAGCTTTGAAATAATTCTTATTTTATTTCCTGCATACGAGCTTAAAATGAATTGTATAATCTCACTCACATCTGTGTAGAGGTTATGCTTAATCTTTCTCATATAATAATCTCTCATCTGTAGATATCTGAAGAATTCAGATTTTTCTAGTTTAAATTTTCTTCTCATGTTTACAAAACTCCCGAAATCTTTTTTTTCCCATATTGCCCCATGCTGTGATTCCCTTGTTCACCAGATTTTTGTATCCCCTATCTTGCTTTGCCAGTTCAAACTGACTGTCAAATGCTACCCATTTCAATAGTTTTATGTCCTCCTTTATATTATACTTTTGTACTATTTTATACCACAGTTCCAAAGTAAATTTAGTGATTGGGTCCATTTGTTTGATTTGCTTATACGCATCCTTATCTCCTATTATGCTTTGCACTGGGAGTCCTTCAATTTCCTTTTCCATTTCTTTCCATTTTGCCTCGTATCCTCCGTTGCACCAACATATGATATATCTTATTTGTGGTGAGTAGTAATATTCCTTTAGACTCAGTAGACCCATGCCGCCTTTCTCTTTTGGTAATTGGAGAGTTTTATATTTCACTCTTGGCTTTTTACCTCCCCAAACAAATTTCTATATCATCCTGTTCCACTTTGAGAACTGGGCACCAGGAATCTCTGTTGGTAGAGCCTGGAAGAGGTAAAGCAGTCTAGGTTGTATGCTGATTTTGACTGTCTTAATTTTTGAATTCAGATCCATGTTTAAGATTGACCATCTATCAATATCTTTATTTTATTTCTTGTTCTAACCTATCATAGTTTGCTTTATAGATTTTGCTTAAATCTAGGTATGTTCACTCCAAGGTATTTTATTTCTTTTTGTTTCCAGGTTAGTTTGATCTTATCAGTTATCTGGTTTAAAGGGTTATAGTGGAATGTCAGTATTTGTGTTTTTGGTATGTTTATCTTGTATCCTGATAATTTTCCAAAATTTTCTATCAAGTCCATCATTTCCATTATTGATTCATCTGGTTGTTCAAGGTAAACTATAATATCGTCTGCAAACAGCCCAATCTTGTGTTCCGCTCCCTTTATTGTTACACCTTTTAATTTCTTATTTTGTTGCATCGCTTGAGCTAGTGGCTCTATGAACAGAGCAAACAAGGTGGGCGATAGGCAGCATCCCTGTCTAGTTGATCTTTGTATATTTACTTTGTCTGTTAAGCTACCGTTTATCTTGATTCTTGCCACAGGTTTTTGATACAGTGTCTTTATGCATTGCACTGACTTTTCATTAAATCCAAAGCGTTCCAGCACATTATATAGAAACATCCAATTAACCCTATCAAATACTTTTTCTGCGTCTAAACTCATTATTACTGCACTTTTCTTTTCTTTATGTATTTGATTAATTATGTGTATTGTTCTCCTGATATTACCATGCATTTGGCGTCCCTCTATGAAACCAGTTTGATCATCCTCTATCAATTCCGTCAAGAATGTCTTTATTCGTTGACAGATAATTGTTGTATATATTTTATAATCCACATTTAATAAAGAGATTGGCCTATAGTTTCCGCATTGTTCCCTATCTTTCCCTGGCTTTAAAATAACTGAAATAATGGCTTCGTTCCATGATGGAGGTATTTTGTTGTTGTTTAATGTCCAATTAAATGACTTTAGGAGCTGTGGCATGAGTTCTTCTATAAACAGTTTATAAAACTCAGATGGGTATCCATCACTACCTGGTGATTTACCGTTTTTTAGTGACTTAATCACATCTTTAATCTCTTGTGTTATTTCTGCTGTTAGCTTTTCATTTTGTTGGTTTCCTATTGATGGCAAGTCCAATGTGTTTAGAAATTTTTTAATATCCTTAACATTTGTCTCTTCAGGTTGCGAATATAGTTCTTGATAGAATTTATGGAATATTTCTTTGATGTTTTCTGGGGTAACTGTGGATTTATTTGTGATGGGGTCCTTAATCTTATATACATTATTCACTGTTTGTTGTTTTCTTAACCGTTTTGCCAGCAGTTTTGTGGCCTTTGGCCCCGTTTCATAATATTTTTGTTTTAAATATCTATTTTTCCTTTCAATTTCATCTATTTGTATTTCTTTTATCTTTATTTTTTCTTCCTTAATTTCTTGATATATTTTTGGGTCATTTGTGTTTTGATGTTTACGTTCTAATTCCCTCAGTCTCTCACATCTTTGTTCATATGATTCCAGTTTAGACTTTTTTGCTTTTCCTGATTCAACAATTAATTTACCTCTTAACACGGCTTTTAGTGCGTCCCATAGTATTGTTGGGTCCACTTCTCCATTATCATTCACCTCGATATACAGTGATCCCTCGCTACTTCGCGTTTCACCTTTCGCGCCCTCAGTGCATCGCGGATTTTTCAAAAATATTCATCAAAAATTCAAAATTGAGAAAAAATGGCACGAAAGTTGCCCGGGCGCTAGCAGAAGGCAGGGAGACTACATTAGAACATCAGGTATCAACACGGAGAGCCCGCACAACTCAAAATCCACCTCTCTGACCACCGCTCCACTCCTCTCCGCCCACCTCTTCACCGCTCGGGAATCTCGCAAGCTGATTGGCCGAGACGTTTTACCTCGCAAGCTGATTGGCCGAGACGTTTTACCCAGCTTCTCTCCCTGCCGAGCGCCCATACCCAGCGAAGGAAGACCGCATTCATTGTTCTTTATCGCTCGTGTTGCTTAGTGGCACTTTTCGCTGTTCTCTTGTGCCTTTTTGTGCAAAATAGTGCTTGTGATGCCCTTGGGGGGGGGTGACGCTACTTCGCGGTTTTTCACTTTTCACGGTCGGTTCTGGTCCCCATTAAAGTGAGGGATTACTGTACTCATTTATGTTTAACTTTATTCTTTCTTTCATTTTCTCATCATTTAATAGTCCTACATTAAGTTTCCATGTTGTTTGTCGTTTTCTATTGTTTAAATATATTTCTATGTATATAGGATTATGATCTGATATTTCTGCCCCTCCAATCTGACAATTTCTCACCCTGTGTCTGTCACCTTCATTCATAAGGAAGTAATCTATTCTAGAGTGTACTTTATGGACTGCTGAATAATGTGTAAAGTCTTTTTCGAGTGGGTGCAGGTCCCTTCATATGTCTACCATACCCATTTCTGCCAGTGAGGTTCTTATGAACTTTGTTACATGTTTTTTTGTCTTCTTAACACTTGTTGTGTCAACTTCATGATCCATGACGGCATTTAAGTCTCCTCCACAAATTAGGACTCCTTCACTGTGTGTTGCTATGAGATCAAACAGATGTTGAAAAAAGCCATTTGTGGTGGTTAGCGCAGCGGCATGAAAAAATAAGCAGCGATGCTGAGGTTTTAACAGGTTTTATTGAATCATACCGCCGTCACGAGCTCCGCTCCCAGCGCCATGCATGCGCGCCAGGAGCGAGCCCAAGCGGCTCTCAGGGAAGAGGAGACACACGGTGTGTGTGTCCAGCAGTAGCAGTTGCAG
This sequence comes from Pholidichthys leucotaenia, assembly GCA_020510985.1. Taxonomy (NCBI): domain Eukaryota; kingdom Metazoa; phylum Chordata; class Actinopteri; order Cichliformes; family Pholidichthyidae; genus Pholidichthys; species Pholidichthys leucotaenia. Next base: position 362,293,442 of record CM035839.1, on the reverse strand, counting down.
AATCAGAATGAGAGAGAGTTTGAGTTACAGAGTTGCAGCATATATACCCAACTACAACAATACATCAAAGAGCATTCCCCCAGCAGTTGGTATGATCAAGGAGATAACAGAACAGGCATGAGACATTTGCATTTGAGAGACATATTGATCTCGGTCCCTAGGTCACAGTAAGGACAGGACGCATGAACACAATGCATGAAAGGCAACATTAACATCACAGTAGTGAGCCAGAAGAAGCGGGGCTGCCTGTAGACATTAATACACATTTCACTGTTCTGTTAATTGCTCTAGCCGAGCGCTGTGTCTGTCCAGTCTGTTTGTGGGGGTTTACGCCAAACCGCCACACGCTCCCCCCCCCAGAGGGCACGGCAGGGGGCCGAGACCTCGATAATCCATCTATGGGAGCGAGCTGTGGGAGAAGCTCGCTGCAGGCGGAGGGGGAGGGAGGAGGGGGGTAGTAAGTGCTGGCAGGGGCGGTGAAATCGTCCGAGCCGCGCAAAAATTGCTTGCTGCTCCACGACGTCGAGGGGCTGTCCCGTTGCGCGTGCGGAGATCACAAGAAGAAAAATTTGTCTCTGACTCCTCTCGTGGCCATGAAGAAAAGCAGGAGCGGCGGTAAGAAAAAAATAAAAGCAGAGGGACTGGCGTGTTGACTTTAGGGCAGGCGCAACCCTAAAGCCTCGGGAACCGCAGACAGCTGAATTCCCCTTGTGTGCCATGGCTAAGACCATAAACCCCGCAGACGCACACGCTTTGTGCGACGCAACCTTCTGATCTGGACGACCACGCTGGCGACTCGACGTCGAAAGAAACACGCTGCCAGCGACCACAGCAGCCTGATGCAAACGATCCGCCCTCCCTTCTGCTTCAGGGAGACCTCAACGCGGAGCCAACACAGGCGAGCTACTCTCTCGGCATCACCCACGAGCGGGAAAACTGCAGAAAACGTCATGGCGCGACCCTCGCCTGAGATCGGGACGTCCACGCTGGACCGGCCGAGGGACACAGAACGTTTTCTCCCTCTCACCGCTACTCCTCCCTCTCAGCGATCCTACTCATCTACCCGAGCCTGAGGAACAAAGATCGTCTATCTCCCCTCAACGCTCCAACGCACCATGACTAATCTGCAGCCACAGCTCATCATAGATGATTATCGGCGCCTTCTGCGCCGATCTCCACCAAGATTCTGCACCCTGACTCGCCTCTCCAGCTGGCCCACCCACACACGAGCCCCCGCGCACGCACCGGGGAGTTACGAGGACGGCGCACCACGCACGGGACAAATACGGCTCTTCTGACCGCCTTCCTTCTGCTGCACACTGGCCCTTCATGCTTGCTCGTACACCTGAGGCCCGCAGCTTGCTCACTGGATTTTATGGTCTTAGCCACGGCACACAAGGGGAATTCAGCCGTCTGCGGTTCCCGAGGCTTTAGGGTTGCGCCTGCCCTAAAGTCAACACGCCAGTCCCTCTGCTTTTATTTTTTTTCTTACCGCCGCTCCTGCTTTTCTTCATGGCCACGAGAGGAGTCAGAGACAAATTTTTCTTCTTGTGATTTCCGCACGCGCAACGGGACAGCCCCTTGATGTCGCCGAGCAGCAAGCAATTTTTGCGCGGCTCGGACGATTTCACCGTCCCCTGCCGGCACTTATTACCCCCCTCCTCCCTCCCCCTCCGTCTGCAGCGAGCTTCTCCCACAGCTCGCTCCCATAGATGGATTATCGAGGTCTCGGCCCCCTGCCGTGCCCTCTGGGGGGGGGGAGCGTGTGGCGGTTTGGTGTAAACCCCCACAAACAGACTGGACAGACACAGCGCTCGGCTAGAGCAATTAACAGAACAGTGAAATGTGTGTATTAATGTCTACAGGCAGCCCCGCTTCTTCTGGGTCTCTACTGTGATGTTAATGTCACCTTTCATGCATTGTGTTCATGCGTCTTGTCCTTACTGTGACCTGGAGACTGAGATCAATATGTAGATGTGCCTTGTAACCTCTTTGTTCTGCAGCTGGAGCAGAGTCTAGCAAATCTGCCTATTGTGATGTATGTCTCTCAAATGCAAATGTCTCATGCCTGTTCTGCAATCTCTTTAATCATACCAACTGCTGGGGAATGCTCTTTGATGTATTGTTGTAGTTGGGTATATATGCTGCAACTCTGTAACTCAAACTCTCTCATTCACTCACTCTTCAGCTGCTGCTGCAGACGCACTTGTGTCTTCTCTTCTCTGAGAGCCGCTGGGCTCGCTCCCGGCGCGCATGCACGGCGCCGGGAGCGGAGCTCGTGACGGCGGTATGATTTAATAAAACTCTACTTAAAACCTTCAACAACGCCTTTATTTTATCATCTGCCGCACCTTGTCACTTTCTGGTGGGGCATAGATGTTCACTAATGTGATCTGCATACCATCTATTCTTCCCTTTACTATTACATATCTGCCTTCTTTATCCTTGATTTCTTGTTCACATTCAAATTGTATTTTATTTGAAATTAGTATCATAACCCCCCTTTTAGTTCCTCCCTTAAATGAACTGTAGTAGGAATTCTTATAGCCAAATCTCTTTAGTTTCTCATGTTCTGTCTTGTTCAAATGTGTCTCTTGCATAAATATAATTTCGGCTTTTTCCTTCTTGAATTTTCTTATTATTCTTTCCCTTTTAACAGGTGAGTTCAGACCATTCACGTTTAATGTCATTATCTTAAGATTTTTAACCATATTCATGTTTTTCCATTTTTTTAACTTGTGCTCCTAGCCCCTTTAACAACAAAACTAACACATATGTACAAAAACACATTAATGAACCTCGACCTCCACGCTTTGGGCCTTTCTTCTGCCCATTGGTCCCTGTTGGAGGGTGGAGGGAATGTCCTCACTGAGTGAGGGGCCCTCCCTAGACCTGTAGTTACTATCCAAGTAATAGTCATTAGTCTAGAAATGTCCAACAAAAATAACTTTAACCTCTCCTAGCCGTTTTTCTCTTTTACCTTGTCTTCTTGGCCTTCATTTCTTCTATGCCCTTCTTAATCTTTGTTATAATCTAAGCTTTCCGTTGAAAGCCTTGCAGTTTTTCTTGGGCTCGGTGCGCCACGTCCGTCTCCCGCCCTCTGCCGCTCACTCACCTCCACTCCGGCTGTCTCAATGCGCTCCGTGCCGCCGCTGCTCCAGCCGCTTCCTCGGGTACGCTCACCACAAAGCCTTGTTCCTTCATGTCCCGCACTGCCTCTCTGGCCGTGTTGTAGGTTTTCATGCCGTCATCCCAATGAATTCTCATCTTCAATGCTTCGCACTGTGTTTTTATATATCTACATATTATTCCATCTAGCTACATTGCTCCGCACTGTGTGTGTTTATATACTTACATATTTATTCCACCTAGCTGCAATGCTCCGTACTGTGGGTGTTTATATATTTACATATTTATTCCATCTAGCTACAATGCTCTGCACTGTGTGTTTATATATTCATATATTTATTCCATCCAGCTACAATGCTCTGCACTGTGTGTCTGTGTGTGTGTGTATATATATATTTTATAGTAATATGTACATATGTATATTAGCTGCTCTTGCTTGCTTGTTTTTTTTCTTGCCTTCTGATTGTTGCTCTGAGTGTTGCTATCCCTGTGCTGTTGCAATCCTGGAATTTCCCCGTTGTGGGACTAATAAAGGCTTATCTTATCTCTTATCTTATCTCTTATCTTATCTTCGTTAGCGGCGTTTGGAATCTATTTTTTTCTCTTTCAGCATTTTTTTTAATGTTGGCATATTTCTTTCGCTGCTGCACAATTTCTGTCGGGTAGTCATGGTTAAAGAATATCTGTTTGTCGCCAACTTGTATCTTTTTTTTCCACGCTTGTGTCAAGATTCTTTCCTTTACGTCGTATGTTAAAAAGTTTACCACAACTGACCTGGGTGCAGAGTTTGAGTTCGGGTTCTGTGCCAAGGCTCTGTGTGCACGTTGGATCTGCAGGTCTGTTTCATCGGGCAGCTCAAGCTCTTTTTTTAAGAGTTGATCTATGAATTTCGTCATCGAGTTGCCTTCAGTGCCCTCCGGAATCCCGAAGATGCGTATATTGCTCCGTGTGGACCTGCTCTCCAGGTCGGTTATTTTTTCCTGCATCTTCTGTGTTTGTGCCGTCAGGGTCTGTAGCAGCTCGCGTGCCTCAGTCTTCCAGTCTTCCAACTCATATTCGAGCTTCTGCTTCTGCCATACACGCCCGTTGAGTGCGCAGCTCCTCCATGTTTTCTGCTAGCTTGCGGTCCATTTCTTTTCGGAGACCCATAATTTCCTCCTTCATCTCTTTTTTCAGTTCTTCCTTAAGAGCCGTTAAATCCTGTTGGAGTTGTCGCTTGAGGTCTTTTATGTCCTTACTCATATTGGCGGAGCCAGTGTTCATAGCATCGAGGTTGGCGTCCTCCATTTTCTCTGAAGTCTCCTCGTTTTTGTTGGCCTCGTGTTCAGCGATTTCTCCAGTGCTGTTGAAGAGGGATTCTTTAGTTTTACCCTGCTTTTTTCCGTGTGCCCGGGTTCTTCGTGTTTTCATCCCTTGGTTTATTGACCTATTTATGTCGAGTTGGCCATTTACCAAAGATTTTAATCCGACTAGGGAGAGCTCTCTGTTTAAGCGTTATGCCTCTCCGCCATCTTCCCGGAAGTCCCCGACAAGCTAAGCTTAAAAGTTATGTCAGAGTGTTTAAGTAACAGGGCAGAGGAATTTATGGGATAGCATTCACTCTTAGAAAGATTAACTTTATAGCCGGAGAAAAAGCCAAACCGCTTTAGGAGGGATAATATTGGTGTAATACTAGTCAATGGATCTGATACATACAGGAGCAGGTCATCTGCATAAAGAGATGATTTCAGTTCAATACCAGATCGAGAGACACATGAAAGAGTGGAAGAGATTTCAGAGCAGTTGACAGTGGTTCAATGGCTAAGGCAAAAAGCAAAGGAGAAAGAGGACACCCTTGTCTAGTGCCACGCCATAATGTAAAATAAGTGGAGTGTCATTAGTATGAATGCTAGCCTGGGGGGGAAGTGCAAAGAAGTCTAATCCATGATATGAATCTGTCACCAAGTCCAAACTTATGGAGTGTAGTAAAAAGGTAATTCCACTCAACTCGATCAAATGCTTTTTCAGCATCGACTGAGATAACAACCCCAGGGACCGAAGAGGAATTTTTGGAAAAAAATCACATTCAAAAGTGTGCGAACATTATAAATGAGCTGGCAGCCTTTGATAAACCCATTTTGTTCTTCTGATATGATGTTAGGAAGAATCTTTTCAAGACAAATTGCTAAAACTTTTGCTAAAATTTTGGCATCGACATTCAATAGTGACAAAGGTCTGTAAGAGGGGCATAATTCAGGGTCCTTGTCCCGCTTCAAAAGAAGGGTTATGGAGGCCTGAGTCAAGGTTGGTGGCAGTGAACCTCATTCAAAGGACTTGTTGTACACTGAAATGAGTAGAGGGGCAAGTTTACCTGTGTATTTTTTTAAAAACTCAACACCAAACCATCGGGGACAGGGGCCTTATTACTTTGCATTGCTTTGATGGGTGCTGTAATTTCTTGCAAACTAAAGGGAGAATCAAGCTCACTAGTCACATCCGGGTCAACAGTAGGTACGCTGAGATTTTTGAAAAAGGAAGTCATTTCTGCTGTTTCAGGTGGAGATTCAGTTTCATAAAGATAGGAGTATGGACTTAAAAACTGTATTGATAGTATTTGGGTCAGAAGTGATTGAACTGGTAGAGTCTCTAATTCTGGGGATCAATCGAGATGGGGCTTGTCTTTTTAATTGATGAGCCAACAACCTACTCGATTTATCGTCATATTCATAATAATTGACACGGGAGCGTAATAAAAGACATCTGCTTTTATCAGATCGAGCTCCGACTGTAAATTGAGCCGACACTTCAACAAGGTCGGGCTTGGGTTAACTGAATTTAATTTGTCTATATCTGAAATTTTTGATGTGAGCTCTTGCACTTTTGCCTTGCGAATTTTATTAGTATATGCTGAATAAGAAATGATTTGTCCACGCAAATATGCTTTGAGTGACTCCCATAATAACGAAAAACTGATAGTCTGATTTGTTTAGGGCTATGAAATCATCCATTGAGGAGGATATAAAGACATTAAATCCATTGTCAGATAACAACTGTGAATTAAATCTCCAAGGTGAAGAAAAACGAGACTGTTCAAGAAGTCTTATGCGTAAAGTTAGGGGGGTGTAATCTGAAACAACAATTGGGTGGTATTTAGAAGAGGTTACCGTAGAAAGAAGACAGCGGTCAACAAAAATGTAATGCGAGAATATGTTTGATGTACTTGTGAAAAAAAGAAAACTCCTTAGCTTGAGGGTTACAGAACCTCCAGGGATCAACAAACCCATTTTTGAACATGAAATCAGAAACTGACTTGGACATGGAGGATTGGGTCAAAGTGCGGGGATTTGAAAGGTCTAGAGAAGGATTAATAAAACAATTCAAATCACCACCCAATATCAGAAGGTGGGTGTTCCAGACCGAATACATAACCTATCGGTAAAATCTGGGTCATCGAAATTGGATGTACAGTGATCCCTCGCTACTTCGCGCTTCACCTTTCGCGCCCTCAGTGCATCGCGGATTTTTCAAAAATATTCATCAAAAATTCAAAATTGAGAAATAATGGGCGGGCGCTAGCAGAAGGCAGGGAGACTACATTAGACCATCACGTGTCAACACGGAGAGCAGCACAACTCTCTGCTCGCTGTTGTCGTGTTGGCTGGGCTCGGAAATCTCGCAAGCTGATTGGCCGAGACGTTTCACCCCGCAAGCTGATTGGCCGAGACGTCTCACCCACCTCCTCTCCCTGCCGAGCACCCATGAAGGGAAGAAAGACCGCATTCGTTGCTTTTTATCGCTCGTGTTACTTAGTCTCGCCGCGTGGAACTTTTTGCTGTTCTCTTGTGCCATTTTGTGCGAAATAGTCTTCCCGTCGAGGCACTACGCCACCTCCTGCAGCTTCAGCTCTATCGGAAGCTGCCCTCGATGATCCTGCGCCTCCAGCACCTCACGATGAGGCGTCACCTGAGGAGCAGTAAAGCTCTCATTAACCTGTGCAGTAAATCATTTTCATCTTGAGTTACGTATCTTGTTATAAGAATAAAAGAGTTCTAAAAACATATTTATGTACACTTTGTTTACATCTACGTATGTATGTACACGTACACACACACACACGTATCATATGAGAGTGAGAGAATGAACGTACGTATTGTTTATGGATGACGTCATTGGGGTGACGCTACTTCACGGTTTTTCACTTTTCGCGGTCGGTTCTGGAACCCATTAACCGCGATAAGTGAGGGATCACTGTATAAACATTTACCAACAATCCAGGATTGTGGTGCAGCATACCTGCAACAATTAAGTATCTTCCATTTTTGTCAGTTATCTTAGAGGGGGAAAAATGGACTCTCTTATTGATCAAAATTGCAACCCCTCTAGCCTTGGAATCAAAATTTGAATGAAACACGTCCCCAGCTCAAGGGCATCTGAGTCTGAATTGGTCTCTATTACGCAAATGAATCTCCTGAAGGAAAGCTATATCAATGTCTAAATGCTTAATATGTGAAAATATTTTTGATCGCTTAATTGGATTATTCATGCCTTTAACGTTCCAGCTTAAGAAACACTCGATCCAGTATGAATGTTACATGAGTTGGCATTAACCATCAGCAGTAACACAAAGGTAACTGTCTTGGCCCCCATGACTGGGGTAAGGGGAAAAAGGGAAACAAAATAAAACAAAAAAGCTTCCATACACAGAGCCAAAACCCAAGAACCAACAACCCAAACACCCCCACTCCCACCCACCTACATAACTGCACATATAGTGTTCCCATCCCCAAATGATAAGAACAACTGTGCAGACTCCAAAAGGAGCCATACTCATAAAGAGCTGCTTTCGACTGAGTAGCTAAGCTAACTTACAAGTGCCTGCAGAGATTGAACACAAGTATGAAATATATGGCACACAGTAATCAACAATCTGAAATAATATGACAGCTATAAGCTGGTGAAAAGGCAGAGTATAAAAACAAAAAAAAGAGAAAAAAAATGTTATTTTATAGCATAACATGGCTGCAGTAATCAAGGAGAAAAAAATAAAGTGGATATATTTAACCTGGAACGACATGAATAGAAAAAATATTGTAAGCCTCCAGTAGTTAACAGTATTGTTCATATAGGCAGTCAATGTCCTGCAGTGAATTATGATATGGAATCGTATTTGTTTAATTTACTCACTCACAAAGGAAACTAAGATGCAGTCTCATTGGATGAGTTCTTAACAAATGCCATGGCTTCCTCTGGCGATGTAAACTTTCGCTGCTGGCCTCTGTATGTTATGTGCAACTGGGCAGGATATAGTGGACCAAATCAGACTCCCTCAATCTTGCGCAGCTGATGGTGAACAATATTGAAGGCGGCGCGGTCTTGAGGGTGTGGTCCGGGAAGACGGAGATGGTCATATTATGGAGTTTTATCCGCTGCAGCTCTCTGGCTCTCTTGAGAATATCGACACAGTCCGTGTAGTAGTGAAGCCTTACCACAATAGCGCGGGGGCGACCTCCAGGTTTCGGCTTTGGCATAAGAGCCCTATGGGCACGATCCACAAGTGGCTCCTCATCCAAACCGAAAGCCTCTCTCAGTAGTGTGGATACACCGGCCACGGACAGGGGGTGGGGTCGTCCTCCGGGACACCAGTAATCCTTATATTCTGACGACAAGCTCTCAACTCCAGATCTTCACATTTATTCTCCAGCCTCATGCATTCTTTAGATAGATGTTCCACTTAATGCTGGAGAGCAACAATGTCGTCGGAGCAAGTGGAGAGAGAGTGCTCCATCTCAATAACCATAACTTTAAGCCCCACGACGTCCGACTTCATGGAGGAAATACTATCAGACAGTTCTGTTCTCAGTGAGCAGTTCGGACTTGATAGACATTATATTGTCACTCAGTGCTGCTTGAAGCTCGGTCTTAAATATCGCTGCAACCTCATTACGAAGGTCGGAAAGAATCTCCATTTTGAGCACAGTGATGTCTGTAGTCAGTGGTGGCATGTTGCAGGTGTTAGCAGGCGGAGCAGAATCACTGTGGGGCGGTGAGGTTGCATGCGCGACAGGCCGCAGGCTAGGCTGAGAGATGTTTCCTGGCTTATTATGTTTTGGAGGCATTTTCGCGATTAAAAAAAGCATTAGTACAAGCTTAAATTGTGATGTAAATGGTGCCGTTTGAAAGAAAAAACAAATTAGCTCTGAAGGAGCTCCCTCACATGTGTCTCACTCCATGTTCGCCGAGCCGGAAGTCCCCCGTAAAGCCTGTCACTTTAAGAAACAGACTTCAGCTGTTCACCTCCACCCTCCCTCTTATATCAGTTAACCATTAGCTGAGTAGCTTCTAGCCAACTCCTTCCAGCTTGGATGAGCAGCGCTGGTTCACCGATCCGCAGTCGTTTGTGCATCTCGTGTCATCCCGGCCCACCCTCCAACAACCCTGCCAAGATGCCACATTAAATTGCCAGCACCACACGCTCCACTGAGTGCTACAAACCGAGGCCGGTGGCTGAGCCACGGGATCTTGGCCGGGGAATGCCCCGTCACGAAGTGGCTCTGCTGACTCTCAGCTCCCCGTGATTGGCATGCCAACTCCGGTGTTCATTAATTCTGTGCTACTTATAGAGACGTGCTACCCTACGTCTTTGCACAGACCTGAGACCCATAGAAAACCATATGGGATCAGCTGAGTCGCCGTGTAGAGGCTCGTAACCCTGCACCCCACAACCTCAATGGCCTGAGGGCCGCCCTTCAAGAAGAGTGGAATGCCATGCCTCAGCAGACAATGTCGACTTGTGAACAGCATGAGACGTCGTTGTCAAGCTGTAATTGATGCTCAAGGGCACATGACAAGTTATTGAGACACTGACATTTTTTGTTGTGGTATAGCCACCACTGTTGTTGGCTTTTGTTTGAATAAATTCTTTGAGATGAGGAAATGACCATTTCATGCTTCTACTTAAATGCCCTATTTTCATGATATATCACTGTAGTATGAATTTTTTACATTTTCCATTAATTTCACCTGAAACCAAATATCCCTATCTTTTTGTGAGTAGTGTAAATAACCAAAATGATTCTTCAATCACATGTAATGTCACAACTTTTTGTGTGTCCCGATTGAGGCTGCTCAGTATGTCATAATGTTTTATATAATTTTACCACAGCACCTATGGACAGTATCCCTGACTTCTTCCATTTCCAAGTCACAGAACAAACAGACATGAATGAGTTTGACAAAGCAGCACACTGTATCCTACCTGGATGATGATGGGAGCATCCCCACTTCTGAATAACGAAACTATATTTCTATTTGAACCGAAGCTTCCTCTGACATATTTGAGCGTCAGGACCCAATGGCAAATTCCACAACACACACATGAAGACAAAGACGCAAGTTTTTGTATTTTATCAAAACAGTAGTAGTCTGATCTACAGGGGAGGAGAAGGCAGAATGTGAGTATATGACTGAGGTAATATTGGTGATTGAGCTTTCAGAGTTAGACTCGCTGTTAGATGGTTACAGAGTCCACCTCTAGGAGTTGACGTGAGGACCAGTAGTGAGTATATGGAAATGGTGAGTATAAATAATCCACTTACAGGTATTGGTGAAAGGGATAGGGTGAGGAAGCATTCTTTTCATAGTGGGTATGTTGCAGGGGAAGACGATTGGATCTGGTAATTTGGCATAGCTTGGAGGTGGGTATGGAGGTAACCCAGGTCCAGAGATTTTCCTAAGATGAAAAGGTTATTGAATTTGCAACGACAGTTCCTTACTTTGTTTTCCAGGTGGGTGCAGGTGGAGAGGATAGAGAGACGACGGCTAACAGGCAAGCACCGAGGAAAGGCTCAGAGGAGATCTGAGCAGGTAATATTGATTTGAGATTTTTGCAGGCTTACGTGGGAATCTAGGGGGAAAGAACTTCAGCAAGGTGAGAGCACGGAGGCTGAGGCACACGAGAGGTCAGGTGGTAGGAGAAACCAGAGACTTGTTGAGCCAAGTCAATCCCACACTGAACTGAGAGAAGCTAGAGTCTTTTATGTTTGAGCTGTAATCAGGGCATGTGTGCTAACGAGGTGCCGCCGCAGACAATGAAAAGTAATCAGGAAATTCTGCGAGTGTGAAATGTGCTCTCACCTCAAATCATAACATTCTCAGACTTACAGCCAGGTAGAATGCACTGCACTGTAAAATCGTTCATGTTTGTGTTTTCTCCCACAGAGAAACTGAATGATTCAGGCATAGCATCCATAGGTGCTGCAGTAAAATGTTAAAAACATTTTTAATAATGATAATAATGAAAATAAATGTATTACTTGGGCTAAGTGTAATGATCGGGTGAGTGCACTCCCCCTCCCTTTCTGTGGGAGGTTCTCCACTTGGTTCCCGGCTCCGCAGGTTATCGGTGCACCTGCGTGAGTGGACGCACTTGCTGCCTCTTCACTGCCAGTGCTTAAAAGGACCTGCTTGTGAACACCTCTGCACTGGCTCATTGGGTATTACTGCTTGAAGCGAAGTTTAGAATTGAATGATTAGGAACTCAGCCTAATCCACCTTTTCCTCTTCTCTCCCCAAGTTGCTGCCATCTCTGCTGTGTGTCTCCGGGATTGTGGTGCGCTCATCTGCCTCCTCATCTCCTTCACCCTGGACAGCCTCCTCCACCCGGTCAGACTCCCTCAGCTCTTCTCCTCTCCCTTCCTCTGCCAGCTCTGCCCTGCTGGCTCCCTCACCTTCTAGCTGGGTTCCTCTGCCGGGCTCTCTGCTCACCTGTAGTAAGATAAACCCCTGCTCAATTCACTATTCCCAGTCTCACTCCTCATCTCTAACCAGCTCTCGTTCTCTCCCCCACAGGCTGTGTATTCCCTCGGCATGCACCGCTTTTCTATTCAGCTGCGTGTGGGTTTTCAATAAAGTTGTGTTTATGTTTTACTCTGTGTTTTGTGTCTTCTCTGGCGTTTGCTGCCTTGCACATGAGCTTTTTACTTTCAGTCATGACAAAACGAACCAGCCATGACCGAAGCTCAGCAGGCACAGCATCAGCGGAGCACTCTGCCCTTTCCCGATTGGAAGACCCCCTCCTCTCTGGATGAGCTCATCGACCAGGCGGTCAGTTTAGATAACCGGTATCACGAGTGCGCGAAGGAGCAAAAGACCTTCTTCAACCTGTCCGCCTCGTGTACACCTCCTCCGGTCAACCTCCTCCGACAATCAATGTAGCCAAGGCCGACTCCTCCTTCGAAGCTATGGTGCTAGACCGAGTCTGTCTGACTCCGGAGGAGCACCAGTGATGGAGGAAAGCTGGTGCGTGTATGTACTGCGGCTCGTTGGAGCACAAACTGTCTAACTGCCCATTGAAACCAAAAAGACGTGGCCCATCAGTAGCCGTGGGGGGGTCTGGCGGGCGGTAATTCCTCTAATCCCCCTGGTAACTTTTCGATCCTGGACCTTATCCAGTTACCGGGGGTCGAGAAGAAGGTCTCAGCATTAACTGATTCAGGGGCAGAGCAGAACTTTATTTCCATACAACTCGTTCGGGAGATAAGCAGACCCACTATTAAATTGCCAGCTTCATTAAACGTACCAGCATAATCCGGATGTAGCCTAGTTTCCGTTACTGAGCGTACGGACCCAGTCTCTGTCCTTCTTTCCAGGAACCACCGGGAGTTTCTCTTGTTCTTTATTCTCCCTAGTTTGTCCTCCCCGGTGGTTCTGGGTCACCCATGGCTCTGGAAGCACAACCCCATTATCAGTTGGGCACAAAACTCAATTTCTTCCCGAAGCCCCTTTTGACTAGCCTCCTGCCTCAGTTCGGCCACATGTTCACCGTCCCTTCCCATCTCCTCTCTCCTGGAGGAGCCGCCGGACCTCAGCCTCATCCCCGAGGTCTACCATGACCTTGGGGAGGTCTTTAGCATCAGTGTGTGAATGTGTGTGTGAATGGGTGGATAGCAGAATCTGTAAAGCGCTTTGGTCATCAAGAGATGAGAATAAAAGCGCTATATAAGTGAATGCCATTTATCATTTACCATTTTAGCAAGTCAAAAGCCCTCTCTTTGCCACCACACCGCTCTTATGACTACGCTATCATCCTCCTCCCGGGAGCGCGGCTGCAGTCCAGTCGGCTCTACAGTCTTTCTGGGCCGGAGGGGGAGGTGATGGAAAGCTACATCAAGGACTCTCTGAACGCTGGCCTCATTTGTCCCTCTTCAGCTCCTCTTGGGTCGGGGTTCTTCTTTGTCACGAACAAGGATGGATCCCTGCGTCCGTGCATCGATTACCACAAGCTCAACGCGATAACTGTTGAGGATAAATGTCCGTTGCCTCTGATCAATTCTGCATTTGAGCTCCTTCAGCGCGCGTGGGTGTTCTCTAAGCTCAACTTGCGCAATGCATACCATTTGGTCCGCATACACGAAGGGGACAAATGGAAGACGGCATTCAAAACTCATCTGGGTCACTTTGAATACTTAGTGATGCCGTTTGGGCTCACTAATGCCCCAGCCGTCTTCCAGCGTATGATCAGCGACATCCTTCGTGATATGGCCAGTCAATTCGTTTTTGTGTATCTTGATGACATTTTGATTTTTTCCCGCATGCTGGAGGAGCACACAGTCCACGTCTGAGCTGTGTTACAGCTGCTCTTGGAGAATCAGCTCTTTGTGAAGGCCGAAAAGCATGAGTTTCCCACCCGCTCCACTTCCTTCATGGGCTTTATTGTAACCAAAAGCGAGCTGAGGGCCGACCCAGCTAAGGTGAGGGCTGTGCTCGATTGGCCTACCCCGCACACCCGCAAACAGCTCCAATGCTTTCTGGGCTTTGCCAATTTCTACCATAGGCTCATTAGAAATTACAGAAGGGTTGCACAGCCTCTCACTCAGCTGACCTCAACCAAGGTGCTCTTTAAGTGGTCTGAGGCAGTGGAGCGGGCCTTCACTGAATTGAAAGCCCTGTTTTCCAACACACCCATCTTGGCCCAGGTCGACCCCCAGCTCCAGTTCATAGTAGAGGTGGATGCTTCCGACTTGGGGGTGGGTGCTGTTCTCTCGCAGCGTTCAGCCTCCGATCAGAAGCTCCACCCGTGCACGTATTTCTCTCCACGGTTAACGCCAGCCGAGAGGAATTACGACGTAGGGGACCGAGAGCTGCTAGCCATTAAATTGGCTCTTGAGGAGTGGAGGCACTGGCTGGAGGGAGCCATTCACCCCATCATTGTGTGGACCGACCACAAAAATTTAGAATACCTAAGGTCAGCCTGCAGGTTGAACCCCAGGCAGGCCCACTGGGCCCTATTCTTCCCTAGGTTTAATCTCACTATCACTTATCGGCCCGGGTCTCGCAATATCGAGCATGACACTCTCTCCCGCCAGTTCGCCTCCAATCTGTCGTCCTCCTCTTCACCTCCTGAGCTCATAGTGCCCCCCTCCTGTATTCTCTTGTAGTCCAGCAGGCCCAATCCACGGAGCCTAAACCCGAGGGGGGTCCTGACGATCGTCTGTTTGTCCAGTCCAGCCTTCACAGTGACGTCATCCGGTGGGGGTATACCAGCTACTTTGCCTGTCACACCGGGATTTCCTGAACTGCCACCTTGGTGCAGCGAGTGTTCTGGTGGCCTACACTACGGACGGATGTTCGAGACTATGTTAAGGCCTGTCAAGTGTGCTTCAGGAATAAATTGGACTCTTCACCTCCTGCCAGCCTCCTGTACCCCCTGCTGGTTCCCAGTCACCCTTGGTCACATATAGTCATGGACTTTGTCATGGGCCTCCCTCCCTTACAGGGCAACACGGTCATTCTCACCATCGTTGACTCCTTCTCTAAAGCTATCCATTAGGTGCCACTTCCCAAGTTGCTCTCCACCTCCAAAACTGCCAACCTTCTGACGTCCCACGTTATCTGCCTGCATGGTATTCCTTTGAACAATGTGTCTGACCGGGGTCCACAATTCACCTCTCAAGTTTGGAAATCCTTCTGCCGCTCCCTGGGCACAACGGTCAGTCTCACCTCCGGTTACCATCCTCAGAGTAACAGGCAGGCTGAGCATGCTAACCAATCCCTGGAGGCCGCCCTGAGATGTATGGCTTCCTGCAACCCATCCTTCTGGAGTGCCCATCTGACCTAGGTGGAGTATGCCCACAACTCTGCCGTCTCCTCAGCCACTGGATTAACGCCGTTCTAGGCGTCTATGGGTTATACTCTGCCCCGCTGCCTATGGCGGAGAGGGAAGTGGCCGTGCCATCCATGGAGGCCCACGCTCGCCACTGCCACCGCCTATGGAGATCCACCCGGGCTGCCCTCCTCCATTCGTCCGAACGGAACCGACAGTATGCAGACCGTAGGCGGGTTCCGGCACCCAAATATGCAGTGGGTCAGTGCATGTGGTTGTCGGCGGATCAGGTTCCTCTGAAGATGGAGTGCAAGAAGCTGTCACCTTGCTTCCTTTGGCCTTTTCACATCTCCAGGCTCATTAATGATGTAATGGTCCACCTGAAACTGCTGCCAACACTCCAGATACACCCCATGTTCCACGTTTCCAAGATCAAGCCCCTCTCCGCCAATCCTCTCTGCCCCCCCCACCACCACCACCAAAGCCGCCTCCTCCTCCCCGGATCCTCGACGGCCAGACCACCTATTCCGTCCAG
This sequence comes from Pholidichthys leucotaenia, assembly GCA_020510985.1. Lineage (NCBI taxonomy): Eukaryota > Metazoa > Chordata > Actinopteri > Cichliformes > Pholidichthyidae > Pholidichthys > Pholidichthys leucotaenia. The sequence goes on along the minus strand of CM035839.1, from coordinate 362,277,699 downwards.
AGAATCCTGGATGTTCGCAGCCGGGGCTGGGGATTGCAGTACCTAGTTCATTGGAAAGGCTACGGACTGGAGGAGAGATCGTGGATTCCCAGTTCCTACTTCCTCGACAAGGGGATGGTCCGGGCCTTTAATCAGGCTCACCCCAACAAGCCCAGTGGGTCGCCAGGAGGTGCCCCTTGAGGGAGGGGCACTGTAATGATGGGGTGAGGGCGCTCCCCCTCCCTTTTTATGGGAGGCTCTCCACTTGGTTCCCGGCTCCACAGGTCATGCACTCCCCAGCAAGTGCGTGAGTGGATGCACTTGCTGCCTCTTCACTACCAGTGCTTAAAAGGACCTGCTTGTGAACACTTCTGTGCTGGCTTGTTGGGTACTGCTGCCTGAAGCGAAGTTTAGAATTGAATGATTAGGAACTCAGCCTAATCTTCCTTTTCTTCTTCTCTCCCCAGGTTGCTGCCGTCTCTGCGGTGTGTCTCCGGGATTGTGGTGCGCTCATCTGCCTCCTCATCTCCTTCACCCTGGACAGTCTCCTCCACCCGGTCAGACTCCCTCAGCTCTTCTCCTCTTCCTTCCTCCGCCAGCTCTGCCCTGCTGGCTCCCTCACCTCCTAGCTAGGTTCCTCTGCTGGGCTTTCTGCTCACCTGTAGTAAGATAAACCCCCGCTTAATTCATTATTCCCAATCTCACTCCTCATCTCTAACCAGCTCTCGTTCTCTCCCCCACAGGCTGTGTATTCCCTCGGTGTGCGCCGCTTTTCTCTTCAGCTGCATGTGGGTTTTCAATAAAGTTGTGTTTACGTTTTACTCCGTGTTTTGTGTCTTCTCTGGTGTTTGCTGCTTCGCACGTGAGCTTTATACTTTCAGTCATGACACTAAGTTACTCTGTGACTGCTCCACATCTCCATCGTTCTCTCCTCCTGCACATACGGCATCCAAATATAAAAACAGGTCTCCGGTACTGAGCAGCTTTGATCAAGACAAACAAAAAGTTGTGACATTACAGGTGCATCTCACTAAATTAGAATATCATCAAAAAGTTGATTTATTTCAGTAATTCAATTCATAAAATGAAACTCATATTTTATATAGTGTAGAGGGTAAAAGGGAAGGATGTGGAGGCGAGGCAAGAGTGTAGGTCAACACAGAATCTTTATTCACTCTCTAATATAGGGGGTGAAGGCACCTCATAGTCTGGTCTAATTACCCCTCTGGGGGCTACCCCCTTCAGTCCATTGTTCTGTCCCTCTTCCTGCTTCTGGGTGTGAGAGAATGTCCACCCGCTGTCTCTAGTGTCTACCACAATAGATTCATTACAGACAGTGATGTATTTCAGGTGTTTATTTCTTTTAATTTTGATGGTTATGGCTTGCAGCTCATGAAAACCTGAAAATCAGTTTTTCAAAAAATTAGAATATTACATAAGATCAATTTTAAAAAATTGATTTTTTTAATAGAAATGTTGGCCAACTGAAAGTATTTTCATGCACACACACAATACTTGGTCAGGGCTCCTTTTGCATGAATTAATACTGCATCACTATGGCATGGCATGAAGGTGATCAGCCTGTGTTACTGCTGAGGTGTTATGAAGGTCCAGGTTGCTTTGATAGCAGCCTTCAGCTCATCTGCATTGTTGGGTCTGGTGTCTCTCATCTCCCTGTTGATGATACTTCATAGATTCTGTATGGGGTTTAGGTCAGGAGAGTTTGCTGGCCAGTAAAATATGGTGATACCATGGTCATTAAACCAGGCTTTGGTACTTTTGGCAGCAGTGTAGGCAGGTGCCAAGTCCTGCTGGAAAATGAAATCGGCATCTCCATAAACCTTGTCAGCAGAGAGAAGCATGAAGTGCTCTAAAATGTCCTGGTAGACAGCTGCATTGACCTTGGACTTGATAAAACGCAGTGGACTAACACCAGCAGATGACATGGCTCCCCAAATCAGGTGCCAAGTCCTGTCACTTGGAAATCAAGGTCCCAGAGTCTGGAGGAAGAGTGAACAGGCACGGACTCTAAGTTGCTTGAGGTCCAGTGTGAAGTTTCCACAGTCAATGATGATATGTGGAGCCATGTCATCTGCTGGTGCTTTTCCACTGTGTTTAATCAAGTCCAATGTCAGTGCAGCCATCTAACAGGAAATTTTAGAGCACTTCATGCTTCCCTCTGCTGATAAGCTTTATGGAGATACTGATTTCATTTTCCAGCAGGTCATGGTACCTGCCCACACTGCCAAAAGTACAAATACCTGGTTTAATGACCATGGTATCACTGTGCTTGATTAGCCAGCAAACTCTCCTGACCTAAATCCCATAGAGAATCTATGGTGTATTGTCAAGAGGAAGATGAAATACACCAGACCCAATAATGCAGACAAGCTGAAGGCCGCTATCAAAGCAACCTGGGCTTCCATAACACCTCAGCAGTAACACAGGCTGATCGCCTCCATGTCATGCTGCATTGATGCAGTAATTATGAAACAGGAGCCCCAACCAAGTATTGAGTGTGTACATGGACATACTTTTCAGTCGGTCAACATTTCTATTCAAAATCATTTTTTAATTAATTTTTGATGTAATATTCTAATTTTTTGAGAAACTGAATTTGGGGTTTTCATGAGCTATAACACAACATAACAAAAATAATTTCTTTGTAAGCTGTCTGTGTTTTTTCAACTGATTTAAGACAATTTTGCACCGCTGAATCCAAAAATGACATCCGTTTCTCTCGATCAGGTCAGGTTTTTATGCTAAGTTGTAAGCAGTTGTACAGCAGTTGTACAGTTGTACTGTAAATTGAATAGTAGACATTGATAAAGGTAAGTACATGTAAATTGAATGTTGCATCATCATTGTTCAAAATTCAGAGAATTTCAAGAAATAAAAACGAATTTTACATCATATAAAGCGAAAATACCCGTACATGTAAACAAAAATGTAAAAAAACATGTGGCCATAGTTCAAAAAGTTGACCTGATTGAGCAAAACCAATGTGAGTTTTGGATTCAGCACATCAAAATTGTCCCAAATCAGCTAAAAAAAACTTAGACAATAAATTTGGTGTTGACCAGTGCCATAACCATCAAAATTAAAAGAAATAAACACCTGAAATATATCACTCGGTGTGTAATGAATCTATGTAATATTTGAGTTTCACTTTTTGAATTGAATTATTGAAATAAATCAACTTTTCAATGACATTCTAATTTACTGAGATGCACCTGTACATGTCATTCTAGAATTGTTAGTTCAATACATTATGATTTAAGATAAGATAAGATAAGATAAGATAAGATAAGATAAGCCTTTATTAGTCCCACAACGGGGAAATTCCAGGATTGCAACAGCACAGGGATAGCAACACTCAGAGCAACAATCAGAAGGCAAGAAAAAAAGCAAGCAAGCAAGAGCAGCTAATATACATATGTACATAGTACTATAAATATATATATATACACACAGACACACAGTGCAGAGCATTGTAGCTGGATGGAATAAATATATGAGTATATAAACACACAGTGCGGAGCATTGTAGCTAGATGGAATAAATATGTAGATATATAAACACACACAGTGCGGAACAATGTAGCTAGATGGAATAATATGTAGATATATAAACACACAGTGCGGAGCATTGTAGCTAGATGGAATAAATATGTAAATATATAAACACACACAGTGCAGAGCATTGTTGCTAGATGGGATGAAACAGCACAACCGTCTACTTAGTTATCCTACATGGTATGATTATGTGCCCATACATATTCTCACCCTCCATAGAGACCGGTATTTTCCTAGTTGTATGCCAGAGGGGACCATTGTGTAAGTCTATTGCATCTTTTGCATTCAAAAAACTATTAGGTTGTTATGTCTTTTTGCTATCTCTGCGAGCAGCCCTGCTTAGGTTGTACAGTCTGACAGCCGTTGGTAGGAAGGACCTGCGAAACCTCTCGGTTGTGCACCTGGGATGATGTAGTCTGCTGCTAAATGAGCTCCTCAGTGCATTCAGTATGTCCTGCATAGGGTGGAACTCGGACTCCAGCAGAGATGACAGTTTAACCACCGTCCTTCTCTCTCCTATCTCCTCCACCGGATCAAGGCGCTGCCCCAGGACAGAGCTAGCTTTCTTGATCAGTTTGTTCAGTCTCTTCCTATCGGCTGCAGTAATGCCACTGCCCCAGCAGACCACTCCAAAAGTGATGGCTGATGCCACCACCGTGTCATAGAATGTCTTCAGCAGCGCCCCTTGTACACCAAAAGACCTGAGTCTCCTCAGTAGGAACAGCCTGCGCTGTCCCTTCTTGTAGAGTGCGTCAGTATTGTGTGACCAGTCTAGTTTATTGTTCAGATGAACACCCAGGTACTTGTAGGATGTCACCATCTCAGTGTCTGTTCCCTGTATATTTACTGGTGCTGTGAGGGGTTGTCCATGCCTGTGGCAGTCCACCACCAGCTCCTTAGTTTTCCTCGCGTTGATCTGGAGGTAGTTCCGATGGCACCAGTCCACGAAGTCCTGGATAAGCCCTCTGTACTCAGCTTCATCTCCATTGGAGATGAGGCCAACGATAGCAGAGTCATCAGAGAACTTCTGTAGATGGCAGTGTGTTGTGTTGTGTGAGAAGTCCGCAGTATAAAGAGTGAACAGGAAGGGAGCCAACACCGTTCCCTGGGGGGCCCCCGTGCTACCAATGATCGTGTCAGACACACAGTCCCGGGTTCTCATAAACTGAGGCCGGTTTGTGAGGTAGTCCAGGATCCATGATGACAGGTGCTGGTCCACCCCTGCGCGCAGCAGCTTGTCCTTCAGGATCATCGGTTGGATGGTGTTGAAAGCACTGGAGAAGTCAAAGAACATGATCCTCACCACATTCCCGGGCTTCTCCAGGTGGGACAGAGAACGGTGAAGGAGGAAGATCACCGCATCCTCCACCCCAATGCCATGCTGGTAGGCGAACTGGAGTGGATCCATCGCTGGTTCCACCAGGGGGCGGAGGTGAGCAAGGAGCAGTCTCTCCAGGGTCTTCATCAAGTGGGACGTCAAGGCCACCGGTCTGTAGCTGTTTAGGTCTTTTGGGTGGGAAGTTTTTGGTACAGGTACCACACAAGATGTTTTCCACAGCTGTGGTACCCTCCCCAGCTTCAGGCTCAGGTTAAAGATGTACGTCACAATCCCACACAGCTGGTCTGCACAGGACTTGAGGAGCTTTGCGTTGATGCCGTCCAGTCCCGACGCCTTCCTCGCCTTGATCTTCCTCAGCTCCGTCCTCACCTGGGTCCTGGTCAGGGTCAGGATGGGGGGCTGTGTGTTGGGAGTGGGGGGGTGTTGGTGGAGTGGGGAGTGGGCAGCAGGACTTGATGTCTTTAGAGGCAGCAGTGGTTGTTGTGCAGTCAGGGGGGAGGGCGGTTGGTCAAACCTACTGAAAAACAGATTCAGATTGTTCGCCCACTCCCTGCCCCCCGTGGCCTGGGGGGAGGTATTCTGGAGCCCAGAGATGGTTTTGAGGTTTCTCCAGACCCCGCTGATGTCGCTCTGTTGCAGCTTGTCCTCCATTTTCTTCCTGAAGCTGTCCTTGCCTTCTCTGATCTTTCTCCTCAGCTCCCTCTGTACGGACTTCAGCATCTCCCTATTCCCCGACCTGAAGATCCTCTTCTTCTCTCTCAGAAGTGTTTTTATCTCAGGGTTGATCCAGGGTTTGTTGTTTGAGCAACACCGTATGGTCTTGGTGGGAACGGATTTGTCCACACAGAAGCTGAGGTAGCCCGTGAAGGTGTGAGTGAGGCCATCGATGTCCTCACCATGTGGATCGCAGAGCTGCTTCCAGGCGGTGGCTTCAAAACAGCCCTTTAGAGTGTCCATTGCCTCCTCAGACCATAACATCACTGTGCGCATGGCCGGAGGTTGTCTGTGCACTAGGGGTTTGTACACCGGCCGGAGATGAACCAAGTTGTGATCCGATCTCCAGAGTGGGGGGAGTTGTGATGAGGTGTACGCCTCCTTAGTGTTTACGTAGAATAAGCCCAGTGTTTTATTGTCTCTAGTGTGGCATGTGACATACTGGGTAAACGTGGGTAGAATGGGAGATAGTGAAACATGGTTGAAATCGCCTGAGATGAGGAGAAGAGCATCTGGGTGTTCTGTCTGCAGCCTGCCAGTTACTGAATGGATGACGTCATGCGCTGTCCCAGCGTTCACCGTCGGATTTGCATAAACAACAATGCAGATCACGTGTGAGTGTTCTCTTGGGAGATATGTAGGCCGCATGCTAACAGCTAGCAACTCAATGTCTTTGCTGCAGTGTCGTTGTTTAACAGTGATATGTCCCGGTCTGCACCAGTTGTTGTTAACATACATTATCACTCCACTTGTCTCAATAGTACAGTGCTGGTTTACAGCTGCAGTAGCTCCCAAAATGGTGGACACGTTCATGATTGGATGTGGATGATGTCAATTCCAAACCCTATTGATAGCTTAACTGTGATAACGGCCAGTTTTGATTGCTGTTTTCAACAAATCCTATCTACCCCCACTGGAATCCTTGTTCATCTATCAACACTTGAACATATACATCATTCTTTGATGTTATTTTACCCTATTTTCTCTAATTTATTTCACTCCGACCGAGACCAAAGTCAGCTGTAGGCCATTAGCGGTTTCTCATTTACTCATTTGCAATGTTTCTGTGCTTATTGTACTGCATGGACCAGTCATATCATATCAACCACTGTAACCACACATTCCAGTCCACCAGTGAATCTTGATTTCATTCATTCTTTAAGACGAGTTTACTTGTTACTTGCTGTTTAGAGGAAGGATGCAAAAGATGATTCACAAAGGTGATGCATATTAAATAATTAAAGGAAATTTGACCAAAGTACTGTCTGTCACAGACATTTCATTAAGATCCATGGGACCTGTCAACATGTGGAAAAAGGGCAGTGAATGGAACCTTTAAAATACATGCAAGTTGAATAGGTTAAAATTATGTAGACTAATTCAGATATGAGTTAGTTTATTTTATTCTTCTGACCTTAATAAAATATGATCTGGGGTAGTCTGAATACAAAAAATTAATACCCATTTACACTTAATAAGGATCAACAACAAAAACTTCATTTTTGAAACCTTTATGCTCAAAATATTCTGTCTTAGTTCACCCTATTGCCTGGTAGTGATGCAGTATTAAGATTAAAATTAGCTTTAAATACTGAATAAAGTTAGGCACATAGTGTGCAATGTGTATGTGTGTGCATGTGTGGAAGTGTAGTTTCAATTGGTTTGATCCCTCTAAAAGGCAGAAAGTACAGGAACAAATTGCTAAGTGCAGCAGAACTTCCTCCAGTCTCAGCACAGCACTGTGCCTGTTAAAAATCCCAACACTCCCGTCTTTTTAATTTAGTTGTTGGCTGTAGCCTCAATAAGGATTTGGGTTGCCTGCAGAGATGAAGGAGATTTTCCTTTCATTCCCTCTTCTTTTTTCCATGCACTTTCTTAAGAGAGTAAAAGAGGTTAAGAGGGCTTTCTTTTCCCTTTCTACTTCTTATTTCAGTTTTGAATGTGTGTTAATGTTAATGACCCAATGGGAGTACAGGAGGCAGCACTTATTAAGCTTATAAAGTGAGTCACTATCTTGCACACCCAGAGACTTGTTCCAGAATAAGAGGCGTGCTTTTGGTGCTGCTGATTTTTTTTTTTAAGTTTTTTTAATGCAGTCTTGGTAAATTCTCATTGTTTAGTTTATCTATATTTGGTAAGACTTGAAAATCTTTATGATATAACAAGTGGCAATAGAAGAAAGAAAGCCTTAATTTTTTTTTTTGTAAAATCAACACATACAGTATGAGGTTCAAGATTTATACAGTATATTTAAGATCTCTTGTTTTCTGCATTCAGTTGTGCAGTGCCGTTGAATTCAATCTCCTAATCTACACCTGTGGTGTGGACGTTTCTCCACCGTTATGGTTTCTCACCTCTGTGACACTGTTTCTGCGTCTGTCTGTGTGGTTGTTGTGTCTGTGGCTCTTCCTCAGAATTCATGCTTTAATGAGGGCTCTTCTCAAAGCCTGCAGACAGGCAGACATGCACAGCTGGGCTGTGGGTTATCTAAAGTGAGCAAAGTATACAGAAGACTAGCAGTTCAGCTTTCACCTCTTGTATGTGACTTAACACAATTTACCCACAATCAATGAGAGTACTTCCTTGGTTGTTTGGTATTTCTGCATGTCTGTGTTTTTGCTGGTTTGAGCATGTATGTCTGCTGCACCACAACGACCTAAGTCACACACCATTCCCTGCATCTTTCTATTGCGCCTCTGTCACTCCATGTCCCTCCTTAGTTTCAAAATGTGGGTTAATGCAATGAGCCTTCCAGTCCATCTGTCAAGGAGTCCAGTGCTGAAAGACTCCCAAATGAAAGAAACACCTCCCTGCTGATTTCTACTCGGCTTTTTATGTAAAGAGCCTAGGTAGAGCTGCTGCTGCTGTTAGGCACCTTAATTTTCTGGTACTTCGGTCCTTCAGATTTCAGTGACGTGGGATGTCACAGCAAGCAGGAATGTGAGGTGCAGTAGTGATGGGACTGACAGTTCCCCAACACAGTACTGATTCAGTCCCGTTCATATCAATCAAATCAAATCAAACTTTATTTGTATAGCCCTTTTAAAACACTAGATGCTGTGCCAAGTGCTTTACATAGATAAAAACAATAGACACATTTAATTACATATTTTACATGATACAGCCCCACCTCTTCCAACCCTCCCATAAACACACCCACAAACACAACACACACACACACACTCTTACACACATATAAAATAGACATTGCTCGGCACCGAGGCACCACGTGAAGGAGCAACCATCCTGAGGAAACACTGGAGCTAAAACACATAAATACAAAATAAAACTAAGAACACAAAGAGCAAAGGGAACTAAAGACCCATACTTAGAAACTGAGCTAAGAACACATCAAAGTAAGAAAATCTATAAGCAAATGGAGCTAAGAAGAATGTAAAAACAATGGAACATAAATGACTACTTCAATAATAGTTAAACGGTTTGTTAAAAGCCAAAATTTAAAAAGGTACAAAAAGAACTAAAAACACATAAAAACAGGAACTAAAAAACCCATACTTAAAAAAAACCGGAACTAAACACATCAATAAGAAGATGAGAAAATCTAAGAACAAATGGCACCAAAAAGAACATAAAACAATGGAACATAAATGACTACAGTAACAGTTAAACAGGTTTATCAAAAGCCAAATTAAAAAGGTGGGTCTTGAGCCTGTTCTTAAAAACATCTATTGACTCTGCGGCCCTGAGGCTCTCTGGCAGGCTGTTCCACAGACGAGGACCATAATAGTGAAAGGAAGCGTCACCAAACGTCTTCGTCTTGACTTTGGGGACCATTAAAAAGCCAGTACCAGAGGACCTCAGGGTTCGCGAGGGCTCATAAGATAAAAACAGCTCAGATAGATAAGAAGGCCCAAGACCACTGAGGCATTTAAAAACTACTAAGAGAACCTTAAAATCGATCCTAAAACACATGGGGAGCCAATGCAGCAATTCTAAAACTGGTGTAATATGCACCTGCCCCTTGGTCCTCGTTAACACTTGTGCTGCTGAATTTTGGAGCAGTTGGAGATGTGATATTCTTTTTTGAGAAGACCAGAGAGCAGAGTATTACAATAGTCTATACGACTAGTAATAAAAGCATGCATCAAGACCTCCGTGCTGGCAAGCAAGGGAAAAGGGCGGACTCTGGCTATATTCCTAAGATGGTAAAATCCGATTTTTGTTACATTTTTAATGTGTGACATAAAATTATGTCCCACATCCCAGCCCATCCCCGATCCCAGCCCCTGACCAACAGTGATCTGTGTGGAGTTTGCATGTTCTCCCTGTATCTGCGTGGGTTTACTCCGGGATTTCTCCGTTTTCCTCCCACAGGCCAAAAACATGCAGGTTAGGTTAATTGGAGACTCTAAAGTGGCCCTAGGTGTGAATGTGTGTGTGAATGGTTAAGGGATAGCGCCGTACCATGGCTGCTTCAACCATCCAGGTGGATGCCCTCAATTTCCCCTCTGGGGATCAATAAAGTATACAAAATCAAAAAAAAAAAAAAAAAATTAAAGTCAGAGTCTAAAAGAACGCCCAGGTTCTTGACACGATGTGTAGGTTTTAGACCTAGCAATTTTGGTAGAAGTTTCTCTCTCTTGTCTTCAGGACCAATGATTAAAACTTCTGTTTTGCCCTGGTTGAGCTGTAAATGCTATAAAGATTTGGTCAAAATATTTGTCCACTGAATCAGTCAGTGCAAGGGTGTAACTTTGGGTTAAACGGGGGGGGGGGGGGGGAATCTCTGCCCATATAAGAATTTTTTTAAAACAAAAAAGTCAGCATGTGTGTCCTAGTGTGAGGGAAGGGTGCAAAATCATTAACTTTGATAAAAGGACAAAGCTAATTTACCTCGGTTTTGCCATTCCCATATTAATAACAGTAGTAAAAAGAATTTCAGTCATTTACCGAACATATCTTCAGCCTTGTACTGGTCTAGTTCTGCTACTATGACGCAGCAAGCCTATTTAATACCTATTATGAGTTAAGTATTTTAGCACTGGCAGAAATCAAGTTTTGACTATTGTTATCTGGTCACATGTGCCTCCTGTGCCACCTCTCTCTCTCTCTCAGGGACGTAAATCCCGGGGGGGGGGGGGGGATGGGAGTCAGGGGTCATGTCCCCCCCTTCCATAAAGCTGTCCCCCCAAAAAATCACATTGTAAACATAAACATGTTTTATTTGAACAGCATAGTAATGTTCGCTGAAGGCACAATACAAGTGGTGCGACTTAAAAACACATTGTTTGACATTTATAACTATTGAAAGATTAGAACCCCCCCATCCTCACGGTGGTTTAGTCCAATCTGTTTCTCCCCGCGGGCGGGGCTGCTGTGGCTCCTTTATACACACGTTGACAGAGTCAGAGAGCGGTAAAGAAGTGCATTGAAAGCTTAATGAGTGAACAGTTAATACGTTATTTATCAGTCCATGTTTTCAACAGTTACATACAGAAAATGAAAAGCGATATTTCATCTTATTTGTCCAACGTCTGCCAGTGTTTTGCCGAGAATTGCTTGCTTGCCGAGAACTGCATCCCATGCATCTTCTTTTGCTTAATCCTTTTTGGGTCACGGGGAGCTGGAGCCTATCCCAGCATCTTTGGGCGAGAGGCAGGGTACACCCTGGACAGATCACCAGTCCACTGCAGAGAATTGCATCCCATACTGTCAAAGTCAATACAACTATGCCAAGAATTGCTTGCGTGCCAAGAATTGCACCCCATCGTCGCAAGCAGGTGTTTAGTGTAAGTCAAGTCAATACAACTATATACTTTGAAAAGACTTTGAAAAAATGATTACCCTTTCTACCGACAATGCATAAATGCAAAATCTCAACCTTGAAGATTGCAAAACGTGGAGTTGGATCACAATGATTTCTAACCCTCTTTGAAACATTAAAACGTCTGGCAAGTAAACATAATTTAAAGATAATTTACAAGAGGTAATTACAATTTTTACTTCTAAAAATGTTTAATGGGTACTTCTAAAAATGCATAAATGGTTACAAGCCTGGCTGTAGAGTTATATTTTATAGTTTTGGCGGATGGAATGCAATTCCAGCATGTTTTACATAAACTCAACATGCATTTTTGTCTATATTTGTTCATTTCTTCAGTCATGAGTCTTTTTGCCTCCACAAAAAGAAACATAAGTAATAATGGATGGGTATTAATCACGATTACTGTAAATTAATCCACAGTATTACTATGATTAATCAGATTAAAAAATGTTAATGCAGCCCTAGTTTTAAGACATATTGAGATTTTGTTTTGTTGTTGCTTGTTAAAAAATACATTTTTGAAGAATAGTTTGATGTAGTTTAGTTATTCATTAAGGTATTTCTTCTAGTTTTAGAACTTATTTTGAGCTTTAAATTCTTGTAAAGCTGCTGTGGTGGGGATCAGACCAGTGTTCATGGTGAGCAAAGACATTTTTTAGATCATATATGGTGTAATTGACACCGACCACCCAATACAACTTTTGGTATTGCTGGCTGATCGTGTAAAAACCTGTAGACAGGTAGGATATGGACTAAGGAACAATGACATAATTATCTGATATCATTATATAAGACATTTGAGAAAGTATCAGATAACACAGCAAAAATGGCATTTTTTTAAGTCCCCCTCAAAAATTAAGCTCTCAGATTTTCCTGTTTATTGCCCTCCAACAGTGAAATGGGATTTTTGCCCTGCGCACTCTCTCTCTGCTGCAAAGGGTGGTGGAGGACGTGTGCACCGCCCTGCCACAACCGCTTCGAGCGTTTGCGACGAACCGCACTCTTTCCAATCAATGGGATGACGACACTGCGTCCACCTTTCCTGCAATTTCCATAACTCCAGCTGTGGGGGAGTGGCAGGGAGGAGAGGATCACCTACTGACCTTCAGGATTCCTCGCCTGGGCAAGTTCCAGTTTGTCGGGACAAGGGCGGTGTATCACATCTGTGTGAAGGTTCTGAATCTGCGCTCTCTGAAGGATGTCACGGAGTCGAGGTGGGCGGGTTGCTTGGGGCCAGGGGTCTCCCCAAAAGGCAGCTGGCGGTGCATGTACAAGCAACCTATTGAGAAACACACAGCAGATCTCCAGTGGAGGATTGTGCATGGGGCAATAGCCACGAATAAATACAGGGCACACCTTGATCCGACTGTGGGGGGGGGGGGGGGAATGCTTGTTTTGTTCCCAAGTTGAGACCCTCGACCATTTGTTTGTCCACTGTTTTCGTTTATCTGGACTTTTTGACATTTTGTGCGAGTGGTTTCGGGCTTTGGGTGAACATTTCTCTTTTGGTCTGTTCATTTATGGTCCGAAGTATAAAGTAGCAAGGAAGGCTGCCCACACTTTGATGAACTTCTTATCTGGTACTGCTAAGCTTGCCATCTGGCTGACGAGGAAAAATCGGGCAAGCAATGCTGGCAATGTGGATCCTGTGTCCGCTTTCAAGGTCTTGTTGAAGGTCAGACTCCGGGTGGAGTTCTCTTACTATCAAATGGTGGACAATTTGGAGGCATTCATCGATAGATGGGCTGTAGGGAATGTTTTGTGTTCAGTGGGTCAGGGGGATGACTTATGTTTGCACTTTTGAGATGTGACACACTTGGACAAGTGATATTGGTCTTTTTGCAATTTCGGAATGTGCAATAAAGCCTTTTTTAAAAGTCAAAAGTCTCTCTCTCTCTCTCTCTCTCTCTCTCTCTCTCTCTCTCTCTCTCGTCATCAGTGCTGTGTCTCGCTGTCCCCTTCTGGTCACCTGTGCCTCCTCTCTCTCATCAATGTTGGTTCACCCTGCTGCTGCATGACAGCAGCAGGGTGAGCATTCAGTCTTGCTCCTGATATAAAATATGCTCATTTAATGCTCAGATGGTTTGAGAGGTAATTCACTGACAATTTTGGAAGATGTAATGAATGCTAGATTTTCCCATACCAAAAAGTTGGAAAGATGTAAAATGCTTTTTCTTGTCTTTCCATCCTAATGGCATCAACTGAGGTGAACAGAGGTGCTGAATGTGGATCAGGCTTAATTGGGTCACCTGTGATTAACCACCATTATTCTTAAGTCATTTTATGTTGTTATTAATCAATTGTGGTGATTAATACATTTATTCTGTCAGGACTAATGTTTATTCATTAATTTATCATATCACTTGCCACCATGTAGCTGTTTCTTACCAAGTAGAGGAACTGAGAACAGTAGAGGTGGGAATCACGAGAGACTTCGTGATCCGATTTGGATCGCAATAGCTGGTCACGATACGATCCTATCATGATTCAACAATAATTACGCTAGTGCGATATTGAGTATCACAATACCATAGCTTTCAAATTTTTTCACGTTATTCATCTTCAAATCATTTCCCAAAGTAAAACTGTTGACATCTCTTTCATATAATAAAGTATTCTCTGTGCTTCATTTTCCATGGAGACACATCTCTGCACACACGGAGAGCGGTGGACGGCATTGTTTGGAATAGAGTCCCACTCCAGCTATATTTATCTGACTCTGTGGGCTCTTTTAAAAAGCAGCTGAAAATGTTCTTGTTTAAGGAGGCTTTCCATTGAGTTTCAGTTCAACTGCTTTTTAATGGCAAATGGTAAATGGCGTTCACTGACAGTGGTGTGAAAAGTGTTTGCCCCCTTCCTGATTTCTCATTTTTTTGTGTGTTTGTCACACTTAAATGTTTCAGATCATCAAACAAATTTAAATATTAGACAAAGAAAACACAAGTAAACACAAAGACTCCAGCGAACCACAATGAGAGCCATTATCCACAAATGGCAAAAACATGGAACAGTGGTGAACCTTCCCAGGAGTGGCCAGCCAACCAAAATTACCCCAAGACCACAGTGACGATTCATCCAAGAGGTCACAAAAGACCCCACAACAACATCCAAAGAACTGCAGGCCTCACTTTCCTCAGTTAAGGCCAGTGTTCATGACTCCACCATAACAAAAAGACTGGGCAAAAATGGCCTGCACAGCAGAGTTCCAAGACAAAAACCACTGCTGAGTAAAAAGAACGTAAAGGCTCGACTCAGTTTTGCCAGAAAACATCTTGATGATCCCCAAGACTTTGGGGAAAATACTCTGTGGACTGACAAGACAAAAGTGGAACTTTTTGGAAGGTGTGTGTCCCACTACATCTGGCATAAAAGTAACAAAACATTTCAGAAAAGGCCCATCAAACCAACAGTAAAATATGGTGGTGGTAGAGTGATGGTCTGGGGCTGTTTTGCTGCTTCAGGACCTGGAAGACTTGCTGTGGTAAATGGAACCATGAATTCTGCTGTCTACCAAAAAATCCTGAAGGAGAATGTTCGGCCATCTGTTCTTGACCTCAAGCTGAAGTGCACTTGGGTTCTGCAGCAGGACAATGATCCAAAACATACCAGCAGATCCACCTCTGAATGGCTTAAGAAAAACAAAATGAAGACTTTGGAGTGGCCTAGTCAAAGTCCTGACCTAAATCCAATTAAGATGCTGTGGCATGTCCTTAAAAAGGCGGTTCTGTCATGGCGGCCGCAGGGCCATCATCAGTCCCAGCTGGGTGCACACCTGTCGCTAATCCCCAGCGGACTATAAGAGCCAGACCTGCCAGCGACTCAGCACGGAGCCGTCTGTCATCACTATGGAGGCACGTCCCTCGTCTACAGTCACGGAGTGACTCTTCGTATGACCAAGCCCTTTACGTCGTTCCACGTAAGCAAACCAAGCTCTTACCTTGTCAAGCTACTCTCCCCTGTGCACAGGTGGATCCTCCAGGCGGTGGATTATCTCTCCCCGGTGGCGGCTCAGCTCCTCCCCGGCACCAGAGTCTTCCCCCCGCCTCACGACACTGAGCAGGACGCTCCCCTCCTGGCCGTCGCTTGCAAGGCAAGCGGAGGCTCAGCATCGTCACCTGCAAGGTTTCCAGGCAGCACGGAGACCTGCTCAGCTCCAGCATGAGCCCAGCACACCACACTACTACACATACTCGCACTCACACATATCATTCATTGGCTCCATCGATCTCGAAAGATCATGGGGGGGTTTTGTGCCTTGGGTCATCATTCAGGGAGCTGCACCATCGGGTGTGGCTGTAGAGGCCGATACGGGATCTGCAGGTCCTGCCGCAGCCGTTGCAAATGAATTCTTCACAGTGTAGTGGGGGTCTCGACAGTCTCCTCTGTCTGCGGAGTCTCTTCTCCCCCCAGCGAGTGTCTCTTCTTTCCTCTGCTGTTCGGATGACATCCTGGGTGATGGTCCGCCAGTTGGAGCGGACGGAGGCGGCTGACTCCAGGTCGGAGGGGTTAAAGCCTCCAGCCTTGAGGTCACGCTTGCAAACATCCTTGAATCTGAGAGTTGGGCGTCCCTTTAATCTAGTTCCAGTAGCCAGCTCCCCATACAGTAAGTCTTTGGGGATGCGGCCATCCTCCATTCGGTTGACGTGGCCAAGCCATCGCAAGCGTCTCTTTGTCAGGATGGCAAACATACTGGGCACATCTGCTCTGGCCAGGACGTTGATGTTGGAGACACGGTCCTGCCAAGTGATGTGCAGTAGTCTGCGAAGGCAGCGCTGGTGGAAGGCGTTCAGTCGGCGTTCCTGGCAGGAGTAGAGGGTCCAAGCTTCACTGCCGTATAGGAGAGTACTCAGTACACAGGCCATGTAGACTCTTATCTTGGTGTTGATGGTTAGCATAGAGTTGTCCCAGACTCGCTTCGCCAGACGGGCCATCACCGTCGATGCCTTGCCGATACGGGCGTTCAGTTCGGCGTCTAGGGAGAGATTGCTGGAGATGATCGACCCGAGGTAGGTGAACTTGTCCACCACCGCAAGTGTGTGGTCGCCGATATTGATATTGGGAGCACTGCTGACATCCTGGCCCATGACCTCGGTCTTTTTAAGGCTGATGGTGAGGCCAAACTCAGAGCAGGCACGAGCAAAGCAGTTGATGAGACGCTGGAGCGCTTCCACGGTGTGGGCAACAAGACCAGCATCATCAGCAAAGAGCAGCTCCCTGATTAGAACGCTTCGCACCTTGGTCTTTGATCTGAGGCGTGCCATGTTGAAGAGGCCTCCGTCGCTCCTGGTGTGGAGAAAGACACCGTCTTCAGAGCCCCGGAAGGCGTAGCACAGAAGCAGGGAGAAAAAGATGCCAAATAGGGTAGGAGCCAGAACACAACCCTGCTTCACACCATTCTTGATCGGGAAAGGGTCTGAGGATAATCTATCAAACTGGACAATGCCGTTCATGTCCTGGTGGAATGACTTGATCATGCTCAAAAGCTTGGGGGGACATCCAATTCATTGGAGGAGGGCAAACAGTCCATCCCTGCTGACCAAGTCAAAAGCCTTGGTCAGATCAATAAAGGCCAAAAAGAGGGGTTGTCTCTGCTCCCGACACTTTTCTTGCAGCTGCCTCATAGAGAAGACCATATCTATGGTTGACCTGGTTGCTCTGAATCCACACTGCGCCTCTGGATACACACGTTCGGCAAGTAGTTGTAGTCTGTTGAGGACGACACGGGCAAAGGCTTTGCCAACTATGCTTAGGAGTGAGATACCGCGATAGTTGTTACAATCGCTCTGCTCCCCCTTGTTCTTGTAAAGAGTGATGATTTTGACATCACGCATATCTTGGGGCACAGCCCCTTCCTCCCAGCACTGCAACAGGAGCTCATGGAGGTGTTTCAAGAGCGAGCCCTCCTTTGCGGTTTTGACGATTTCAGGGGGGATGTTGTCACTGCCCGGAGCCTTGCCGTTTGAGATAGAGTCTATCGCCTTGCTGAGCTCCTCGATGGTGGGTGGAGTGTCAAGCTCATCCATGACTGACAGTAGAGGGGTGTTCTCAAGGGCCGTGTTCGAGACGGTGGTTACTCTCGAGTAGAGCTCTTGGTAGTGCTCAGCCCATCTCTCCATTTGTTTACCGCGATCCTTGATGACATCTCCTGCAGCTGATTTAAGTGGGGCGGTCTTGATGACACTGGGACCGAAAGCCTTCTTCATGCCTTCGTACATTTTGCGCATGTTTCCGTGATCTGCAGAAAGCTGAATGTCCTGGCAGAGGTTAAGCCAGTAGTCGTTGGCACATCGCCTTGCAATCTTTTGTGCATTGTTCCTCGCAGCGCGCAGTGTAGCAAGCGTCTGCACAGAGGGCTCCTTCTTGTGGGCAATTAGGGCTGCACGCTTGGCAGCGATTGCAGGTTCCATCTCAGCGGCTCCAGCTTCAAACCAATCCGCACTCTTCCCCACCTTTTTCCCAAAGGTACCTATGGCGGTCTCAAACACAGCCTCACGGATATGGTTCCACCTTGCAGAAGCACAGTCAGTGGGACAGTCCACCAGGGCTTCATTTACGACTTTAGCATAGCGTTCCCGCAGTTCAGGTACTGTAATCATAGCTGTGTTGATGCGGGGTCGGGGTTTCTGCTTGGAGCGGTTGACACGTCTGAGGCAGAGACGTACCTTAGTGGCGACCAGGGAATGGTCGGTTTCACAGTCACCGTGAATAAAAGGTTAATTGTAACACCTCGAGTCTGTCTTCTGTCCCCTGGGTCCAGTCATTATGTCAGGTTCATGCTCGAAAGCCCTCCAATATGGCTGAATTACAACAATTCTGCAAAGATGAGTGGGCCAAAATTCCTCCACAGCGCTGTAAAAGACTCATTGCCAGTTATCACAAATGCTTGATTGCAGTTGTTGCTGCTAAGGGTGGCCCAGCCAGTAATTAGATTTAGGGGACAATCACTTTTTCACACAGGGCCACGTAGGTTTGGATTTTATTTACCCTTAATAATAAACACCTCCATTTAAAACTGCATTTTGTGTTTACTTCTGTTATCTTTGTCTAATATTTAAATTTGTTGAATGATCTGAAAGATTTAAGTGTGACAAACATAAAAAAAATTGAGAAATCAGGAAGGGGGCAAACACTTTTTCAAACCACTGTATATAGCGCTTTTTCTTATCTCTAGATGACCAAACCACTTTACAAATCCTGCAATCCACCCATTCACACACACATTCACACACTGATGGCAGCAGAGCTGCCATACACAGGCGCTGGCCTGACCCCCCAGGAGCAATTGGGGGTTCAGTGTCTTGTTCAAGGACACTTCGACATGCAGACTGCAGACAGAGTGGGAATCGAACCCCTGACCCTCCAATCAGTAGTCAGCCACACTACAGGTGTCATATCACTGTACAATAACTCACTATGTTGTATTCTGGTCATAGCTATGCTGCCACACTGCACCTTACAGACTAACTGGTACCTCACATTCTCACTCTGTTCCTGATAGTCCTTCTTTGTGCAATGGGATGATTCATGTGTTTATACGGGTCATCATATATTAAGCTATGATGTATATAGGTTTTTATAGTTGTGTTAGTTTTTACTTTCCATGGGTAATCCCTTTGTCTGTCATGTGTGTGTTTCTGTTGTTTGGTTGTCTACTGTCATGCTGTTGTTACACTGTAATTTCCCAGTTTGGGATCAATAAAGTACATCTATCTATCTATCTATCTATCTATCTATCTATCTATCTATCTATCTATCTATCTATATCAGACTTAATTAATATCAGATTTAATGGCAAGTCTGATATTTTTAGATAGATAGATAGATAGATAGATAGATAGATAGATAGATAGATGTACTTTATTGATCCCAAACTGAGAAATTACAGTGTAACAGCAGCATGACACAGACAACCCAACCAATAGAAAAACACACAGCATAATAGAAAAGGAGTTACCCAGGGAAGTAAAGTAAAAATGCTTAGATAACTTTATATACAACATAGGCTACTACTAGGTTAAATAGATGATGATCCTTATGAGTCAATGGATAGTACTGACTGTACAAAGAAGGATTATAAGGCACAGGGTGAAATACGAGGTACCAATTATACTGTAAGGTGCAGTATGGCAGCATTGTTATAACCAAAATTCAACATTAGAGCGAGTTATTGTACAGTGAAATGGCATATGGCAGAAAAGATTTCCTGCACCTAACCGTTCGGCAGTAAAGCTGTAGCAGTCTGCTGGAGAAAGTGCTCCGCTGACTGTCCAGTGTGTGTTGGAGGGGGTGATCACAATTGTTTATGATGGATCACAGTTTGTTCAGTGTCCTCCTCTCCACCACAAATGCAAAAGTCTCCAGCCTGACACCAATCACAGAGCCAGCCTTCTCAATAATCTTGTCAAGTCTATTGGTGTCGCTGGCTCTGATACTGCTACCCCAACAGACAGCAGTAAAGAAGATGGCGCTGGCAACAACGGCCAGGTAGAAAAGCTCCATCTTGTTGCACACGTTGAAGGATCTCAACTTCTTCAGAAAGTAGAGTCTGCTCATCCCCTTCTTGTGCACAGCATCAGTGTTAGATTTCCAGTCCAGTCCGCTGCTGATCGTGACACCCAGGTATCTGTAGTCCTCCACTACCCCCACAGCCTCCCCCCTAATCCGCAATGGTTGTGAAGGCGTCCTCTTCTTCCTGAAGTCAATCACCATCTCTCTCTTTTTGCTGATGTTCAGTCTCAGGTGATTTTGCTCAGTCCAGTCCACAAATCTGTCTACGAGTGCCCTGTACTCCCCCTCCTCTCCCCCCCTTATACGCCTAACAACAGCTGAGTCATCAGAGAATTTCTGCAGTTGGCATGACTCGGTGTTGTACTGAAAGTCAGTGGTGTATAAGGTGAAGAGAAAATTAGAAAGCACAGTCCCCTGTGGAGCTCCTGTATCACGAACCACCATATCAGACAAAACACTGCCCAGCCGGACAAACTGTGGCCTGCCTGTCAGGTAGTCAGTAATCCAGGAGACCACAGAGCTGTCAACTCCCATCACCTGCAGCTTCTCACCCAGCAGCAGCGGCTGAATGGTGTTAAATGCACTGGAGAACTCAAAGAATGTGATTCTCAAGGTGTCTCCTCCTCCATTCAGGTGTAATAGAACTCGTTGCAGCAGACAGATGACGGCGTCTTCAACTCCTAAATGGGGCTGATATGCAAACTGCAGACGGTCCAGCCACATCTTCACCTGTGGCCTCAGGTGGGCTAAAACAAGTCTCTCCAGGACCTTCATCATATGTGATGTGAGGGCAACTGGTCGATAGTCATTCAGATCCAGTGGAGACAACTTGTTGGGGACAGGAACCAGGCAGGACGTCTTCCACAGCACTGGTACTCTCTCCAGGCTCAGGCTCAGGTTGTACAGGTGTTTCAGTACCGGAGCTAGCTGGTTGGCACAGGTCCTCAGGATCTCGGCGAAGATGCCATCAGGTGAAGTCTCTCCAGCTGTTTCCTCACCTGGCCTGTAGTCACAGTGATGTGGGGGTTGGTGCTGATGTTGTCAGTGGAGAGGAGAGGGGCTGAGGCGAGAGGGAGGTGCTGCATAGGGGAGTGAGGGAGTAGGGGTGTGTGGGGGTCTGGCTGTGTTGTGGGAGTGATGGACGGTGAGTTGAAAATATTAAAAAACAGATTCAGCTCATCGGCTCTCTCATGGCTCTCTGATGTCTGTCTGTCTCTCCCCTTACACCCAGTGATGTTTTTCATTCCATACCACAACTCTCTCATATTCTCCTGCTGTAGTTTATCCTCCAACTTCCTCCTGTAATTGTCTTTACACCTCCGCAGCATCTCTCTCAGTTCACGCTGCACTCTCCTCAGTTCCTCCCTGTCTCCAGACCTAAAAACTCTCTTCTTCTTGTTAAGAAGTGCTTTCAGGTCACTGGTGATCCATGGCTTGTTGTTGGGAACACAGCCCACGGTTTGGGCTGGCATGACTGTGTTTTCACAGAAGCAGTCCTGTAGTGCATCAGCAGCCTCCTATGTCCACCTTCTCACAGTCCGTGTGTGAGCAGGCTGCCTTTGCACAAGAGGAATGTACTTGGGTGATAACAGAACCAGGTTGTGATCAGATCTGCCGGGGGGGGGGGGGGCGGGGTAGAGCTGTGGTACTGTATGCATCTCTGACATTGGCATACAGTAGATCCAGTGTTTTATTTTCTCTGGTGGGACAGTCAACAAACTAGTGGAAGTTTGGTAATGTTTTGTCCAGTGAGACATGGTTAAAATCTCCCATGATGGCCATGAATGCATCAGGATGCTGGGCCAATAGAGTGACAGCAGTGGAGCCGGCGATGTCACATGCCACCGCTGCATCAGCTGACGGATGAATGTAAACAGCGATTACAATGGCACACGTGAGCTCTCTTGGCATGTAATAGGGTCACATACTCACAGCGAGCTGTTCAGTGTCAGGGCTGCAGAGATGTTCTTTCACATAAATATGTCCGGGATTACACCAGTTTCCTCCCACAGGCCAAAAGCATGTAGGTTAGGTTAATTGGAGACTCTAAAGTGGCCCTAGGTGTGAATGTGTGTGTGAATGGTGAAGGGATAGCGCCGTACCGTGGCTGCTTCATCCATCCAGGTGGATGCCCTGAATTTCCCCTCTGGGGATCAATAAAGTGCACAAAATCAAATCAAATCAAAAAATTTTCATTCACATAAAAGCGCAATTTCTCCTCCCTTCCTTTTACTGCTCCCTATAACGTCCCTGTCTGCCCAGATAGTCTTGAAGCTGGGTAGTGCGACTTTGTTGTCAGGAATGTGTGAGCGAAGCCACGTCTCTGTAAAACACATGATGCTGCTCTCCCTGTATTCTCGCTGTGAGCTCGTCTGTCTTATTTCCCAGAGACCTCACGTTACCCGTGATTAACACCGGTATGGTTGGTTTAAATTTTCCTCCATCTCATTCTACCCTTCCTTCCAGCTCTTCATCCCCGGCGACTCCTCCTCAGCTCATCCGGGATAATGGGCTTAGCTTCAGGCATCCCATTCAGCACAAACAGCTGGTCGCGTGTGTAAACAATCCTTTTTACTTCACTGTTCTCCAAAGACAAGAGGAAGGAAAACAGCAGGAAAACCAGCAGAAAAAAATAGTAAAACTTGGTCCAGTCATTACTTGAGTCTTATTACCCAGCTTTGATAAGGAAGAACACACAAGAGACAGAATACACTAAACAAAGACAGAAAGTTATGAAAAACGTTAACAAGCGCTGCTGTTGCTGGCCGCCATCTTCCGGCACCGGAAGTCCATCATTTTAATCTTGTGTTTTAACTCGATTTTGTATTTTTTGAAATTCTTTTTTATCTATCAAATTCCTTTTATTCTATTTTATTGTACAGCACTTTGTGACTATACACTACCGTTCAAAAGTTTGGGGTCACCCAGACAATTATTTTGTGTTTTCCATGAAAAGTCACATTTATTTACCACCATGAGTTGTAAAATGAATAGAAAATATAGTCAAGACATTGACAAGGTTAGAAATAATGATTTGTATTTGAAATAATAATTTTTTCCTTCAAACTTTGCTTTCATCAAAGAATCCTCCATTTGCAGCAATTACAGCATTGCAGACCTAACATGATTGCACAAGGGTTTTCTAATCATCCATTAGCCTTCTGACGCAATGAGCAAACATATTGTACCATTAGAACACTGGAGTGATAGTTGCTGGAAATGGGCCTCTATACACCTATGTAGATATTGCACCAAAAACCAGACATTTGCAGCTAGAATAGTCATTTACCACATTAGCAATGTATAGAGTGTATTTCTGATTAGTTTAAAGTTACCTTCATTGAAAAAAGTGCTTTTCTTTCAAAAATAAGGAAATTTCTAAGTGACCCCAAACTTTTGAACGGTAGTGTATGTCTCTGAAAAGCTTTTCATAAATAAACATTACTTTTTTTCTGAGCACTGCTCGCAAGCTCCATGCCAGTATGTTTTTAGCTTAGCCATTGCTAACGCTACTCCAAGACGTGTGCTGGCCCGCATGTTTTCTTTTTTCTTTCGTGCAGCGCTTCTCGTAGGTTGTGTGTCATGTCAAGGTCTTCCATCTTTGTTCAAAACTCCAAAAAAGAATCGGCATTTGAGCTAACTTCAAGCTAACTCCTTCCTAACTTTCAAAGCTGGCTGCAAATCTCATGAGACAAGCTATGACTTCATTTGACTGGGTGCTTGCTTTGTGCCATCTAGCAGACTGAAATGCAATTTATCTGAATACCCAAGAGAGCATGCAACATTTATATGAATATGCTAAATGGCATTCACTTATATAGCGCTTTTTCTTATCTCTAGATGACCAAAGTGCTTTACAGATCCTGCTATCCACCCATTCACACACACATTCACACACTGATGGCGGCAGAGCTGCTATGCACTGGCACTGGCCTGACCCACCAGGAGCAACTGGGGATTCAGTGTCTTGCTCAAGGACACTTCGACATGCAGACTGTAGACAGAGCGGGAATTGAACCCCTGACGCTCCGACCAGTAGTCGGCCACACTACAGGTGTCATATAAGACAATTAATATCAGACTTAATGGTAAGTCTGATAGATAGATAGATAGATAGATAGATAGATAGATAGATAGATAGATAGATAGATAGATAGCATTATGAACATAGCACACCACACCCCGCAGTGTTTCCCCATCCCCAGAGTTTTGGGGTGGGGGTGGGGTGGGGTGTAGACGGACACAGACACAAACACTTGTAGCTGTATTATATTATATTATATTATATTATATTATATTAATATTTAATGTGTTTTCACATGTTTTATTAGAATTACATTTTAAATAAGAATATTTTCATAATTACCTACATTGTAAAATAAAGGTGAATGTTACAACCCCTCTGTCTAGGGATGAGAGGGGAGGAACAAATAACCAGATGGAACTGGCTGTCAAAGCAAAATTAGATTTTAATGAGGTTAGCTGTCAAAACGATAAATATAGACCTGAACAGCTACAGACCGGTGGCCCTGACGTCTCACATGATGAAGACCCTGGAGAGACTGCTCCTTGCTCACCTCCGCCCCCTGGTGGGACCAGCGATGGATCCATTCCAGTTCGTCTACCAGCATGGCATTGGGGTGGAGGATGCAGTGATCTTCCTCCTTCACCATTCTCTGTCCCACCTGGAGAAGCCCGGGAATGCGGTGAGGATCATGTTCTTTGACTTCTCCGGTGCTTTCAACACCATCCAACCAATGATCCTGAAGGACAAGCTGCCGTGCGCAGGGGTGGACCAACACCTGGCATCATGGATCCTAGACTACCTCACTAACCGGCCACAGTTTGTGAGAACCCGGGACTGTGTGTCCGACACGATCATCGGTAGCACGGGGGCCCCCCAGGGAACGGTTTTGGCTCCCTTCCTGTTCACCATTTATACTGCGGACTTCTCACACAACACAACACACTGCCATCTACAGAAGTTCTCTGACGACTCTGCGATCGTCGGCCTCATCTCCAACGGAGATGAAGCTGAGTACAGAGGACTTATCCAGGACTTCGTGGACTGGTGCCATTGGAACTGCCTCCAGATCAACGCAAGGAAAACTAAGGAGCTGGTGGTGGACTGCCGCAGGCAAGGACAACCCCTCACAGCACCAGTAAGCATACAGGGAACAGACATTGAGATGGTGACATCCTATAAGTACCTGGGTGTTCATCTGAACAATAAACTAGACTGGTCACACAATACCGACGTACTCTACAAGAAGGGACAGCGCAGGCTGTTCCTACTGAGGAGACTCAGGTCTTTTGGTGTACAAGGGGCACTGCTGAAGACATTCTACGGCACAGTGGTGGCATCAGCCATCACTTTTGGAGTGGTCTGCTGGAGCAGTGGCATT
The DNA here is from genome assembly GCA_020510985.1 of Pholidichthys leucotaenia. Taxonomy (NCBI): domain Eukaryota; kingdom Metazoa; phylum Chordata; class Actinopteri; order Cichliformes; family Pholidichthyidae; genus Pholidichthys; species Pholidichthys leucotaenia. The sequence goes on along the minus strand of CM035839.1, from coordinate 362,252,394 downwards.
ACAGCAGCCGATAGGAAGAGACTGAACAAACTGATCAAGAAAGCTAGCTCTGTCCTGGGGCAGCGCCTTGACCCAGTGGAGGAGATAGGAGAGAGAAGGATGGTGGCTAAACTGTCATCTCTGCTGGAGTCCGAGTCCCACCCTATGCAGGACATAGTGAACGCACTAAGGAGCTCATTTAGCAGCAGACTACATCATCCTAGGTGCACAGCCGAGAGGTTTCGCAGGTCCTTCCTACCTACGGCTGTCAGACTGTATTACCTAAGCAGGGCTGCTCACAGAGATATCAAAAAAACGTGACGACCTAATAGCATTGAATGCAAAAGATGCAACAGACTTACACAATGGTCCCCTCCAGTATACAACTAGGACAATATCGGTCGCTACGGAGGGTGACAATATGTATGGGTACATATTCATACTATGTAGGATAACTAAGTAGATGGTTATGCTGTTTATTCCATCTAGCTACAATGCTCCACATGAAACGGAGATAGGCGCCACCCCATACACCAATGGTGTTCCACAAATGTGGAAGGGAATTAACTAACTAACAATGCTCCACACTGTGTGTATATATATTTATATAGTTATTCCATCTAGCTACAATGCTCCACACTGTGTGTATATATATTTATATTGTGGAAGATGTGAAAATGACGAGGCAGCATTCTTTCTCAGAGTCAGCTTTATTCACATCTCCATCATTTCAAAGCAGAAAAAAAAGAATGAAACAACAGTCACAATGCATTTCACCACCTTGCATAATAAAGACAAGTCCCAGCATTTTTCTGTCTACCTAGAAGACCCACATAGGGGCCATTTGGCCCGACCGCTTTTCCCTAATACACTAATCACTCATTTTGTTATGGTAATGAGGCTGTTAGTGGCAGTGTGTGGGGTGAGGGGGGTGTGGGGTGTGGGGTGTGGGGTGTGGGGTGACGGGGTCACACTTCACACACTTCACACTTCAGTGGTGAAGTCATGTTGGCTACTTCTGTGTGAATGTGAGAATGAGGAATAAAAACACATTCTATTCTAAAATGTTCTTTTGAGAGCAAGCTTTAGTTCTGAGATGGATAAATACCTCAGTGAACATAGCCATAAAGACTGAACTGAGCTGTATGCAGTGGAAAGGATCAACAGGAAGGAAGGGATCAACACACTGACATTTATTGTTAAAAAAAACAAAACAAAACATATTTACAAAGAATGAAAAAACAACTTTTTTTCCCAGGGACTTGGGGCCAATTGGCCCTCTTGTGGGTTTTCTAGGTAAAAAGGCCAAATGGCCCCTCTCTGGGACTTCTAGTTTAATCGACCCCCCACAGTCTCCAGCCTTGCATAACAAGGCTAAGCTTCCTGCCTTTGTTCTGACCTAAAATGCGAGTCACAGAACCGGTCCAACAGGTCCATTGAGTGTTCACCACAATATATTTATTCCATCTAGCTACAATGCTCCGCACTGTGTGTTTATAAATTTATATGTACATATGTATATTCGCTGCTCTTGTTTTTTCTTGTCTTCTTGATTGTTGCTCTGAGTGTTGCTATCCCTGTGCTGTTGCAATCCTGGAATTTCCCCACTGTGGGACTAATAAAGGCTTATCTTATCTTATCTTATCTCATCTTATCTTATCTTATCTTATATAAAATGGCTGGAAGCAAAGGTCAAGAAAGGTACTACTCAAACGAAAGAAGGAAATATAACCAAAGGAATTAGCTTCCTGTCTACAAAAAGTGAGAGTAAAATTTAAATTTAAAAAAAAGGAACTAGAAAAGCACTTAGAGTGCATACCTCCACCAAGCCTCCTTCCCTTCCTCATGGATCACCTCCAAAATGTAATGGATTCGTGTGTAGGCCACAAACCAGTTCAGGTGAAAATTGCATCAAAGTCTATCCAGTAGTTTTGGAGGATTCACACTGTGAGAAGATAAGATCCGTGGTGATGGTATGTGTTCTCAGATCATCACCAAAATGTTATGGGCTCCTCTCTATGCCAAGGACCACCTCTGGTAAAAATTCCATCCAAATCCATCAAGCAGTTTTGGAGTATTCTTGCTAACACACTATGAGAAGTAAAGAGCCCTGGCGGAGGTATGCGTTCTCGGATCATCACAAAAATGTAATAAGTTCCTTTCTAGGCCAAGGACCACCTCTGGTTAAAATATCAGCCAAATCCATCCAGTAGTTTTGGAATATTCTTGCCAACACATTGTGAAAAGATAAGAGCCTTGGTAGAGGTATGCATTCCGGGATCATCACCAAAATGTTATGGGATCCTCTCTAGCCCAAGAACCCCCTCTGGTGAAAATTTCATCAAAATCCATCCCGTAATTTTTGCGTAATCCTGCTAACAGACAGACAAACAAACAGACAGATGGACAAACAAATGGACAGACAGAAAAACCACCCCCATTACATTAGCTCCTTCGCGGAGGTAACAAACTTACCTACTCTCACTACCCAAACTGAAATACAAGAGGGAGTAGAACTATCCATCCATCCATCTTCTTCCGCTTAATCCTTTTCGGATCGCGGGGCGGCTGGAGCCTATCCCAGCATCTTTGGGCGAGAGGCAGGGTACACTTTGGATCAGTAACCAGTGATCAGGACCTTGGACCTGATCTAAGGTACACCTTGGATCAGGACCAGTCCATCGCAGGGCCAACACAGAGAGACAGACAACCATTCACTCTAAACCTAAATGTAACTAACAACAAGTTACCTGCGGGATGTTTATGAAATGGAAACCTAAAACCTTGGTCTTGTCCCTCAGCCTGAAAGAAAAGCAATATGGGCGGTGAGATAAACACAAGATAATGATTAACAAAATACAATGAGCTTCCAATTGCCTAAGTGTGCCTTGTAAAGGAAAAAAGACAAACACAGAGTATCACTTGGTCTGGGAACAAAGATAACTGGTTAAAAACCAGTTACAGCCGTGGACAAAATTGTTGGCACCCCTCTGTTAATGAAAGAAAAACCCACAATGGTCACAGAAATAACTTGAATCTGACAAAAGTGGTAATAAATAAAAATTTTATGAAAATTAACCAGTGAAAATCAGACAATGCTTTTGAACAGCAGGAACCGAGCTGGCTTGGTTTCCCCCGGCTTGGTCCTGATCTCTCTGTGGGTTTTGGTTCCACGTTATATGTGCATTTTGTGTATTCTGTACTATTCCTGTATCCATAGCCTCTGCGTGACCGGCAGCTGTTAGACAGCCTCTGTGACCTACTTTCTCCCACGCTGCTGACAGTCTGCCGGTCCAACCACGCCCCCTCGCTCTCCTTAATTCCATCAGCTTTTCCCGGCCCCGGTAATTATCTTACCCGCGCCTCGCCCAGGTGTTCCCAATTTGTTAGGCCAGTGGTGTTTGTATATAAGCAGCTCTTTGCTAGTCAAACACCGCTGGACCATTATATGGGTCACACGATCATTTGCCGTCGTGTGCCCATCACGTCTGAAGGACTTCTTGTTTGTGCTCCAGGGGAGAACTGGACTTTTTGGACTGCTCCTACCCGTGAGTAAACTGTTAGCGTTTCTCTGTGCGGTTAGCTGCTACGCGTTTCTGGTAGCGTTTCTCCCCGCAGCCCAACCGCTACGCTTTGGCTGCTGCCCAGTTTACTTCCCTGTATTAGTTGAGCTACCTAAGGTCTTCCTCGCTCTCCAAGCGCTTGTGTGTAAATTGTATTATTTTTCCTATGGCCACGGTACACAGTGGTCTGCCGCTGTTCACTTTCTGTGTCAGCTTTTTGTGTACATCAGTACCGTCCTGTAAGTCTTTATTTTTTGCACGGAGTTGTCAATAAATGTGTGTGTGGTGAAACCCAGCGTTTAAATCTTTCCATCCTTCTCCTCCTCCGTGCGCTGTGGAAAAGCGCATGGAGAGTTTATGACAGAACAGTTCAGCCAGTCAAAAGGATTTAGCGGGTTCACCCACACATCCCTTTTTCCCCTTTTTTGCAAATTGCTTGTTAGTTCTAGTCAGGTTTGGAGATGTCTTTGGGCTGGCGTTACCCGATGAGTCTCGGCTGGGAACGTTGCCGAGCTCTCATGGACATTGACGGCCTAATATTTACGGCGAGCAGTTATTCCACCCCTGCGGATGTCATGTGGTACGTCAAGCTGGCGGAGGCAGAGGTTCGGCGATGCCCTCAGCTCTCCGAACATCCTGAGGGAGTTGAGCGGGTTTCCCAGCTGGCAGCACTCTGATGCAAGTACGGCGAGGGGGAGAGGAGGTCCCCAAAGAAGACCGGAATCACGCGGAGAGGAGGGCGCTCCCAGGGCGCCGCTGAAGCTGTTCCCCACCAGGTCTCTGCTCCTGCTCTCACTCAGCTGGCTCCAGCAAGCAAGAGACGGCATCATCCCACGTCGAGACGCCGGGAGAAGCCCACCTTGTCGGCAGCGGCCACCGCCTTTTCAGCTGCCATGAGGTCCGCTGTGCTCTCCCCAGCAACGCCCACCTCCGTGGCCATGGAGACGGCTCCTCCTCCACCCGTAGAAGAGGACCGAATCACCGTGGACACAGAGAGGGATGACAGCTTGCCAGCTGCAGCAGTAAGCATCAAGGGCCGGGATGACAGGCAAGTGTTTTTTCTTTCATCTCATCTTGACAATAACAAACTTTGTCTGTCTCCCGGGAGAGGGGCCCAGTCACAGCAGTCCGCTGTGCTCCCTCTACCGCCTGCAGTAAAAAAACTCTTTTTCTACCCTCTCCGTGTCTCCTCCATTAATCCCTGAGTGCCTGCCGGTACAAGAACCGAGCCGCCAGATAGTGGAGGAGCCGGTGGTTTTGGATGATTCCTTTCCGGAGCCAGCACGGAGAGGTCCCCCTGTGGCCACGCCAGTGGACGAAGAGTGGTCAGCTATGCTCGCCGTGCTCAACCACCGGGATGAAGAGGAGCGCCGTGAGAGGGAGGTCCGAGGACGCGCTTCCCTGGCTGTGAGGGTTTCACCTCCTATGCCTACTCAACCCCTGGATTCACCATCAGACGAGGAGTGGGCGAACCTGCTCATTGCAGTCAACAGCCGGGTCGAGGAGGAGCATCAGAGGACCAGGATTGCAACCACCATCATGCCTGTTGGGGGGACCGCCGCAGCAGAGTCATTCCCCAGACCAGACCTCCAGCCGACGGGACCCAGACCGTCATCATCGGCAGCGTCGGCGTCCTGGGCGGCAGTAGAGCTCGAGCACAGGCAAGTTATCTCTCCTGTAGTTCATTTGCCCATGATCAAGAGATCTTGTCTGGCTCTTGGGAAGGAGAGTCGGGTGCGGCTCTCGGCCGCACCTGAGCTCCCCTCGCCAGGCTCTGCCGCTGCCAGCAACCCTAACCTTTCCTTCTCTCCCATGCTCGTCGAGCCCCTCACTAGGGTCGTTGGAGAGGAGCTGCCACCACCGGGGTCGCCTACTGACAACGACGGGAGGCTGGCAGCCTCAGAGGAGTTCGACGGGGGCACAGCACCAGGCGAGACAACAGAGTCGATGCACCCCAAGTCACCGGAGTCCTGGACAGCGGTGGAGCCCGATTTCAGGCAAGTGTGCTCCATTGTTTCAATTTTGCATATGTCAATGTCACACTGCCCGACTCATGGCGAGGGGGGCCTGGGGCAGCTTGTAGTAGCCCCCAGGGCTGCCTCCGCTGCTGGTGACCCTGACCCAGTCTCTTTTTCTCTCCCTCCGGGTTCGGAGCCCCCTGCCAGGGTCGCCGGAGAGCAGCTGACCTTGCCGGAAGCCGCCAAGGATCAGGATCCAGTGCCAGGTGGCATTAGGAGCACCACCTCCTTCGCTGGGGAGGCCACTACGGGAACAATGAGGCCCCCAATGGGGGTCACTGCTGGTGCAACAGTGCTTCAACCGAAGCCCATCGCGGGTGCAGCCACATCCCAGACCGGGGCCATTGTGGGTGCAGCTCTGGCCCAATTGGGGTTCACCGTGGGTGTTGCAGAGTCCCCACCGGAGGTCGCCGAGGGTCTAGTCTGGCCGGAGGAGGACGCCACTGCTCCAGTTCCTCCTGCCAAGGTCGTCAGGGATCCCCCCATCGATCACCTCCTCAGCCTGGTGCTTCTGCGGGTTGGCCCGCTCACCGTGGGTGCAGCATTAGCCCAGTTGGGGCCCACCACAGGGGCAGCCAGGCTCCCACTGGAGTCCACCGCAGGTGTGGCATTGGCTCGGTTGGGGTCCACCGCAGGTGCGGCGGAGCCGGCCCGGTTGGGATCCACCGCGGGTGTCTTGGATCACGGTCAAGGTTCACCGTGGGTGCAGTTGCGGACCACCCTGAGGACGCTGTGAAGATCCCCTCTCCCAGTCCAGTTACTCACCAGTGAGCCTTCCAGTGGGCAAGCCACCTCCTGCTTCACCACTTCGGTCCTGATGGCAAAATTACGCTGGTCGGCCGCCGGAGGAATTGACTCCCTGGGTCAGGGGGCCCATGTTTCCCTGCAGACCGCCGGACGCTGTCCACCAGACCTTCTGCTGGGCCTGGGACTCTGGGCAGCCTCCTGAGCCCCAACACCCGTGGACTTGGGAGGGGGGGTTATTGTAGGCCCTGGGCGGGGTATTGTGTTCCCTCCTTTCCTGTTCCCCCGACCTCCCACCCGGGTTTGTGTTGTTTGTTGCCTTTGCTCCTGTGTGTGTATGTGTGTGTGTGGGGGGTTATGATGTTGCCTTGGGTGTCTGGGAATCCACCCCTTAAAGGGAGGGCTCTGTCTCTCTGTGGGTTTTGGTTCCACTTTATATGTGCATTTTGTGTATTCTGTACTGTTCCCATATCCATAGCCTCTGCGTGACCGGCAGCTGTTAGACAGCCTCTGTGATCTACTTTCTCCCACGCTGCTGACAGTCTGCCAGTCCAACCACGCCCCCTCGCTCTCCTTAATTCCATCAGCTGTTCCCGGCCCCGGTAATTATCTTTCTCGCGCCTCGCCCAGGTGTTCCCAATTTGTTAGACCAGCGGTGTTTGTACATAAGCAACACTTTGCTAGTCAAACACCGGTAGATCATTATATGGGTCACACATTCATTTGCCGTCGTGTGCCCGTCACGTATGAAGGACTTCTTGTTCGTGCTCCAGGGGAGAACTGGACTTTTTGGACTGCTCCTACCCGTGAGTAAACTGTTAGCGTTTCTCTGTGCGGTTAGCTGCTACGCGTTTCTGGTAGCGTTCCTCCCCGCAGCCCAACCGCTACGCTTTGGCTGCTGCCCAGTTTACTTCCCTGTATTAGTTGAGCCACCTAAGGTCTTCCTCGCTCTCCCGAACGCTTGTGTGTAAATTGTATTATTTTTCCTGTGGCCCCGGTACACAGTGGTCTGCCCGCTGTTCACTTTCTGTGTCAGCCTTTTGTGTACATCAGTACCGTCCTGTAAGTCTTTATTTTTTGCAAGGAGTTGTCAATAAATATGTGTGTGGTGAAACCCAGCGTTTAAATCCTTCCATCCTTCTCCTCCTCCATGTGCTGTGGAAAAGCTCACGGAGAGTTTATGACATAAACACCTTCATTTAAAAACTGTATTTTGTGTTTACTTTTGTTATCTTTGTCAAATATTTAAATTTGTTTGATGATTTGAAACATTTAAGTGTGACAAACATACAAAAAAATGAGAAATTAGGAAGGGGCAAATGCTTTTTCACACCACTGTATATGAGTAATGCTCTTTAAACTTATGTGTAACTTACTGAAAGGGTTTCTCACATACAGCTACCCTATAATGGCAGTTTTGCAGTGTTGGTGCAGTGCATCCACACACACAGAGCTAAACACATGCTGGGGATGTGTCTGTTGTTGCTGTTCTTAGGGACCACAATGGAAATAAGTGTGTGTGTGGTGGACACACATATGTGACCTGCTTTGGGACTCACATTTTAGATCAGAACAAAGGCAGAGCTTCCTTGGAAATTACAGGAAGCTGCAAGGATGTTAGCTTTGGTATGCAAGGTTTGAGACTGTGGGGGAGTAATTAAAGGATTAAAGAGGAGATGCATTGTTACTGTGAATTTGAATGCAACGTGGTCTGTGAGACATGTGACTTGTGAACTGTAAGAGTCCTGGATTTTGAGGACGAGAGTTTCCTGTGTTGCCCTCTTCCTTCTTTGAGATGTTGGTGATGTGAATAAAGCCGACTGGAGAGAGAACTCTGTCTCATTATTCCCACATTACCACACTGGTGACCCAAGACGTATCATGCAAGAGGAGAATTCCCCCGGGCCAGCCTTGTCAGGAGCCCCTAGCCAAGCGAATGCCGCTACAGTCCAGCTACCGGACTTCTGGCAGAACAATCCGCGCTCCTGGTTCAACGCGATTGAGGCGCAGTTCAACCTCCGGGGGATATCGGTAGACGCCACAAAATTCTACCACGTAGTCGCAAAGCTGGACAACAACACGGCCCAGCATGTGGAGAGCCTGATCGACCAGCCACCGGACAGCGACAAATACGGCACGTTGAAGGCTGCACTCATCCAGCAATTCACCCCCTCGGCGGAGGAGCGAGCAGAGAGGCTCCTGGTGCTGACGGAGTTGGAAAATGACATGCCCGCGAACCTGATGGAGAAGTTGTTGAGGTTGAAAGACTCTGACGACGATCACTTTATTTTCAACCACCTCTTCCTCAGGACTCTACCGTCAGCAGTGAGAGCAACCCTGGCCAGTTCGCCACTGTTGGCCCAACAGGACTACCGCGCGCTGGGCCAAGAGGCACAGCGGATTGTCAACGCCACCAAGCGACACGCGGCCACGGCTGCTGCAGCGGAACTCGGCGCGACAACCGGAGATGACAGGGGGCCAGAGGCAGCGGTACCAGACTCACCGACAACAGCGGCGGCAGGGGCCAGGGAACGCAGATCAGACGTCCTTTGTTTCTACCATTGCCGCTTCGCAGAGAGGGTACGCAAATGTGTACCACCATGCCAGTTCAGCCGTTCGGGAAACGCCAAGACTGGGGGTCGGTAGCAGCCGCGGCCCTCGGGGAGGAGAACAAGCTGCTCTACTTGTTGGACGCACGCTTGGGGAGGCAGTTCCTCGTGGACACAGTCTCCCAGTTGAGTTTCATCACACCTTCCTACGTGGACAGACTAGCAGGTTCCAGAGGTCCCCGGGTGACAGCAGCGAACGGCTCGGAGATTAAGACCTTTGGTGAGAAGACTCTGCTTCTGTCTCTACACGGCCGTACATTTGAGTGGACTTTTGTTGTAGCAGCAGTGAATTTCAATATGTTGGGGGCTGATTTTTTGTGCTCACATGGTTTGTTGGTTGATCTCGCTAAGAGGCGCCTGGTTAATGCACTTTCTTTTGATTCTATTCCCTGTACAGCGCGAGTGGCCCCGCCAACAGCACAAGCCAACGTCACAGCTGCAAGCGGTAAGTTCCACACACTGCTCACTCAGTTCCCAGCATCTCATGGTCCCCACATTTTCGGCAACAGTCGCTAAACACGGGGTGGAGCATTTTATTACCACTACCGGACCGCCTGTTTTTGCAAAAGCTCGGCGCTTGGACGCAGTTAAACTGGCCATAGCGCGCGAGGAGTTTGCCAACCTGGAGAGGTTGGGCATTATCAGGCGTTCAAACAGTCCGTGGGCTTCCCCGCTACACATGGTCCCGAAAGCTGACGGATCATGGCGACCTTGCGGGGATTTCCGCAGGTTAAACAACGCTACAGCGCACGACCGCTACCCGATCCCGCATATCCAAGATTTTTCCGTTCATTTGGCAGGGGCGCGCGTTTTTTCTAAAATAGACTTGGTCCACGGTTACCACCAAGTCCCAGTGCGCGCTGAGGACATACCCAAAACAGCGGTAATAACTCCGTTTGGCCTATTCGAGTTTTTACGTATGCCATTCGAACTTAAAGGGGCTGCTCAGACATTCCAACGCATGATGGACGCGGTGCTTCGCGATCTCCCTTTCGTGTTCGTCCATATGTGACCTGCTTTGGGACTCACATTTTAGATCAGAACAAAGGCAGAGCTTCCTTGGAAATTACAGGAAGCTGCAAGGATGTTAGCTTTGGTATGCAAGGTTTGAGACTGTGGGGGAGTAATTAAAGGATTAAAGAGGAGATGCATTGTTACTGTGAATTTGAATGCAACGTGGTCTGTGAGACATGTGACTTGTGAACTGTAAGAGTCCTGGATTTTGAGGACAAGAGTTTCCTGTGTTGCTCTCTTCCTTCTTTGAGATGTTGGTGATGTGAATAAAGCCGACTGGAGAGAGAACTCTGTCTCGTTATTCCCACATTACCACATGTGCACTTTTTTGTGCTATCCCATTGTTTTTAATATATGTTGTATTTTTTTTATACAATGTTATTTTAAATGATGAATAAATCAACAACAACATCTGACGTTCCTGATGTGTCACATCAGCTGTTGACCGACCTGACAGATAGACAGCTCTGCCAGGTTGGTCATGCCCCCCGCCGCGGTGTTTGGAGAGGAAAACCATCTCGGTTGAACAAAGATGATCTCTCACATACCTAGGATTCATGGATCTGGAGGCAATGGCAGTTAAAATAAATAAATAATAAAATTTAAAAAACAACAACATTGCATTGTGGAAAAAAAATACACATACTGTATATGCTGCTTGGTATTACCATAGAATTTGGATGAATGATGAAACATTTCAGAAGTAAAAAATACTTGAATCTAGTTGACTTGATAGAACTTTCATACACTTACCCGCATGGATGACTGAGAATCTTCACCAAAATAAGAAACTGAATCAATTTTGCATTCATTTTAAGTCTTAATTATTTTTATTATAATTGAATTGTATTTCATTTTATTTTTATTTACTTTGCTCATGGTTCTATTTTATTATAATTTTAAAAGCATTTCTTTCAAGTATTTATGTTTATGAGTTTTATTCATATTTCATATCACCTTTGCTATAAAGTTGTTAATGAAACTGCAATCATGTGATTTTCCTTTAAGAGGCAAAAAGTATCGGTATTGGTATCGAAGAACAAGTCCCATCAATTAATGGTATCGTATGGAAACGAAAAATGCTGGTATCGCCCATCCCTACAATGAATGACTACTACGGCTCCGTGTGGACTGGTGACGGCACTACATCAGAATAATAACAGCGGTAGAAGTGAAAAATTTTACTGATAATAACTACATACATTTTTTTTCTGAACACCTCCATACTCAGGGATGCACACCCTCATAACCTCAGCAAAACACATATAAAATCTTAGGTCAGTCTGAGGAACAGTTCAAGAGAAATGCGTAGAATACACACACACACACACACACACAGATTTTGTGCATTTATAGATAGATTAACAGACAGAGAAACGACAGCAAAAACAATATGACTACATAATAATAATAATAATAATAATAATAATAACAAGACTGTCATAATTGTATTGACCATACAATGGGCCGGGCAATTCCACCTTAAATCAACATCATGGTTTATTGAATCTTTAAGGTTGGTTCTCTTTCTTTACCTCCTTTCTTCTCCATTACAGTTTACTGACAAGGTTCATAATTATTAAGCAATATTTCACAACAATGTGGTATCATACAATTTCTTTGGAGTTACCAACTACAAAGTCACATTGTTTGATGCAGAAAAGTTCAGCCTCCACCTCCTGCACCGCCACCTCCCGTTCTCGTCTTCCTGTACTGGCGTCCTGTGTCCCGCCCTTCCTTAATTTTTATTGGCTGTTTAGAAAAGTCTGACATTGACAAGCGCAGCTGTACAGTAGTCTGACAAGTTGAACTTTTTTCAACCCTGTGCACCTCGACAAAAAGTGGCCACCGCTCAAAGCGCTTCACACCCGAGGGCGCTCAGCACTGTAAACGCTGGACTACATAGAGCAGGAGTGTCAAACTCATTCCATGGAGGGCCAGGACCCTGCACGTTTTACTGCCACCCAGTGTCTTCAGCAGGTGCTTTCACTGATCAGCAATCAGTGGGAAGACATTCAGTGAAATCACCTGTTGAAGACACTGGGTGGAGGTAAAACCTGCAGGGTCTTGGCCCTCCATGGAATAAGTTTGACACCCGTGACATAGAGAATGAATAGAAAAGAGTTGCCCACAGCAAATGGTAAATGGCGTTCACCTATACAGCATTTTTTCTCATCTCTAGATGACCAAAGCGCTTTACAGATCCTGCTATCCATCCATTCACACACTGATGGCGGTGTAGCTGCCATACACAGGTGCTGGCCTGACCCACCAGGAGCAACTGGGGGTTCAGTGTCTTGCTCAAGAACAATTTGACATGCAGACTGCAGACAGAGCGGGAATCAAACCCCTGACCCTCTGATCAGTAGTCGGCTGCACTACACCTGTGCCGCAGCCACCACCACCCCGCCACAGCAGGAAAAGTGAGTTTGGTGGACACGCCCCCTAATACTTTTTCTGCAGCGTTTGGCTTCTGGGTTGCTGAGACGCATGGCCCTATGGCATGTTAAAGGGGCAGTACATGAAAAGCACCAGATTAATATATAAAATAATCTTCAAAAAATTCCTGCATCTACATCTTGATCCGAATCACCACCAAAATCTAGTCATCTGTTCCCCATGCCATTACACACCTTTCCTGAAAGTTCTGTCAAAATCCATTTACAACTTTTTGAGTTATGTTGGTAACAGACAAAACAAACAATCAACCAACAAACAGACAAACCAACCAACGCTACCAAAAACATTACTTTCTTCCTCCGTTGGCGGAGGTAACTAGTCTAATTGCAGTATTGATATGTTTACTGTACTCTGCGGCTGATCAGCGGCTCAAATTGGAATGAATATTCTTACCGAGCGGACATGTTTCTCATCCCATTATGAAAAGGCAGACCGCAATATATTCCTTTGGTAATCTCTGCTGGCTGATGTGAATTTAAAAAAACTTGTATTTATGATTGCTATCACCATCTTTCATAAGATGGTGATGGCTACATGAGCCAGTCGTGCACCATTTCGCCATTTTTTTTGTTTAAATTTAGCTAACATTGCCATAGAAATGCACTGAAATTGTTTGTTGATACCTCAAGGTGCTGCTTGGGCACCCCGTCTTGCTTTTTCTTGGTTTTCTTGCTTTTTGTTGGCATCTTCAGATGAAAAAATAATGTCAATCATCACATACTATGCATGTCCGCAACTTCCGGGTTGCAGACACGCATGGGCCTATGGCGTAGCGATGCATGTAACTCAGTGGACACGGCTTAAAGTGGCAGTACATGAAAAGTGCCATATTAATATCTTAAACAATTTTCAAAAAATTCCTGGATCCAGATCACCACCAAAATCTAATCATCTGTTCTCTGTGGCATTACACACCTTTCCTGAAAATTTCATCAAAATCCGTTTAGAACTTTTTGAGTAATGTTGCTAACAGACAGACAGACAAACCAACCAACGTTTCCAAAAACATTACCTCCTCCCTTGGCGGAGGTAACAATGTGTGTTTACTGTGGATACAATTTTCTGTGATTTTGTTATTAACTTGTTTCTTAAATTATATTTGTAACCCACAAAGGATTCTGATAAGCTTCTTTATTCAAGAACTCTCATTAATTTCTGCCTGAGGCATTAAACGTTCTATGTAATCTCTCCAAATCTAATGAATTAAATGTAGTTGTCAGCACCTTCTAATTTAGTCCCTTTACATAGCATGGTGGACGCCACCCACTTGAAGTGTTTTGGGCATGACCCACTGGGAGGAGAGCCCAGGGCAGACCCAGGACTCGCTGGAGAGACTATTTCTCCCAGTTGGTCTGGGAATGCCTTGGTATCCTCTCTGAAGAGCTGGAGCAGATGGCCGGAGAGAGGGAAGTCTGGGCTTCTCTGCTTGAACTGCTGCCTCCGTGACCCAGACCTCCGGAGAAGCGGTAGAAGATGGATGGATGGATGGACATAGCATGCCATTGTGGGGCATGTGTAGAATGTTGGACTCTGGTGCTGAAGGTTGTGGGTTTGAGTCACACACACATCAAACCAATAATGCCTTCGTAAAAATCTGCATGTTGTGTACTTTTTGTCCAGTAGATGGCTTAGTAGAGCAAATTAAGTTTCACGTGAGGCTTTGTCCATTTGAACCAATTTGATGAAAAGTTTTAAGGCTTCAAGGAAGCCTCATCTGGCCATCATTAAAAACAGCATCTGGACAAGGAAAACAAAAGACATTTACCTTTTGTTCTTATTAAAGACAAAAATAGAAAGGAGATGTCTTTACCTTCTTAACATGTTTCGAATGTGCACTGCAGCCTTCATGAGAAAAAGCTTCATCAGAGCTCTTCTTTCTATTCTTGTCTTTAATAAGAACAAAAGGTAAATAATTAAAAGAAGACAAAATGAACCTACTTGAGCTAAAACAAAAGACACTCAACCAAAAGTGAGTATTCTGAAAAATGCTCACTGACAGTGGGAACAAGGGTGGCAGACTGCTCATGTTAAATCACAGCTGCCCTGATGAATTGTTTGACTGGAATTTATAGTAGGTGGCTGACTGGAGGCAAGGCTTGATTGGTGGAGTGTTGGTAGTACCAGCCTAATCAGCACAGGATTCAGTCAGGGGCCGGATGAAGCAGGACACAGCCAAACCATAGGCCGAATCTCAATCTCTCCCCTAAACCCTCGAGCCCTGAGCCCTTGTAGACCTAGGCTGCCGCCATCAGTAATGCTCGAGTGTACGAGTCTGTGAGGGCATGAAGTGGCTCAAAATGGTAGAAATGGGACACACTATACCACGACAACACTAATTTTTTTTTTTTTTTTAAATTTACTTCATTAAAAGGATTAGGAAACAAAATAGTGTGTATAAGATCACACAAATAAAATCACACAACAAAATAAAAACAGATTCTAGACAAAACTAAAATCAGAAACAAACAGACATTTATTGACAAGGGATAAAAGAAAATGATCCTGAAAGTTCAAGGCTGTGTGTGTTTCAGGGTCTTTAGAGGTTTTTGTGTAACTTCTTAAAATAAAATCCTAGTTCTGTTTTAAATTACTGCATTCTCCTTTATTTTGGCCCATCTATATTTATAATTGTAATATTTTCTTATTACAATAAAGGGTATCAAATTATGTCTTATTTCATTTTCAGTGTTACCATTTTAATAAAAATCTATCTTTTCCGCGTATTTATTTTAACCAAACTTTTAATTTGTGTGACATGAAAACGTGACGAACTATTGTGGGTCTCAGACTTGATTTCAGACCTTCTACTTTCTTCAGAAATTAACTGAATTAAATGTAATACAGCCTGTTAAGATCATTTAATTGGTTACAACTACAAATCATCTTTTTTCAAACTGCATAATTAACCAAAAATATAATTAAATTGCTTAAATAGTGTGTATTTCAGCATAAAGTCGAAGTCCAAACTACACACTGTTTCGACTGCAACGCCAATTCTGGTAAGGACAGAGGCGGTGGGCTCTGTGTTTATGTGCTTCAGACGTGGTGTAACAACAGCAGAATAATTCAAAGCCACTGTTCACTGGACTTAGAGGCCATGTCCTTTCTGTGTAGGCCCTTCTATCTACCCCACGAGCTAATGGCAGTAACTATAACAGCTGGTTACACCCCTCCAGATGCTAGCGTTAGATTAGCACTCAGTCATCTCAAGCACATCATTAGCAGGCAACAGAAAGAAGACCCCGACACAACCCACATTATTCAAGATTCAAGATTCAAAGGCTTTATTATCATATGCACAGTTAAGAAATGCTACATTTCCTGAGCAATGAAATTCTTACTTTGCTCGCTGAACGAATGCCAAGGTAAAAGGTACAGAAACCATCCATCCATCCATCTTCTACCGCTTTTCCGGAGATCCGGGTCGCGGAGACAGCAGTTCAAGCAGAAAAGCCCAGACTTCCCTCTCCCCAGCCACCTGCTCCAGCTCTTCAGAGAGGATACCAAGGCGTTCCCAGACCAGCTGGGTGACATAGTCTCTCCAGCAAGTCCTGGGTCTGCCCCGGGGTCTCTTCCCAGTGGGACGTGCCCAAAACACCTCAAGTGGGAGGCGTCCAGGAGGCATCCTAATCAGATGCCCATACCACCTCAACTGACTCCTTTCGATGTGGAGGAGCAGCAGTTCTACTCTGAGCCTCTCCCGGATGACTGAGCTCCTCACCCTATCTCTGAGGGTGAGTCCAGCAATCCTACGGAGAAAGCTCATTTCAGCTGCTTGTATCCGCAATCTCGTTCTTTCGGTCATTACCCAAAGCTCGTGACCATAGGTGAGAGTAGGAACGTAGATTGACTGGTAAATCGACAGCTTTGTCTTAGAACTCAGCTCCCTCTTCACCACAACAGACCGGTACAACGTCCGCATCACTGCAGATGCTGCTCCGATCCATCTGTCAATCTCTCTCTCCATTCTCCCCCCACTCATGAATAAGACCCCAAGATACTTAAACTCCTCCACTTGGGGCAGGAGCCTGTCTCTAACCCGGAGAGGACAATCCACCTTTTTCCGGCTGAGGACCATGGACTCGGACTTGGAGGTGCTGATTCTCATCCCAGCCACTTCACACTCAGCGGCAAACCATCCCAGCAAGAACTGTAGGTCATTGCTGGATGAAGCCAACAGGACAACATCATCTGCGAACAACAGAGATGAGATCCTGTGGTCACCAAGCATGACACCCTCCATTCCCTGGCTGCGCCTAGAAATCCTGTCCATAAAAATTATGAACAGGATAGGTGACAAAGGGCAGCCCTGGCGGAGTCCAACTCTCACTGGGAATGAGTCCGACCGAGTGCTGGCAATATGAACCAAACTCTCACAACAGTCATACAGAGACCGAATAGCTCGTAACAACAAGCCCGATACCCCATACTCCCGAAGCACCCACCACAAAAAAACATGAGGGACGCGGTCGAATGCCTTCTCCAAGTCCACAAAACACATGTAAACTGGTTGGGCAAACTCTCACGAACCCTCGAGAATTCTCAAGAGGGTAAAGAGATGGTCCGATGTGCCACGGCCAGGACGAAAACCACATTGCTGGTATGGGCATCTGATTAGGATGCCTCCTGGACACCTCCCACTTGAGGTGTTTCGGGCACATCCCTCTGGGAGGAGACCCCAGGGCAGACCCAGGATTCGCAGGAGAGACTATGTCTCCCAGTTGGTCTGGGAACGCCTTGGTATCCTCTCTGAAGAGCTGGAGCAGGTGGCTGGGGAGAGGGAAGTCTGGGCTTCTCTGCTTGAACTGCTGCCTCTGCGACCCGGACCTCTGGAAAAGCGGTAGAAGATGGATGGATGGATGGATGGATGGATGGATGGAAATTAATAAGAAAAAAGCTACAAATTTATGAGAAAAGCTGCAAATTTTAAAGAAAAAAATTATTTCTGCTAAACATTGATGCTTCAAATGCATTTTGTTCAGTTGTGTGGCATGATATGGAGGGTTTGTGATGATTCAGGTGGACAATTCTGTCTTTTTTCCATGACCCCCCCCCCCCCCTTAAATTTGTGTATATGGCAAGCTGAGATGGATCCCAAGGATGAGATGGATCACCAAGCTGTCTGTACCACAGGAGAAACTGAGTGAGTAAAACAACTTTTTATGGAGCCTATGAATCAACTCACAGGAAAACGCTCTTGGCTTTATGACTGAAAATAACCTCCATACATTGTGACTGCTCATTCGGTACATTCATTTTCCATTACAGTGCCAATTTAAGCTATGGTTTTCTCTGGTTCCACAAATGTTTGATAATATACATTATGCAGTAATCCATCAACAGTTCAATGTGGTGTTTGATTCTTGTTGATCATTTCACATTGCCTTAAAAGTCACTTGAATGTAATACCATATCTAAGCTGAGTTTGATCAGCTCGTCTCTCTCGTGGAGGAAAATAACAGCCTGAAAAAATCAGTAACCACACTAACCACACGGCTTGACGTTGTTGAGGGAGAAAATCGGAAAATGAAGGAGACAGTTCTCAGTTTGCAGTCAAGCAGCATGAGAGATAACCTCATTTTTTTCTGGAATTGTTGAAAAAAATAATGAAAATCCAGAACAGCTGGTCCGTGAATTTATGTCATCACAACTAAAACTATCCCCCGAAGTCACAAACTCAATTACCTTCCACCGAGTCCACTGAATAGGGCAAAAGAATTCCCAGAATAAACGTCCCAGACCTATTGTTGCCAAATTTGAGCATTTTAAGCAAAAAATTTTGGTACAGAGGCAGGGCAGGCAGCTTAAAAACACCAATTATGGTCTAAATGATCAATTTCCACAGGAAATCTTGGAAAGGAGAAGGTGTGGAGCGTGTAAATAATGAGGCGGATTTGGCTCAGACGATTTATTACACATCTCACACAAGAAGCATAGACAGAATGACATCTCAGCAAAGACTCTTCTCTTAAATACTATGGCATTCCTCTAGAAGCTTCTCACACACAAAAGGTCACATTGCATTCACTTCCTTAATCCTTTACCATTCCTCTAGAAGTTTCTAACACACAAAAGGTCACACTGCATTCATCCTTCACACCTCCCTGTTATCTCACCAGGGAAACTCTGCTCTTTGTTCTTGTCTAAGATGTTACACAATTATGCTTTCCCCATGTGCCGCCATACCACCCCCCCCCGAGCATATTGGATAGAACAATAGAATAACAGTCCGTATGCTGTGATAGAACCATTAAACATCAATCCACATGCTGCTTGGGCTTCAGTCTTCTCCTGTATCTGCTGTAACCAGGATTCACCGCCTCCGTGGCGCTGTCATGCTGGGGGGTTGATGTTTGGGGGTGAAAACTTTTGTCTGTCCGTGTGGGTGCTCTGGGGAATCTTTTCTCTGGGAAGCTCCCCGTGGGGGTCTTCCACGCCGAGGGGCCCTCGCCAACAGCACTTGCTCCTCCGCCACCACGAAAGCGGGTTTGAGTCTGTCTATGTCAATCTTTTCCCTCCTACCCCCCAAATCTAGCAAAAAATGCTTATCCCCTGTTTCCAGCACTCTGAACGGTCCATCATAGGGTGGTCGCAATGGAGGGCGGTGGGCGTCGTGTCTGACAAACACGAACTCCGCGTTTTTCAAAGTTTTAGGCACAAAAACACGCGGAAAACTGTGGTGGGCAGGGCCCGGCAGCGTGCTTGTGTCTATGCTATGCTGCAACAGCTGAGACGGGGAGCTGCCCAGCGTGGAATTATCTGGCAGAAACTCCCCGGGCAGCCGAAGTGGTTGCGCAAAAACGAGGTCAGCCGGGGAAGCTTCCAGATCCTCTTTAGGTGCAGAACGTAACCCCAATAAAACCCAGGTTGCTTGTCTACCCAATTTGCATTCGTCAGTGAAGCCCTGAGAGCCGCTTTCAATGATCTATGAAAACGTTCGCATAACCCATTAGCCTGTGGATTGTACGCGGTTGTGCGGTGAATTGTGACACCCAGGCTGCGGGCCATTGTTGACCAGAGTTCGGAAACAAATTGAGGGCCTCTGTCGGACGTAATGTCCGACGGGACTCCAAAACGTGCCACCCATGCTGTTAAAAACACGCGCGCCACCTCCTCGGCTGTGGTTGCGGCCAGCGGAACCGCTTCCGGCCAGTGCGTGATGCGGTCCACCATTGTCAGGAGGTGCGTGCACCCCTGTGATGGCGGGAGGGGGCCCACGAGGCCCACGTGAACATGGTCGAACCTCTTAGCCGGAATACGAAACGGCTCCAAGGGAGCCTTCGTGTGTCTGTGTACTTTGGCTCCTTGGCACGCCACGCAGGCTGCTGCCCACTCTTTCACTTGTTTGCGAAGGCTCGGCCACACGAATTTCTCCCCTACCATTTTGACCGACGCGTGCACTCCCGAGTGCACCAAAGAATGAATCGAGTCAAACACACGGCGACGCCACGCGGCCGGGACCACGGGACGCAGGCGCCCCGTGCAGACATCGCAGATTAGGGGGGGGCATGCCGTCTTGCAGCACCCTGCTCTCCAGCCTTAACCCTGTTGGTCCAGACTGGAGCGCACGCACGTCCGCGTCACTATCCTGCTCCGCGGCCATGGCTGCGTAATCTATCCCCACGCAGACCGGGGCCGCCACGGCGCGCGAAAGGCAGTCTGCCACTACATTCAGTTTACCCGACACATGCTGAATATCAGTAGTAAACTCTGAGATCGCGGCCAGCTGTCTCTGCTGCCGGCCTGACCACGGTTCTGAAACCTTGGCCATCGCGAATGTTAGTGGCTTGTGGTCAACGAGCGCGGTGAAACTGCACCCTTCCAGCCAGAACTGGAAGTGGCGAATGGCCAGGTGGAGAGCCAGCAACTCCCTGTCAAACGCGCTGTATTTACGTTCACTGTCGCGCAAAGTCCTGCTGAAAAAGGCAAGCGGCTGCCAAGCCCCGGCTACGCGCTGCTCCACGACCGCCCCTATGGCCACATCTGAAGCATCAGTGGTGAGTGCTATGCGGGCCGTTGGGTCTGGATGTGCCAGCAATGCAGCGTTTGCCAGGGCTGCTTTGACTTCCGAGAACGCCCGCTCTCGCTCCGGGGTCCATTCGATCTTATCCGCGGGTTTCTGTTTTTTGAGCGCGGTGTACAGTGGTTGCATGAGCTGCACTGCGCAGGGAAGGAAACGGTTATAAAAGTTCACCATTCCCAAAAATTCTTGTAGCGCCCTGACCGTTTGTGGCCAGGGAAAATCTGCTACTGCGCGCACTTTGTCAGGCAGCGGGACCGCTCCTTCGGGAGAGACGTGGTGCCCCAAAAAATCAATCCGCGTCACCCCGAACTGACATTTTGCTGGGTTGATTATTAACCCGTGCTCTTCCAACCTCCGGAAAACCGTCGTGAGGTGGGTTTCGTGTTCGTCTTCAGACGCGCTGGCTACCAAGATATCGTCCAGGTAGACAAACATGAAAGGGAGATCGCGCAGCACTGCACCCCATCATGCGTTGGAACGTCTGTGCAGCCCCTTTAAGCCCAAATGGCATGCGCAAAAACTCGAATAAATTGAACGGAGTTATTACCGCTGTTTTGGGTATGTCCTCAGCGCGCACTGGGACTTGGTGCTAACCGAGGACCAGGTCTATTTTAGAAAAAATGCGCGATCCTGCCAGGTGAACAGAAAAATCCTGAATGTGAGGAATTGGGTAGCGGTCGTGCGCTGTGGCGTTGTTCAACCTGCGGAAATCCCCGCAAGGTCGCCACGAACCTTCAGCTTTAGGGACCATGTGTAGCGGGGAAGCCCATGGGCTGTTTGAGCGCCTGATGATGCCCAGCCTCTCCAGGTTGGCGAACTCCTCACGCGCTATGGCCAGTTTAGCTGCGTCCAAGCGCTGAGGTCTTGCAAAAACAGGTGGCCCGGTGGTGGTGATAAAATGCTCCACCCCGTGTTTAGCGATGGCTGCCAAAAACGTCGGGACAGTGAGTGCTGGGAACTGAGTGAGCAGTGTGTGGAACTTACCGCATGTAGCTGTGATGTTGGCTTGTGCTGTTGGCCGGGTCACTCGAGCATTACAGGGGAGAGAGTCAAAGGACAGTGCATTAACTAGGCGTCTGTTAGCGACAACTACCAACAAACCATGTGCACACAGAAAGTCAGCCCCCAGTATATGGAAATTCAATGCTGCTATGACAAAAGTCCACTCAAATGTACGGCCGTGTAGAGACAAGAGTAGAGTCCTCTCACCAAAGGTCTTAATCTCCGAGCCGTTTGCTGCTGCCATCTCGGGGCCGCTAGATCCTGCCAGCCGGTCAGCGTAGGTCGGCCGGATGAAACTCTTCTGGGCGCCGGTGTCCATGAGGAAATGCCTCCCCGAGCGTGAGTCCGTCAAGTAGAGCAGCTTGTTCTTCTCCCCGAGGATCGCGGCTGCTACCAACCCCCGGTCTTGGCATTTCCCGAGTCGCTTGAATTGGCACGGTGTTATACATTTGCGTGCCCTCTCTGCGAAGCGGCGGTGGTAGAAACAAAGTGTGTCTCCCCCGTGTTCCTTGGCCCCCGCTGCTGCTGTCGTCGGTGGCTCTGCTGCTGCCGTCGATGGCTCCTCGCCTCCTCCGGCCATCGCGCCGAGCTCCGTCACTGCCGCAATGGTCGTGAACTCTCTGCTGGCGACGATGATCCGGTTTGCTTCTTGGGCTAGCGCACAATAGTCCCGCTTGGCCAGCAACGGCGAATTGGCCAGGGTCGCTCTCGCCGCTGACGGAAGGTTCCGGAGGAAGAGGTGGGTAAAAATAAAATGGTCATCGTCTGTGCCCTTTAACCTCAGCATCTTCTCCATCAGGTCTATGGCCGACCCGTCTCCCAACCCGGTCCGCGTCAGGAGTCTCTCTGCTCTCTCATCATCCGAGAGTGTGTAGTGCTGGCTGGATGAGCGCAGTCTTCAGCGCGCCGTACTTGTCGTCGGTTGGTGGCTGATCGAGCAGGCTCTCTACGTGCTGAGCCGTGCGGGCGTCGAGCGCTGCGACCACATAGTGGAACTTTGTGTCATCCGCCAATATCCCCCGGAGGGCGAACTGCGCCTCGACTAGGTGGAACCAGGAGCGTGGGTTGTGCTGCCAAAAATCCGGTAGCTTGATCGCAACAGCACATGCGTGGCTGGGGGTTCCCATCGAGGTTGGCTCCGGGGATCTTTCACCGTGTTCCATGATTCGTCTTGGGTCACCAGTGTGGAGCGTGTAAATAATGAGGCGGATTTGGCTCAGACGATTTATTACACATCTCACACAAGAAGCATAGACAGAATGACATCTCAGCAAAGACTCTTCTCTTAAATACTATGGCATTCCTCTAGAAGCTTCTAACACACAAAAGGTCACATTGTATTCACTTCCTTAATCCTTTACCATTCCTCTAGAAGTTTCTAACACGCAAAAGGTCACACTGCATTCATCCTTCACACCTCCCTGTTATCTCACCAGGGAACCTCTGCTCTTTGTTCTTGTCTAAGATGTTACACAATTATGCTTTCCCCATGTGCCGCCATAAAGGAAGGTTTTTCCTATTAGGAAACAAAACATCCAAGAAGGTAAACGAGCTATTGTTTCTGTGGATCGACTGTATATAGATGGCAAGCTGTTTATGGATGAAACTATAACACCCTGGTTATTCTAGAGCCCATTTTTTTTGTTATTTTTTTATTATTTGTTTTTTTATTTGTTTATTATTTATTATTTGTTTTTTTTTTATTTACTTACTATTTTATATATTTCTTTTTCTTTTTGCTACAGGTGGGAAAAGAGTGGGATTGTGCGCAGGTCTCTTACTCAATTTCAGTTTAATTTGTTAACATTTGTCAAAATGTTTATTTCTTTGTTGTTGAGGTTGAGGTTGTTGTTTGTTTGTTTGTCTGTTGTAGTTTGTTTTTTTTTAAGTTTTTAGGTCATTGTTGTATGTTGTCTGCATTTTTCCACCACTTACTAACCTTCATGTCTGTTTTTTCTCATACTTCTGGTTTATAGGAAATAACTTGAAATACATGTACCCCATTTTCTTGCAATTGCAGGCAAATGGCACAGAGACATCATGCGCACACACCCAATTATATATGCATAGGTGTATACTTTACACACAACATATATATATACACATACACTGTATATGCATACATTACAGACATATAATCATATAGGCACATTTAGTTAGTCTTTAGTACACAACCAGTTAGTGAAAACATGTCTACATTTAAGTTTGTCACGTGGAACATATGTGGAATTGGAACCAGGGAGAAGAGGCTAAAAGTTTTTAATCGACTGAACGATCTACAGGCAGACTTTGTTTTATTGCAGGAGACACATGTCTCTAAGTCATCAGTAGATGCGCTCACCTCCCCGGAATTCCCCCATATGTATTCAGCCGGCTTTAATTCTAAACAAAGGGAGGTAGCTATACTGGTAAATAGAAGAATACACTTTGTTATGAATAACACCATAATAGATCCAGAAGGTAGATTTATAATACTAAAAATCTCAGTCCAAAATTTGGATCTATGTATTGCAAGCGTTTATGGCCCAAATGTTGATGACCCATCCTATTTTCACACTTTTTTCACTTCTCTTTCTGAGCACTTGGACACCACACTTATAATAGGAGGGGACTTCAACTTGGTATTAAACCCTGCAATCGACAGGCTCAGTACATCGGGGGTTTACCGAAAATGGCTGGCTACTGACACTCTCAAACAGTACATGAAGGATTTTGGTCTTTGCGATGAATGGCGAGCTCTTCACCCAACTCTTCGGGAATACACTTTTTTTTCATCAGTTCATAGTACACATTCGTGTCTAGATTTCTTCTTAGCCAGTAACTCTATTCCGCCCTCCCAAGAGAGTAGACGCTTTTTCCTCCTCTCCTGCTCTGACTTTTTTTTCCTTCCCCCCCAACTACTGGATCCCAGCTTGCTGTTGTCTGTCTGCGTCTAACTGCGACCGTCGAAAGAAATAAATTATGGAGTTAATAAGCTGGGCTTTGAACACAATTGACACTATTTTTTCAACAAGGAAAAGTGCTCCGGGGGAAGCTGTTTGCCCCGCAGGTACGGCTCCAGCGGGCTATTTACGTGACACAAGTAATTGGAAAATCTTGTGTCTCACTAATCTCTCTATCGAAGATATTGAAGATTTGTATGTCTTCGTGGTAATGGTGATCGGGATCTTTCTGATTGGAACTGGGATTGTCCTGGTGTACCGCAAATTGCTGAAGATGGATACAACCTATCAAAATGCTGGCCAGGCGAGGTGCATCTGTCAAATTGAAATATTGGAGAAGACCCTGATAGCAACAAATGGAGAACTGTCTCGGAAGGTGGATTACATCATGGTCTCGCTTAGGTCTTTCCACGATGGATTTAAAGCCCCGCAATGAAGGATTAAGTATTGAATCTACAGAAGAAATAAAAAGCCTTCTCTGTGATCAGTCCGATTCGGCTCAATTTCCCCATGAAAATTCCTCCTGGCTGTCTGCAGTCTGTGTTTTCAAAATCATCGAGCATAAGGCCTTGGACAGCCATCTGCACAGCCTGCCAAGATAAGGACTCGGCGGCAGCCAGACAAAACATCTCCTGCCAAGTGTCCTTGTTGTCTCTCTTATTATCATCAACACTGCTCAACACCGCACACACATTGATCCATGAACTGAATAAAGATACACACACTGCTCTCTTGTGTCTTGTGAATCCTGTGTCGCGAATGTGCATCGAGAGCTTTTTTTTTCCTTGAAATCTTAATATTGATTAATTATGTAACCAGTATTTTGAATCAATGATTTTTTTGCTCCTTCCTATTGTTCCTCGTATTATTCTTATTCTTATGCTTGTACCCACTATCCTGTTGGCAGGCGCGTCTCTGATGCAGCCGCGTCACTGGAAATGCAGGTTCATTTTCTGTGTCAAGTCAAATTCTCTCGTATGTTATCAGTGATCTGTTAATGTACTTGGCAATAAATCTTTTCTGATTCTGATTCTGATTCTGAGGGACATCACAGACACTGAAATATGTTCAAATCAAGCTATTAGCGATCACCATCCAGTTTCTCTTACACTAGTAAATAGGGAAGCTACAAGGGAAACTAGGAGCTGGAAATTTAATATATCACTACTGAAAGATAAACACTTTATTAACTATTTTAATAAAGAGTGGGAATCATATCTGGAATATAATGATGTGCCAGGAATATCTCCAGGTGTTCTTTGGGAAGCAGCAAAAGTGGTCATGCGAGGTAAAATAATCTCTTACTGTTCATATAAGAATTAAAAAAGAAAAAGCACTGGTACTGGACTTAGAACAAAAGATTAAATCACTGGAGACAACCTGTGCCGTTTCCCCACAGGAGCAGGCACTTAACGATCTGAGAAAATTAAAGCTGGAATTAAAAGAAATTACAAACAAAAGAGCACAGTTTTTAATGCAAAGACTGCGTCTTGAGAACTTTGAACACAGTAATAAATTTCAGTAACAACTTTCCGGTTCCGGTTCCGCCGGACCGGTGGCGCCACACGAGTAGGCTGCCCGTTGCAACAGCCTTTTTTTTTTAATCTTCCTTCTTCTTTCTACACCTTTCACTCTGTATATATATCATGGACGCACGGATCGCCCCGGGGGTCTCCCGGGTCGGGGGACGGAGCCACGGTTTGCAGCGGGAGACGCTACAGCGGGGAGGAGCTAGTGCTAGCTAGCACTTGGCCGCCGCCCGGTGCTAATGGGAAACTCGACATACCGGGAGCTGTAGCGAAAACGACGCGGGTGCCGGGCTGGAGTTTCGGCGGCGTGCAAGAAATATAAGACAGAATAATAAAGAGCGATGGCAAGAACCAAGCAGACCGCCCGTAAAATCTACTGGAGGAAGAAGCCCCCCAGGAGACAGCTAGCCACCAGGGCTGCTCGGAGAGGCGCTCCGGCCACCGGCAGAGTGAAGAGGCCTCGCCGTCACAGGCCCATGGCTCTGAGAGAGATCCGTCGCTGCCAGAAATCCACAGAGCTGCTCATCCGTAAGCTGCCCGTCCAGCGCCTGGTGAGGGAGATCGCTCAGGATTTCAAGACCGTCCTGCGTTTCCTGAGCTTCGCCGTCATGGCTCTGCAGGAGACCAGCAAGGCCCACCTGGTGGTCTCTTCTTCGCTAAGGGGGTCACCATCATGCCCAAAGACTTCCAGCTGGCCCGCCGCATCCGCGGAGAGAGAGCTTAGACTTTCTGCTGCACATTCACCAACCAACCATAATGCTCTGCACTGTGTCTATATATATACATTTATAGTAATATGGACATATGTTTACTAACTAACTACTAACTAACCTGCACTTATATAGCGCTTTTCTAGTCACAAAGACCACTCAAAGCGCTTTCACTAGAACTAACCCTCTATTCTAAGGGCCTATAGGAAACAGATATCTAGGGACAATTTAGAACAGCCAATTAACCTAACATGCATGTCTTTGGATTGTGGGAGGAAACCGGAGCCCCCGGAGTAAACCCACGCAGCACAGGGAGAACATGCAAACTCCACACAGAAAGGTTCCAACCCCTGCCAGCCTGGGGATTCGAACCAGGAACCTTCTAGCTGTAAGGCAACAGTGCTAACCACTGCACCACCGTGCTGCCCCATCTTTACTAGATGTTGTTTTTTCTTGCCTTCTGATTGTTGCTCTGAGTGTTGCTATCCCTGTGCTGTTGCAATCCTGGAATTTCCCCATTGTGGGACTAATAAAGGCTTATCTTATCTTATCTTACCTTAAATTGGGGCGATATCTTGCGAACCAGCTTAGATTGAATAAAGAAAAAAACAACTATCCATTCTATCAAGGATATGACTGGAAATATTACCCATGTGCCTGAAGAAATAAATAACTCCTTCAGAAAGTTTTATGAAAATCTCTACTCATCACAGGTTAACCCATCAGACTCAGAGATAAATACATTTTTGGACAATATTAATTTACCACAATTAAATAATGAACAGATTGCGGTGCTGGATGCACCTCTTCAGGTGTTTGAACTCCAGGAGACACTTAAGCACATCCCAAACAACAAAGCCCCAGGACCAGATGGTTTTCCAGTAGAATTTTATAAAGAATTTTGGTCTGTGATGGCACCTACTTTTTTTTAAAATGTTGAACCAAATCAAAGAAGATAATGTAATTCCTCTGAATATGACTTTGGCTAGTATTATCCTGCTCCTTAAACCTGGAAAAGAACCTACGCTTCCATCCAGCTACCGTCCCATTTCACTTATGAATGTCGATTTCAAAATAATTTGCAAAGCTCTCACCAAAAGACTGGAAAGGATAATCCCGTTTATTATACACCCAGATCAAACAGGTTTTATCAAGGGTAGGCACTCGGCTGATAATACACGCAGGCTATTTAATTTAATAGACTACTGCAAGATCAGTAATGTAGAAACTACAATCTTGTCCCTGGATGCAGAGAAAGCCTTTGACCGTGTTAATTGGAAATTTCTTTTTATGGTGTTAAACAAGTTCAGGTTTGGTTCATCTTTCATAAACTGGATTAAAACACTATATAGGTGTCCAGTTGCGTCTGTCCGAACAAATGATCAGACTTCCCGAAGCTTTAATCTCCAGAGAGGTACTAGGCAGGGGTGTCCACTCTCTCCCTCACTTTTTACCATCTTTATTGAACCATTAGCAGCAGCCATACGACAAAATGTTGATATCAGAGGTATTCAAACTGGAGAAAAGGAACATAAGATAAGTCTTTATGCTGATGATGTATTGATTTTCCTTGAAAACTCAGAAAGATCTCTTCTTCAGACAGTGGCGCTCATTGATAAATTTTCATCATTATCATACTACTCTATTAACTGGGTAAAATCAATAGCTTTACCCATAAATTGCAATTTCCCAAATACATCTACTATTCCAATACAATCAGGGAATGTTAAATATTTAGGAATAGATATTTCCCCCAGGCTCTCAGAGTTATTGTGACTAAATCATATCCCCCTTTTAAAAATGATACAAGATGATCTTACGCGCTGGAGGACACTACCTTTATCATTAATGAGAAGAGTCGCAACCATTAAAATGATGGTCCTTCCTAAAATTAATTATTTGTTCTCAGTGATCCCTACCCAGCCATCAATGGCCTGGTTTAAGTCTCTAGACTCAAATATAAGTAAATTTTTATGGAAGGATAAACCATCACGGATTAGTTTAAAAACTCTCCAAAAAGCGAAAGAGTGCGGAGGCTTAGATTTACCAAATTTTTTTAATTACTTTTTAGCCAATAGATTGCAGTTTGTTTCAAAATGGACAAAATCAACCCCACTAGGGGACCCATGGTTAGATGCTGAACAGGCTCTCTGTGGGTCACTAAATATCTCTGACTTACCTTTTATAAGTTTATAAGTTAATATCAGTTCCTCTCTGATGGCTTGGTGGAAATTTTTTAAAATAACAGGGTCTTCACTTGTCCCCTGTAAACTCACGCCCATTTGGAATAATCCTGATATCCTGCAACAAAAGAGGACATTAAAATTTCCACTATGGCAAGAGAAGGGAATAAACAACTTAGAACATCTTATTCAAGGTGGAAATTTTATCCAATTTCAGGATCTAGTGTCACAACACGAAATCAGTGATAAAAAGTATTTTGAATATCAACAGCTTAAATCCATAATAAAAGCAAGATTTAATCTTAATCAGACAGATTTAGAAGTACCAGTTAAGGTGGCAGAGTTTCTAAATCTCCGTTCCCCAAAATTGATATCGAAAATATATGGACTATTATCAAAGTTGGATGAGTCCGTATCTCTTCCAATATCAAAATGGGAGACAGACTTATCGATTAATAAGGAGGAAAGTTTCTGGACACAAATATGTTTAAACACTTTTAAGATGACTAAAAACTCTAACTTACAACTTATACAGTATAAAGTTCTACATAGAATTCATTATACAGGACAAAGGATGTTCAAAATGGGCCTGAGTCACACAAATATCTGCTCTCACTGCACTAGCAATGTCCCGGATAGCTATATGCATGCTATGTGGTCCTGTGCACCAGTTCAAAAGTTATGGCAGAAGACATGTGAAGACCTGTCGGCATGGCTTGGGTATAGTGTCCCACCCTCACCCACACTTTGCATATTAGGTGATTTAAGTGAAATAAATATAGATGCAAGGACGTCACACATGGTTCTCACTGCCTTATGCATCACAAAGAAAGCTATCCTCATGAACTGGAAATCAAGAAATAACTTATGCACGGCTTATTATAATAACTTACTATTGGATTATATTAGCCTGGAAAGAATGTCAGCCTCCTCAAATAATGAATTGGCGGAATTCAATTCTCTCTGGTCCCCGCTTATTAATTCTATAATCTGAGGGGTGGTGGGCAGTGACTCACTCTCCTTGGCACCTCTGGTGGCTGGCTGCGCCCTGACCGCAGGTGTCCGGGGGGCCTGTTCCGGGGAGGCCGTCTGTCTGGCCCTAGGAAGGGGGGTTGTGGGGGGGATGTGGGGGGGGGGGGCGGGGGGTTGAGCTGTGGCCCCTGGCATGGCTGGCCTCGCCCCTCGGGGGGGGGGGGTTTGGGTCTGGCCCTGGGCTCCTGGTGCTGGGGGGGTGTCCCCCCCCTCCGGGCCGGGGTTGGGTGTGCGCCGGCAGTGGGGGCTGTCCCTGGTGCATCCTTGCGCGGTGGGGTCGTGTGTTTCCTGGGGCCCTGGTGCCGCCCTGGGGCTGGTGCCCGCATCCTGGGTCGCCCTCCCCGTTCACTGGGGTCTGCGGGTGGGGGTGTGTGTGGGTGTGAGTGTGGGCTTGTGTATGAGTGGATGTGGAAGTGGGTGTGTGTTGAGTGGGCAGGTGGGGTTGTGTGTTTGTGTAGGTGGGTATGTGTGATGGTGGGTGGAGTTACGTGTGTGCATGGAAGCGGTTACTTGTGGGTAGATGTCTAGGGGGCGGAGGATGTGTGTATGGGTAGGAGAGCTTTGTTGGGTGGCAGGGGTTGGGCAGTCCATCTAGTGGCATGGGGACTGGCGTTTCGGGGCCTGCTTGTCCCGGCCGCCCTGCTGTTGTGTTGGGGGGTGAGGCACTTTGTTACATCGCCCCTGGTGTCATTGGCAGCGGGTGTGTGTTGGTGCTTGGGGGTGGCTGGGGGGGTCATTGGCGTGGGTTGATGGCCGTGTTTCCATTGGGTTGCTCGGGGGTGGCTGTGGTTGCAGGGCGGCCTGCAGCTGTCGGTGTGCGTCTGGGGTGGGTGGTCGTGGGCCTGTGTGGGCGCTCAGGGGTGTCGCCTGGCGTGTTGGGCGCCGTGTGGGTCCGGCCCATTGTTCACTATTGTGACTGTTGTTGTCCGTGTTCGTGAGTGTAAGATGAGTGGAAGTATGTTTGGCTGCCCTGTCATGTTAGTGGTGCTGGAGCGCCATGGCGTGATACTGGTGGGTCCTGGGCTGTTTCCGCTGGCGGCAGTCGCCCTGGGTTGGGATTTGGTGGCAGTGGGTGGCCTCAGAAGCCAGTCTGCAAGCTGGCTTCTGGGGGGGGGGGGGACGGCCTTGCTTTTAGACCGCCTACCTCCCAGTCTTATTTCCTGCCCTCCCCCTCCCCCTGATCTTTTTTGTTACATTTAGGGCTTTGGGGTGGGGGTGTGCCGCACTGTGTCGGTGAAGGGGATACCTTTGCTGCATGGTGGGGCTGCACTCACCTCAATTTTAATTGCATTTTAGACACTGAGGGCTTGGGGGGATGGGAGCTCTGCTGCCCATCACAGTGGCTAACGATGCTTCAATCACTATCCCCCCAATTTTAATTGCACTTTAGTACTCCACACATTTACACACAATTATATCATATAACTGGCACACACCCACCATGTTCTGTGCTGGGGGAGGGGGTGGGAGTCTTCCCCCACCCCTGTCCCCACCCCTGTTGCCCTGCTCTTGCTGGGGGCGTGGGAGTCTGGTGGGGAGCCTGGGACCTATCATGTTATCAAAATCCCTGGGTGCTACTAAATATATAGATACGACCAAGGAAGTGACGGGGGGCTGAATATGAGTCTAAGTGTGAGTGAGGGGGTGATGAATGGAGGTGGTGATGATGGGTTGGTTTTGTGCGGCGCTTTGCATGCTGGGTGGCATCTTGGGGTGCCTGCAGTGGTCTGCTGATTGTTCGCTCTGATGGGCGCCAGGGGGTGGGGGTCTGTTTCTGTGGCCTGTGCTGGTGGCCTCCCTGGTCACTGCCAGGCACTGGTGCATGTTCAGGCTTGCTGCATCTGCTTCGTAGCTGCCTTTTGAAATAAAGGTGAATGAGGAGTGAATTTGAGTGGGTACTGGAGTGAGAGAGAATGGGTCAGCCTGGGTGAGTGAGAGGGGTGTGCATGGGAACATGTGGGTGTGAAGGTATGGGGAGGGGTGTGCCTGCGAGTCGGGAGGTGCTGGATTAAGGGGGGTAGTGCCTCTCGGCAACGTGGGCTCCCCTGGGCGAGGGGACTTCTTTGGACGTGGGGTCCCCGGGGTGTGCGGCGGAGGCGCTGGGGCGGGGCTGCTGTGGGGGTGTCTGGGAGTGCCTGGGGGGGCTCGCGCCGGGAGGCGCAGGCTGGTCTCTGTCCTGGGGGGTGGGGTCGCTGGCCTCCTGGTGCCTGGGGCCCGGGGGAGGATGTTGGCCCCGCTGGGGGGGTGGGAGTCGGGCAGGTCCAGGGGTGTGGGCTCACCGCGCCGGCCTGCCCTCCCTTAATCGTCCCTCCGGGGGTGGATGCATGGCTTTCCTGGAGCTTGCTGACCTCGGGGCTGGGGGTCGGTGGCGCTGCCTTGCCTGCTCAGGGTTCCCGGGGGGAGGGCTGCTGTGACCGGCCCTCCGCTCATATGTTTCCTGACAAACCACTCACATGCACACACTTATTTTGCGCGCGTTCTCATATATATGCACACAGACATACACGCACAAGTGTCTCTCCTTTAACAGGTGTGGAAACCAGACTCGTGTTGAGACATCTTTGGTCTTTTGTTTGTTTTAGTTGTTGGGGGGGTTTTTTGTTTTTTTTTTTGTCTGTTCCCCTCCCCCCCCCTTCACACACTTCCTTTCCCTCTTCCCCATCCTGTTGGGTCTTCCATGGGTAAAACAATTAAAATAAAGTATTAAAAGTTATTACAGGAGGAGTTTACAACAATATACAGTGCACAGTTAGGTACTGTATAAGCTCCTCTTGGCAAAGTAAATCTGTTTTGGCACAATAAGGGTGACAGATCCCTGTTCTGTTTGCCTAGCTGCCTGACAGGGCAAGGGAAAAAAAAAAGTCACTTGAATGTAATACCATATCTAAGCTGAGTTTGATCATTAAAGGTACATTGAAGTTTCTGCTTGATTTTTTTGTGTCCGTTCTCTCGATTAACACAAAAGAACTCACAAATGTTTGAGACTGATTCATCACTGGTAAAAATATTGAATTATTAATAAAATTGTCCATTCTTCCTGGACTGGTGCCCCACGAGCTTATGTGTGTTGGTAATGAAGAGAAACCTCATTCCCACCCGCACATATATAGAATTTATTTAATATCTGTACCCGCATCACTCTCCCCTACATTAACATGAAATTGGTGATGCCCCAGCATACTTACAACATCGTGTCTGCTTGCGCACCCCAGCAGGGCTGCAAGGAAGGGGAAAAGAATGAGTTTTGGGACCAGTTGGGTGCAGTGACAGATGAGATCCCAGAGTCAGAGGAGCTCATTGTTGTCAATGACCTAAATGGCCATGTCGGAACAGGGAGAGGTGGCTTCAAGAGATGCCATGGAGGAAAGACACATGGCAACATCAATGAAGAAGGAGAAAGGATATTGGACTTTGTCAGAGTGTGTGATTTGGCCTTGGTGAACACATTCTTTACTAAGAGTGACACCCAAACTTACACTTTCAAGAGTGGCGATAACCAGTTATTGATTACATCACTATCAGAAGCGAGAGCTTGGGTAAAGTAAAAAATTGTAAAGTAATACAAGGAGAGTCTGTGGCACCACAACATCAGTTACTACTCATGGATCTCATAACAGCAAAAGGAAAGACAAGGTGGAGAGACAGAGAAAAAAGGATAAGTTGGTGGAAATTAAGATCACTGGAGGAGAAGAGCTGGTACTCAGACTGACAGAGACACTAGAGGAGCTGGAGAGTGAAGAAAAGCTACCGAAGGAGGAGGAATAACCAAGAATGATGAGAGCAACAAAAGAGATACCAGGAGAATCAAGACCCGGAAAATACCTAGAGAAGGAATCCTGGTGGTGGAATGAGGAAGTACAGTCTGCAGTGAGGAACAAGAGACAGATATTCAAGGAATGGAAAAGAACAAGGACAGATGAAGCAAGAGAAACATATAAAAACCTAAACAAGATCAGCAAACAGGAGGTCGCCAAAGCTAAAGAAGCAGCTGTCTGTACAAAGATCTGGAAAAGAATGGTCCAAAGAGGATTCATCGTCTGGCAAAGACAAGACACCGGAGATCTAAGGATATTGACAGACTAACATTTGTCAAAGGCGCTGATGGAAAGATCCTGAGTGAGGATAGCGACATCAAGGAGCGATGGAAAGAATATTTTGACACACTGTTGAATACGAGGAACACAAGAGAGGAACTGCCCTATATGCCACTAGTACAAGGGCCGATAGAAGACATAACAGGAACAGAAGACAAAAGCCACTTGGAGAAGATGAAAACAAAAAAAATCAACGGGACCTAATGAATTGCCAATAGACCTAATAAAGCGGCTGGGAGAAACTCGAGTGAAATGGATGGTGGAATGCCTGAGAGGAACTGTCAGAGATGGAATCCCTCAGTAATGGAGAAACAGCACAATAATACCAGTATACAAAAAAAAGGGGACCCCTTGGACTGTGGGAAATACCGTGGGATAAAACTGTTTAGCCACTGTCTTAAGCTGCTTGAGAGGGTCAGAGAAGGAAGACTGAGAGAGACTGTCAAGATCAAGGAAAATCAATATGGATTCCAGAAAGCAAGATCTACCACAGAGCCAATGTTCTGCCTCAGAATCCTGCAGGAGAAGTTCAGAGAGTATAACAAAGACCTACATATGATGTTCAAGAACCTCAAGAAAGCCCATGATACCATTCCACGTGATCTGATATGATATTGCTTGAGGAAGAGGCTAGTCCCCAAGGGCTACATAAACATAATAAAAGATATTTATGAAGCTGTACCATCCAGATCAGGACAAATTCAGGCAGGACTGAGGAAATAAAAATCGACGTTGGTTTGCATCAAGGATCAGCCCTTAGCCCCCTTCTTTTCATAATAATCATGGTGTGGAGAGTGCAAATAAAGGAACTAGACTTGCACGACAGACAAACTTTATTTCTCTCTCTCACTTCATTCATACACAGAAAAAGACTTCTTCAATACACCAGGGTCTCTCCTTTTATATCACTCCATTCCTCCCCCCTGCTGCCTGAAATCTTGCATCACAATACATTCACACATCCACCCCTTACTGCCCCCGCAGCTACTCCTTCCTGCTGCATTACCATAACTTCTCCCATTACAATACGTACTGTCCTCCTCCGTTA
The DNA here is from genome assembly GCA_020510985.1 of Pholidichthys leucotaenia. Lineage (NCBI taxonomy): Eukaryota > Metazoa > Chordata > Actinopteri > Cichliformes > Pholidichthyidae > Pholidichthys > Pholidichthys leucotaenia. The sequence goes on along the minus strand of CM035839.1, from coordinate 362,217,444 downwards.
AATCCCCTATGCTCTGCCGGCAGAGGGAATATTCCCCTCCCCTCTGCTTCCAGTCTGAGATGATTATCCCAGCATGGGTTCCCTACACCCCCCCCCCCCGCCGAGTCTCAGACTGAGTTTCAACCCTCACGTCCTTTTGGCTTCAGTCTCCTCCCATATCTGCTGTAACGAGGGTCCTTCGACTCCGTGGCGCTGCTGTGCCGGTGGGGGGCTCTTGGGGGTGTGTCTGTCTGCAGGTGGGCAACGGCGAGGGGGGGGGACATTCTACTTGCCCGTGTGGCTGCTCTGATGAATCTTCTTAAGTCTGTCTATACATATTTTCTCCCGACGACCCCCCAAGTCCAACAAAAAATGTTTGTCCCCTGGTTCCAGCACTCTGAATGGGCTATCGTAGGGTGGGCGCAATGGGGGGCGGTGGGCATCGTGCCTGACAAACACTAATGCCGCATTCTTCAAAGTTTTTGGCACAAAAGCACGTGGAAAACAGTGGTGGGCCGGGCCCGGTAGCGTGCCTGTATCTGTGCTGTGCTGCGAATACTGAGACAGATAGTCGTTCGGCACGGAATTGTCTGGTAAAAATTCCCCGGGGAGCTGCAGTGGCTGAGAAAAAACAAGCTCCGCCGGGGAAGCCTCCAAATCCTCTTTTGGTGCGGAACACAACCCTAACAGAACCCATGGCAACCGGTCTACCCAATTTGCATCCATAAGCGAAGCCCTGAGCACTGCTTTCAGCGACCTATGGAAACGCTCGCATAACCCATTGGCCTGAGGGTCGTACGCGGATGTGCGATGAGTTGCTACGCCCAGGCTACGGGCCATCGCGGACCAGAGGTTGGAAATAAACTGAGGGCCCCTATCGGACGTGATGTCCGACGGGATGCCAAAACGTGCCACCCATGTTGTCAAAAAGGCGCGCGCCACGTCCGCAGACCTGGTTGCCGCTAGCAGGACTGCTTCTGGCCAGCGTGTGGTGCGGTCCACCACTGTCAGAAGGTGTGTGAACCCCTGCGATGACGGGAGGGGGCCCACGAGGCCCACGTGAACATGGTTGAACCTCTTAGCTGGTATACGAAATGGCTCCAAAGGGGCCTTCGTGTATCTGTGTACTTTGGCTCGCTGGCACGCTACGCAGGCTGCAGCCCACTCTTTCACTTGTTTACGCAGGCCTGGCCACACGAACTTCGCTCCCACCATTTTGACTGACGCGTGCACTCCTGGGTGTGCCAGAGCGTGAACTGACTCAAACACGCGGCAGCGCCAAGCAACTGGGACCACCGGGCGCGGGCATCCCGTGGCGATGTCACAGATTGGGGGGGCTGCCGTCTTGCAGTACTCTGCTCTCCAGCCTTAACCCTGTTGGTCCAGACTGGAGCGCGCACACGTCCGCATCGCCAATTTGCTCTGTGGCCATGGCTGTATAATCTATCCCCACGCAGACCGGGACCACTACTGCGCGCGAGAGGCAGTCCACCACCACATTCAGTTTACCTGCCACATGCTGAATATCGGTCGTAAACTCCGAGATTGCAGCCAGCTGTCTCTGCTGCCGGCCCGACCATGGTTCCGAAACCTTGGCCATCGCGTACATTAGTGGCTTGTGGTCCACGAACACAGTGAAGCTGCGCCCTTCCAGCCAGAACTGGAAGTGGCGTATGGCCAGGTGGAGAGCCAGCAACTCTCTGTCGAACGTGCTGTATTTACGCTCACTGTCGCGCAAAGCCCTGCTGAAAAAAGCGAGCGGCTGCCAAGAACCGGCGACACATTGCTCCACGACGGCCCCTATGGCCACGTCCGAGGCGTCGGTAGTTAGCGCTATCCGGGCCGCCGGGTCCGGGTGCGCCAACAGTGCGGCGTTTGCCAGGGCTGTTTTAATCTCAGAGAATGTCTACTCCCACTCTGGAGTCCATTCGACTCTGTCTGCCGGCTTCCGTTTCTTGAGCGCGGCATACAATGACTGTATGAGCGGAGCTGCGAGGGGGAGGAACTGGTTATAAAAGTTAACCATCCCCAAAAACTCTTGCAGCGCCCTGATTGTCTGAGGCCGGGGAAAATTCGCCACGGCGTGCACTTTGTCGGGCAAGGGTATCGCTCCCTCTGGTGAGATGCGGTGCCCCAAAAAGTCAATCCCCGTCACGCCGAACTGGCATTTCGCCGGGTTGATTATTAACCCGTGTTCTTCCAACCTCCGGAAAACCGTCCTGAGGTGGGTTACGTGTTCGTCCTCAGACGCGCTGGCCACCAGGATGTCATCCAGGTAGACAAACACAAATGGCAGATCGCGCAACACGGCATCCATCATGTGTTGGAATGTCTGTGCCGCGCCTTTTAATCCGAAGGGCATGCGTAAAAACTCAAACAAGCCAAACGGAGTTATTACCGCTGTTTTGGGTATGTCCTCCGCACGCACCGGGACCTGTTGGTAACCGCGGACCAGGTCTATTTTAGAAAAAATGCGTGCCCCGGCGAGGTGAACGGAAAAATCCTGAATATGGGGAATCGGGTAGCAGTCATGTGCTGTGGCGTTATTCAATCTGCGGAAATCTCCGCACGGTCGCCACGATCCCTCGGCCTTAGGGACCATGTGTAGTGGGGATGCCCATGGGCTGTTTGAGCGCCTGATGATGCCCAACCTTTCCAAGTTGGCAAACTCCTCGCGCGCTATGGCCAGTTTAGCTGCATCCAGGCGCAGAGGTCGTGCGAAAACGGGCGGCCCAGTGGTGGTGATAAAGTGTTCCACCCCGTGTTTAGTGATGGCCGCCGAAAACGTTGGGACCGTGAGTGCTGGGAACTGAGTGAGCAGTGTGTGGAACTTATCGCCTGGAGCTGTGACGTTGGCTAGCGTTGTTGGCCCGGCCCCTCGAGCTGTACAGGGGAGACAGTCAAAAGACACTGCATTAACCAGGCATCTGTTAGCAATATCGACTAGCAACCCGTGTTCACACAGAAAATCAGCTCCCAAAATTGGGAAACTGCATGCCGCTATGACGAAAGTCCACTTGTACATACGGCCATGTAGGGATACAGTCAGTGTCCTCTCACCAAAAGTCCTAATGTCCAAGATATTTATGGCTATCAGCTCGGGGCCGCTAGCTCCCGCTAGCCAGTCAGCGTAGGACGGCAGGATGAGGCTCTTTTCGGAGCCGGTGTCTATGAGGAACTGTCTCCCCGAGCACGAGTCTGTCACGCAAAGCAGCTTGTTTTCTTCACCGGCAGTCGCAGCTGCTACTGACTGCTGGCCTTGGTGTTTCCCAAACGCTTGAATTGGCACAAAGGCACACATCTGTGTGCGTTCTCTCCAAAATGGCGGTGGTAGGAGCAGAGCGTGTCTCTCTGGCGCCTTCTGGCCCCCGCTGCCGCTACCGTCGCCGGCTCCTCGCCTCCGCTGGTTGTCTCGCTGGGTTCTGACGCCACCGCATTCACTGTGAGGGCTCTGGTGATGAGGATGATCCGATCTGCCTCTTGGGCTAGCGCACGGTAGTCGTGTGCGGCCAGCAACGGTGAGTTGGCCAGGACCGCTCTTCCCTCTGTTGGGAGGTTCCGGAGGAAAAGGTGGACAAACAGAAAATGTCCATTGTCCGTGCCCATCAACGCCAACATCTTCTCCATCAGTTCACCGGCCGACCCATCTCCTAACTCGGAACGCCTCAGGAGCCTCTCTGCTCTCTCACAGTCCGAGAGTGTGTAGCGCCGGGTCAGCGCGGCCTTGAGAGTCCCGTATTTATCGTGGGCTGGAGGCTGTTGAAGCAGGCTCGCTACTTGCTGAGTCATATGAGCATCCAGCACTGCAACCACGTAGTAATATCTGGTGTCATCTGCCGTTATTCCCTGGAGGGCGAACTGAACCTCAGTGTAGAGGAACCAAGACCGCAGATCATGGAGCCAAAAGTCCGGTAGTTTGACCGAAACAGCGCACGCATTGCTAGGGCTTTCCATCCGGGCCATCTCTGGGATGCTTGACACGTTGCTGGGGCTTCCCATCCGGGCCAGCTCCGGGGTTCTTGTCTCGTGTTCCATAATTCGTCAAGGGTCACCAGTGCGGAGAGTGCAAATAAAGGAACCAGACTTGCACGACAGACGAACCTTATTTCTCTCTCTCACTTCATTCATATACAGAAAAAGGCTTCTTCAGTACAACCAGAGTCTCTCCTTTTATATCACTCCATTCCTTCCCCCTGCTGCCTGAAATCTTGCATCACAATACATTCACACATTCACCCCTTACTGTCCCCGCAGCTACTCCTTCCTGCTGCATTACCATAACTTCTCCCATTACAATACGTACTGTCCTCCGTTAAATCCCCCACGCTCTGCCGGCAGAGGGAATATTCCCCTCCCCTCTGTTTCCAGTCTGAGATAATTATCCCAGCGTGGGTTCCCTACAATGGCTGTGATATCAGTGAGGGCACACCATGGGCAATGCTATTTGCTGATGACCTGGTTTTATGCAATGAAGCCCGAGAAGAACGGGAAAGAAGGCTAGAGACATAGAGAGGGAAATTGGAAGGGGCAGGCCTAAAACTCAGCAGGTCTAAAACAGAGTACTTACCACCTACTGGGGGAATGGAGGACATCAAGCTCTGGAGTTACAACAGAGAGGAAGAAGAGATACTACCTAAACGTACTCAGTTCAAATACCTTGGAACAACTCTCCAGCAGGAAGGAGGATGCAGTAAAGAGATTGAACTGAGAATATCCAAGGCTTGGAACAAGTGATGGGAGCTGGCTGGAGTGTTGTGTAATAAAAGGATGCCAACAAAACTCAAAGTGCTGATTACAAAACTGGTATTAGACCGATACTTTTATATGGAAATGAGACATGGCCAGTCACGGGGTGCCTTGTCAATAAGATGAGCACCTGTAAAATGTGAATGCTAAGATACTGCCTTGGTATCAGCCTGGAAGAACATAGAAGAAACAAAGAAATCTTGAAAGAGGCGAACATCATACCCATAAAAAAATGGATGAGGAAAAGAAGGTTGGAATGGTACAGGCACATGTGCCTCTGAGAGGCAGAGGAGGACATCAGGAAAGTGTTTGAGATAGAAGTGGAAGGACGTAGAAAACAAGGCTGTCCAAAACAGCATTGAAGGGATACAATCAAGATGGATCTCGAATGGCTGGGCCTTGATAAAAATGATACACAGAGTATGATGAAATGGCATGGTCTGGTCGATGATGGAATCAGGCAGAAACCCACTACCCAAAAGGACAGAAGCGGAGAAAGGTGAGCAAACTGAGCATGTCTTACCAGCTTCATATGTCTCACTCTAATTGCTATACCTGCATAGACTATGTATACCAGACTTTGTTTCTTATCAGGAAAGTCTATTAAAACAACAGGAGCCTTGAAGATGTGTATTTGAGTTCATTTGGCTTTGTAAGTGTAACTACTGTATCTCCTGTTAACTCCCTCAAATGTGAGCTTGAGGGAAATGCCCCAGTCATTGATTTAGTACAGTGCAGGCAGTATGCAACCGCGAATCAGCACATTGTGGTGGACCACCAGGAGGTCCCACTCTCACCCAGTGACTTGGGGAGTGTGTGTGTGTGTGTGGGGGGGGGGGGGGCAGGAGATGTAAATGTATGCACCTGGGGCAGGAAATGTAAATGTATGCGCCTTGGCGCCAAGAGGAGGAGATGTAAATGTATGTGCCTTGGCACCAAGGGGGAGGAGGCAGGAGATATAAATGTATATGCCTTGGTGCCAGAGAGTCAGTCTTGTTGTTGGAGTTGAATAAAATTCTGAACTGGCAGCCCTTGTGTCTCGTCACATCATTCCTCCACAGCATACTGATTTGTAGTTTCTCCTCTCCTCTTCCCGTTCATTGTTTATGTGAAATGGGTGTGTTGCAGCGTGGTTATTGGCTTAAAAACAAACAAGTAGATATGCATGTCAAATAAAAACCAATTCAGCAACTAAACGATGTATTTCTTGCCTCAAATGTTTTGTTGTGGTTTGAAGGTGAGATCATGGTCACACACTCAACATCCTACTACGGCCTGTAGGAACCAACTTTGGTAGACAAGTCATCCAATAAAAGCAGCTCTGGGTTTGTGTGGCTGTAAAATGCTGTGGATGGGCTAGAAGAGCAGGAGCTGTCAGGAGAAAGATCAGAGAAGGCAAGGACAGCTTCAGGAAGAAGATGGAGGACAAGCTGCAACAGAGCGACATCAGCGGGGTCTGGAGAAACCTCAAAACCATCTCGGGGCTCCAGAATACCTCCCCCCAGGCCACGGGGGGCAGGGAGTGGGCGAACAACCTGAATCTGTTTTTCAATAGATTTGACCAACCGCCCTCCCCCCTGTCTGCACAACAACCACTGCTGCCTCTAAGAAATCAAGTCCTGCTACCCACTCCCCACTCCACCGACACCCCCCCCCCCACTCCCAACACACAGCCCCCCATCCTGACCCTGACCAAGACCCAGGTGAGGACGGAGCTGAGGAAGATCAAGGCGAGGAAGGCGTCGGGACCGGACGGCATCAGCGCAAAGCTCCTCAAGTCCTGTGCAGACCAGCTGTGTGGGATTGTGACGTATATCTTCAGCATGAGCCTGAAACTGGGGAGGGTACCACAGCTGTGGAAAACATCTTGTGTGGTACCTGTACCAAAAACTTCCCACCCCAAAGACCTGAACAGCTTCAGACCGGTGGCCTTGACGTCCCACTTGATGAAGACCCTGGAGAGACTGCTCCTTGCTCATCTCCGCCCCCTGGTGGAACCAGCGATGGATCCACTCCAGTTCGCCTACCAGCATGGCATTGGGGTGGAGGATGCGGTGATCTTCCTCCTTCACCGTTCTCTGTCCCACCTGGAGAAGCCCGGGAATATGGTGAGGATCATGTTCTTTGACTTCTCCAGTGCTTTCAACACCATCCAACCGATGATCCTGAAGGACAAGCTGCTGCGCGCAGGGGTGGACCAGCACCTGTCATCATGGATCCTGGACTACCTCACGAACCGGCCTCAGTTTGTGAGAACCCGGGACTGTGTTTCCGACACGATCATCAGTAGCACGGGGGCTCCCCAGGGAACGGTGCTGGCTCCCTTCTTGTTCACTCTTTATACTGCGGACTTCTCACACAACACAACACATTGCCATCTACAGAAGTTCTCTGATGACTCTGCGATCGTTGGTCTCATCTCCAGCGGAGATGAAGCTGAGTACAGAGGGCTTATCCAGGACTTTGTGGACTGGTGCCATCGGAACTGCCTCCAGATCAACGCGAGGAAAACTAAGGAGCTGGTGGTGGACTGCCGCAGGCATGGGCAGCCCCTCACAGCACCAGTAAATATACAGGGAACAGACATCGAGATGGTGACATCCTACAAGTACCTGGGTATTCATCTGAACAATAAACTAGACTGGTCACACAATACTGACGCACTCTACAAGAAGGGACAGCGCAGGCTGTTCCTGCTGAGGAGACTCAGGTCTTTTGGTGTACAAGGGGCGCTGCTGAAGTCATTCTATGACACGGTGGTGGCATCAGCCATCACTTTTGGAGTGGTCTGCTGGGGCAGTGGCATTACTGCAGCCGATAGGAAGAGACTGAACAAACTGATTAAGAAAGCTAGCTCTGTCCTGGGGCAACGCCTTGATCCGATGGAGGAGATAGGAGAGAGAAGGACGGTGGCTAAACTGTCATCTCTGCTGGAGTCCGAGTTCCACCCTAAGCAGGACATACTGGATGCACTGAGGAGCTCATTTAGCAGCAGACTACATCATCCCAGGTGCACAACCGAGAGGTTTCGTAGGTCCTTCCTACCAACGGCTGTCAGACTGTACAACCTAAGCAGGGCTGCTCGCAGAGATAGCAAAAAGACGTAACAAACTAATAGTTTTTTTTTTTTTTTTTTTTTTTTTTGAATGCAAAAGATGCAATAGACTTACACAATGGTCCTCTCCGGCATACAACTAGGAACATACCGGTCGCTATGGAGGGTGAGAATATGTATGGGCACATAATCATACCATGTAGGATAACTAAATAGACGGTTATGCTGTTTCATCCCACCTAGCAACAATGCTCTGCACTGTGTGTGTTTATATATTTACATATTTATTCCATCTAGCTACAATGCTCTGCACTGGGTGTGTTTATATTTATATATCTATATATTTATTCCATCTAGCTACAATGCTCCGCACTGTGTTTTTATATATCTACATATTATTCCATCTAGCTACATTGCTCCGCACTGTGTTTTTATATATCTACATATTATTCCATCTAGCTACATTGCTCCGCACTGTGTGTGTTTATATACTTGCATATTTATTCCACCTAGCTGCAATGCTCCATACTGTGGGTGTTTATATATTTACATATTTATTCCATCTAGCTACAATGCTCTGCACTGTGTGTTCATATATTCATATATTTATTCCATCCAGCTACAATGCTCTGCACTGTGTGTCTGTGTGTGTGTGTGTGTATATATATATTTTATAGTAATATGTACATATGTATATTAGCTGCTCTTGCTTGCTTGTTTTTTCTTGCCTTCTGATTGTTGCTCTGAGTGTTGCTATCCCTGTGCTGTTGCAATCCTGGAATTTCCCCGTTGTGGGACTAATAAAGGCTTATCTTATCTTATCTTATCTTATCTTATTCAATGAAGTGTATGAGTTTTAGACACTGCAGATTCAGCACCTAGTTGGATCCGCCTTTTCGTAAGTGATTCAATGCAGTTATGGTAAGTCATTCAATACAGTAGATTCACTTGTACATTCAAACAAATTTTCACAAATGTTACGTCACTAGGCTGGACCTACTGCTAGAATTGCAGGAAATTCTGAGTCCACCAAAGAATTTATTTTCATCAATTTTAGACCTTAAGACTTATTCCATTGTTTAATCTCTGATTAGACTTAACGTTGAATCCATCTGTCCAAAGGCAATAAAATAAGCTTATTTACTGTACATCTCCACAACCTTTTTAATTTCTCACATTTCATGCAATTCTTGAATCTATCTAAAAGTCAATGACTAATAGCATCAGGTAAGATATTTCCCTTTGTGAGCAGTTGCTAAGGGGGTAAAAAAGCTTACAGTCCATCTGAAAAGATTTATAATTAGCGTTAAAAGTATTCTTAGTTAAAGTTAGTCACTTCCCTTTGTGAGCAGTTGCTAAGGGGGTAAAAAAAGCTCACAGGCCATCTGAAAAGATTAATAATTAGCATTAAAAGTATTCTTAGTTAAAGTTAGTCACATCTCATTCAAAACATAAAAATAACTCTATTCTCTTAATGTAACTAACTAACTAACTAACCTGCACTTATATAGCGCTTTTCTAGTCACAAAGACCACTCAAAGCGCTTTCATTAATACTAACCCTCTATTCTAAGGGCCTATAGGAAACAGATATCTAGGGACAATTTAGAACAACCAATTAACCTAACATGCATGTAACAGTGTTACTATGTGGTGGTCCGAGCTGTGTGCTGTTTTCCCTCTTCCCTCATTGCTTATTTTCCACAGCAGCGGTTTCACCCACACCTGCACTTCCTAATTAGCAGCCTTTAAATGGAGAGGGGTCCTCCACTCCTGCACAGAGACGTCTACACAGGTATGCAGTCCAGAGAGCTCCTCTACGTTGTGTGCTGCCTTTCCCCTCTCCAGCTATGACCCCCATCTCAGACTCGGCACTCAGTAAGGTAAGCAACCTCTCTGTTTGAACCTCACCCCTGCATTCTCCTCTGTTTGTCTTGGACTTACCTGTGCGCAGGTGGACTTTCTCCCTGGTGGACCGGCACCCTTCTTAGTGGCGGACCTGTATCCTCCCCTAGGAGCCGGAGTTCCCTCACTCTCATCATCACCCTGTAAGTGCACATAACTTATCAGACTGAAGTGTTCCCCTTCACCCCTCGGCCGAGGGTATCTTCCCTGTACAGAGCACTGTATATATCTGCACCAGCACTTCCTTCACCTTCTCGGGACTACAGCAACCTGGAGAGAACGTGGGCCACTGTTAGTTCCATCCCAGCCGCTCAACGCTCCGTAAGATTATCAACTCCTCATTGCCCCGCTGCATGCTGCAAATTACTCATCACCCTCTCACTCTCTCTCCCTTGCAGGGTTGCCAGACTCTCCCCACTCAACACACACACACTTGCACTCAATAAAATCATTGCAACTATAACTGAGTCTGTAGTCTGCTTCTGGGTCTATCTACTAAATCATGTCACACTAAAGGGTAAAAAAATCTTCATCTTCTGTTATCCCTGCTTTTGTGATGCATCCTAAATAGCTCAAAAAGCACCCCAGGAGATTAAAAATGAAGCCATCACAGAAACAATAATTCTAAGCTCATACAAAAACTTTTTATTTATTAGTTGTTGATAGACTAGAATAAACAAAAAAAGGTTGATGGACTGATCGGAGCAGCATCTGGAGTGATATGGACGTTGTACCAGTCTGTTGTGGTGAAGAGGGAGCTAAGCTCTAAGGCAAAGCTGTTGATTTACCAGTCAGTCTATGTTCCTACCCTCACCTATGGTCATGAGCTTTGGGTAATAACAGAAAGAATGAGATTGCAGATACAAGCGGCTGAAATGAGTTTTCTTCGTAGGATTGCTGGACTCACCCTCAGAGATAGGGTGAGGAGCTCAGTCATCCGAGAGAGGATCGGAGTAGAACTGCTGCTCCTCCACATTGACAGGAGCCAGTTGAGGTGGTATGGGCATCTGATCAGGATGCCTCCTGGACACCTCCCACTTGAGGTGTTTCGGGCACGTCCCTCTGGGAGGAGGCCCCGGGGCAGACCCAAGACTCGCTGGAGAGACTATGTCTCCCAGCTGGTCTGGGAACGCATTGGTATCCTCTCTGAAGAGCTGGAGCAGGTGGCTGGGGAGAGGGAAGTCTGGGCTTCTCTGCTTGAACTGCTGCCTCCGCAACCTGGACCTCCAGAAAAGCGGTAGAAGATGGATGGATGGATGGATGGGTAATTGTTTATTGACTCATTCTCTGTGCAATAAAATAAAAAAATCTGTTTGGATTTGAGATTTACTGCTTTAATTGAGAGGTGAACACCATCACCTCTTCAAGGCTGGAAGCATTTCTAAATATGGGCAGTATCATATACTGCACTTTCTTCTACTTCCACCCTTTTCTTATTTCATTGGGTCCCTGCCAAGTGAAATAAAACAAGTCGACAGTGAGACCTAGTGGCTTCATTCGTCTTTTATACACAGTCCCATGATAGGTGTGATGCTACATCTTGAGACATTGCTGTTAGGTAAGACTAGGAATGAAGAGGAGTTGAACTGATCCTATTTTCCAAAAACAATAACAAATGCTACCTTTTATGCCTTTTACCTCAAAACCAGAATTAGGACTGAAATAAGAAGCTGTAGGTAGTTTGGATGCAGAACTTATTTTTCTCTGAGACTCCCAGCCCAAGGCTAGCTTCAGAATTGGGCCAGGAATCTCTACTCAAAGATGGGAGGTGGCCATGAAGGTAAAAACTGCCAAAGGTGCTGCAGAGAACATGAAGCTAAGCTTGACCCAGCTTTGGGTTCACTGAGCCTGAAGCTTAGATGTGTCCAAGGTGGGGGTGTACATCACAGTGATAATCAGTGCTGGGCAAGTTACTAAAAAATAGTAACTAGTTAGTTACTACTTTTCAAAAGTAACTGAGTTGCTTTTGAGTTACTGCATGATTAAAGTAACTAGTTACTTGGAAAAGTAACTTTGACGTTACTTTTAAATGCATACTTAAATCATCTTGCACACACGGCAAGATCAAGGGGGCCTTGTTCTCATCAGAAAAAAAGAAGAAAAACTGATGAGAAAAAAAGTCTCATCTTACAGAGAAAAAAAATGTCTCAGATTTACACAAACTACTGTAACCAGTAGAAAGTCAGAAATTTACTAGAAATAAAGCTGTGAATTCACAGAGAAAATGTTGGACCCCCTGGTGGGCCGTTTTTGGCCCACGAGCCATATGTTTGACACCCCTGGACCAGCCCATTGAAAACGCATATTTAGAGGATTTACTTCCACGAAATGGTTGCAGATCACAGCAGCGTGTCAACGAATGAGATAAAATAAAACAGGAAGCACAGATAAATGAAAGTTCACCGCTTACAAGAAGCTGTTCTTTACCGCAACAAACCGAGTCACTTTTTTCTCTGTGCGCAAGAAAACTTACAATTACTGACGCAACTTACACATTTACACAACTGCGGACAAATGCCAGCTTCTCGCTCAAAAAATACTCATGTTTAACCACAGAGGTGGGGGGGCTGTTCGGGGGCTACTCACTGCCACGACAGGCGACCAGGGCTCCGTGTGAGAAGTCGCCACGGCAGACGGGAAACCCACCCGCGGAGGGGACTGACGGCTGCGCCAGCTGTGGTGGGGTCGGCTTGCGCTAAAATATCGATCCATATTAATAACGCCAGTAACGCATCTGATCAAATTTCAGTAACTGTAACACACTGCTGAATTATTTTTTTTATTTAAACAGTAATTTCGTTACAGAGCACTTTACTGCAAAAGTAGTGACGTTACAGTAACGCTGGTGATAGCGCGTTAATAATTCAATCATAATTGAATGTAATTTGCCTTAAAGGAGCCAAACAACTTCAGAATTTGACATAAAAAATACAAAAACTGCCATAACAATGTGGATGTAAAGTATGTTGAGGCCAAAAACCTTGACTGAGCTGTTTGTGAGGGTGTTTTCAAACCAAGGCTTGTTTCAAGGTTAGAGTCAACGTCATTCATCAGACATATTGGCCGCTGACACGGTATGTTAAGGCCGAGCTGATGATTCGTGAGGCAAACAAACCTGCCACATTTTTATTTTTTTTTGGGGGGGGGGGGATCTTCAAGGTTTTCAACATCTTGTTACTTTTTCGGTGCAGCTTTTTTTGGGGGGGAAGCCACAACTAAATCTTTGCCATGGAACTTATGCAGTCAGTGCTTTGTTTATTTCTAGCTTTGTGCACGATGTGGATTAATCTATATCACAGTTTTTATCTCTGTACTTTTTCCACAGACTAATTAAACATTGAGAAGTCAAGGTGCGCAGCACACAAAAAGATGCAATAGGTTTGAAAATCCAAACACATTCTAACACATTTAGGGTTTCTACAAACAGGCTTATATTCATTGAAGTGTGCTGTTACTGAAATATACAGTATAAGCATCATGACTAGATAGAATTTAGAAAGAAAATACTAATAAAACTAGAAAAGCACTCAGAGAGCGCATACCTCTGCCAAGGCTCCTCCTGTTCCTCAAGGATCACCTCCAAAATGTAATGGGGTTGTTTTGGAGTATTCTTACTAACACAGTGTGAGAAGATAAGAGCCTTGGTGGAGGTGTGTGTTTTTGGATCATCACCAAAATGTTATTGTTCCCTCTCTAGGCCAAGGACCACCTCTGGTAAAAAATTTCATCCAAATCCATCCAGTAGTTCTGGAGTATTCTTGCTAACACACTGTGAGAAGATAAGAACCTTGGTGGAGGTATGCATTCCGGGATCATCACCAAAATGTTATGGTGTGGGTGACCCCCACAACAGACTGGGACAAGCAGAGCGCTCAGCTGGAGCAATTGGCAGAACAATGAGATGTGTGTATTGATATCAATAGGCAGCCTCCTTTTGTCTAGCTTTTTCCTGTCAGTAATCCTCCTATTGATGTGGGTGACTCTCAAATGCAAATGTCCATGCCTACTGCTGTGAATGCATTGTCTGTAGTGGGGTATTTAAACTGCATCGCTCTGTAACTCTCTCTCTCTCTCTGACCACTGCTTCTGACGACACGCATTCTGTGTCTCCTCATGAGAGCCTGAGAGCTCGCTCCGGCGCGCCAGCACGGCGCTGGAGTGGGTGTTGTGATGGCGGTATGATTAATAAACACCCTTTTAAACTCTCAGTTCGCTCCTTATTATTTCATGCCGCCACAATGGGTTCTTTTCTAGCCCAAGGACCACAGCTGGTGAAAATTTGATCCAAATCGATGCAGTAGTTTTTGTGCAATCCAATTCATCTATGCAGACGACATCTTTTTGGCACTCCAAGCACCAGACTTTGAGCCACTGGAACGGGTGCTCACGGAAGATCTTGCCAAACTGGACCAGTTTTGCAAAACCTGGCACCTAAAACCAAGCCCAGCAAAAACCGTCTCCAGTGTATTCCATCTCCACAATGTAAAAGCTGCCAGAGAACTAAACATCCACCTGAGCGGACTCAAGCTTAAGCATGCCTCGAATCCAACCTACCTTGGAGTGACCCTTGACAGGACCCTATCCTTCAAGGAACATTTAAAGGGGACAGCTGCTAAGGTGAAGGCACGAAACAACCTGCTCTGCAAGCTCGTTGGTGCAAAATGGGGGGCGGCAGCCTCCACCCTGCGCACCTCAGCACTGACCCTTTCATACTCTGTAGCAGAATATTGTGCCCCTGTCTGGTCCAGGTCATCCTACACACACCACGTAGACACCCAGCTCAACACAACCATGAGAACCATAACTGGGACAATCCGCTTAACACCACTCCCCTGGCTCCCTGTACTGTCAAACATAGCCCCCCACACACATCCGACGAGCAGCACTAACTCAAAGGATGCTTCAAAAAGCCAAAGATTCTCCTCACTTACCAATCCATGCAGATATCTACACCCCACCCACTGCCCGACTTCCATCCAGACGGCCGATTTGGAAAACCCCTCCCCCAGCTGACTTCACCATCCAGACAGCTTGGCAAGAGGAATGGGAGACCAAGGAGGTCCCAAACAAACACCTGGTGACAAACCCCAACCAACAGGTCCCGGGCACCAACCTCCCAAGGAGACAGTGGTCTACACTCAATCGCTTCAGGACTGGACATGGCCCCTGCTTGGCCAGCCTTCACAGATGGGGCAGTAGCCCTAGCCCACTGTGCGCATGTGGAGAGGAGCAAACAATGGAACACATCATAGAGGCTTGCCCGCTCCAAAGACTGGAAGGAGGATTACACACCCTCCATACAGCAAACCAGGAGGCAACTGCTTGGCTTGAGGACTTTGCATTCGCTAAATAAATAAATAAACTAGAAAAGCACTCGGAGAGCGCAGACCTCCGCCAAGCGCCACAGTTCCCCCCATACAGTGTTTGTGTGTACGTTGTCAGATTCCTTGACCATGAAAACATCTGAGTAGCAATTGGATTCACAATGATAGGATTAGTGGTTCAGTAGTAAAAGCATTACCTCCTTGGCGGAGGTAATAAACTGAAGTGTTGGTGTTGTGTCCATGTCCTGCATCTGCAAACTCCCAGGCTGGGGGCGTTGCAATTGAATGAATGAATGAATTAATCTTTATTTTGAATAGATTAGGAGTACAGGTTAAAAGAAAGTGAATAATATAACAAAGGGGGTAATAAAATCCAACAAGGTCAAATTAGACAATAGCTCCTCTGATTATACAATTCAACATAAGTTATCCAAAATATGTGATGGCTGAATCCGCAGCTTATATTGCCCACCCATGTTCCATCCAAGAATTCAAAAGAAAAAACAAAAGAAGTCATGACACAACTGCGTACAACCCACAGGCCAATAGGTTATGTGAGCGTTTTAGATCACTGAAAGCAGCACTGAGGGCTTCACTGACGGATGCCAATTAGGTAGACAGGTTGGCGTGGGTTTTATTCAAAATTCAAACGTTTATTTCAAACTCAGGGTTCATATTAAATGCAGAACTAAAAGGAGTAGAAAATAAATAAATAAATAAATAAAAGTATATACAGATCAGCAGACAGTCGGCGGTCTTGTAACAACAATAACATATAATATTGGACTCAGTATAAAATGGAACGCCACCACTTCCAAATGCTGGAGTGAAGTGTGAGTGACGAGTTGACAATTGCTGATATAAAATGATTGTTACATGGCAGCAACCTTCTCATCAAACTGTAAACATTGTTACGTATCAACTCGCCAAAAGACGGAATGTTCACAGACACAAACATCTTGCTTGCACTCGACCTTCGTGGTACATGTAATCTTTATCTTTATTGGGGTTGCGCTCCGCGGCCAAAGATGATTTGGAAACTTCCCCGGCAGAGAGCTTCTTTTTGCGGAGCTACTATGGCTGACCGGGGAATTTCTGCCAAATAATCCAGCGGCGGACAGCTGGCCGTCTGAGCTTTTGCAGCATTGCGCAAACACAGGCACACAGCACGCTGTCGAGCAGCTCGTTTTTGCGCAGCGCCTATGGCTGGCCGGGGAATTTCTGCCAAATAATCCGGCGGCGGACAGCTGCCCGTCTCAGCTTT
The DNA here is from genome assembly GCA_020510985.1 of Pholidichthys leucotaenia. Lineage (NCBI taxonomy): Eukaryota > Metazoa > Chordata > Actinopteri > Cichliformes > Pholidichthyidae > Pholidichthys > Pholidichthys leucotaenia. Next base: position 362,201,172 of record CM035839.1, on the reverse strand, counting down.
TGCAGCGTCGCGCAAACACAGGCACGGTGGCGGGCCCAGCCCACCAGTGTTTTCCGCGTGCTTTTGTGCCTAAAACATTGAAGAACGCGGAGTTTATGTTGGTCAGACACGATGACCAGCGCCCTCCATTGCGCCTGCGCACATGTTGAAAATAGCCGTATGTCACAGTGTTAAAGAATGCTTTAAAAAATTCCTGTATCCAGACGGTGATCCGGATCATCCCCAAAATTTAATCAGTTCTTCCTTGTACCATTTCCAACAACGCCTGAAAGTTTCATGGAAATCCGTCCAAGACTTTTTGAGTTATCTTGCTAACCATCAGACAAACAGACAGACAGACAGACAGACAGACAGACAAACAGACAAACACACAGACAAACCCCGGCAAAAACATTACCTCCTCCTGGCCTTTTCGGCCTGGCGGAGGTAATAAATGTGCAATCCTGCTGCACACATACAACAAGGTCCTTGGTGGAGGTATGCACTCTCAGATCATAACCAAAATTTAATGGGTTCATCCTTGGCCCAAGGGCTACCTCTGGTGAAAATTTCATCAAAATCCATCCAGTAGTTTTTGTGTAATCCTGCTAACAGACAGACAGGCAAACAAATGGCCAGACGGATGGACAAACAAACAGACGAACCACCCCAATTACATAACTTCCTTGGCGGAGGTAATAATAGTTATAATTTGCCCCACACAGATGGTGTAAACCAAAGCTAGGATATGGAGTTATCACAGTGGAGTCAGTTTTATGAAGTCTTATTTGAAAGCCTTGATTTTAGGTTCATGGTTGTTGCCAAAGAATTCTCTCACACTCTGACCTTCAGTTTGAAAGGAGTATGCTTGAGAAATAGTCTCAAATGACCAGGGTCCAGTGGAGGTCTAAAAAAAAGTTATTCATTCATTGTTTTTGGTATAATAGTCGGGTGTAATAATAGTTTTTGGTATAATAGTCAGGATCCTTTTGTCCAAGAAAAATCTCTCCTAAAGGAGATCAATAAAGGTACTTTGACTTTGATAATAAGATTTGAATTATTTTCAAAAATGTCTGGGTTCTGTTTCTGATGTCTGGGTTTGGCGATATTATAATTCCACATCTGTTCTCATGTTTTCTCCCCTGTCCTCATTCATCAGTTGTGTCTTATTCCCTGATTGCCCCAGTGTATAAAGTCTTCTCTCTCTACCCCCTATTCCCACAGTAGTGAGCTCAATAGAATGGTGATTTTGGGCAATACTAGGCTTATTTTCTTGGTGCCATTAATTATGTTATCTCAGTGAGACAGTAAAATCGAATGAATTAATTTTGGCTGTAAAGTAATACCCACTTGTTATGGATTCCTGGTGAGCTAGAACATACACACAGTATCAACTCCACTAATTGTTTCTGATTACCTGCAGATGCTCCTCATGAGCTCACTTGCTGCAGATTGGCTCCTCCCTTTAAAAGGAGCAGGCCACCTTCATTCCTTGTGGGACTGTCATGGTGCTCGGACTTGGGTGTGTTCTGTGAGCTCCTGTTCCAAATTGTGTGTGCCAGACTTAGTGACATTAAAACCGAGGCCTCATGAAACAATGAGCAACTTTGAGACAACAGCTTCATGAGTGACACAGTGTTATGAAACATCTAATAAAGACTGACGTCTGGTGACTGACTGTCAGAACTGCATCTGAGTTGAAAACCTGAAAAAGGGCAATACTCTATATCACAGGTTGCACTACACTTTTTGTGATGCTATTTTCTCAGACAGGCTTGTAAAAATTCTGTCAGTCAGTTATGATTTAATTGACTTTAATTAGATCACCCTCCATATAATCTGTCAAATGATAGACAGCTTTCAGAATTTGTAGTCATTGCTGGAAAAATTCTGTGGAAGGACAATTTTCAGTGAACGAAACCCCATATATGCATATATACAGTGGTGTGAAAAAGTGTTTGCCCCCTTCCCGATTTCTCATTTTTTTGTATGTTTGTCACACTTAAATGTTTCAGATCATCAAACAAATTTAAATATTAGACAAAGATGATGCAAGTAAACACAAAATGCAGTTTTTAAATGAAGGTGTTTATTATAAAGGGCAAAAAAAGATCCAAACCTACATGGCCCTCTGTGTATAATATACTAGAATACTCTGTGGACTGATGAGACAAAAGTTGAAACTTTTTGGAAGGAGTATGTCCCATTGCATCTGGCATAAAAGTAACACAGCATTTCAGAAAAGAAACATCATACCAACAGTAAAATATGGTGGTGGTAGTGTGATGGTCTGGGGCTGTTTTGCGGCTTCAGGACCTGGAAGACTTGCTGTGGTAAATGGAACCATGAATTCTGCTGTGTACCAAAAAATCCTAAAGGAGAATGTCCGGCCATCTGTTCGTGACCTCAAGCTGAAGCGCACTTGGGTTCTGCAGCAGGACAATGATCCAAAACACAGCAGCAAGTCCACCTCTGAATGGCTTAAGAACAACAAAATGAAGACTTTGGAGTGGCCTAGTCAAAGTGCTGAGCTGAATCCAATTGAGATGCTGTGGCATGACCTTAAAAATATGGTTAATGTTCGAAAACCCTCCAATGTGGCTGAATTACAACAATTCTGCAAAGATGAGTGGGCCAAAATTCTTCCACAGCACTGTAAAAGACTCATTTCCAGTTATTGCAAATGCTTGATTGCAGGTGTTGCTGCTAAGGGTGGCCCAACCAGTTATTAGGTTGGGGGGGCAATCACTTTTTCACACAGAGCCATGAAGGTTTGGATTTTTTCCCCCTTAATAATAAACACTTTCATTTAAAAACTGTATTTTGTGTTTACTTGTGTTATCTTTGTCTAATATTTAAAATTGTTTGATGATCTGAAACATTTAAGTGCGACAAACATACAAAAAAAAGAGAAATCAGGAAGGGGGCAAACACTTTTTCACACCACGAGACAGAGAGAGAGAGAGAGAGAGTGAGTGAATGGCCGGTGAGACAGCTACGCTCTACAGCCACTTTGGCCATGTGCAGCCATGAAGGGGTGTACCAATCCAATCGTGCAATATAAAGTGGAAATGTCATGAGCAGTTTTTTTTTAACTTAATAGAACAAAATACAACATACAAACTTTCGATGAGGATACAGGTTACAAGAGTAACAAAATCAGAACTTTCACAAAAAATATACAATCAGTCAAACTTCACATTCCAGTTAACAAGAAAAAAGGAGTATATTAAAAGAAAGAGAGAAAGTACAACAATTCTCTGATAAATAGTCTTTTTGTATAATAATAAATAATTATAAATAAATAAATAACTAAATAAATAATAAAAATAAAAATTATTATAATTAATTAATTATAATTATTAATTAATTATTAATTAATTATTATAAATAATAATTAATAGGAGCTGTCTCTTGCAATTGTTTTTGCATCATGAGCAGTGCATCAAGCGTTGTTTCAGCATGCCCACAGTCACTGCGAGGCCTCATTTTGTCGGTCACATCACGTGACTTGATGGCTCGCGGGAAATTTGAGAGGGTTCTATTGGAATTAGGGTTTTTTTTGTTTGCTTTGTATTATTTGTTCCTGCCATCCAATTTTGAATAGACCTCGGATGGGCAAATGCTCAAAAAAAAAGTATTGAGAATCAGGTTTTCTTTTTTTTTAATTTAAGTTTTTGTAAAGGGTATACATGTCATTACAGCATTGCATTGTTTACATTTTCATCACATATTCCCCCTTTTTTGTTTTTTGACAACATTGGAAAAAAATTATTACAACACCCTTTTTTAAGTGAAAGAAAAAGAGAAATTAAAAGAAGAACAAAAACAAAACAAAACAAAACAAAAAAAAACAAAAAACAAAAGAGCAGAAAAATAAAAGAGCATCTGAGTAGCGTTGGAGCAAAGAGAGGTGCCATTATTGAAATGGTACCGTTTTGGTGACACATGGGGAGTGCATAATCGTATAGCATCTTAGGCAAGAACAAAGAGCAGAGTTTCCCTGGGAGATAACAGGGAGGTGTGAAGGATGAATGCAGTGTGATCTTTTGTGTGTTAGAAACTTCTGGAAGGATGTTAAAGGATTAAGGAAGTGAATGTAATGTGACCTTTTGTGTGTGAGAAGCTTCTAGAAGAATCCCATGCTTTTTAAGAGGAGAGTCTCTGTGGAGTATTCATTCTGTCTATGCTTCTTGTGTGAGACGTGTAATAAAATGTCTGAGTCAAATCCGCCTCGTTATTTACACGCTCCACACTGGTGACCCAAGACGAATCATGGAACACAACGAAAGACCCCCGGAGCCAGCCTTGATGGGAACCCCCAGCCACGCATGTGCTGTTGCGATCAAGCTACCGGATTTTTGGCAGCACAACCCACGCTCCTGGTTCCACCTACTCGAGGCGCAGTTCGCCCTCCGGGGGATATCGGCAGATGACACAAAATTCCACTATGTGGTCGCAGCGCTCGACGCCAGCACGGCTCAGCACATAGAGAGCCTGCTCAATTAGCCACCAACCGACGACAAGTACGGCGCACTGAAGGCTGCACTCATCCAGCACTTCACACTCTCGGATGGTGAGAGAGCAGAGAGACTCCTGACTCGGACCGGGTTGGGAGATGGGTCGGCCATAGACCTGATGGAGAAGATGCTGAGGTTAAAGGGCACAGACGACGACCATTTCATTTTTACCCACCTCTTCCTCCGGAACCTTCCATCAGCGGCAAGAGCGACCCTGGCCAATTCGCCGTTGCTGGCCAAGCAGGACTATCGTGCGCTAGCCCGTGAAGCAAACCGGATCATCGTCGCCAGCAGGGAGTTCACGACCATTGCAGCAGCAACGGAGCTCGGCGCGACGGCCGGAGGAGGCGAGGAGCCATCGACGGCAGCAGCAGAGCCACTGACGGCAGCAGCAGCAGGGGCCAAGGAACGCGGGGGAGACACGCTTTGCTTCTACCACCGCCGCTTCGCAGAGAGGGCACACAAATGTATACCACCGTGCCAATTCAAGCGACTCGGGAAACGCCAAGACCAGGGGTCGGTAGCAACCGCGACCCTCGGGGAGGAGAACAAGCTGCTCTATTTGACTGACGCACGCTCGGGGAGGCATTTCCTCGTGGACACCGGTGCCCAGATGAGTTTCATCATGCCGTCCTACGCCGACCGACTGGCAGGATCTAGCGGCCCCGAGATGGCAGCAGCAAACGGCTCGGAGATTAAGACCTTTGGTGAGAGGACTCTACTCCTGTCTCTACACGGCCGTACATTTGAGTGGACTTTTGTCATAGCAGCATTGAATTTCAATATACTGGGGGCTGATTTTTTGTGCACACATGGTTTGTTGGTTGATGTCGCTAACAGGCGCCTAGTTAATGCACTGTCCTTTGATTCTATCCCCTGTATAGCTTGAGCGTCTCGGCCAACAGCACAAGCCAACGTCACAGCTGCATGCGGTAAGTTCCACACACTGCTCACTCAGTTCCCAGCACTCACTGTCCCAACGTTTTTCGGCAGCCATCGCTAAACACGGGGTGGAGCATTTTATCACCACCACCGGGCCACCTGTTTTTGCAAGACCTCGGCGCTTGGACGCAGCTAAACTGGCCATAGCGCGCGAGGAGTTCGCCAACCTGGAGAGGTTGGGCATCATCAGGCGCTCAAACAGCCCATGGGCTTCCCCGCTACACATGGTCCCTAAAGCTGAAGGTTCGTGGCGACCTTGCGGGGATTTCCACATGTTGAACATCGCCACAGCGCACGACCGCTACCCAATTCCTCACATTCAGGATTTTTCCATTCACCTTGCAGGAGCGCGCGTTTTTTCTAAAATAGACCTGGTCCGCGGTTACCACCAAGTCCCAGTGCGCACTGAGGACATACCCAGAACAGCGGTAATAACTCCGTTCGGTTTATTCGAGTTTTTGCGCATGCCTTTTGGGCTTAAAGGGACTGCACAGACATTCCAGCGCATGATGGATGCAGTGCTGCGCGATCTCCCTTTCGTGTTCGTCTACCTGGACGATATCTTAGTAGCCAGCGTGTCCGAAGACGAACACGAAACCCACCTCACGACAGTTTTCCGGAGGTTGGAAGAGCACGGGTTAATAATCAACCCAGCGAAATGTCAGTTCGGGGTGACGCAGATTGATTTTTTGGGGCACCACGTCTCTCCCGAAGGAGCGGTTCCGCTGCCTGACAAAGTGCGCGCGGTAGCAGATTTTCCCCGGCCGCAAACGGTCAGGGCACTACAGGAATTTTTGGGAATGGTGAATTTTTATAACCGTTTCCTTCCCTGCGCAGCGCAGCTCATGAAACCACTGTACGCCACGCTCAAAAAACAGAAACCCGCGGATAAAATCGAATGGTCCCCGGAGCGAGAGCGGGCGTTCTCGGAAGTCAAAGCAGCCCTGGCAAACACTGCGTTGCTGGCACATCCAGACCCAACGGCCCGCATAGCGCTCACCACTGACGCGTCAGATGTGGCCATAGGGGCGGTCGTGGAGCAGCGCGTAGCCGGGGCTTGGCAGCCGCTCACCTTTTTCAGCAGGACTTTGCGTGACAGTGAACGTAAATACAGCGCGTTCAACAGGGAGTTGCTGGCTCTCCACTTGGCCATTCGCCACTTCCAGTTCTGGCTGGAAGGACGCTGTTTCACCGAGTTCGTTGACCACAAGCCACTAACATTCGCGATGGCCAAGGTTTCAGAACCGTGGTCGGGCCGGCAGCAGAGACAGCTGGCCGCGATCTCAGAGTTTACTACCGATATTCAGCATGTGTTGGGTAAACTGAATGTAGTGGCAGACTGCCTCTCGCGCACTGTGGCTGCCCCGTGTTTGACTCGATTCATTCTTTGGCGCACCCGGGAGTGTGCGTGTCGGTCAAAATGGTAGGAGAGAAATTCGTGTGGCCGAGCCTTTGCAAACAAGTGAAAGAGTGGGCAGCAGCCTGCATGGCGTGCCAACGAGCCAAAGTAAACAGACACACGAAGGCTCCCTTGGAGCCGTTTCGCATCCCGGCTAAGAGGTTCGACCATGTTCACGTGGACCTCGTGGGCCCCCTCCCGCCATCACAGGGGTGCACACACCTTCTGTCAATGGTGGACAGTACCACGCGATGGCCGGAAGTGGTTCCACTGGCGGCAACCACAGCCGAGGAGGTGGTGCGCGCGTTTTTAACAGCATGGGTGGTACGTTTTGGAGTCCCGTCAGATATTACGTCCGACAGAGGCCCTCAATTTGTTTCCGAACTCTGGTCAACAATGGCCCGCAGCCTGGGTGTCACAATTGACCGCACAACCACATACAATCCAGAGGCTAATGGGTTATGCGAACGTTTTCATAGGTCATTGAAAGCGGCTCTCAGGGCGTCACTGACGGATGCAAATTGGGTAGACAAGCTACCGTGGGTTTTATTGGGGCTACGTTCCTCGCCTAAAGAGGATCTGGAAGCTTCCCCGGCTGAACTCGTTTTTGTGCAGCCACTTCGGCTGCCCGGGGAGTTTCTTCCAGATAATCCCGCGCCGGGCAGCTCCCCGTCTCAGCTGTTGCAGCGTAGCATAGACACAAGCACGCTGCCGGGCCCTGCTCACCACAGTTTTCCGCGCGTTTTTGTGCCTAAAACTTTGAAAAACGCGGAATTCGTTTTTGTCAGACACGATGCCCATCGCCCTCCACTGCGCCCACCTTATGATGGACCGTTCAGAGTGCTGGAAACGGGACAAGCATTTTTTGCTAGATTTGGGGGGTAGGAGGGAGAAGATTGGCATAGACAGACTCAAACCCGCTTTTGTGGTGGCGGACGAGCAAGTGCTGTTGGCGAGGGCCCCTTGGCGTGGAAGAGCCCCACGGGGAGCTTCCCAGAGAAAAGATTCCCCAGAGCACCCACACGGACAGACTTTTACCCCTCAAACATCAGCCCCCCAGCATGACAGCGCCGCGGAGGCGGTGAATCCTGGTTACAGCAGATATGGGAGAAAACTGAAGCCCAAGCAGCATGTGGATTGATGTTTAATGATTTTACCACAGCATATGGACTGTCATTCTATTGTTCTATCCAGGACGCTCAGGGGGGTCGTTTGGTGACACATGGGGAGTGCATAATTGTATAGCATCTTAGGCAAGAACAAAGAGCAGAGTTTCCCTGGGAGATAACAGGGAGGTGTGAAGGATGAATGCAGTGTGATCTTTTGTGTGTTAGAAACTTCTGGAAGGATGTTAAAGGATTAAGGAAGTGAATGCAATGTGACCTTTTGTGTGTGAGAAGCTTCTAGAAGAATGCCATGCTTTTTAAGAGGACAGTCTCTGTGGAGTATTCATTCTGTCTATGCTTCTTGTGTGAGACGTGTAATAAAATGTCTGAGTCAAATCCGCCTCGTTATTTACACGCTCCACACCGTATTTTTTGGACTATAAGGTGCACTTAAAATCCTTTAATTTTCTCAAAAATCGACAGTGCGCTTTATAATCCGGTGTGCCTTATGTATTAATTCTGGTTGTGCTTACTGACCTTGAACCGATTTTATGTGGCACACGGCACTCAAAAATCTGTCAAAAATGTTTTAGTACGACTTTGGTAAGTTACGAAGCCGAACCGCTTGATGGATTGTCGGAGCATTACGGTAGTCAGGAGCCTCGCGGAGTAATATGTGCTTCAACATAATGGCCGGATGGCTTTTTCCACAAATCTCCATCCCTATTGATCTGCCACTCCATGCTCGCCCATCTCACCGATACTGTCAAAACCCAAGTGAAGCAAACTAATTCGGAGCTTGCCATCATTCTGGGTGGATTAACCAAAGAACTCCAACCACTATATCGGTGTCAACAGGTCGTTCAAAGTTAAATTGCTAGCGAGTTACGTCACTATCTGCCAATGGAACGTGGATCGAAACTGCTCCTATTTAGCTGTAGTTAATATTCAAAAATGATATTTTCAGGACGAAAGAATTCAAGCGTCCCGGCATTTGTTTGCATTGTTTACTTCTCGGGGCTGCCGCCGGAAAGCGAGCCGTATGGATTACTGAGCGAGTATCCTGGCGATGTAAACAGCCACGGACCAAAAACGTACATTTGCTCATGGAGCAGGTCATTCACACTCGCAGACAATGGCGCTATATGTGTCTATAATGACTATAGATAGGATTTTCTTTCCATGCACGCAAAAAAAAAAAAAAAAAATCCCAGATCCGATACCCAAAAGCCAATGGTGTATAGAACACGTATATTAGGATTTGTATGTGAAATTTCGGCATCGAAACTGCTCCCGTTTAGCTGTGAACGGGAGCAGTAAATACGGCTGTAAATACGTATTTACGGCTGTAAATACGGTATCGATTACCGAGCGAGTACTGAATGAGTATTCTGGCCAATATGGCGATGTAAACAGCCACGGACTAAAACGTTCCGCCTGCTCATGGAGCAGGTCATTCACACTCACAGACAATCGCGCTATATGTATCTATAATGACTATAGATAGGATTTTCTTTCCATGCACGCAAATTTTTTTTTTTTTTCCCCGGCTCCGACTACCTCGCTTTAATGCGCCTTATAATCCGATGCGCCTTATGTATGAAATTAGATCATCAAATAGACCGTTCATTGATAGTGCGCCTTATAATCCGGTGCGCCTTATAGTCCCAAAAATACGGTATTTGTCAAAGATTAGATCTGATGGAAGACATATATGCGTTCCAGGGTTGCCAAATGTTCAAGAACCCATCCATGTCCTGTCTCAGTGCAAATGTCAACTTTTCCATCGAATAAATGTCCTGAATCACGTTAATCAAATCTTCAGGTGTAGGACAGTCTTTCAACATCCATTTTTTTGTTAGAGCTTTTTTACTTGCCAATATTAAAACAGTGAATAAATATTTTTCTCCTCGTCTTTCCAATGATTCTGGTAGTAAACCCAAATACAAAGTTACAAAAGAAAAGGGAACTGTTACTTTGAATATTTTCCCCAATATTGTCTGTACATTGGTCCAATATTGGTGGATAACTGGGCATGACCAAAACACATAAAAATGATTTGCAGTCTCTTCACCACACAAGCGCCAACAATTCAACCCCTTACGAGTAAATTTGTTTTGTGCAGGGGTTCTGAAAAATCTTACCAAATTTTTCCATCCAAATTCTCTCCACTGCAGGGATGAAGTACTTTTCCATTGTTGTTTTTTTTAGCTTTTCCCATATTTCCAGTTGTAAAGTGAAATTCCCCTTTTTTTCCCATCTCTCTTTTATATATGATGTGTTGTCTCCTTTTAAGTCTTGAAGACCATGGTATATTTTAGAAATTATCTGATCCCTGGGATCCCTTTATATGCCATTAAGAAAACCTTCAGAACACCTTTTTTCAGGTTTTCTACATAGATGCAGTTCTGACACTCAGTCAGCAGATGGCACTCTTTATTAAATGTTTCATAACACTGTGTCGATCATGAAGCTATTGTCTCAAAGTTGTTCATTGTTTTATAAGGCCTCAATTTCACCATCACTAATGTATCTATGTGTAATATTTAGTACATGTAATGTGTTGCTTAATGTTACTAAACCTAAACCTAATTCAAACGTGTGTAATACTGTCCCTGACTTCTACTCAAATAGCAAATGCAATGAAGACAACATCTCCTCCTCTCAAAAAACCCTCAGTTCACTATTGACGTATGCAACGCCCAGACCTCTCAAATTTCCCACCAGGTCTCAAATCACATGATGTGACAACAAGGCCTCGTTCGCTACGATCACATGACTGTGGCCATGTTGACGCAGTGCTCCTCAATCTACTCATGACACTTCCGTGTTATATTGCTCAAATCAGTGTCGAGTGGGTGGTGTCAAGCATAGCATTACTAGTGCCGGTATCTTTGTGCTCCCCTTGGACTTCCATGCAAGACTCTTTGATACTGAGCAATTCAACTAACCTTTTCCCAGGATTCCTTGGTTGTCTCACTCTTAATGCTCCTCTCTCTCTCTCTCTCTCTCTGGCCATGTTCATTCCTGGATATTCTCCCCTTCATTGGGCCAAGACACCATTGCAGTTATATATTCATTGATACCGTACAACCTCGAATGAAATATCACTTTTAGACAACAGTTCCACAAGCAGTTTATTAAATAACAGCAATATAGGACAAAATACTAGAAAAAGCACTCAGAGAGCACATACTTCTGCCAAGGCACCTTACATCCCTCATGGATCACCTCCAAAATGCAATGGGTTTGTTTTGGAGGATTCTTGCTAACACAGTGTGAAAAGTTAAGAGCCTTGGTGGAGGTATGCATTCTCGGTTCATCACCAAAATGTTATGGGTGCCTCTCTAGCCTAGGGACCACCTCTGGTAAAAAAAAAAATAAAAAAAAAAAAAAATCATCCAAATCCATCCAGTAGTTTTTGTGTAATCCTGCTGCACAAATAAAATCAAGGTCCTTGGTGGAGGTATGCACTCTCAGATCATTACCAAAATTTAATGGATTTATCCTTGGCCCAAGGGCTACCACTGGTGAAAATTTCATCAAAATCCATCCAGTAGTTTTTGCGTAATCTTGCTAAAAGACAGACAGACAGACAAACCACCCCGATTGCAAAACCTCCTTGGCGGAGGTAATTATGATTTTTGTTTGTTTAACCAGTTATTTTGCTGCACCTAGAAAAATAGTCTGTTCTAAATGTACCCAGTTAATTGTTGCTAAGCACTTCAATGAGCATAATTCAATTCAATTCAATTCAATTCAACTTTATTTATATAGCGCCATTTCACAACAACAGTCATCTCATAGCACTATCAACTGTAGGGGGGACCCCCACAGTTGCAGAAAGACCCCAGCAATCAGGCGATCCCCTGTGAGCAAGCACTTGGCGACGGTGGAGAGGAAAAACTCCCTTTTAACAGGAAGAAACCTCCAGCAGAACCAGGCTCAGGGAGGGGCAGTCATCTGCTGCGACTGGCTGGGGGGTGAGGGGATAGAGAAGAAGAAAAGAACAGACATGTAGAGAGCAAACAGCACGATGGGGACTCAATCTATGGGAGAGAACAAACAAATGTTAATGACCAGCAAAAAAAAAATATTTCATAGAGAGTGAGGAAAGGAGTGAGGCCCAGTGCATTACTGGAGGTCCCCCGGCTGACTAAACCTATTAGCAGCATAACTAAGGGAGGGTTCAGAAACACATGATCCCTCCCTAATTGTAGGCTAGATCAAAAAGGTAGGTTTTAGCCCTATTCTTAAAAACAGAGATCGAGTCTGACTCCCGAATCCAGATTGGCAGCTGATTCCACAGGAGAGGAGCTTGATAACTGAAGGCTCTGCCTCCCATTGTACTTTTGGAGATTCTAGGTATTACAAGTAATCCTGCATTTTGGGAGCGTAGTGCTCTGTGAGGATAATACGGTAGTATCAGATCTTTTAAATAAAAAGGAGCCTGATTGTTTAGAGCTTTGTAAGTGAGAAGAAGGATTTTAAACTTAATTCTAAACTCTATGGGAAGCCAATGAAGGGAGGCCAGAACCGGAGAGATATGATCTCTCTTTCTAGTACCTGTTAAAACTCTTGCTGCAGCATTTTGGATCAGCTGAAGACTTTTTAAAGATGTTTTAGGACAGCCTGATAATAAAGAATTACAATAATCTAATCTCGAGCTAACAAAAGCGTGGATCAGCTTCTCAGCATCACTCTGAGACAAGATGCTCCTAATCTTGGCAATATTACGCAAATGATAGAAGGCAGTCTTAGAAACAAATTTAATATGTGAATTGAAGGACAAATCCTGATCAAAAATAACTCCAAGGTTCCTCACAGAGCTATTAAGAGAAAGAGTAACTGCGTCCAAACTGAAAGTTTGATTTGGAAAGGAATTTCTAAGGTTTTTTGGACCAACAAGAATGACTTCAGTCTTATCTGAATTTAATAACAGGAAATTACAAGTCATCCAAGCTTTGATTTCCTTAAGACAGGCTTCTAACTTGGCTAATTGATTAGTATCATCTGGCTTCATTGACAGGTATAATTGTGTGTCATCTGCATAACAATGAAAATGTATACAGTGCTTTCTAATAATGTTGCCTAACGGAAGCATATATAAACTAAAAAGAGTAGGGCCTAGCACAGATCCCTGTGGAACTCCATGACTAAGCTTTGAGCTGAAAGAAAACTCATCATTTACATGAACAAACTGGAACCTATCAGATAAATAAGATCTAAACCACTGCAACAAAGTTCCATTAAGTCCAACATAGTGTTCTGATCTATCAAGTAGAATATTATGATCAATAGTATCAAAAGCTGCACTAAGATCTAAAAGGACAAGTACAGAAACTAGTCCATTATCAGATGCAATGAGGAGGTCGTTAGTGACCTTCGCTAAGGCTGTTTCAGTACTATGATGGATTCTAAACCCAGATTGAAACTCTTCAAGTAAACCATTTCCCTGCAGGTGGTCAAATAATTGCGTAGCAACAACTCTTTCTAAGATTTTTGAAATGAAAGGGAGATTAGAGATTGGTCTATAGTTAGCTAAAGCTCCTGGATCTAGCGTTGGCTTTTTGAGTAAGGGTTTAATTACAGCCGTTTTAAAAGCCTGTGGTACATGGCCTAAAGTTAATGAAGAACTGATTATATGAAGAATAAAGCTACCAATAAGTGGGAAGACTTCTTTAAATAACCTGGTAGGAATAGGATCTAAAAGACAAGTTGAAGGTTTGGATGAGGAAACTACTTTGTCTAACTCACAAAGGTCGATTGGAGTAAACTCATCAAGACAGACATCAATAGAAGGAGTTGTAGTAGTTACAGTATTTAAGTTAACTGTGGGAAGAATCTGATTGATTTTATCTCTGATGGATGAAATTTTATTATTGAAAAAGTTCATAAAGTCCTGACTAGTAAGCTCTAAGGGGATGCTAGGATTGACAGAGTCCTGACTCTTTGTCAACCTGGCTACAGTACTGAAAAGAAACCTGGGATTATTCTTGTTCTCTTCTATTAATGCAGAGTAATAACTCGTTCTAGCTTTTCTAAGAGATTTTTTATAAATTAAAAGATGATTTCTCCAAGCTAAATAGATTTCATCTAAATTAGTAGAGCGCCATTTTCTTTCTAATTGACGAGTCTTCTGTTTTAAGCTACGAGTTTCTGTGTTGAACCAAGGAGTTAAAAATCTCTGATTAGACTTTTTCTTTTTTAAGGGGGCCACCAAGTCTAGAGCTTGATGCAGAGAAGCTGAAACACTCTCCACCATGTTATCAATTACAGAAGGAGCAAGCTGTCTATAGCTTATTTCCGTTGTGTTGACACATGGCATAGAGGAAACAATCTGCATAAATTTGGAAACAGCATCATCTGAGAGGCATCTACTGTGATAATATTTTTCTTTAGGAGCCAAATAGTCAGAAATAGTAAAATCAAAGGTTAACAGACAATGGTCTGACAGTACAGGGTTATGAGGAGACACTACAAGAATTTCTATTTCTATGCCATATGTCAGAACAAGGTCCAATGTATGGTGGAGGTAATGAGTAGAATTTCCTACTTTCTGAGAAAACCCAAACGAGTCTAATATTGAATTAAAAGCCACATTAAGGCAGTCACTATCTACATCCACATGTATATTAAAGTCCCCTACTATAATTATTCTATCAGATTTCAACACTAAATCAGCTAAGAAATCAGCAAATTCGGATAAAAATTCTGAATAGGTTGATGGGGGACGATAAACAATGGCAAATAAAATTGGGTTTAACCTGAAATTGCTAAAGTGCCCAACACTGAGGACCAGGCCCTCAAAGGAATTATAACATGTTTTTTGCTTTACATTAACTAGTAATTTGGAATGGTAAATTGTTGCTACTCCTCCTCCACGACCAGAACTTCTGGGATTTTGACAGTTTAAATAACCAGAGGGGGTTGATTCATTTAAACCAACATAATCCTCTTGTCCTAACCAAGTCTCTGTAAGGGAAATTAAATCAATCTGATGATCAATTAACAGATCATGGACTAACAGAGACTTGGGAGTTAGAGACCTAATATTTAACAAACCACATTTAATTTTTAAATTATGAGGAGGAACAGAGGCCAAATCATTCAATTTAGAGGCTTTATGTTTAATTTGAGTT
Organism: Pholidichthys leucotaenia; assembly: GCA_020510985.1. Lineage (NCBI taxonomy): Eukaryota > Metazoa > Chordata > Actinopteri > Cichliformes > Pholidichthyidae > Pholidichthys > Pholidichthys leucotaenia. Next base: position 362,186,084 of record CM035839.1, on the reverse strand, counting down.
TTACCAATATTTTGCTTTATCACTTTGGGATGCTTATACATTATATTTTTATTCACTTTGGAGGGAGCAGACAACGATTCTCTGATGGGGAAGACAGGGGCTAAGCTGAGGGGTGGCGGATGAAGAGGAGCTGCAGAGAGGCGTGTAAGACTGCGACTCTGCTTCCTGGTCCCAACTCTGAGTAGTCAGGGTTTTGGAAATTTGGATAAAAAAGATGCCAGAATGTTAGATAAATGAGAAGCACCATCCAAAGTGGGATGAATGCTGTCTCGTCTCATAAGACCAGGTTTTCCCCAAAAAGAGCTCCAATTGTCAATGTAGCCCACGTCATTTTTAGGACACCACACAGACAGCCAGCGGTTCAAGGATGACGAGCGACTAAACATGTCATCACTGGTCAGATTGGGGAGGGGCCCAGAGAATACTACAGTGGCAGACATCGTTTTGGCAAACTCACACACCGATTCTACATTAAGTTTCGTGACTTCCGACTGCCGGAGACGGATGTCATTAATGCCGGCGTGAATAACAATTGTGGAATATTTACAGTTACTTTTAGCCAGCATTTTCAAATTTGACTCGATGTCGCCTGCTCTGGCCCCAGGAATACATTGGACTATGACCGCTGGAGTCTCTAGGTTCACGTTTCTGACTACAGAGTCGCCAATGATCAGAGTTTTTTCCTCAGCGGGTGTGTCGCTGAGCGGGGAAAAACGATTAGAAACGTGAACAGGTTGGTGGTGTACCGGGGCTTTGCGACTAGGCTTCCTTCTCACCGTCACCCACCCAGTCTCCTCGCTGCTGAGGAGAGCCGGGGAACCACTGACAGGGGGGGCCTAAGCTAGCTAGCTCCGCTGCAGCTAATGGGCGTCCGTCAAGATTAACTGGGGCAGACGGTGTTTCAATGCAGCGGAGCCGGGATTCCAAATCAGACAACCTCGCCTCGAGCGCCTCAAAAAGACAACATTTATTACATTTACCGTTATCACTAAAAGAGGCAGAGGTGTAGCTAAACATCTGACAGAGAGAGCACACCAGAGGAGAGGAAAGAGAGGTAGTAACCATAGCTAGTGGCTAGAGAGCTGGAGAGCAAACCACACAGGCAGACAGCAAAACAGGAAGTGACGATACGTTACCACAAGGAAGTGACGATCCCTCACGATAGTGATTAAATATTGTCCACAGCATAAGTCAGTGTTTATAATACATACTGGTCACCTGTTGAGTAGGATTTCTGGGTTACCATGCCTCATGCCAGTGACTGGTTAGCTTACCGATTTAGTTTGTGCACTTCGCCTGCTTTTTCTTGGCATTTTCAGATGAAATTAGTCTATCACCAAAAAAGTTATTATGGTTAGTTAATCGAGACAATAAATCCAACTCTAGCTTGTCTACTTTGTTGTAAACAGATGAAAAACATCTATGGCCAGATGTTTACAAGAGTGGGACCGTGAAAATTAAGGTATCCAACACAGTATTACAATTCTCACATATTAGAGGAAGTCACTGATATTAACTATTATTTAAAGCTTATTGAAACACAGCCAAAGCATAGTGATACATACCGGTATTTGGTGAAACATCCGATTACTGGGGAATATAGTAATTCCTGAAATCCCTATTGTCCAATCAGATTGCTTGGTTGGAACTCCCTGTTTTATAATGGTGCGTATTCAATTCAAAGATTTACAGATCATCGATATAGGCACTTATTGTGCTCTCTTCTGGACAATTTGTAGTAGATTTAGGGGTTTAAATTTAGTAAAAGTTTTCCTAGGATTATACTGTATATTACTCTGAGAGAGAGAGAGAGAAGGAATAAAGATAAAGAAACAGACCCAGTAAACCTCTGAAAAGTTCCTTACCAGGTTATTTGGGGTAAGTACAATGGGGTCATGTTTTGCAGCCAATTTCTCTCAACTTTGGATCTAAGACTAGTTTTATAGCACATTCCAATATCCATGTGACATCTACAGTACGTGTCTTTCCACAACAGGAAATTAAGGAGCAACAGTTTGCTAAGTCCGTTACCACAGCAAACATGTCAGCATTTACAAATGCACAGACATGCTCCACTGATGAAGTTACAACACACTCCAAGCCATTACCTGTCCATGCTTTGGTGGAAGCAGTTATTTTTCCACACTTTGAATATCTATGTCTGAATTTGGGCTATTTTTCACTCGTGTTTTCAAACTGGGTTTTATTTATAGTGACTAGACACACTCTCACAAAGATGACCTCTTTCAGAAATGTGGCTACAGCTGCCATTACATTTCAATAATTCCAGCTTGCATAAAACTAAAGCCAAAGCTTGTTTGTTGACTCCCAGACCTCTTGTTGAACTTTTACACTCATCCTACTTCCCTGATCCCCAACTTCCTCATCCCTCTGGTTGTGAGAACATAAACAAACACTGTTTTTATTATAGTCATTCTGGGAAGTTTCGGCACACAGCTCGGCCCCTCTCTTCCCGTTTCCTTGCATTCACAGGGGTCAGGTCAGTCAGGCCTGAGTTGCAGGATGTTGAAGTACCTTTGCCTTAGGGCAGAGTCTAGAAATAGGACCTGAGAGGAGTGAACAGCCTTGATGACTGGCTTCTCCACTTCTGCTCCTATGGGATGGAAAAAAACCTTCTTCACACTCACACACACACACACACACACTGATGTACAAACACATATGCACACCTTTCTATCAGAGATGTGACAAGAGCTTGGGGCCAGTGCTTAGGCTTCATTCCACAAGGTCAGTGACAATAGTAAATGGCAGGCGGTAGAGGAAGCTGATCAAGGGCTTTGGCGGTTTGTTTAGTAACAATGTTACTTCTAATTTTGTGTAGAGTAGCAAGTTTACAGGGGAGGAAATAGCTTCTGTTGGCTCATGTTGACATCAGGAGTAGTAGTTAGTCCCTTGCCTCCCTGTAATTGATGCTGTCATGAACGCTGCAGTCTGTCTTTGATCCTCTGTGAAGGAGTAGTTCTCACCTTGGATGGTGCATTCGCAGTGTCCGTGGGTGGTGTGAGCCGAGTCTGTTTCCTCTGTAAACATTAATACAATTCTGCTGCATTTATCCCATAACTACGCATGTGTTGCTTTCAGGAAATACTGAAGTGTTTTTCCCTTTCTCCTTCTGTAGAAGGAAACACTAACTCCCCGCTCCGACCTGCATGTACCTCGCCTGGGTTTGTTTTTGTAAATACATTTCAGGTAGAACATTTTGGACTTATCAGCCTCTGTTTTCCATGTTTAAAAGTTACTGTTGGAAGAAAATCTATTTTTGTTGAAACAAGTTCAAGCTGCTGCTCTATAATATCAAAAAACATGTCTAATAAGTATGAAAAAATAAAGTGTGATTTGTGTTGTGTCTTCTGCACAATGTGACTCACAAATTGACGTCAGAGAAGCAGCTGCTTGAATAATAGGCATACATTTGTGCACTGCTTAATCCAAATTACTGGATTTTTTTTTAAATCATAAGTACCAGGTCAAATAAATCCTTTTTGTATTTCCACCAACAAACGGTTTACCATCAGCTCTCTAAGAAATGCTACCCTTTTGAAATGTCATTCATTTCAAACAAATAAGGCCAGTTTCCAGGAAAATCTTTAAACATGAAGGTTTTCTCACCATTCATTAATTCGTTCAAGCTTTTGATATTCAAAACCTTCACCAATAGGTATTTTCTTTTGAGGAGGGCACAGAGGTTTATTGTCAGATCTTTGTGTCACTGGAATCCTGGGAATTTTTATCCCTATTCTGATCTGAGCTCACAAGTTGCTGCACTACTGATTTCACATACAGTTAAGGAATGAGGCAGCCGACAAAAAGGTAATTATTAAACTTAATGACAAAAATATTTGTGCCCAAACAGAAAAAAAAAACTACAGTTCACCATAGTGCAAATGGTCTTAACAAAGTAAACCATTTGGATTATTTTTGGGGTCCTAATAGTCAATTTGATTAAAACCAATAAAGAACAGGGTTAAAAAAATCATTCCACTTCTCACAAGAACAATGATTTTTTATCTTTGCTGGGGTGTCAGTGAGGGACTTTCTGTTAGCAAAGCATGGAGGCTTTTTAACCCATGATTAGGGATCTGGTTCATGGGCACCACATGTCTAAAGGTCAGAGCTTCTCCAAGACCTTTGCAGGATTAGCTTGGGAACATGGGGTTACCGAGTGTCGCCATGTGAAAGCTGTGCTTAAGGCTTACTTTTGGAGAGGCTTTGTACAAACGGGAGAGCAGCACACTTGGCTCTCTTATCACTAGGCTAGCTTGCTGTGGAAGCTGAAAGCAGAGAGACAAGCAAAGAGAAACAAATGTTCTACCGGCAATGCTACCTAGAAGTGTCACAATAAGCATAATGACCTCAACTACATTACCAGTCTTCTTAGATTATGTTGAATCAGTAAAAACAAATACACGCTGTAGCTTACTGGACAAACAGAAACCCAACACATTTTCCAGAATATAGAAATGGAAACAACTTCTTAAAAAGATTTTTTCAAGCCAAGCTAATGCTCTAACACACTGAATGTAACTTTATTCACTGTGCTACTGACAACATAATCACATTCCATATCAGATATATTTACTTATTTAATTGCTGCACAGATGACATCATCACAGATGTACAGTGGCTATCAAAAGCCTACACACCCCTGTTCACATGCCAGGTTTTTGTGATGTAAAAAAATGAGACCAAGATAAATCATTTCAAAACTTTCTCCACCATTAATGTGACAAAACCTGTTCAACCCAATTGAAAAACAAACTGAAATCTTTTAAGGGGAAAAATAAAAAATAAAAAACTTACAATAACCTGCACACCCTTAAACTAATACTTTGTTGCAGCACCTTTGGCTTTTATTACAGCACTCAGTCTTTTTGGGTAGGAGTCTGTCAGCGTGGCACATCTTGATGTGGCAATATTTGCCCACTCTTCTTTGCAAAGACGCTCCAAATCTGTTAGATTGTGAGGGCATCTCCTGTGCACAGCCCTCTTCAGATCACCCCACAGATGTTCAATCAAATTCAGGTCTGAACTCTGGCTGGGCCATTCCAAAACTTTAATCTTCTTCAGGTGAAGCCATTCTCCTTCTTCTTCTTCTTCTTCTTTTAGATTTGATTGGCAGTTGGCAACCAACTTACAGGTGCATTACCACCACATACTTCACTCTATATCATCACGCTATCTGGTCAGGAGCTGTCACTCACTCTATCAGGTGAAGCCATTCTTTTGTTGGTTTGGATGTGTGCTTTGGGTCATTGTCATGCTGAAAGATGAAGTTCCTCTTCCATCTTCAGCTTTCTAGCAGAAGCCTAAAGGTTTTGTGCCAGCACTGACTGGTATTTGGAACTGTTCATAATTCCCTCCACTTTGACTAATGCCCCATTTCCAGCTGAAAGAAAACAGCCCCAAAGCATGATGCTGCCACCACCATGCTTCATTGTAGGTATGGTGTTCTTTTGGTGATGAGCAGTGCTGTATTTGCGCCAAATATACCTTTTGGAATTATGGCCAAAACGTTCAACCTTGGTTTCATCGGAACATAACACATTTTCCCACGTGTTTGGGAGATTTCATTTTTTTTTCTTCTCCTTGTCCTGTCAGGCAGCTAGGCAAGCAGAACAGGGATCTGTCACCCTTATTGTGTCAAAACAGATTTACTTTGCTAAGAGGAACTTATACAGTACCTAACTGTGTATTGTATATTGTTATAAACTCCTCCTATAATAACTTTTAATACTTTAATTATTTTACCCATGGAAGACCCGACAGGATGGGGAAGAGGGAAAGGAAGTGTGTGGAGGGGGAAATAAAAGGGAGAGGAATAGGCAAAAAGACAAACAAACCAACAACTAAAACAAACAAAAGACAAACTGCTTCTTCCACCGAAGATGTCTCAACATGAGTCTGGTTTCCGCACCTGTTAAAGGAGAGACACTTGTGCGTGTACATCTGCGTGCGTATATATGAGAGCGCGTGCAAAATAAGTGTGTGCATGTGAGTGGTTTGTCAGGAAACGTACGAAGCGGGGGGCCAGTCGCAGCAGCTCTCACCCCGGGAACCCCGAGCAGGCAAGGCAGCTCCACCAACACCCACAAAGCACAAATGTGTGAGGTCAGCAAGCCCCAGGAAAGCTAGGCATCCGCCCCCGGAGGGACGATCGAGGGAGGCCAGGTCGCCAGGCGGCCAGCGCGGCAAGCCCACACCCCCGGACCCACCAGCCCCCTACCCCCCAGTGAGGCCAACGCTCGCCCCCGGGCCCCAGGCGCCAGGAAGCCAGCAACCTCACCCCCCGGGTCGTAGACCTCCCCCCCCCCCAGCGCCACCGCCGCACACCCCAGGGACCCCCATGCCCAAAGAAGTCCCCCCGCCCAGGGGGGTCCACATTGCCGAGAGGCACTATCCCCTGTAATCCAGCACCTCCCAACTCGCAGACACACCCCTCCCCACATCTTCACACCCACATGCTCCCATGCACACCCATCTGCACTAACTCACTCTCACTCACCCGGCTCAACCCATTCTCTCTCACTCCTGTACCCACCCAAACTCACCCCTCATTCACCCTTGCTTCATAAGGCGGCTGCAACGCAGATGCAGCGAGCCTGAACACGCACCAGCACCCAGCAGCGACCGAAGCAGGGGTCTGCACAGAAGCAGACCCCCACCCCAGGTGCCCACCTGAGCGACTGATCAGCAGACCACCGCAGGCGCCCCGAGATACCACCCGACACACAATGCACCGCACAAAACCGACCCACCATCACCACCTCCATTCATCACCCCCTCACTCTCACTTACTCTCATATTCAGTCCCACTCTCACTTCCTTGGTTACTGTATATCTATACATTCAGTAGCATCCAGGGATTTTGACAACATGATAGGTCTGGGACGCGTTTGGGAGATTTCAAATGTGTTTTTGCAAAATGTAGCCCAGCTTGGATGTTTTCCTTCGTAAGATAAGGCTTCTGTCTTGCCGCCCTACCCCATAGCCCAGACATATGAAGAAGATGGGAGATTGTTGTCACATGTACTAAACAGACAGTACTTGCCAGAAATTCCTGCAGCTCCTTCAATATTGCTGTCGGCCTCTTGGCAGCCTCCCTGACCAGTTTTCTTCTCATCTTTTCACCAATTTTGGAGGGATGTCCAGTTTTACTTCATTTCAGTGAACCTGTAACCACGTGACATCTGATCCCCAGGACAGGAGCATTATACCAAATTAATCACACCTGTGGATGCACACTTTTATCTTCCTGGTCGGTAAGAGCTTATACCAGTCTGTTTAACATTGTGTTTTGTCTGCTGTTTGGGCTGGTGTTACCCTGGGTACTCCATCGCTGTGTCATAAAATTGTTGTTTTTCTGCTGAATGAGAGAAGGTTTGCAGTGGCTGTCAAGCATGACGTGCACTGTCCATGCCTGCTTGAGGTATGTAATATACACTTGCTTTCTTTTCAGCCAGAACTGTTAACAGTTTAGCAGCATGAGGTATGTACTACCCTTACCTGCTTAAGGTTTGTGATGTATTTTGTGCCTTCTCTTCAGCAGAGGTGGGTAATTCCAGGTCCAAAGAGTAAAAGTCTGATCGCATATTTGTTCCAACCCTTGACTAACCCAGCTGATTCTGATAAGCATAGCTCTTGAAGAGGTGTTTCAAAATTTTAATCAATATCTATTTACTACGTTTTTAACCTTACCCATTTCCAAGTCTAAATTTCATCTCATAGTAAAATGGTTTGGACAAGGTGCTGATAGCAAGACACAAACCAGCAACCTTCTGATCACAGGCCCAACATACTATCTACCGAAGCCACAGCAGCAGTTGGCTTGGAGCTGATCTGAAAAGGTTTTGTCGGACTGTCCACTCTTCCGCACCAATAGACATTTCATATAGGGATACAGCTTCCGTATCCATAGCCACTGCCAATTACTAAATAAAGTGAATGACTGCAAAGATCTAGGTTTAGTTCGAATTGCAGAAAAATATAGTGCCATCAGGACTAAAAACCGACAAATATCTTGATCAACCCACAACTTTAATTATAACAATGAAAAAACACAGCCGGTGTTTTCTGTTCAAGGGTTAAATATTAACTATTTGAAGCCAGAACAGGGTTTTTCACTACACAGAGGGAAAAAACGTTGCCAGACCAGTCTGCCCTACTGGGAAAACAGCTGTTCTTCTCCACAACACAGGAGAAGAGGAGGTTACATTAGGGAAAATAAGTATTGAACATGTCAACATTTCCCTCATTAAACATATTTCTGATGTTGTCACTGACCTCAGATTTTCACCAGATATCAGTAACGACCCAAGTAATCCATACATAGAAAGAAATCAAGGCAACTGTGTTCACAAAACACGTTATATTTAATAAAGTGGAATGATACAGGGAATAAGTAATGAACACATGAAGAAAAAGAGGTGCAAAAAGGCATAGAACCAGTTGAAATCCATCAGAATTTATAAAGCCATCCCATCCCCCCCCCACCCCCACCCCCCGTGGATCATCACCTTATCGTGGTGGGGGGTTTGCGTGCCCTAGTGATCCCAGTGATCCCAGGAGCTATGTTGTCCGGGGCAATTTGCCCCTGGTAGGGTCACCCAAGACAAACTGGTCCTGGGTGAAGGGCCAGACTAAGAATGATCCAACAGACTCTCATGATGAACGCTAGAACAAGGATTCAGTGTACAGTACCTCGCCTGGTATGGGATTACCGGGGCCCCACCCTGAAGCCAGGTCTGGGGGAGGGGCTCGATGGCTAGCATCTGGTGGCCAGGTTTCCGTCCATGGGACCTGGACAGGCTCAGCCCAAAGAATTTTCATGGGTCCGCCCTCCAGTGGGCTCACCACCTGCAGGAGGGACCATGGGGGTCCGGTACTATGTGGATCAGATGGTGGTCAAAGGCGGAGACCTTGGCGGTCTGATCCCAAGCTTCCTAAACTGGCTTTTGGGATGTGGACTGTCACCTCTCTGATGGGGAAGGAGCCTGAATTGGTGCATGAGGTTGTGAGATACCGACTAGATATAGTTGGCCTCACCTCAACACACAGCTCTGGTTCTGGAACTAGTCTCCTGGAGAGCGGCTGGAGCTTGGCCTACTCTGGAGCTGCCCTGGGCAACAGGCAACAAACAGGGGTGGGTATTCTTGTATCCCCCCACCTTGCTGCCTCTATATTGGAGTTTTCCCCAGTGGAGGAAAGGGTTGTTTCCCTGGTTGTTTCGGGTTGGGAAATGGGTCCTAACCATCATTTGTGCCTATGCACCAAATGGTGGTTCAGACTACCCACCCTTTTTGGAGTGTCTGACTGGGGTGCTGGAGAGTGCTCGTCTTGGAGACTCCATTGTCCTACTGGGGAACTTCAATGCGCACGTGGGCAACGACAGTGAAATCTGGAAGTGGTGATTGGGAGGAATGGCCTGCCCGATCTGAACCCAAGTGGTGTTCAGTTATTGGACTTCTGTGCTAACCACAGTTTGTCCATAACAAACACCATGTTAAAATATAAGGGTGTCCATATGTGCACTTGGCACCAGGACACCCTAGGTCGCAGGTCGATGATCGATTTTGTTATTGTGCCATCAGACCTGCCACCATATGTCTTGGACACTTGGGTAAAGAGCGGTGCAGAGCTGTCAACTGATCACCACCTGGTGGTGAGTTGGATCCGATGGCAGGGGAGGATGCCATTCAGACCTGATAGACCCAAATGTATAGTGAGGGTGTGCTGGGAGCATCTGGCTGAGGCCGGGAGGTCTTCAACTCCCAGCTCCGGAAGAACTTCAACCATATTCCAAGGGAGTTTGGAGACAGAGTCTGAATGGGCCATATTCTCCACCTCCATTGTTGAAGCGGCTGCCTAGAGCTGCGGCCGCAAGGTCGTTGGGGCATTTCGTGGTGGCAACCCCCGAACCAAGTGGTGGACACCAGTGGTGAGTGGGGCCATTAAGCTGAAGAAGGAGTCCTATCAAGCTTGGTTGGCTTGTGGGACTCCCAAAGCAGCTGAGGTGTACCGACAGGCCAAGCGGAGTACAGCTCGGGTGGTTGCTGAAGCAAAAACTCGGGTATGGGAGGAGTTCGGTGAGGCCATGGAACAAGACTTTGGGTCAGCCTTAAAGAGATTCTGGCAAACTGTCAGGCAACTCAGGAGGGGGAAGCAGCTCCCTGTCCACACTGTGTATGGTGTGGATGGAGCACTGCTGATTTCGACTGGGGATATCGTCGGGCGGTGGAAGGAATACTTTGAGGATCTCCTCAATCCCACTGACACACCTTCCACAGAGGAAGCAGGGCTTGTGGACAAGGGGGATGACTCACCTATCACAGGGGCTGAGGTTGCCAAGGTGTTTAAAAAATTCTTTAGTGGCTGAGCCCCGGGGATGGACGAGATTTGCCCTGAGTACCTCAAGGCCCTGGATGTTGTAGGGCTGTCATGGTTGACACGCCTCTGCAACATTGTGTGGAGGTCGGAGGCAGTGCCTTGGCATGGCAAACTAGAGTGGTGGTTCGTCTCTTCAAAAAAGGGGACCGGAGGGTGTGCTCCAACTTTAGAGGGATCACCCTCCTCAGCCTCCCTGGGAAGGTCTATGCCAAGGTACTGGAGAGTCCAGTCGTTGGTCGAACCTCGGATTCAGGAGGAGAAACGTGGTTTTGGTCCTGGCCGTGGCACATTGGACCAGTGCTTTACTCTCTCAAGAATCCTCGAGGGCTCGTGGGAGTTTGCCCAACCAGTTTACATGTGTTTTGTGGACTTGGAGAAGGCATTTGACTGTGTCCCTCGTGGTTTTTTGTGGGGGGTGCTTTGGGTGTATGGGGTATTGGGATTGTTGTTATGAGCTATTCAATCTCTGTATGACCGTTGTGAAAGTTTGGTTCCTATTGCCAACACTCTGTTGGACTCATTCCCAGTGAGAGTTGGACTCCACCAGGGCTACCCTTTGTCATTGATCCTTTTCATAATTTTTATGGACAGGATTTCTACTGTAGGCGCAGCCAGAAAATGGAGGATGTCATGCTTGGTGACCACAGGATCTCATCTCTGTTGTTTGCAGATGATGTTGTCCTGCTGGCTTCATCCAGCAATGACCTACAGGTCTTACTGGGACTGTTTGCCGCTGAGTGTGAAGCAGCTGGGTTGAGAATCAGTACCTCCAAGTCCGAGTCCATGGTTCTCAGCTGGAAAAGGGTAGATTGTCCTCTCCAGGTTGAGGACAAGCTCCTGTCCCAAGGGGAGGAGTTTAAGAATCTTGGGGTCTTATTCACGAGCGAGGGGAGAATGGAGCGACAGATTGACAGACTGATCGGAGCAGCATCTGCAGCGATGGGGACGTTGTACCAGTCTGCTGTGGTGAACAGGGAGCTAAGCTCTAAGGCAAAGCTGTCGATTTACCAGTCAAGCTACATTCCTACTCTCACCTATGGTCATGAGCTTTGGGTAATGACTGAAAGAATGAGATCGCGGATACAGGCGGCTGAAATGAGCTTTCTTTGTAGAATTGCTGGACTCACCCTCAGAGATAGGGTGAGGAGCTCAGTCATCCGGGCGAGGGTCAGAGTAGAACTGCTGCGCCTCCACATTGAAAGAAGCCATTTGAGGTGGTATGGACATCTGATCAGAATGCCTCCTGGACACCTCCCACTTGAGGTGTTTTGGGCACGTCCCTCTGGGAGGAGACTCCGGGGCAGACCCAGGACTCGCTGGAGAGACTATGTCTCCCAGCTGGTCTGGGAACACCTTGGTATCCTCTCTGAAGAGCTGGAGCAGGTGGCTGGGGAGAAGAAAATTCTGGGCTTCTCTGCTTGAACTGCTGCCTCCGCCACCCGGACCTCCGGAAAAACGATAGAAGATGGACGGATGGATGGATCCCATCCCCCATCAGTGCAAATTAATTTCAGCTGGTTAAGTCCCGACTGATAGCCTTTAAAAAGGTCTGTGAATATCAGATTGTCACATCACAAAGAACTCATGATGGGTAGAAGCAAAGAGTTCTCTCTAGATCTTTGCAGCCTTATTGTTGCAAAACATAATGATAGCATTGGTTACAGGAACATTTTTAAACTGCTGAATGTTCCAGTGAGCACTGTTGGAGCCATCATTCGGAAGTGGAAAGAACATCATTTTACCATCAACTGGCCATGACCAGGAGCTCCTCGCAAGATTTCTGTCAGAGTCAAAAGAATTATCAGAAGAGTTATCCAAGAGCCAAAGACCACTCATGAAGAGATCCAGAAAAAAAACAGGAGTTAGCAGGTACTGCTGTTTCAAAGAAAACAATATGTAATGCACTCAATGGACGTGGGCTCTATGCCCGCTCACCTTGGCAAGACTCCATTGCTGAAGAAAAAACATGTTGAAGCTTGTTTAAAGTTTGCTGCACAACATTTGGGTAAGCCAGTAAAATACTGGGAGAATAGACATAAACACTGAAACCAAAACTGAACTTTTTGGATGCCACAACACATAGCATGTTTGGAGGAGAAATGACAATGCACATCAGCCCAAAAACACCATACAAACATTGAAGTTTGGAGGTGGGAGCATCATGGTGTGGGGGTGTTTTTCAGCACATGGTACAGGCTCTTCTTCTTATAAATGAAGGAAAGATGAATGGACAAATATACAAAGACATCCTTGATAAGAGCCTGCTGCCATCTTCCAAGATGCTGAAGATGAAACAAGGGTGGACATTTCAGCAAGACAATAATCCCAAACACACAGCCAAGGAAACTCTCAACTGGCTCCAGAGAAGGAAAATAAAGCTGCTAGAATGGCCCAGTCAGTCACCTGACCTGAATCCAATTGAAAATCTATGGAACAAACTGAAGATCAGCGTTCATAGAAGACACCCACGGAACCTTCAAGATATGAAGACAGTTTATATGGAAGAATAGGCAAAAATCACTCCTGAGCAATGTCTGTGTCTAGTTTCTCCATACAGGAGGCTTCTGGAAGCTGTTATTACCAAAAAAGGTGTCATGAACCGAGCCAGTGTTGTCCTTTAGGCTCGGTTCTGACCGTTCTCTGTGGCTCAGGTATCAATATATTTGTGTACTGTTATCTTTTGCGTTCTTGTTGCTTCTATGTCATTTGTTCTTTTTTCCGTGCCTGTAGCCGCTGTTCTGGCCGGCAGCTGCTAGGCAGCCTCTTTGACCTACATTCATGCGGGCATTGTCTAGCACTTGCCGGTCCGACCACACCTCCTTGCTCTTGACAGCCAGCTGGTTCCACTCCGGCGATTGCCTTTCCTGCGCCTCGCCCAGGTGCACCCAATCTGTCATGCCAGCAACGCTTGTACTTAAGCAGCCTTTGCCAGTCAAGCATTGCTGGACCAATGAATTGTCTCTGGGAGTAATGTGGCCACCGTTCACTGTGGTCTGCCCGCTGCACGTCTGATGTGTGAGTTTAGAAGTGAGCCTCGTCTTCCTTTTTGTAAGTGTGCCTATTTTGTATTTTTTGTCTTGTGGCCACGGTACACTGTGGTCTGCTCACTGCATGCTTGTCGTGTGAGCAATTAAGTGTACCCTGTAGCATTTTTGTAAGTCTTTTATTTTTGGAACTGTCTGCTTCTTTGTTAATAAATGTGTTTGTGGTGTAACCTGCGAGTAAATCCATTCTTCCTCCTCTCTCCTCGATGTGCTGCGTAAAAGCACAGGAGGAGGGTCATGACAAAAGGCTTTTCTACTGAATATTAAATTAATTTCACTAAGCATGTTCAATACTTACAGTATTCCCCATGTGATTCCACTTTATTAAATATAACTTGTTTTGTGAACACAGTTGCCTTTATTTCTTTGTATGTATAGATTACTTGGGTTGCTACTGATATTTGGTGAAAATCTCAGGTCAATGGCTCCATCAGAAATGTTTGATGAGAAAAATGTTAACGTGTTCAATACTTATTTTCCCTGCTGTATATGCACACATACCCAATATTCATTATCTAATGATGAGTTTTTACAATTTTAACCTCATTCACTGTCATTCTTTTAAAAGAATGATTCAAAATGAAAATATCCCAACAGTTGTTTTAAAATAAATCTACAATTTTGCATTCACCAGAGCAGATTAATAGAACTCTGGCTGAGATGAACAATCATATTGTTATATGGGGATTTTATGTTGAAGTGTGGTGTGATGACGCCGCCTTTCTGTCGCGTCCTCACACTGCCCTATATTACGGGGCATCTGCCATTAGAGCTTCCTCTTGCCCTGGATGACTCCGCCACGGTGTGTTGTATACTGTGTGCTCTCTTCTTTAATAAAGCAGTGTTCAGTGCTACCACTTCATCAGCCTCCTTTACTATCAGGTTTGTGGACATAACATTTGGCGACTGAAGATTAACGGATGGAGGCATGCATTACACCATTCCAGCCTTTCCCGGAGCTTCCTGGCAAGCTGTCGGTGCCATGACCTCACTGGTTGGAGGCCTTCCAAACGTACGTTGTGACTCAACCTCGGGAAGTTAGATAAAGTGAGGGTGCGAGCGCTCCTTGTCCACAACCTGGGTATCGAAGGCCAGAGGATTCTGCGGACACTCGGCACATCGGACTCATACGAGGACGTCTTGGAGTTGCTGGCTAATCATTTCACCACACCGGACAGCGTGATGGTATGGAGAATTTGCTTTCGCCAGAGACGCCAGAGGGTCAGTGAGCCAATTCATCAGTACATCGTTGACCTTAAGCAGCTAGCTAGCGACTGCTGTTTTGAGCCGCTGGAAGACGAGATGGTGCGGGACCAATTGGCTGAGCACACATGCAACGCTGGGCTACGTGCTAGGTTGCTAACGGTGCCTAATGACTTGGCTTTAGCTAAGGTTGGAGAGCTAGCTTGACACCCAACACCAACACCCAACACCCAACACCAACAGCTTGACACCCAACACCAAGTCCCAACACCAGTGGGTATTCTTATTGTACGGTGGAATTGTACGGTGTTGATTTACCATTATTGATTGACACAGCAGCGGTGCGGTCAATGCTAAATTGGGCCATGGTGAAGAAGTTTTTCCCGTACCACAGGATTAGGAGTAACCCAGCACCGTTGTATGGCTACGGCGGTAATAAACTGTGCAATGTCGGGACTGTGGAGTTGACTGTTAGCTACAAGTCTGAAGCGGTGCACATCTTCGCTTTCCAAGTGGTGGCGCATGGCAGTAACAACATGGGGTGTGACCTGTTCTACGGACTGGGTTTTGCCATCAGAGACAGCGCTAGGAATGAATGGTCTGGATGTGGTCGCTGGGGCTCGTCGGCTCCGGTGACTGATGACATTGTGGTTTGGGACGAAGCGCTGGCAGACAGTCCTGGCATCAAGTCGCCCAGTCCCTGCTCAGTGTCGGAGTGGGACAGTTTCAGTGCCTGTGCTCAGCAGGAGGTAGTAGGGGGAGCTGAGCAGGAGGGTGGAGCGCCCGTTCTGACGAGCATCACCAGGGAGGCACCGGATACCTTCAGTACTTGCATTGGGTCTTGGCCGCAGATGGGTGAGGGGTCCGCTGCAACGACGGTGACTGCTGCAACGCTACAGGACAACAACCGGGCAAGACCACATGGGAGCATGGTGTTACCGCATGCTCAGCAGCACATCAGGCTGAGTAAGGTACCACTCTACTTCATGGACTGGGTTAGGATTCGGGCTGATGAAAGACCTAGGCAACATTAGGCCAAACCACAGCCGGTGAAACATTGGGCGCCGCTGAGGATTGTAGCGAAGTTTGGTGCGGCGTGCTTCCGGCTCTCGGACGGTTTGATGAGGCATGCTAACCAGCTGGGGCATGTCCAGGTGGCGAGGCTGGCCA
Source organism: Pholidichthys leucotaenia (assembly GCA_020510985.1). NCBI lineage: Eukaryota > Metazoa > Chordata > Actinopteri > Cichliformes > Pholidichthyidae > Pholidichthys > Pholidichthys leucotaenia. The sequence goes on along the minus strand of CM035839.1, from coordinate 362,170,263 downwards.
GGAGTCGGAGAAGGTGGTGTGGGATCCGGGCTCCTGTGCTTCAAAGGCCAGTTCTCGCCCGGGGGGCTTGCCACCTCCAGGGGCGCGGCTGCTGCGGGGCTGTTGCAGGGCCTCCCTGCCTGACCCACCATTGTCATGGAGAACTGTGTGCAAGAGACTCAAAATTGTTTAATTGTTTGTTAGTTACGAGCACGGCGGTTCCCCTTTCAAGTGGCAGAATAACCCACTTCGCCGTGCGGGCCGTGTGGTAGTCGACCCACTAGTCCTATTTGTTATGTTTAGTGTTTTTATGTTTTGCTTTTATGGCTGCTTTTGTGTGTTTTGTTTTATGTCTCCAAATTTAGTTAGTTAGTTAGTTAATCCCTTCACACCTGAAGGTGTATATGGGCGGCGCCTATCTCCGTTTCTCTGACCCTAGGCCACACAGCTACTGTAAGTAGTGAAAGCTACAGTGGGGGGTCAGTCCTCTGGTAGCTCTGTGTGTAACTTTACTTTCCCCATTCCATTATGCGGAGCACCACGCTAGAAGGCAGAAAGCACCATTTTTATATGGTCTTTGGTATGACCCGGCCGGGATTTGAACCCCTGCCTCCCGGGTGTGGGGCGGATGCTCTACCAACTGAGCCACCACTCCGGTGGAATTAAACCCACCCAAATTTGTCTTCAAATTTGGGTGGGTTTAATTCGGTGTGTTTTTTTTCTACTTTGTAAAGGGGGGGAGGATGTTATATGGGGATTTTATGTTGAAGTGCGGTGTGATGACGCCGCCTTCCTGTCGCGTCCCCACACCGCCCTATATTAAGGGGCATCTGCCATTAGAGCTTCCTGTTGCCCTGGATGAGTCCGCCATGGTGTGTTGTATGCTGTGTGTTCTCTTCTTTAATAAAGCAGTGTTCAGTGCTACCTCTTTGTCATCCTCCTTTACTACCAGGTTTGTGGACATAATAAACATAACTGAAGGAAATTTTACAACTCCTGAACAAAGAGAAGGACTGGCATCATCTCTGAATTGTAGCAGACAGGTCTCATCCATGGCCAAACAAGGCTGTGGAGTTAAAAAGCTCCTTTAAAGTTTGGAAAAATTGGTGTGTGCTGGATTAAAAAAAACTTCTGACGAACGTAATTTCAAGACATATTTTATCTGATTTTTCAAAACGTCTGTAAAAGTTGGTCCAAACGCTATAGTATGAACCCAGCTTAGTGGGGAAAAAATTGCTGCATATGCGGCCGGCAAAACAATAAAAACAGCCGTGGAAGGAGAAAATAGAAGCAAGTGTCTTGAAATATACTCACCATTTGGAAACTTGCGATTGAAATGGCACTTGGAGAAAAGTGTTTCTGCCGTTTGTAGGAACGTTCAGATGCTCTGACATCAGCGTCCTTATTCTGGCAGCTCTTCGGTCCTTTTCTGGATCAGTATTCACGGTGTGTATGACTGACGGCTCTTCAGACAGCAGCTCTGCCGGTATGTCCTGTATTAGCATTTGTAATGCTAATAGTTTGACAAACATCTGACTATAACGTTGACACTGTCTGGCTGTATTGTAACTTTAAAAAATCCTGTCAATTTAGGAGTCTTTTTTAAAACCTTCTTCTCACGTTCCTGTTTTTCTTTCTTCTTTTTTCTCTTTTGGACACCGCTATCATACATTCATTCATTCATTCATTCATCCATGGATTCACTACCAGCCCACATTCAACCTTAATCAGGTCAAATGTCAACTCTTAACCAATTAAATTAAGCAGGCAGGACAGACGTACACCTCAACAAATAAAAAGTTGACACACCAAAACAAACCAGGGTGGTGGCCTAGTGGTAGAGCATCCACCCCACAGTCAGGAGGTTGTGGGTTCAATCCCTGGCTGGGTCATACCAGAGACAATATAAAAATGGTACGTCCCACCTTCTAGCTTGGTGTTCAGCATAATAGAATGGGGGAAGGAAAAGTTGTGGCGGCATCTTGCATGGCAACAGCCCCCTCTGATTCTAGATGTGATTAACATTGTAGATAGGAGCAATGTAATTTTCGTTCTACTGTACATGATAGACTGAATGACAATAAAGTTGGCTTGTTCTTTTTCTTCTTAAAACCCTCCAATAAACACTGGGCATGGCAGAATTAGCAAAAAAAAAATGTTTCTTTCGGGGACCCAAACAAGCTGGGCTCCCGGGGCTCCTGCCCCTGTAAGCTCTCTTAATAATCTAGGGCAGTATGTGTATTAATATTTAAGAAACAAATTATCTACTGTAGTATCAGTGCATGTACATGGTTACCGTGGTAATGCACAGAGGAGGGTGGCAACGGTTACAGGGTGTTTCAAATGGAGAAATTTTGTGAAGGGCAGTTAACTGATATTCCCTAAGAACAGAGCAGGGAGTAGAGAATACAGTTGAAGTACACTGCGGATCGGAATGTAGCTTCTGATGTTGTCCAACACATCCTAAACCCAACGCACCTCTTCCCCCCTGGATCTGTACTGCACAGTTTGCCGTGACTGTGACCTGACCTTGACTGTCATATGCTTTTAACTGCTGTCTGGCTGAAGGATTGCTCTCGTTGTCACTCTTGACAGTATCTGGATAAAGCTGTCATTGATGTATCCTCTCCGGAAGGGCACTCAAGTTCAACCTCGCCATACAGCTCTCCACTCTGGTGCACTATCAATGATAAAAACAAATCCTTTCTAATCTTGCACATTGCTTCATGGTTCCCCCAGTGTGTGAAAGAAAGTGATTTTGCTTTACTTGCCCTTTACTGGAGGGAGAGGAATAACAGACAAAAAGCAAAGAAAATACAAAAAGAAAATGTGATTTCTGCCTTGGCACTGAGAGAGAAAAGAATAGGTGATGAGAGTCTGATTAGGGAATGCAGAGAAGAGGGCTAGAGAAGTGACCTTGGCAGTGTAAGCTGTTAAGATAAGTGTGTTGTGGTCTATGTGTGGGAAAACAAGGCACTCTGGGACATGTGCATGACCCAGGGTTAAGTATCATCATTCTCACAGACCAGGGACTACACACTCGGACACACAACACACACAGAACAGGTTACAAAAGGGCTAGAGATCCTTTTCAGGATGTTATGTAAGAGGCAGAGCTGTCTGAAGGAGGAAGTTAACCCCTTGCTTTAGAAAATAAATAGTGACATGCATTATCTTCAAAGTGCTTAATCATCATGGCATCTAGAACAAAGGGAAGTTCTGTCCATCCATCCATCCATCCATCCATCCATCCATCCATCCATCCGTCATGAACTCCTGCCTATTTGAGGCAGGAAGAATTAAAACTCACTCGCAGGAGATCGTTGTATTTTATTATGCAAATAATATAACAGTCCAGTCAAACCATAAACAGGTGGCATAGGATGAACTGGGAGAATCTCCAGGACGCTCCACAGCACACGAGTGAATATATAGAGGGAGAATGTTCCAATATGCAGGCAGACAGAACTGCAGCGGGGAACGGACAAGAAAAGGCGCTTTTCCACTTGGCCCAGTTTGGCCTCGTTTGGCCTCGTTTCGCACGGTTCGGCCTCCTTTGTCCGCTTTTCCATTCGGCACCCAATGGCCTAATAGTTCTGTTATTTCGGAACTGTTCCACTTTTATCGGCACCAATCGAGAGTAGGTCCGAAGGGTACCGGCACGGTTTCGTCACGCCACTGCTGGCCATTCATTGGTCTGGGCGTAGCGTCATAAAAGTGGGCGTTACGCTGACTTTCAAGAATCGCTTGCTGGCCGCCATTTGCAATTTTTCGTCAGTGAGCCCGCGAACAAGTGATATTATAAACAACAACGATGGAATGGCTTAACAGAAATCAGCAGAAATCTAACACAGCGGTCCAGCAGAGTTTCCTGTGCGTTTCGGCTGATGAGAGAATGCAGAGCGAAGCAGACTGAGCTTGCAGTGAGGCGCACAAGCAGACCCACCACAAAATACATGGAGACGCACCAGGAATTAGACCCAGCCACCCGAAGTAAATTGAATGTACAGCCACGACGCACCCAACTTCAGCAGTTGAAGCCGTGATATTGTGATATACAGGACGGTGAGTGATGGTGATATTCATGTTTTATGTTATTTTTTCCAACAGTGGAAAGTTCACTTAGGACAGACGAAAACTTAATCGTGTTTAAACGGTGACCTAGCTTAATGCTACGTCCGTCCTTGTATGTTTCTTTTTTGTGTTGACAATATCTGATGAAATAAGCTAGTTGTAATCCTGGTTAAAAAGGTTTTTGTTTTTTTTTACATGTTGCACTTTCGTGCTGTGCATGTACATTTCTGTGTATTTCATTGTAGAGTCCAAACAGGATCTGCTCGGAATGGTGATGTTTTGACACCAATGTATTGTGACAGGTAAACAACACATCATATTTATAGTCAAACCTTTTGCTTTTTAAAGCGAGGTAGTCGGATACGCAAAAGCCGATGGTGTATAGAACACGTATATTAGGATGTGAAATGTCGGCATCGAAACTGCTCCCGTTTAGCTGTAATTAATATTCAAAAATGATATTTTCGGGAGGAAAGAATTCAAGCATCCCTGCATGTTTACTTCTTGGGGCCGCCGCCGGAGAGCGAGCCGTGTGCAAAATGCGATTGTGTTGTTAATATAGCACATTTTTTGTGGAAATGTTACTATTATTAGCTGTGAAATGTGTTATAAAACTATTAGAAGACGATACTATGGCTCTTCCTGCTGTTCCCGTTTCTCTGTTTTTTTTTTCCGGGTGTAAAATACGGGATCCCTACGGCCCATCGGCGCACGAAGTATCCTGGCCGATGTAAACAGCCACGGACCAAAAAACGTACATTTGCTCGTGGAACAGGTCATTCACACTCACAGACAATCGCGCTATATGTGTCTGTAGGATTTTCTTTCCATGCATGCAAAAAAAGCATTTTTTTCCCGGATCCGACTACCTCGCTTTAAGTTATAAAGTTTAGGTGAAGTGCCAAATTTAAAGTAGCACAATTTCCACTTAATATGAAACGGACTGAATTGAGATTTATTTGTGTGAATATTAATTACAGAGTAATTGAAAATGAATGGCACATCCAACAGTAGCCACCATAAAATAAACGGCTTGTTTATTTATTTTTATCAGATCACTTCTGTGATCCTTTATGAGTTATAGTCATAATAGTGTATCTTGCACCTTGGGGAATGGGAGTTGTTCAGTCACCATTAGAATTTAGTTTATATGTGTAGTCTATAGTATTTCATCTTTAAACTCATTCAGTAATAGAACACATTACAAATATTTGAGACCCATTGTAGTGCTTCCTTTTATATTTTAGCAATACAAGCACAAAACACCACCCACACTTGAAACCAGGGCGACACAGCGGTGGCTAAACTTTTATTGATAACGTTATTTCACACCATCACAACAACTCAGCATCTTAAAACTCAGTATAAATGGTGTAGAGATTGAAAGGGTATCCAAAATTAAAATCCTTGGTGTAATAATTGATAATAAACTGTGTTGGAAGTCACATATTAATTATATTAAAGGTAAAATATGCAAATCAGTCGCAATACTGCGCAGAGTGAAATATTTGCTGAATCAACTCACACTATAGACTTTGTATCATTCATTAATGCTCCCATACATGACATCCATCCATCCATCTTCTACCACTTTTCCAGAGGTCCGGGTCGCAGAGGCAGCAGTTCAAGCGGAGAAGCCCAGACTTCCCTCTCCCCAGCCACCTGCTCCAGCTCTTCAGAGAGGATACCAATACCCATACATGACATATTGTACTGAAGTATGGGGAAACACATACTGTATAAAACATATATCCAGTCGTTATGCTTCAGAAGCGAGATATTAGAATAATAAAAAAAGCTGCTTACAGGGAACCAGCAAACCCACTTTTTCTGAAATTAAAAGCTCTCAGGTTGAAAGATCTGGTTGCCTTTAAAACTGCAGTAATAATGTTTAAAGCTAAGAATCTATCACTGCCCGCAAATATCCAAAAGTTGTTCCAAATAACAATATCATTTCAGAGGAACATGTATATTTCAAAAACCTTCAGTGAGAACTACTGCCAAGCGACACTGTGTTTCAGTGCAAGGAGTCAGACTGTGGAACGCTTTTGGACCTGAATTAAAATCATGTACAAAGCTTGGACAATTTAAACAAAAACTAAAGGAAGAAATACTCCAAACATACACACATGGACAAAATTGTTGGTACCCCTCTGTTAATGAAAGAAAAACCCACAATGGTCACAGCACAGTGACTACTTGTCACCCTTTAAGTAGGCCGATTGACTGATTACAAGTTTGTAGACACCTGTGATGTTAATTAGAGGACACATCTTGGTTGAACATGTCCCTATGGTCATGTTCATGTCCCTATGGCCTATTATTTTCAGTCTTTTCTAGGAGTACCATCATTTTTGTCCAGGTCTGTTTCATGAGTTTGTTTTTTAAAATAATTCTGTTGAACCACAATTCAAAAGCATTGTCTGATTTTCATTGGTTAATTTTCATAGAATTTTTATTTACTACCACTTTTGTCAGATTCAAGTTATTTCTGTGACCATTGTGGGTTTTTCTTTCATTAACAGAGGGGTACCAACAATTTTGTCCACGGCTGTATATACAAAACGACATGTAAACTCACATAAGGATTATCATATCCAGTCTGTGTTGCGCTGTTGCTTAGTTTTTGTCACGTTTTGTCTTAGCTTTGTTCTGATTTGTAATCACTCTTATTTTATTTTTGAATTCTTAGCTGGAACATGGGTGGGCAATATAAGCTGCGGCTTCACCCATCACCCATTTCGGATAACTTTTGTTGAATTGTATAATCCGAGGAGTTCCTGTTTAATTTGACCTTATTGGATTTTTTCCCCCTTTGTTCTATTATTCTGTTCCTTTCTTTTAATCTAATCTATCCGAAATAAAGATTCATTCATTTCTCAAATATGTTTTAAACTTTCTTTAATTATCCACCACCCATTTCTGTCTTTCATCTAGGCAAGGGGAAAACGATCCACCCAAACCGGACCTTGCCTCACTATTTAGAGGTGCAGGCTGAAGATCTGCTGAACCGGGACCAGTATGAGGGGCTGATCCAGTTGCTTCTCAGTGAGGCAGTGGGGCTGGCGTGCGTTACCCATTCCAATTTTTTTTTATTTTTTTTTTTACAGTTTGAATTTTGCACATTCTAAATAATCTGTAATTTGCTGCTGATTGGAATAAACAATTTAGTGATTTATGTGTTTGCATCATGATTTTCTATTTTGTCTGTTCAGACACCGGTGGGAAAAGAGTCAACATTACGAACCATTTATCAGTGACTTTGAAAATAATGGCTTATTTTTAAGAAAAGTAACCAACGCAATTATTTGCTGAAGACTGTAAAACAAAATAGAGACATCTGCAAAAGTACAAAGGTTTATTGTCAAAATTCCCAGGGCAATACTACATGAATACATGTATAGTTCACTGTTGATGCAGAGAATATACATTTATACAGTATCTACATGTAGTCAGCAATACGCAATACGATAAATTTCCAGTTAATCCACGTATTTCTCCATGTAACCTTGTGACTGGTTCCAAGGTTGTCATAGCCAGGAGCGGCACTGGGGTTAAGCTCCCAGTGCTTTTAAAATGCTCCTTATGGCATGCGTCTCAAAAAGCCTCTGACAACTAAGTCCAACTCCTAGCCTGCCCGTGTGGTTTGGTTTCTAAGCCCGGCGGAACCTCTTTTACTAATAGGAGAAGGGGCGAGGGCGGATTTCTGGTGCCTTAAAACCAGATGCTTTGGGTAGATGGTGGCCCATTAACCTGGGAAGGTAGCCCATCTAGGGGAAGGTAAACCCTGATTTCAAACCTCCGTTGCCTTGCGGCATACCCGGTTACGGGAAAGGCTTCGGGAGTCAACCCTGAGGAAAAATCCGGAGTCGGAGTCCCTAAGGCAGTTCTCTGTTGTGCTCAACATCGTTCTGGCAGCTCCTGCGACGGCGCTGGTGCCAAACTGTAGCAGCCCTGCTGTTCCTTTGGGTTCATCAGTGACGTGGAGAGGGGGCACATGCTGTATGGGCAACATCTTGTCTTCCATATCTTCCTGCCCAGGCCTGAATCCTACCAACGCCCAACGCTGGAAGGTAGAACACTGGATCACTGGAGAGGACACTCCAGCTTCGCCTTCGGCGTAGACAAAACACGGGGAATGACAGTTACCGGTTATAAGCCACTGCTCAATTGGCATAGAGCGTGGCGCTAGGGGTTGTTCCCGACGGTGGGAGGGATCATCTGATCTCACTGGACAGCTACCGCCCACCTCAAGCTGGGCAGCCCCCAGCCAATAAGGTGTTGTCCCGCCACAGCCTGGTTTCCTCATTGGGTGCATGGGGATGAGGTGAAGTCCGAACGGCAGGCTGAGAACCTTCGCACCAGGCAAGACAACAAAACAAAAGAGACCAACTCTAAAACTGGGAACTTGGAACGTCCACACTATGATGACAGGACTCGCTGCTAACCTCAAGGATATCAGCGACACCAGAAAGACTGCCGTCATCAATAATGAGCTGAAGAGACTGGAAGTGGATATCGCCACGCTCCAGGAAACACGGTTGGCTGACGCAGGCACACTGAGAGAGAAGGACTACACGTTCTACTGGCAGGGAAAGGGCAGTGACGAACACAGGGAACACGGAGTGGACTTCGCTGTGAAGAACACCTTGCTGAAGATGGTGGAACCGGGCAGCAATGGCTCTGCACGACTCCTCACCCTCCGCCTTAACACCACTCAAGGCCCAGTCACCCTCGTCAGTGTGTATGCCCCAACACTGACAGCCACACCAGAAGCAAAAGACGAGTTCTACGAGAATCTCGCAATAACTGTCAGGATCATCCCCAACTCTGAACAACTCATTCTCCTTGGAGACTTCAATGCCAGAGTGGGTGCTGATCACGACTCCTGGCCCTCCTGTCTTGGACCTTTTGGAGTGGGCAGAATGAACGACAACGGACAGCGACTGCTCAAGTTCTGCACACATCATGATCTGTGCATCACAAACTTGTTCTTTAAGACCAAGCCCCAACACAAGGTTTCCTGGCGACATCTGCGCTCAAAGCACTGGCACCAGCTGGACTTGATCCTGACCAGGCGCACCTCACTGTAGAACGTGCTAATCACCCGCTCATTCCAGAGTGCAGATTGTGTCACAGACCATTCATTGGTGTGTTGCAAGGTCAAGCTGCAGCTGAAGAAATTCCACCGCGCCAGACTGCCTGGAAAGGCACGGACTGACACCAGCAAGATGGCCCAACCAGAACTTGTTGAGCAGTTTGCCTCCACCTTTGTGAAGGAACTTGGTGAACCACAAGAAGGAGAGTCTGCAAAGCAGAAGTGGGAAGAGCTGCGAAACATCATCCACCGCACAGCCTTGGCCTTTGGGCCTACCTTTGGGAGGAAGACCTCGAAGTCACAGGACTGGTTTGATGCCAAGTCGACCGTGATGACCCCCGTCATTGAAGCCAAGCGCTCAGCACTTGCTGAGTACAAGAAGTACCCAAACGAGAAGAATCTCCAGATTCTCAGGGCTGCGAGAAGCAAAGTTCAGCAGACTGCTCGGCGCTGTGCCAACGAGTACTGGACTCAGCTCAGCCAAGATATTCAAACCGCTGCCATAACAGGGAACATCCGTGGTATGTACGACGGCATCAAGAAAGCACTTGGTCCGGCTCAGAGCAAGACGGCCCCCCTCAAATCCTCCACTGGGGAGATGATCACAGAAAAGAACAAGCAGATGGAGAGATGGGTGGAGCACTACTCCGACCTCTACTCCAGACAGAACACTGTGACACCGTCAGCCCTTGGTGCCATCGATTGCCTGCCATCCATGGATGAACTTGACGCTGAGCCATCCATCGACGAACTCAGCAAGGCTATTGACAGCTTGTCCGCTGGCAAGGCACCCGGCAACGACGGCATACCCCCCGACCTGATCAAGCACTGCAAGACCGCCCTACTGCTGCCATTGCATGACTTCCTCTGTCAGTGCTGGAAGGAAGGTGCTGTACCACAGGACATGAGGGACGCCAAGATCATCACCCTCTACAAAAACAAAGGGGAGAGAAGCGACTGCAACAACTACAGGGGCATCTTCCTCCTCAGCATTGTTGCTAAAGTCTACACACGAGTTGTCCTCATTCGTCTACAGAAGCTTGCCGAACGTGTCTACCCCGAGTCTCAGTGTGGCTTCCGTGCTGGGCAATCGACGGTGGACATGATATTCTCCATCTGCCAACTCCAGGAGAAGTGCAGAGAACAGAACATGCCCCTGTACGTCGCCTTCATCGACCTCACCAAAGCGTTCGATCTGGTCAGCAGAGAGGGGCTTTTCAAGATCCTGCCAAAGATAGGATGCCCACCAAAGTTGCAAAGCCTCATCGAATCGTTTCACACCAACATGCAGGGGATGGTGCAGTACGACGGCAACGTCTCAGAGCCATTCAGTATACACAGTGGAGTGAAACAGGGCTGTGTACTTGCGCCAACCCTCTTTGGGATTTTCTTTGCTATGCTCCTGAGGCATGCCTTCAGCACAGCAACAGAGGGAGTCTACCTGCATACAAGATCTGACGGTAGGCTTTTCAACCTTGCCCACCTGAAAGCCAGAACCAAAGTATGTGAGGCTCTAATCAGAGATATGCTGTTCGCAGACGACGCTGCAGTCGCGACCCACACACAGCAGGAGCTTCAGACCTTGATGGACCGCTTCTCCCAGGCATGCATGGACTTCGGGCTTACCATCAGCCTGAAGAAGACTAATGTCTTGGCGCAAGGCATGGAAGCACCACCAACCATCACCATCGACGACTACGAGCTGGAGGTCGTGAATCAGTTCACGTACCTGGGGTCCACGATTAGCAGCAACCTCTCCCTTGATACAGAGACCGACAAGAGGATTGGAAAATCAGCCTCCACACTCGCTCGCCTCACCACGCGAGTGTGGGAGAATCCCAAACTCTCTGTCAAGACGAAGATGGCAGTGTACAACGCCTGCGTCATCAGCACACTGCTCTATGGGAGTGAGACGTGGACAACATACGCCCGGCAGGAAAAGAGACTGAATTCCTTCCACTTGCGCTGCATTCGCCGCATCCTGGACATATCCTGGCAGGACAAAGTGCCCAACACAGAAGTCCTGTCCCGTGCCGGCCTTCCCTCCATGTTCACTTTATTTAGGCAGCGCAGGCTCCGCTGGCTAGGCCATGTCCACCATATGGAGGATGGCAGAATTCCCAAAGACATCCTCTACGGAGAACTGGCGACTGGCAGGAGAGACGCTGGCCGCCCACAGCTGCGCTTCAGAGACGTCTGCAAGAGAGATATGAAGGCCCTGGAGATCAACACAGAGCGCTGGGAGGACCTCGCAATGGACCGCTCCAAATGGAGAGGCACCCTGACCAGACAGCTCAAGGCGGGTGAAGAGAAACTGACTGCTGCAGCAGATGAAAAAAGGACCCGCAGGAAGAACCGCCACAGACCCAGCAGCATGGACACCATCCACAAGTGCGACCTGTGTGACAGGGACTGCCATTCACGCATCGGCCTGTTCAGCCACAGGCAGTGCTGTTCCAGCAGAGTAGACATCTAGGATTCTCTTCCATGGTCATCATAGACCAACGGAGGCCGAAGAAACCTTGTGACTGCATTATTTTAATTACTTCTAATCCTAGATCCATTTGTTTTGGCTTAAAATGCATCATAATTGCTAAATATATCTTATGCCTAACTCAGTACTGTTTACCTGTTGAAATATATATTTAACGGCTCATATGCTACTATATGGCACCTGATCCATGTTTTGCCACGACACCACTGGCTGGAGCAGGTAAATTCCATGACGTCTCAACAGTCTCTCCATGATTATGACACAGATCAGAGCAATTTATTTCACAGGAAGCTAAACATTTCTACAGACATTATAGTCACTTCGCGTTCGTGAACTTGGGGTCACATCACTGTGTTGAATGTTCACGCCAACCGTTTGAAGCAATATTTTTGCCACAAGAGAGCCATCTGAAACACACACACAGAATACATATTTTAGGACCTAATATCGATAACTTGCCAACATTACAATGTTGTACGGTGGACTTAAAAGCAACGTAGCATTAGCAATCATTAGCTTACCGTCATACGTAATGTAGTTCGCATCCTCATGTCTTCTAAATGCTCCAGTACCTTTCCAGAGTGTGTCGTATTGCGGGTTTGCCTTCTGTTCTCCATTTTTGCCTTTATTCTGGCAAAAACAGCCAGAGAACGCAGACTCCTCGTATCCTGCCAACTTGTGTTTTGCGTAACGTTATGCTTGATTTACGCCAGTTACGCTTGTTTTACGTAGCGGGAGGGAGAGGGTTGCGCCGCCTCCCTTTTAACTATTTCCCACCCACTTCAAATGACACCCTAGTGCAGTGGAAAAACATGTGAGCTGAACTGTACTGTGCGAAACGAGACCAAACTGGGCCATGTGGAAAAGCGCCTAAAGAGCCCGAGAAAGGAACCTCCAGACAGGACTGGATGGCAGGGGTGAAGCAAATTGTACTCACAGAGCTGGAGCAATCCGAGACAGTCCAAGAGCGATCCACGGTGTGGGAAACACTGACAGTCGGTTTAAACACACAATTCAAACAACAATCACCCGACAATGTGCAACAGCAAACCCAGATCTTAAATACTACAAAACTAATCAGCTGAGTGCATGCCGGTGTGACGCGAGAGAGGATGTGGAAGTGCATGTCTGAATATGTGAGTGAGAATGAGTGAGTGTAAACCCGTAGGAATGGATGTGTGTGTGTGTGTGTGTGTGTGTGTGTGTGGTGAGTGAGTGCAAAAGTGCTGAATGGATGCAGGTGTGGACAATTGCATGTGCGTGTATGTGTGGAGAGAGAGAGCAGCAGGTGAAGACAATCAGCTGGTAGGAGCTGGCAGGAGGGGGGGCGTGGCTGTCGGCTGTCAAGATGGCAAAAGAGGAACCCAAAATAAACAGGAGACTTGACAGCCACCAAGGAACTGGGCTGGGAACCACCCCAGTTCGTGACACCATCCATCCATCCTCTGCTTTTTGTCTAAAAGTCCAGGTCACGGGGGCAGTAGTTTAAGCAAGAAAGCCCAGACTTCCCTCTTCCCGCCACTCCTCCAGCTTTTCAAGGAGGATACCAAGATGTACCTGGGCCAGCTGGGAAACATAATCTCTCCAGTGTGTCCTTGGTCTGCCCCTTGGCTTATTCCCAGTGGGACATGCCATGAACACCTCATGTGGAAGAAGTTGTCCAGGAGGAATCCTAATCATATTCCCAAGCCACTTCAACTGGCCCCTTTCAATGTGCAGGAGCAACATCTCTACTCGGAGCCTCTCCCAAATAACTGACCTCCTCACCCTATCTCTAAAGGTGTGTTTAGACATACGTTAAGCACAAATTTTTTCTGTGGCATGATTACATATACAGTCAACATAAAGACACAAATACATGCAAGCTGATAGGCTCCAGCGCACCCCCACCCCCCCCACCCCCCTCCCGCGACCTGAAAAGGATTAAGTGAAAGAAGATGGATGGATGGATGCAGAGCTTCAGTCCATCTGTCTGCAGTTGAGTGGCAGTCTCATTTCCAAACTAGTTTACTCTCCAGTGTTGATACTCCCTCTGGTGACCACGGAATCTCAAGGCTGATTAGCAATCGCGACCAACACACTTGGAAGTGAATTTGCATTTTACATTGACTTTATATGTGATCAGGTGTCACAAAAAAATTCACTTCATGTTTGGTTTGAAAGCACCATAGGGTGAGTCCAGTCACCCTACAGAGAAAACATTTCAGCCGCTTCTATGCGCAATCTCATTCTTTTGGTCATTACTGAAAGTCTGTGACTGTAAGTGATAGGAATGTAGATTGATCAGTATTGATCAGTAAATTGACAGCTTTGCTTTGGCGCCCAGCTCCCTCTTCAGTACAACAGACAAGTACACCATCTGGATCAGTGCAGATGCTTTTTCAATTTTTCTGTCAATGTCCCACTCCATTCTGCTCTCACTCATAAATAAAACCCCAAGATCACACTAATAAAACCCTAGAATTTCACTCACCCCCTTTTGCAAACTTCTTCTGGGTAACTGCCACGAGCATGTCTGATCATATTTAGTGGGAGACAAGTAGATGCAGTTTCATACAAAGATAACATTAAAAACCTACAACTTCATGCAAAAAATATCTTGAGAAATGTATTTGTAATACATGGCAAAATTTGATCAGAATTGAGAAAATAATTTCTCTTGCCCTTGACTCCAATATATACTGTAATAGTTTTATGGTATTCACTGAAAACAAGTCTGAACCAGACTAACCGATAGTGACACTTCTAGCGCTATTACACACATCTCATAGAAACAGTAGGGATAGTGAGGCTGTAATAAAAATCAAATCAAATCAAATCAAACTTTATTGTCATATTGCTGTACATACAACTGTAGTGCAGGCAAGATGAAATTGCGTTTCTCTCGGCATCCATATAAATAGAAGCAGCATGATTTAAGACACATTCCTACATAAAATTAACTTGCATACTTCACCTCCAGTAAGAGAAGCTACTTCACATCAGTCAAGTATCCCATATTATACAGTATTCTGTACTCATTTCAGAAAAAAAATCTTATTGCTGAGTCACAGAATCTTTGTGTAAAAAGTAAAAAACAAATGTATCAGTCTCAGCTGTAGTGAACGTATGGTAATAGAAAGTGGAGAGGGGAAGCAAGTATACTCTTGGAACGATTTGTCTGAACTTGGTGGACCCATCTCACAGACTTAAGACACAGATGATACATAAATACACCAACACACAGAGGCTGAATGGAGGTTCTAGCTTCCTGGCTCCCTGGGCAGCTAATTACTGAGCCTTCCACACGAACGAAGGGGAGGGAGTCTCTCCATTCAAGCATATTAATCCCTCAATTTAGGGGCTGCTGCAGAGGAGACTGCAGAGAGAAGGAGCAGAAGTTTGTTTTTCCATCCTGCTGTGCGTGAGTGTGTGCGCGTGCGACTTTGTGTAGGAATTCATGTTTCTGAAGTTTTATTACGTCAAACAGGAAAGAGGTAATGCAAATATGTGCATTTAATTGTAATTCATTTCCTTGCATTTGAGGACTGAAAGCTAACTACGTGCACTACATGAACTTTTCAGCCTCCCATCCCCTCGTATATTGCTCAATGGCAAGATAATTCTTTATTCTGCTGCTGTATATTTTTACTACTACTTCTACTTAAATAAAATGATACATTGTGGAGAAAGGAATAGGCGAGGCAACGAGCTGAACAACACAAGACTTTATTCTTTCTCCAACAACATAACAGCAGAAACAGCGCTACAGTACCCCTGGGTCTCTGTGCATTCCCCTTTTATATCTTTAATCCCATGCATCAAGACCCAGAGCTTCCGACCATCATACACTGTTGTTTAAACGTAACATACACCGGTGCCACTTTCACACCTTTCTTCTCTCCACGGCTCCGGTCATTACTCTCCCCAGGGGGTGCATAGACCTAACTGTCCCGTCTGATACCCCTAGTGACACCTCCTCCTTCGGTCCATTGTTCTTCCTTACCCTTTCCTTCTCTGGGTGGAGAAAACCCCCACACCATGCCCCCACAACATTGTTGTTGAAATTAGGCATTTACTTCTTAAGTTTGGCAAAGTGTGGAGTGTGGCACAATGGCAAATACTGTACTTATTTCTAGTGCTGTTCTACAACTCCTTCTGCAGTTGATTGAATCGTCCAGTAGATAGTGTTTCAGCCTCTCTGCATCTGACTCTCAACAAGGTGGTTCCTTTAAAAAATTCAATTCAGCTTTATTTACTGTATATAGCACCATTTCACAACAACAGTCCTCTCATAGCACTTTCATACAGTAGCTACCCCAATCCATCAGATGCACTGAAAATCTGAATTATTTTAAATGTCTTTTGAAAACCCACCTCTACCGACAGGCATTTTTATAACCCCACATTATGCAGTGTGTGTGTTTGTAATGAGTCCAGTTATGAGTCTGTGAGTTTGTGTTTTTGTCTGTGTTTGTGTGTGTGTGTGTCTTTTGATGTGCTCAGTTTTATTGTGTTGGAAATGTTGTCGGGTTTTATCTTGAAGTACTTTACTTTATGCTTGTGCAGCACTTTGAAACCATGTGTTTTAAAAAGTCCTATATAAATGAAAGCACCAAAGTGCTGATGCCTTGGTGCCTGTGGCATGGGGGGGCTGTAAAAAAGGTGCACTGCTACCTCTACTGGCCAGTTACTGGACACTCCGTACCCGTGCCATTCCATCCCAAGTCATGCCATACCCAGATCGCAACGTACCCTTGACGTTCCATACCCGCTTCCGTGCCTGTGTAATTAAATACTGACCAATCTAAAATGTTGGTGTTGTGGTTTATTAATATCAAAATGTGATCCAAAACAGAAGCTGAATTAATTAAGGCTGAAATTAAACTCAAAAATGTCATGGCAATCAGTGGCATAAGAGTAGCAGCTGATTTGAATTAACCGACACACTAAAGGAAACCCATACTGGCCATTATAACATTAATCCTGCTTTAGGTATTACTTATAAACAAAAAATGTGTTTATTCAGTAAAAATAACCCCCTAGAGTCAGTATACTGAATAATTTTATCCCATGAAGACCACTCGGTCAAAACCAATGGGGAGCAGCCATCGCCGGCTGGAAGTGACGTACTGTAGAGCGTGTAAATAAAGAGGCAGATTTGTTTCAGATGATTTATTACACACTCTCACATCTCAAGCATAGACAGAATGATATTCCAGCAGAAACTCCTCTCTTATATATCATGGCATTCTTCTAGCATTTTCTAACACACAACAGATGACCTTTGCGTTACATCGCATTCAACCCCCTCATTCTTAACACCTCCCTGTTATCTCACTAGGGAACCCCTGCTCTTTGTTCCTGTCTGAGATGGTACACAATCAGGCTCTCCCCAGGTGCCACACCACCCACCCCCAGCATCTTAGATAGGACAACAGAATAACAGTCCACATGCTGTGATAGAACAATTACACATCAGTCCACATGCTGTTTGGGCTTCAGTCTTCTCCCGTATCTGCTGTAACCGGAATTCACCGCCTCCGTGGCGCTGCTGTGCCTAAGGGGGGCTGTTGTTTGGGGGGAAAACCTTTCTGTCTGTCCGTGTGGTTGCTCTGGGGAATCGTTCCCCTGGGGAGCTCTCCGTGGGGGTCTTCCACGCCGAGGGGCCCTCGCCAACAGCACCTGCTCGTCCGCCACAACGAAAGCGGGTTTGAGTCTGTCTATGCCAATTTTTTTCCCTCCTACCCCCCAAGTCTAGCAAAAAATGCTTATCCCCTGTTTCCAGCACTCTGAACGGTCCATCATAGGGTGGGCGCAGTGGAGGGCGGTGGGCGTCGTGTCTGACAAACACGAACTCCGCGTTCTTCAAAGTTTTAGGCACAAAAACGCACAGAAAACTGTGGTGGGCAGGGCCCGGCAGCGTGCCTGTGTCTGCGCTACGCTGCAAAAGCTGAGACGGGCAGCTGCCCGGCGCAGGATTATCTGGCAGAAATCCCCGGGCAGCTGGAGTGGCTGCGCAAAAACGAGTTCTGCCGGGGAAGCTTCCAGATCCTCTTTAGGCGCAGAGCGCAACCCCAATAAAACCCACGGTAGCCTGTCTACCCAATTTGCATCCGTCAATGAAGCCCTGAGAGCCGCGTTCAATGATCTATGAAAACGCTCGCATAACCCATTAGCCTGTGGGTTGTACGCGGTTGTGCGGTGAATTGTAATACCCAGGCTGCGGGCCATCGCTGACCAGAGTTCGGAAACAAACTGAGGGCCCCTGTCGGACGTAATGTCCGACGGGACTCCAAAACGCGCCACCCATGCTGTTAAAAAAGCGCGTGCCACCTCCTCTGACGTGGTTGCCACCAGCGGGACCGCTTCTGGCCAGCACGTGGTGCGGCCCACCATTGATGGTGGGAGGGGGCCCACGAGGTCCACGTGAACATGGTCGAACCTCTTAGCCGGAATACGAAACGGCTCCAAGGGAGCCTTCGTGTGTCTGTGTACTTTGGCTCGTTGGCATGCCACGCAGGCTGCCGCCCACTCTTTCACTTGTTTGTGAAGGCTCGGCCACACAAATTTCTCTCCTACCATTTTGACCGACACGCGCACTCCTGGGTGCGCCAAAGAGTGAACCGACTCAAACACGCGGCGGCGCCACGACATCGCAGATTAGGGGGGGCATGCCGTCTTGCAGCACCGTGCTCTCCAGCCTTAACCCTGTTGGTCCAGACTGGAGCGCGAGCATGTCCGCATCACTAACCTGCTCCGCGGCCATGGCTGCGTAATCTATCCCCTACCCTGTTTGTAAAAACTCCACAGTAGCTAATGCAGACTTCTGAGCACAAACCCAACGCCATACTAACTAACCTAGTGAAGTCACGGAAGTGGTCCATAAAAAAAAGTCGCACTGCTGTCGCTAGTGGCCCAGCATAGTTATTACAATACCTTTTTCTGTGGCTGCATTGACAGAAATGGTGAGTTAAATTTGTGTTTAATTTTGAAAACAAAGCCTTATCTCACAATTCTGGCAAATTAAAAGTCGAGAAAATATGGTGATATTGTGGAAATGTGAAAATGACGAGGCAGAGTTTATCTCACAAGTCAGGTTTATTCACATCTTCCAACATCAGCAAAACAGAAAAAAGGAAAAAACCCAGACCTTCGTCCTTTAAATACCCAGGACCTTCAAAGCTCACGGTCACAATGCATTTAATCCCAAGTAACAATGCATCCTCTCCCATAGTAGCAATGCATTTAATCCCAAGTAACAATGCATCTTCTCTTAGATCTTATCACCTCCACCTAAAGTCTCTGGCAGCCAGGAAATCCCCCAAGGCCGTCTCTTTGCATACCAAAGACTAAACTTCCACATCCTCCTGTTATCTCCAAGGAGACTCAGTCCTTTGTTCAATCTGAGATGTGAAGTCTAAAGTGATATAACCATGTGCATATGTGTCCCACATGACCCCCCCAAACATCTAAGATGGAACAACAGAATAACAGTCTGCATGTCATGATAAAATCATTACATATCAGTCCACGTGCTGCTTGGGCCTCAGCCTCCTCCCATATCTGCTGTAAGCGGGCTTCACCACTTCCGCGGCGCCATCCTGCTGGGGGGCTGCTGTCTGAGGGTGAGAACTGTTAGTCAATCCCTGTGGGTGTTCTGGGGAATGTCCCCTAGGGGGTCTGTCGCGCCAAGGAGCCCTGGCCAACAGCACATCCTCGTCCACCACCACAAAGGCGGGTTTGAGCCTGTTTATGCCAATCTTTTCTTTCCTGCCCCCCAAATCTAGCAAAAAATGCTTATCCCCTGTTTCCAGCACTCTAAATGGTCCATCATAAGGTGGTCGTAGCGGCGGGTGACGGGAATCGTGTCTGACAAAAACAAACCCCGCGTTTTTTAAAGCCTTAGGTACAAAAATGCGCGGAAAACTGTGGTGAACGGGGCCAGGCAGCGTGCCTGATTCCGTGCCACGCTGCAACTGCTGAGCCGGGGAGCATTCTGGCGCAGGATTATCTGGGAGAAATTCCCCGGGCAGCCGAAGTGGCTGCGCAAAAACTAACTCAGCCGGGCAGGCTTCTAAATCCTCTTTCGGTGCAGAACGCAACCCCAATAAAACCCACGGTAGCCTGTCTACCCAATTTGCATCCGTAAGCGACGCTCTGAGAGCCGCTTTCAATGACCTATGAAAACGTTCGCATAACCCATTAGCCTGCGGACTGTACGTGGTTGTGCGGTGGATCGTTACCCCCAGGCTGCAGGCCATTGCTGACCAAAGTTCGGAAACAAATTGAGGGCCTCTGTCGGATGTAATGTCCGACGGGAATCCAAAGCGCGCTACCCATGCTGTTAAAAACGCGCGCGCCACCTCCTCAGCTGTAGTTGACCCCAGTGGGACCACTTCCGGCCAGCGCGTGGTGCGGTCTACCATTGTCAGAAGGTGTGTGCACCCCTGTGACGGCGGAAGGGGGCCTACGAGGTCCACGTGGACATGATCGAACCTCTTAGCTGGGATGTGAAACGGCTCCAAGGGAGCTCTCGTGTGTTTGTGTACCTTGGCTCGTTGACAAGCCATGCAGGCTGCTGCCCACTCCTTAACTTGTTTGCGCAGGCTCGGCCATACAAATTTCTCTCCCACCATTTTGACCGATGCGCGCACTCCCGGGTGCACCAGAGAATGAATCGAGTCAAAAACGCGGCGGCGCCACGCGGCCGGTACCACAGGACGCGGTCGCCCAGTGGAGACATCGCAGATTAGGGGGGGCATACCGTCTTGCAGCACCCTGTTCTCCAGCCTTAACCCTGTTGGTCCAGACTGGAGCGCGCGCACGTCCGCGTCGCTAACCTGATCCGCGGCCATGGCTGCATAATCTATCCCTACGCGGACCGGGGCCGCCACGGCGCGCGAGAGACAGTCTGTCTCTACATTCAGTTTACCCGCCACATGCTGAATATCAGTAGTAAACTCTGAGATGGCGGCCAGCTGCCTCTGCTGCCGGCCTGACCACGGTTCTGAAACCTTGGCCATCGTGAATGTCAGCGGCTTGTGGTCAACGAACGCGGTGAAATGGCGTCCCTCCAGCCAGAACTGGAAGTGGCGAATGGCCAAGTGGAGAGCTAACAACTCCCTGTCGAATGCGCTGTATTTTCGTTCACTATCGCGCAAAGTCCTGCTGAAAAAGGCGAGCGGTTGCCAAGCCCCAGCTACATGCTGCTCCACGACCGCCCCTATGGCCACATCTGATGCGTCAGTAGTGAGCGCTATGCGGGCCGTTGGGTCTGGATGTGCTAACAACGCAGCATTTGCCAGGGCTGTTTTGACCTCCGAGAATGCTCGCTCTCACTCCGGAGACCATTCGATCTTATTTGAGGGTTTTTGTTTTTTTAGTGCGGCATACAATGGTTGCATGAGCTGCGCTGCGCGGGGGAGGAAACGGTTATAAAAATTCACCATTCCCAAAAACTCCTGTAATGCCTTGACCGTTTGTGGCTGGGGAAAATTTGTTACTGCGCGCACTTTGTCAGGCAGAGGAACCGTTCCTTCTGGAGAGACGCGATGCCCCAAAAAATCAATCTGCGTCACCCCGAACTGACACTTCGCTGGGTTGATTATTAACCCGTGCTCTCCCAACCTCTGGAAAACTGCCGTGAGGTGGTTTTCGTGTTCGTCTTCGGATGCGCTGGCTACCAAGATGTCGTCCAGATAGATGAATACGAAGGGGAGATCGCGCAACACCGCGTCCATCATGCGTTGGAACGTCTGCGCAGCACTTTTAAGCCCAAATGGCATGCGCAAAAACAGCGTCCTCAGCACGCACTGGGACTTGGTGGTAACCGCGGACCAAGTCTATCTTAGAAAAAACGCGCGCCCCCGCCAAATGAACGGAAAAATCTTGGATATGCGGGATTGGGTAGCGGTCGTGCGCTGTGGCGTTATTCAACCTGCGGAAATCTCCGCAAGGTCGCCACGAGCCATCAGCTTTCGGGACCATGTGAAGCGGGGAAGCCCATGGGCTGTTCGAACGCCTGATGATGCCCAACTTTTCCAGGTTGGCGAACTCCTCGCGCGCTATGGTCAGTTTAGTTGAATCCAAACGCCGAGCTTTTGCAAAAACGGGCGGTCCGGTGGTAGTAATAAAATGTTCCACTCCGTGTTTAGCGACGGCTGCTGAAAATGTGGGAACCGTGAGTGCTGGGAACTGAGTGAGCAGTGTGTGGAACTTACTGCTTGCCGTTGTGACGTTGGCTTATGCTGTGGGCAGGGTCACTCGGGCTGCACAGCGAATAGAATAAAAAGAAAGTGCATTAACCAGGCGCCTGTTAGTAAGATCAACCAACAAACCATGTGAGCACAGAAAATCAGCCCCCTACATATTGAAATTCACCGCAGCTATGACAAAAGTCCACTCAAATGTACGGCCGTGTAGGGACAGAAGCAGAGCTCTCTCACCAAAGGTCTTAATCTCCGAGCCGTTCGCTGCTGACGCCCCGGGACCTCCGGGACCCGCCAACCGGTCAGCGGAGGAAGGCGTGATGAAACTCACTTGGGAGCCTGTGTCCACGAGGAATTGCCTCCCCGAGCACGCATCCGTCAAGTAGAGCAGCTTGTTCTCTTCACCGAGGGCCGCAGCTGCTACCGACCCCCGGTCTTGGCGTTTCCCGAGCGCTTGAACTGGCACGGTGGTATACATTTGCGTGCCTTCTCTGCAAAGCGGAGATGGTAGAAACAGAGGGTGTCTCCTCCGCGATCTTTGGCCCCCGCCGCCGCCGTCGTCGGTGGGTCTGCTACCGCCGTCTCTGGCCCCCCGCCATCTCTGGCTGTCGCGCCGAACTCCATCGCAAACTCCGCGCGCCGTTTGCTGGCGTTGAGAATCCGGTGCGCCTCCTGGGCCAGCGCGCGGAAGTCCCCCTGGGCCAACAACGGCGAACCGGCCAGGGTCGCTCTCGTGGCCGACGGTAGGGTTCTGAGGAAAATGTGGGTGAAGATGAAGTCGTCGTCGTCTGAGCCCCTCAACCTCAGCATGTCCTCCATCAGGTCAATGGGCGTGCCATCTCCCAAGTCATTCAGAGCCAGGAGCCTCTCCGCTCTCTCCTGGACTGAGAGAGTGAAGCGCTGGATGAGCGCAGCCTTCAACCCGCCGTATTTGTCGTCGGCCGGTGGCTGCTCCAAAAGGCTCTGCACATGCCGAGCCGTGCGGTTGTCGAGCTTGGCAATCACATGGTAGAACTTCGTGTCATCTACCGTTATCCCCTGGAGGGCGAACTGTGCTTCGACCAAGTGGAACCAGGAGCGCGGGTTGTCTCGCCAAAAGTCCGGAAGCTGGACGGTAGCGACATACGCTTGGCTGAGAGCTCCTGACCCGGCTGGCTCGGGGGAATTTCGTTCACTCATGATACGTCTTAGGGTCACCAGTGTGGAAATGTGAAAATGACGAGGCAGAGTTTATCTCACGAGTCAGGTTTATTCACATCTTCCAACATCAGCAAAAACAGAAAAGAGGAAAAAAAAACAGACATTCGTCCTTTAAATACCCAGGACCTTCAAAGCTCACAGTCACAATGCATTTAATCCCAAGTAACAATGCATCCTCTGTTAGATCTTATCACCTCCACCTAAAGTCTCTGGCAGCCAGTAAATCCCCCAAGGCTGTCTCTTTGCATACCAAAGACTAAATTTCCACATCCTCCTGTTATCTCCAAGGAGACTCAGTCCTTTGTTCAATCTGAGATGTGAAGCCTAAAGAGATATAACAATGTGCATATGTGTCCCACAACTTCTGCTTTTATGCTGTTTGTCAAGATTAGCCTGTTTTAGCATGAAAGATAACATTTTTCCACTTTTAAAGGGGACCTGTGGTGGTCGTGAAAAAAAAGATATTATATTGAGCCCCTGTCTCACGTTCTAGTTCAAGTTTAAGTTCAAGTTCAAGTTCAAAGCAATGTGATATAAATCCATTGCTGATGTGCTGGTTCAGCTATGTCAGCAAAACATGCGCGCAGCCATACTGGCAGCTACATGGCCTGCCAGGACGCTTCCTGTGACGTAGTAGCGTGGATACCGCGATCTGGATCAATATTGGCTGAGCCTGGAGTGCCCGGATGAGCAGTGGCTTTCGGGATATTCAAATTCAAATTCAAATGTTTATTTCAAACTCAGGGTTCATATTAAATGCAGAACTAAAACGAGTAGAAAATAAATAAATAAATGCTTAAATTCAGCGGGTCGTCTCGTCTGATCTGAGGTCGTAACGGCCGCCAGACGGCCGGGGATTTGGCGCTGGGCTCTTCCCTCGCCGCTAAAAGTATATACAGATCAGCAGACACTCGGCGCTCTTTTAACAACAAAAACATACAATGCGATATGGATATCGCAACATGGCGGAATGTAAAGACTTTGGATGTCTCAATAATAAGCGAAAAAACAAAGATAAACACTTCTTTTGTGTACCCAAACCCAGCTCACCTTTTTGGAAGATCGTAGCGGAAAAGTGGTTGCGCAATCTCGGAACAGGGCACAGACGTTTCCTTTCGGACAAAATTCCGTTGTGTGTGAGGACCACTTCATCACTTTCACCCTCAGAAGACCTTTCTGGCTCAAACCTGTAGCCATGTTGACCGAATTCTTCCTCAGAGTCCGACAATTCAGCCATAATAGAACAAAAACACTGACAAAAGCACCCTAGTCGCTGGTACAGGTGGAGTATTGACTTTTCAGTAGCAACGTAGTGACGTCACATCCGCATGTGTCATGGCTGTGCACATAGTTTTCATTGGCTGGCCATGCCGGCGGTCGTATTTGCATATTTCTCTGGTGGTAGATGGCTGGCAATAATTATTTAACCAAATAACGAATACTTTGCCTAATGTTTTCAAGTTGAATGCGTTTAGATGACCACAACAGGTCCCCTTTAAGCTTATGTTTAGTAACGTTATGCTAATTTCCTGCAACCATAAGCTATTTCTGCTTTTAGACTAATGTTTCTCCAATATTAGCCTATTTTAGCATGGAAGCAAGCATTTTAAAGTTTTAAGATAAGATAAGATAAGCCTTTATTAGTCCCACAATGGGGAAATTCCAGGATTGCAACAGCACAGGGATAGCAACACTCAGAGCAACAATCAGAAGGCAAGAAAAAACAAGAGCAGCGAGTAACAGTGGGGAAAAAAAGTATTTAGTCAGCCACCAATTGTGCAAGTTCTCCCACTTAAAAGAGAAGAGAGGTCTCCAATTTTCATCATAGGTATACCTCAACTATGAGAGACAAAATGAGGAAAAAAAAAAATCCAGAAAATCACATTGAAGGATTTTTAATGAATTAATTGGTAAATTCCTCAGTAAAGTAAGTATTTGGTCAATAACAAAAGTTCATCTCAGTACGTTGTTATATACCCTTTGTTGGCAATGACAGAGGTCAAACGTTTTGTATAAGTCTTCACAAGGTTTTCACACACTGTTGCTGGTATTTTGGCCCATTCCTCCATGCAGATCTCCTCTAGAGCAGTGATGTTTTGGGGCTGTCGCTGGGCAACACGGACTTTCAACTCCCTCCAAAGATTTTCTGTGGGGTTGAGATCTGGAGACTGGCTAGGCCACTCCAGGACCTTGAAATGCTTCTTACGAAGCCACTCCTTCGTTGCCCGGGCAGTGTGTTTGGGATCATTGTCATGCTGAAAAACCCAGCCACGTTTCATCTTCAATGCCCTTGCTGATGGAAGGAGGTTTTCACTCAAAATCTCACGATACATGGCCCCATTCATTCTTTCCTTTACACGGATCAGTCGTCCTGGTCCCTTTGCAGAAAAACAGCCCCAAAGTATGATGTTTTCACCCCCATGCTTCACAGTAGGTATGGTGTTCTTTCCCCTCCAAACACGACAAGTTGAGTTTTTACCAAAAAGTTCTATTTTGGTTTCATCTGACCATATGACATTCTCCCAATCCTCTTCTGGATCATCCAAATGCTCTCTAGCAAACTTCAGATGGGCCTGGACATGTACTGGCTTAAGCAGGGGGACACGTCTGGCACTGCAGGATTTGAGTCCCTGGTGGCATAGTGTGTTACTGATGTAGCCTTTGTTACTTTGGTCCCAGCTCTCTGCAGGTCATTCACTAGGTCCCCCCTTGTGGTTCTGGGATTTTTGGTCACCGTTCTCGTGATCATTTTGACCTCACGGGGTGAGATCTTGCATGGAGCCCCAGATTGAGGGAGATTATCAGTGGTCTTGTATGTCTTCCATTTTCTAATAATTGCTCCCACAGTTGATTTCTTCACACCAAGCTGCTTACCTATTGCAGATTCAGTCTTCCCAGGCTGGTGCAGGTCTATAATTTTGTTTCTGGTGTCCTTTGACAGCTCTTTGGTCTTGGCTATAGTGGAGTTTGGAATCTGACTGTTTGAGGTTGTGGACAGGTGTCTTTTATACTGACAATGAGTTCAAACAGGTGCCATTAATACAGGTAATGAGTGGAGGACAGAGGAGCCTCTTAAAGAAGAAGTAACAGGTCTGTGAGAGCCAGAAATTTTGCTTGTTTGTAAGTGACCAAATACTTATTTTACCGAGGAATTTACCAATTAGTTCATTAAAAATCCTTCAATGTGACTTCCGGGAAGATGGCGGAGAGACATAACACTTAAACAAAGAGCTCTCCCTAGCCGGATTAAAAATCATCGGTAAATGGCCAACTCGACATAAACGAATCAATAAACTAAGGGATGAAAACACGAAGGAACCGGGCACAAGGACAAAAACAGGGTAAAATTGAAGAATTCCTCTCCAACAACGCAGGAAAAACCGCTGTACGCAAAGCCCAAAAAAACGAGGTGTCTACAGCAGAGAAAATGGAAGACACCAGACTCGACAACATGAACGCTGGCATCGCCAGTTTGGGTGAAGAGTTAAGAGAATTCAAGCGACAGCTACAACAGGATTTAGCGGCTCTTAAGGAGGAACTGAAAAAAGAAATTAAGGAGGAAATCATGGACCTCCGAAGAGAAATGGAGCGTAAATTAACGGAAAACATGGAGGAGCTGCGCTCCCAGTGGGCGTGTATAACAGAAGCGCAGACCCGAATTTCGGAACTAGAAGATTGGAAAAGCGAGGCAAACGAACAACTACAGACCCTGACGACGCAAACGCAGAGGATGCAGGAGAAAATAAACGACTTGGAGAGCAGATCCTGACGAAGCAATATGCGCATCTTTGGAATTCCGGAGGGCATTGAAGGCAACTTGATGACAAAATTCATGGATCAGTTCTTAAAAAAAGAACTGGAAATACCCGGAGAAACGGATCTGCAGATTCAACGGGCGCACAGAGCACCGGCACAGAACCCGAAAACAAACTCTCCACCCAGGTCAGTTGTGGTAAACTTTGTGAAATATGACATAAAGGAAAGAATCCTGACGCAAGCATGGAAAAAAAAGATACGAATCGGCGACAAACAGGTATTTTTTGACCATGACTACCCGACAGAAATCGTGCAGCAGCGGAAGAAATATGCCAATATTAAAAAAACGCTGAAAGAGAAAAAAAATTAGATTCCAAACGCCGCTAACGAAAATGAGGATTCATTGGGAGGAAGGCACAAGAACCTACAACACGGCCGAAGAGGCAGCGCGGGATATGATGGAGCGGGGCCTTGAGGTGAGCGTGCCGAAGGAGACGGCTGGAGCAGCGGCGGCCCTGAACGCACCACGACAGACGGAGTGGAGGCGAGTGAACGGCGGAAGAAGGGGGAGAGACGTAGAGCAGCGGGCCCAGGACAAGCTACAAGGCTTTCAACTGAAAGCCTAGATCATAACAAAGATTAAGAAAGGCACAGAAGAAATGAAGGCCAAGAAGACAAGGTAAAAGAGAAACAGACGGCTAGGAGAGGTTTAAGTGATATTTGTTGGACATTTCTAGACTTATGACTATTACTTTGATAGTAATTAGAAGTCTAGGGAGGGCCCTTCACTCTGTGAAGACAAACCCCCCACCCACCAACAGGGACCAGTGGGCAGAAGAAAGGCCCAAAGTACGGAGGTCGAGATTTTTTAATGTGTTTTTATATAAATATGTGTTATTTTTGTTGTTAAAGGGGCTAGGAGCACAAGTTAAAAAAATGGAAAAACATGAATATGGGTAAAAATCTTAAGATAATGACATTAAACGTGAATGGTCTGAACTCACCTGTTAAAAGGGAAAGAATAATAAGAAAATTCAAGAAGGAAAAAGCTGAAATTATATTTATGCAAGAGACACATTTGAGCAAGACAGAACATGTGAAACTAAAGAGATTTGGCTATAAGAACTCCTACTACAGTTCATTTAAGGGAGGAGCAAAAAGGGGGGTTATGATACTAATCTCAAACAAAATACAATTTGAAAGTGAACAGGAAATCCAGGATAAAGAAGGCAGGTATGTAATAATAAAGGGAAGAATAGATGGTATGCAGATTACATTAGTGAACATCTATGCCCCACCAGAAAGTGACAAGGGTTTTTTTCAACATCTGTTTGATCTCATAGCAACACACAGTGAAGGAGTCCTAATTTGTGGAGGAGACTTAAATGCTGTCATGGATCATGAAGTTGACACAACAAGTGTTAAGAAGACAAAAAAAACATGTAACAAAGTTCATAAGAACCTCACTGGCAGAAATGGGTATGGTAGACATATGGAGGGACCTGCACCAACTCGAAAAAGACTATACACATTATTCAGCAGTCCATAAAGTACACTCTAGAATAGATTACTTCCTTATGAATGAAGGTGACAGACACAGGGTGAGAAATTGTTGGATTGGAGGGGCAGAAATATCAGATCATAATCCTATATACATGGAAATATATTTGAACAATAGAAAACGACAAACAACATGGAAACTTAACGTAGGACTGTTAAATGATGAGAAAATGAAAGAAAGAATAAAAATAAACATAAACGAATATATCCAAGAGAATGACAATGAAGAAGTGGACCCAACAATACTATGGGACACACTAAAAGCCGTGTTAAGGGGTAAATTAATTGTTGAAACAGGAAAAGCAAATAAGACTAAACTGGAAGCGTATGAACAAAGATGTGAGAGACTGAGGGAACTAGAACGTAAACATCAAAGCACAAATGACCCAAAAATATATCAAGAAATTAAAGAAGAAAAAACAAAGATAAAAGAAACACAAATGGATGAAATTGAAAGGAAAAATAGATATCTAAAGCAAAAATATTATGAAACGGGGCCAAAAGCCACAAAACTGCTGGCAAAACGGTTAAGAAAACAACAAACAATGAATAATGTATACAAGATTAAAGACCCCACCACAAATAAAACCACAGTTAACCCAGAAAACATCGAAGAAATTTTCCATAATTTCTACCAAGAACTATACTCGCAACCTGAAGAAACAAATACTAAAGATATCAAAAAATTTCTAGACACATTGGACTTGCCATCAATAGGAAATCAACAAAATGAAAAACTAACAGCAGAAATAACAACACAAGAGATCAGAGATGTGATTAAGTCACTTAAAAACGGTAAATCACCAGGTAGTGATGGATACCCGTCTGAGTTTTATAAACTGTTTATAGAAGAACTCACGCCACAACTCCTAAAGTCATTTAATTGGACGCTGAACAACAACAAAATACCTCCATCATGGAACGAAGCAATCATTTCAGTTATTTTAAAACCAGGGAAAGATAAAGAACAATGCGGAAACTATAGACCAATCTCTTTATTAAATGTAGATTATAAAATATACACAACAATTATATGTAAACGAATAAAGACATTCTTGACGGAATTGATAGAAGATGATCAAACTGGATTCATAGAGGGACGCCAAACACATGACAATATCAGGAGAACAATACATATAATTAACCAAATACATAAAGAAAAGAAAAGCGCAGTAATAATGAGTTTAGATGCAGAAAAAGCATTTGACAGGGTTAACTGGAAATTCCTATATAGTGTACTGGAGCGCTTTGGATTTAACGAAAAATCAGTACAATGCATAAGGACGCTATATCAAGAACCTGTGGCAAGAATCAAGATAAACGGTAGCTTAACAGACAAAGTAAATATACAAAGATCAACTAGGCAGGGATGCTGCTTATCGCCCACCTTGTTTGCTCTGTTCATAGAACCATTGGCTCAAGCGATACGACAAAATAAGAAATTAAAAGGTGTAACAATAAAGGGGGCGGAACACAAGATTGGGCTATTTGCAGACGATATTATAGTTTACCTTGAACAACCAGATAAATCAATAATGC